>JBAMNC010001229.1:285000-885000 GCA_037902135.1 Cetoscarus ocellatus
TGAATATGTATTCCAGAGATTGTAAAGTTTATCCCGGTTCACTCACCTTGTGTCATTTAGGAGACGAGTGGGTGTGACTGTGATGAATTAGAGGATCTTCAGGCTCAGTATAACTGCAGTCTCTACAGATTAGCAAACAAAATGTGAGTTTATTTCCTTCTTTACACCTCCATGGGGTAGATTGGAGATGACAGCAGCGTGTTGCAGAACTGATTAGACTGACTTTTCTCTGCCTCGTTCAGGCTGATTGACACATGAGGCTCCAAAAATGCAAATGATGTTACAGCAACTACAAATCTGGTGATTTGTTTGTACTTGAACTTGAAGATGGAGCATGCTCAAGTTTCTTCGGGCAATAAAGAAGCTTTCACATCTCCCATCAAGCTTCCTGAATTAAGTTTTCAAATTCTGTGGCTGAACTCCTCAAAGTTTTAAAGGTTCTTCTGCTGCAGTGGTGCAACCCTTGTTTCTCTTTTTTTATTTGGGACAATCCGGAGGCAGGCTGGAGTTAGCCCATCTTTGAAGTGTCATTTAGCAGCCTGATCTGAGTGGCCATTCAGCTGGTAAATGACACTTCAAAAGCCGGAAAGATGAGAGAAAATGAAATCTGCTGTTGAAAGTGGCTCAGGGGGATCTGCAACACGCAGCATCACGCATCATTTTAACATTTTATTTGACGTTGAGTCAGTCGGTGGAAATCCTGTCCGTGACTCGAGACCTGAATGAGTCACTCCGAGGCTCGAGCGCTCCTAATGGGTTCTTCCATGAAAACAGAGATGTCTCTTTGCTGCTGATTCCAGGATCAGTAAACAGCTCCAGCCGGCACCCTCTTGACCCTCAGGATCCAAATGTAATATTTTCTCTCTACACGCTCTCGTCCTCGCTTGCTGCTCCTCTGCCTTTAGTGATCCATTGGTTCCAGTGAAGGATAGTAGATATTCATGCAGCCAGAATGGCCCACTGACCTTCACCCTTGGACAAGCATATCAACATCCAAGGCTGACATACACACAAAGATGGAGAAGATAATGGGTTGACAAACATGCATACAAACAAGGCTATACTCTAATGAGGATGATTTGGGTTTAAAAGCCTTTTACTGAGTGCTGATGTGTTTTGATTCTTTGCTAATACCGCAAACCAAAAGTCCGATACAGATCTATGGAGGCAAGTTGTGATTAAGGGCCACTCTTAGCTGGGGCAGCAGTAGCTTGATCCAAAAAGTCTCATGGTTTTGGGACCAGAAGATAGCTAGTGTGTGGAAGTTGGTCTAGAGGGGCCAGTTGTCTTCTTAAGCACTACTGAAATGCCCCTGAGCAAGGCACCAAATCCAACAAATTGCTCTGGCAGTGCAGAATCTTCCTCCTCATTTATTTGAATTGATTCCACAACTTTGATGAACAATATATTTTTTAAATTCCATGAACTATTTTAACAGGTGGCTCTTGAAGTCACTGATAACATGAATATAAATCTCTAAAACTAAAAGCGGTAAAAGGACGCCAGGGCTTTTGCATCATTGTTGGGTATGTTATTGTTAAAGATGTGGGAAAACTGCCCTATATCACGATGTTGACAAATGTTTGAAAAAGTCCTGTCTCTGCATCCAAATTCTGAGCACACATTTTTGAGCTATCTTGTTCACAAACAAACAAACTGACAAAAACGCAACATCCTTCATGGAGGTGATAAAGGTTTACATTTTGAGAAAAATCAGACTTTTTATCCAAAGTTTATCTACAAAACTGGGTCATAGAAACCAACTGCTTTGTCCTGAGTAGTTGTAATTCTATGAACAGCACAAAGAGCAAGCAATTTTACTCTCAGAATTCCCATAACTGTTCGCATGTTTCAAGGTTTAATTTTCACTTAACATGCAGTTGAATTTCGCCCGAGGTCTTTTCATGCCATCTTGCAGTATCCTCATTAACAAGCGTTGTGTATAAGCAAGTATCCAAAGCAAAACACTCATGACGCCAACTAATGTGACGGTGCATCCTAAGTTCTGTCTGCACAGTTGATTCCTGGAAGTTCAATATCTTAGCACTAAAAGGGACTTCCCTCAAATTTTGCAGAAGGTCAAAGGTCAATGTCACAAAGCATCAGGACCATCCCTTGCTTGTGAAAGTGACATCTCAAAAATGCTTTGAGGGATTTCCATCAAAAATTGCAAAGGTGTCTACTTTGATTTAAGAATGTATTGTTTAGATTTCAAGCTCCATCGATGAAGAACTTTGGGCCTCATGTGCACCTGTTTTTACATTCCTGCAAATCACACTTCCACAAAAACCACCCCTGCCCCTTCTCTGAACCATCACTAAACCTCCATCAACCTGAACTTGTTTCCTGTCAGATGAATTGATCAGGCAGGAGTTCTTTAAAGTTATTAAAACTTAGCTTCAGTTTTGTCTCTTTTATGCCATCCTGAAACAAATCTGACAGCATCATCCGTTTCTAAACAGTGCTCATAAACTTACACCTGCAGGGTTTCAGATACTCTCTTCTACTGTCTCTTTTATGCTCCCCTTCAAGCCTGTACGGAGCTGAACTCTACAATGTAAAGGACATGCATTAAACCAAAATCCATGTTAATGTCATGGTCGTGCCCATTTGTCAGATTACTCCAACTACATGAATCCAGCAACTCTCTCTCCTTCCGTTACTCCATTGGCCTCTAGCTACGGAGTTTTTCCTCCGTCATGCAATCATCTCTTTTATTCCCTGTCCTGCTCTCCTCCCCTCCTCTGTCTTGCGCTCTCCCTCCGCAGTGGCGGGTAATTAAAGTGGTTAGGACCATTCCTCTGCCCAAGGGGCGGGACACTTATTCAAAGGCTGCCGAGATCAAAATGAAAACCAATTAGTGCTGGGGTTCTGTCCCCTTTATAACGCTGGGAGAGACGGACGGCTTATTGCTTGGCTCCTGTCGTTCTCTCAATGCAGAGAGGGCTCGCTTACAGGCTCGGGCAGGATTGGGGTTAAAGAAGGAAAGGTGGAAATGCAGGAGGGCTGTCTGTATCTGCTGTCATCGGAGAGGTGCGTGTAGGGGCAGAGGCGTAC
The DNA here is from genome assembly GCA_037902135.1 of Cetoscarus ocellatus. Taxonomy (NCBI): domain Eukaryota; kingdom Metazoa; phylum Chordata; class Actinopteri; order Labriformes; family Labridae; genus Cetoscarus; species Cetoscarus ocellatus. Next base: position 288,058 of record JBAMNC010001229.1, read on the forward strand.
AGAGAGGATGCATATAAAGAGCTAATCTGTGTGGAGTTTCATTGTTGAATGAGGGTGACGTCAAGGGTCGTGTAACCTGCTTCATAATCATATTCATGAAGGAGAAGAGGAATAGAGAACAGGATGTAACCGTGATTCAGAGCGTAAGCTAAAACATCTCATTCAAGTTGGCTACAGATGGAGTCAAAGGGCCTCATGTCTAAAGTCAGGGTTTAGAAAATCAATTAGTCAATCAATCAATCAACTTATTCACATGAATAAATTAAAAGCAGGTGAGTACAATCATAACTGCTCATAAAATAGTCATTTGTGAAATAGGACTCCCCAAAGCTGGCCAGAGTTATAAATAGGGACCCAGACATCAATCAATATGTACAATCAGAACATGACACAAACATGATTTGTTATCCTAGTATAAACCTTAAATATAAAATTTCCTAAATTACTAAAAGACCCTAGCATATCCACAAACAATACATGAAGACAATGACACATGGAAAGTAATGGTTGTGTCGTCATATCTCTTATATATTTTCTTCATAATTTCATTTTACAATCACTTAAAATCCAAATTGATGGCTTAAATTTTTCTGAACTTCTTTTGATGCAAAAATGTAGAGTATGTATACACTCTGGCCCCTTTATTAGGTACACCTTTCTTGTACAAGTTGGACCCACTTATGCCCTCAGACCTGCCTTGATTTTTCGTGGTATAGATTCAACAAAGAGCTGGAAACTTTCCTGAGAGATTTTGGTCCATGTTGACATGATAGCATGACGCAGTTGCTGTAGATTTGCCTGCTTCACATCAATGATGTCAATCTCTCATTCCAGCACATCCAAAATGTGCTCTTTGGATGGATAATTGGTGACTGTGGAGGCCCGTGGAGTACAGTGAACTCACTGTCTTGTTCAATAAACCAATTTGGGATCATCAGAGCTTTGGGACATGGTGCGATAGCCTGCTGGAAATGGCCTACAGAAGATGGGCCATGAAGGGATGGACATGTCAATGACAATAGTCTGGTAGGTTGTGGCATTGAAGTAATTCTCAACTGGGGCTCCAAGTGTTCCACGCTCAAACACCAAAACCACCACCAGCCTAGTCGGCTGGATCAACGCTTTCCAGTTGTTTATGCCAAATTCTGAACCTTCCATCTGAATGATGCAGTGGAAATCCAGACTCATCAGACCAGATAACATTTTTCTAATTTTCTGTTTTTCAATTTTGGTGAGGCCGAACAAATTTCAACCTCAGTTCCTTGCTCTGAGCAGACAGGAGTGGCACCTGATTTGGTCTTTTGCTGTCCTAGTCGATCTTCTGCATGCCTTGACAAGACGTTCTTTGAGTTTTTGCTGTCTTTTCATCATCTCAAACCACCCCAGCCATTTTCCTTTTGCCTATAGAATTGATGCTCGCTGGAAATTTTCTCTTTTTCAGACCATTTTCTGTAAACCCTAGAGATGGTTGTGTGTTAAAATCCCAGTAGATCAGCAGTTCCTCAACTACTCAGACCAGTCTGTCTGGCACCAGCAACCATGCCACATCCAAAGTCACTTGAATCACCTTTCTTCTCCGTTCTGATGCTTGGTTTGGACCTCAGCAGGTCATCTTGACCGTGTCTCCATCTCTGAATGCGTTGAGCTGCTGCCATGTGATTAGCTAATGAGCTCTATGCGTTAACAAGCATTAACAAGGGGTGTCCATGATAAAATGGCTTTTAAGCTCATAACACTACGAGCAGAGAGGGCACAGCAATAGGAATGAACATAGTTTTAAACACCATTGCCTACTGCCATCTTACAAACCAAAACAGTGAATGGATACAAAATGGTTCCTGCTGTTTGTAGCTGTGGTTGTTCTTGTACTTAATTTTTTGTCACTATAATGGGTCAGAGACGTACTTTTTGAACTTCTTCCTCACATAAAAAGCTTTTTTTTTTTGTCAGGTCCATGATGTTCATTTGCTTGAATTAAAATTCCCTCCCTTGTCAGAGGTAACTGAAACAGTGCCAGCTGCCCGTCCATTAGACACCTTGGCCATGAGCCATTATGCTTAATGTGTAATTGACTGAAGGAACACAGTGACTTTTTCTGGCATGGAATTTCCCTGATCAAATTATTAATGTGTGATTATAATACTGGGACAGTTTTACCTGTATGCCATTAAAATGATTTACAGCTGGGCCTGAAGGATGAAATACCTCACTTTTGAAAATGTCCACTTGATGACATTTTCTGTCTCATCTAAACTGTGCTGCTTAAAAAGTGCAAGAAAACACTTTGAATGAACTGTTATGGTCACTTTCTAAATTCAAACATATGTATATGTATATATATATACATATACATATATATATGTATATATATATATATATATATATATATATATATATATATATATATATATATATATAATATATATGTATATATATATATATATACATATACTTATGTGACATTTATTTGTCATTTATTTTGAATATGACTTAGATAAAAATCACTGTCAAAGACAGAAGAAAAAGCAAAACAAAACAAGACAATATATAGTCAACATATTCAAAAAGGAGTGGGAGGAAATAAAAAAAACTTAATAATTCCCACCCCTTTTTCAACCAATTTGTTACGAACCAATGCAGATGTTAGTACGAATGCATGATTTTGGATTTTTGCTGTTGTCTGATAGCCAGTATTTCCAAACTCTTTGTTGCCAGTCTTGATACCAATGTTTTTTGGCAAGAGCATGAAAAACCTCCACTTTGACGTGTTCTGCATGTGATAGAAACACATGAAGCAAGAAAACAACATTTTGTTCTCTAATAAGGATACTTTTGATTAATAAAAATGCACATGCAGTAATGATAAGGTAAATCAATCGTGTTGCATTTGTACATTCTGCCAATATATGGAATATAAATATGGGCAATTTGTACAGCCAACAAATGCAAAAGCAACATGTGAGTGAAACAAAGGGAGATTTTCAGGTTTGAATTTATAATAACAAGAAGAGGCGTGACTGAGGCGTGGTCCTACTCCCCAAACTTCATAATATGAACTAAATGAAATAAACAAGCCTCTTATGCCCCTAAAGCAGTGAAGTAGGTCGGCTAGAGTTTTACCATTTGCACTGCAGAGTTCATGGACTGAATTTTGTCTTTGATTTAATTTATGATTCCATAAAGCACTCCAGAACATCAGCAACAATCAAGATTAACTCTGACACTCCTGTATGAAGGTCATCAGGAGTCATTTTCATTCTCTGAAGCACAACTTTTCAAAAATCTAGTGAAAACTGTTTCTCAAATCAAACAGAAATGTCAAGCTGGGTGCCAAAAGTCATTCATTAAAGTGAACGTGCAATATGACATTCAGGCTGAAAATAGGAAAGACATTTGCGCTGCATACCAAAACACTGCTTCAGGCGTACAACAAGGCACTATGTTAGAAATAACAGAACATGGTCTTTTTACTCAGTCTCTTTTGTATCACATATACTGCAAGTTTCAAGATACAAGCTTTTATTCCCAACCAATCAATAACTAAAGAAGAGACTGCCGTCTAAGATGATTCATCCTGCTGCCTGATGGAGTCCCATGGTCAGATGATTCTCCAGCACCTCCAGAAGAGATTGTTACCATGGCAAACGTGAATCTTTTCCTCCACTCTTGTGTCCACAATAGTGAAGTGCTGTTTGATTTGTATAGGTGCCTCTTATTGTGTATGTTCAGAGATCAGATACAGTGAGATGGAGGTTAATAGGTATTGAAACCTTCTTCTCTGCTCTGTGGTTTGACCAATCAGGTCGCGTTGATGGAAAAAAAGCCTTTTGTTTTTCACGTCTTGAGTAACTGCCCTTTCTGTCCCTCAGGGCTGCAAACAAATCAATAACTTTGAGGTTACTGATCAGCCAGTCTGCAGCTGGCTTTTCTTCTATGACTGGAAACTCAAAGCCAAAACAGATTCTGGCTAAATCCATCCAAATGAGCAATGGAACTACCTTTTCTTCTTTTGTGGGGTCGTCAGTTTGACTCCTCAGGTTGTTGTGATGGAGACAAGTAATTTCTTCTGCCTCTGTCTTTATTCACTCAATTTTTCAGAGAGAAAAGGCACATGAGGTTTGACTGCTTGAGTTTAAGGACATTATTGGTAAGAATGATATCTTGAATTTTCACTTGGCATTTTCTGGCTCGACATATTTCAAGTATTTACAACAAAAACTTAAGGACCCTTTGGCTACATGACAGCCACTGGCTCTGCTACTCCTAAAATAAGGTGTTTTTTTTTATATAAATCCCTATTCCAATATAGTTGGGACATTGTGTAAAATAAAAAAAAAAGAATACAATGCCTTCCAAATACTCCTCCAACTGTATTTAATTGAATACACTACAAAGACAAGATATTTAATTTTGAAACTCGATATTTTGAAAATATTCACTCATTTTGAATTTTATGTCTGTGACTTGTTCCAAAAAAGCTGGGACAGCTGCAACAAAAGACTGGGAACGTTGAGAAAAAACACCTGTAAAGCCCCAGTCACACACATTCCTGTTTCTCATGGCGATTGTGCACGATTGTCACGATCCTGATGAAACATGCTTTGGTCATGGTGCATGTGCTACTTGATCTGGATCAGCGTTGTATAGTCGTGGACGAACGCTGGGGAACGGGGAAGGGTCTCGACTGGGTCCCCGCTCTCAGTATAGTGGGGAGGAAGCCCAATGCAGTCCTAAGGCGAACAGTATTAGCGTGGCATGTACGGGGCTCAATCGGGCTGATCGTGGCTCAATCCTGAAAGCTTTCTGAGGACGATTGACAAGGACATATCCGTTTTTGCCCCGACTGTGTCCCGTTCAAGGCGACACAAGGGACAGGGCACAATTGGGGCTTACGTGACACAAACTGGGCTCGAACAGGGCTGATGTCGTGTCAGTGGGATGGAAATTCATGAAATCCTTATCGTATCGTATTGACCTAATTGAAGCGCTGTAGAAGTGTTACTGACAGTGAATGTTCGGGGTGTGTCCGGGGGAGACAGTCATGTCTTCCCGTATCATGCCGATCAAACCAGCCTTGCCAATCGTGTACAGTTGTGCACAATTGCCATGAGAAACAGGAATGTGTGACTGGGGCATTAGGAACATTCTCAGTTGAGCAGGTAAATTTGACACAGGTGAGAGTAATTAAGAATAAAACAAACATCCCCAAAAGGCTCAGGATGATGCGAGGATCACAGTTTTTTGAACTAGTGTGTCAGCAAATAGTCCAACAGTTTAAAAACAACATTTCCTGATGAACAATTGCAGAAACTTAAGGGATTTCATCAATATGGCCCAAAATATCATCAGAGGAATAAAAGTATGCAGAGAAATCTCTCATGCTGCCATCCAGGAAACATCTCGCCAAGTCACATTCTGCCTTCGTAGTTAAAAGAGTGCCAGTACTAGACTGGCCTGCTTGCAGTCCAGACCTGTCCAACTTTCAAAATGTATGGCACAATATGAAGTGAAACATCTGACAACAGAGACCCAGGACTGTTGAGCAACTGAAGTCATACATCAAGAAAGAATGGAAAATAATTCCTCTGACAAAGGCTCAACAATAAGTGTCTTCAGTTCCCAAATGCTTATTGATTGTTGTCAAAAGGAAAAAAAGCTTTTTCAGAAAATGTTGCAGGCATTAAATTCAAAATGAGTGAATTTTTGCAAAAAAGCAATAAAGTTTATCAGTTGATCATTAAATATCTTGCCTTTGTAGAGCATTCAATTGAATTTAAGTCCAAAAGAATTTGCAAATTATTGTATCCAGTTTTTATTTACTTTTCACACAATGTTCCAACTTCACTGAAACTGGAGTTTGTAATAATAAATTGAATGGAGTCTGTTTTCTAGTTTTTCTTTGTATGCAAACCAAGCATCTTTAAAAATCACTATCTATCCTATTTGAACACAGAAACACCTGTTAAATATTAGTGTGCTGACTCAGGCACTGTGATCATCTCAGCATGCTGATGTTAGCATTAATCTCATCACTGCTGTGTTTGAACAGCCCAGCAATCACCTTGTGGGCACGAACACATGACGTTTCAGCTTGTTAAAATGCACATAGTGTCTGTTTAAGCTGCTGTATCACCAGCTGAAGAACCAGAAAAGTATAATAGAGGAAAAAGCCAGAAAGCCAACAATCTAATGAACATTATCATACAAATATATCATCTTTCATTAAGCTAAGACTAAGATTAATCTTAATGAGCGACAAACATAATACATAAAGAACACACATTTTTATTTACTGGCAAATGAATTAGTTTCACCCAGTAACCTCATCAGCTGATCACATGGCTGCAACTCAGTGCATTAGACAACCTACTGATGTTCACCCAGGCATCAGAACAGAAAGGACGGAGGATTTAAGTGACTTTGAATGCCACATGGTTGTTGGTATGAGATGAGCTGGCCTGAATATTTCAGAAACTGCTTATCTTCTGGGATTTTCATGCACAAATGTCTCTGGGATTTACACAGAATAGTGTGAAAAAGAGAAAATATCCTGTGAGCTGCAGGACTTTGGCCCAAATGCCTTGTTGATGCAAGAGGAAGAGAATTTGTTTGCAGTGCGAGATCAGGATGTTTTTCACATTTTTGACAATCACTTGCCGACAATGTTTGAGAAGCCTTGGGTAAATAGAGTCCTAAGGTGGGTCACTCTCCATCTTTGGCCTTTTCTCAATGGCCGCTGTTTTGTTGATTTGGAATTCTAAATTCTGTGCATTAAAGCATCATAACATTCGACAAAAATGACAAAACGAAAACATACAGTCCTGCGAGGACAATACAATGACAATGGATCAGTGGTACAGAAAGTCACCTTTCAACCAGTAAAGGTCAGGGTTCAATAGCAGATCCTGCAGTCATGTGTCCATGTGTCCTTCAGCAAGTGCGTTATCATTTAGCTCTTCCTGGTTACCAGGCAAGAAAGTATATGGGATTTAGAATACCAGTACCAGATAAATGCTTTAAATAAGGTTCACAGTGAACACATGCACATAAGGTTTTGATTGTTTAATGGGAAATAATAAAATGCATCTGATGTTACCAGCTTTTGAATATTAAAATGTTGTTGTGTGTTTAAAACAATGTTGATAATATACTGTGAATAAAGACTGGGATAATGGCTGGGGACCCTGCTGCAAACGGGCTTGATCATTCTTTAACAATCAATAATACATGCATTATTGCCACACCCATGGGCACCAACCTAATTATGTTATTTAAATAAGAGGAAGCTCTTACAGAAGACGTCACAGCAAGACATTCATTGGAAATATTGTAGTTGCTGTTTATGTATTTCCTTTGTAGCTTAATAATAACTTCCTACACTCTGTGATTACATTTAAACTAAGCTTATATACAGCAATAATCCAAAACACTAAAAAATTTCATAGGCTTACAGTATGTCTAAGGTCGAGAGAACCAGCTTACTTCTGGTCTGGTCTACAAAAATACGCCATCCTGCACCGAAATGTTGGAGTTTTGTATGATATCTCTAAAACTTTCATTTCAAGGTGGGAAAGTAACATTCAATGCCTTTAGTGCTTCCAAATTTTAAACAATTCTCATAATTGAACAGTAGTGAATATCAGCAGAAAAAGGAGAACAACTGTAGCATTAGCATGAGCAGCAGTTTCCATGATACAATAATGACTACCTTGCTCCATTAACTTCTGACGGGGTCAAAAAGGTTAACTGTCTCAGGCAGGAACTTGTCGATCAGTTATTTACTGGCTTGTAGGAGTAAATGTCCAAACACCTCAAGCCACCACAAAGAAGAAAAAGAAGTTCCATTCACCAAGTCAGTGCTGAATTACTGCCTGTTCTGTCCCTCAGGCATCCCACAAATCAGCCGTTTGGAGGCTAAGCTGATGATGGACTGATCCTCTCAACCCCAATCAGCCTTGCTAAAATGGCTTACGAAGCAAAACCCAGCTTGACTGACAGGGTTCCTCTCAAACGAAGAAGAGAGAAGGGCCTCTCAATTAATTCAAATTATTCTGTTTGACCCTTAAATTTACTCCAGTTTGACTTATCATCCACTCACAGTTATCTCTTAATTGTCTTCAGCGGTGACAATCTGCTCGAGGATGAAGTTGTTTTGAATGTTCCAGGAAAACTGAGCGACGTAGATGTGAATAAGCTGATTGAGTTGAAGGCAAATTAAACAGGGGGCTGGGTTATTACAGAGATTGAGTCATCAGTCTTCTAGTGTCTTTTCTGTCCCCCAGGCGTCCTGCAAATCAATCCGCAGCTGAAGTGGTCACTGGTCAGTATTGCTTTCAGCGGGGATGGGGATTGGTAAATGAGCCCAAACATAATCTGTAATGGATTGAAGGCTGGAAACAAGAGAGAGGTCGTGATGAGGAAGATGGGGTTTTCATTCATTCAGTGGCTGTTTGGTGAATTATTGCGCCCTATCAGACCTCTAATACAATAAAGAAAGAAAGGTTGATAACCTGTCTGCCTGTGAATGAGGAAGCACTAAAGGGTTATGGACTAAAGCACTGATTTCAGGAGCATGTGAGGGAGAATGGATTATTCACTGGATACAATCATCCTTTAGCTTTATTCAGCTCGTGTTCTCATTAGCTTGCTTACACAAGTCAATAACTAGACGTGAATATCTTCACTAATGCTGTCATTCTCCACTGTCTTTTCTGATATGTTAAAGGGATAGTTCAGTGGGTTCTTTTTTTTAACATGGTTGTATAGCATTCAGATCAAAAGCAGATACACTCACAGGCCACTTTAAGTTCACCTGTGTGACTACTTGTCAATACAAATAGCTTATTAACCAATCACAGGGCTGCACATGCATTTAGGCATGTACACATGGTAAAGCAACCTGCTGAAGGCCAAAATCCAAATCAAATCAAGCATCAGAATGGAGATGAGGGGTGATTTAAGGCCTTGGTTCCCAAACTGAGGGGGGCATGAGAGGCTCTGCAAGCTTTTAGTTAGTTAGAAACTGATTGACATGTATTATCTCAAAGAATTGATATTACAATTTAACAATCAAGGCAGTTCTGGAAGCTAAAGGGCCTCAACAAGGTGTTTCTAGTAAAGTGGACAGTGAGTGTACATTAGCCACAGTGATTTCGATCAGCTTTGCCTCTGTCCACAAAAAAACAAACATAATTTAGGCAATGCAGTGCTGCAGATGGGACCAAAAGCTCTGCTTACGAAATTTAAGCTCACATCAAACTCTGACAACAGCATTGTGGTGATTATTTGCTGTACTGAACACTTGGACACTTTTCCTTAGCACTTTTGTTTTGGTGCTGCTTCAGCCGGTGGCGGTTCTAGGGGCAGAATTTTAACTGGCCTCCTGAAGTGTCCCTGTCCTGTCACTGATCTGTTGTTTTGCTAGAGAATGACAATCAGATTACAGGTGAATGCAATTCCATGCCCAACCATTGGTGGCAGTAGTGCGCCAAATAGGCAGGTCCACCATCAACAAAGCTGACAGAAGAAGACTTTCATTTGAAAGAACACAAAATGTAAGATAAAAAGTGGATGTTTTTGAAAACAAAATTACGAAACATGGTTTTAAATACTGTTTTATGTCCTTTGAAGATGCTCACATCCTCAAATGTGAACTTAAAAATGAGTTTTAACGTCTACACACTTTTTTAATTGAAATGTTTGAAAAAAGTGTGACTGTTGTGCTTTACCATAAATGTGACTGCATGCTGGTTGGACTAACACGGCCCTCTGTGAGAAATGTGGCCTCTTGATGGCCCCTTACTTAGAAAAATCCTTGATCCACCACTGGTTTCAGCACATCTCACTCCCTTTGTGTCCTCCTGCCAGGAAGTAACCCTATTCCTAACCCTCGTAACAAAATAAAGGAGCTTGTAAATGTGATCAGAACAGTGAACAATCACCCCAACTTCTGATCTGCTCTCACCCAAAGATCGGGAAATTATTCCAGGCTTTTGTTCCAGTCTGCATCAATGCACATCCTTACTCATGTGCCAGTCTTCTCCTCACATGAGCTCATCAAATTCACTGTGGCTGGAGTGTTCACATTAAGATGACATCCTAACTTTTTTTTTCTCTTTCCCCAAGTAAATCCAACTTATTTTTTGTGCATCCATTTTAACTTCAGTTTGATGCAGACTGGAGGACGATCCGTTATTTAAAGAACCGTATCTTGACCCGAGCAGAGTGAGGTGACACCTCTGGTGTACGCTGGAGACAGATTGTGGTGCATGCTGTGGACACAGTCATTGACAGAGAGGGTGTAATTTGCTCCAGAGTGCACAGTGCAGACTGCAGGTCACACAAGGTCCCTCACTTTAACTTTCTCACCCCCTCTCTTGCCTGAATCACCCACAAAATTAACAGTCCAAACCACAGGAACATATCATTATCGTTATTTATTCTAAATTATACAAAGCATGTGCTAAGTCAACAATCAGTCAAGGAGGAAGTGTGGGTTTAACGGTGATTATTTAATTAGCTACTTCAGTCAGCTGTAACAGAGTCATGGTGTCAGGTCAGCCTGTAAAGGTCAGGGTCAGCTGTAGCTAGCAGGAGCTAATCAATGGTACAGAGTCAAATATTGGATTTCTTTTCTTCTTCACACACAAGACCAGCTAATACAGCAACAGGACGATTATACACATGTCCAACAGCTCTGGAGGGTTCCTGCTACGACCTACCCAGCTCCACAGGAACTGCCACCAAGCTGTGAGTCGAAAAAATGGGAAGTAAATATGATCATAGGACAGTTTCAACAACTCCATATATCAGTAATTTTTTGTGCTTGATTTGAAAACACTTCGTCTAGGACCACATGTTTGGTTTCTTACTGATGAGAACATGGAGATGATTTTGAATGTCTGATTGATTTGATTAATGCAGTATAGCGTCTGATTATTTAAATGCTGCTTTTAAGGCACTTCCATCATGTTTTGGCCTCTTGAGATGGGGCTCGTGATTACTCATTAACTCATGCTCCTGCAATTTTCTCACTTTAATCAAAAGTTTTATTGACAAACACAAAAACAATCTGAAAACATCACCAATGTAAATCAAAGTGATGAAATTTAATGAAAAACTGAAGCTCATGTGAGGTCGTTCAAATCTGCATCAGCTTTCAGAGGCTAATGGACTTCCTTTGAGGCAGCTTCTCCCAAACTTCAGTTCTCAGTGACCAGGTTTGAAGACTGGAAAACATCTGGGACCCACCAAAACATGCACAGTGATTATGTAAGACTATACCTTCAATTTTTTATGCCTCTGTGCCAGTTAGAGATGTGACTTTCCTGGATGAGTCAAGTCTTTTGAATGGTCCTCTTAAGTGAACAATGAAAACCAATTATGAGTGAGCTGTTTGTTTTTGAGCCATTACGCTGTCTTCACATGTCATCTGTGTGCCTCATGAGTCTCACACAGCATGCTACCTTCACTTGAGCAACTAATGACATCTCTAAGTTTGAGTTGTCCACAGCATGCTCCATTCACGTGAACACAGCTATACACATGAGCATAATTTTAGGGAGGAGATATTGGTAAGCGACGGCAAAGACTTGCCACTGTGTTATCAGAGAAGAGGAGAGAAGTGCTCAGCGCCGCCCGAGTCCAACTTACTGGACTGGAGCCAATATTTATGGCTAGATCAGGGAGGAGGAGATAGAGACTGGAAAAAACACACAAAATGAGCAGTCGGAAACATGGCAGCAAATGGATGCACTTCCCAGGGACGAAAGGCAAGGTAAAGCTCAGTGCAACATTTGAAAACAAAAAAAAAGTATATACAAGTATATATATATATATATATGTACATATATATATATATATATATATATATATATATATATATACATCTTTTAAGTAGGGCTGTCAGCGCGGATTAATCCATTATACTGATTAATCTGATTAAAAATGTCAATGCAATTAACCCATTTGCAGCGCAGGATGACTCAAAATCCTTTAAATGTCTCTAGCAACGCCTTTTTGGGCAGTAGTTTGTCCTCGTAGGCTTACCGTCACATGCTGCCGCACATGGGTAAATGGGCAGTTGATCCGTCAGAATCAACCACCTCGAATAGGTAGACGCTAAACAGCACTGTGGTCCTTTTGGTGGGAAATTGGAATACAAAAAAACGCAATACAAAACCGTGGACTGACATACAGTTGTATGCACACTGCAAGAAGGAGTTTTCTTCACACTGAAGCACTTCCAGCTTAAAGTGCCGCATAAATGTGAAGCATGCGTCAGGCTGGGATCCTGCTAGCACTTCAGCTAACGTGTCGTCCAGCTAGCAATAATCCACCCTCACGTGATTAATATAGATTAAAAATAAATGAAATTTAATTGTGATTAATCAAAATGAATCCACAGCAACCCTGTGATTCATCTGATCATGAAAACTCAAGCACCCAATACAGTATTAGTGTCAAAGCGAGTTTCCCCTGATTGACTTCTAAAAAATTAAATAAACCCAACAATAAGCCGGTCTGTTGAACAGCTCTTTAAAAGGAACGGCCCCTTTAAGATCTGGCCCTCTTCAAAGAGCCATGAACCCCACCTCTAGTGCCAGTGACTTACAAGGTGGAACAAACTTATGTTCTCAGTTGTATCTTAACATCTGTATGTATGCATATTTGTCATTGCAATATCTCAAGAGCACTTTGACCTTGTCCTCAAAATTGTCACCAATTTATCTTCCAACTGAAAGATGGAACTATTCAGTTTTGAGGACATATGTCAAAGGTCATAATGCCTCATAGTCATCCAGTGCTTGTGAACGTGACATCTTAGGAAGGCTTTGAGGGATTGTCTTCACTTATCCACGGCCAGATCATGGAAGGTGCAGGTCAAGCAGTTTGACCGAGACGTCCCTATTCCCTGCAACACATTTTAGCTCCTTCAGGGGCATCCCAAGGTGTTCCCAAGCTCCAGGGAGTCTCCTCCTGGCTGAACGTTCCCCAGAAGACCTCTACAAGGAGGCAACCAGGAGGCATCCTAACAAGATGCCCAAGCCAGCTCAATAGACTCCTTTTTAAGTGACGGAGCAGCAGAATCTCATTTCTTATGGCCATGGGTGAGAGGTGGAACGAAGATGGTGCAGTAAATTGAAAGCCTTGCCTTCTAGCTCCCTCTTCACTACAACACTGCCACACCGAAGATTTTGAACAAATCCGCTTATCAATTTCTTCATGAACAAGACTGTGACAGACTTGAACTCCTTTAATTGAGGCAAAGACTCGGTCCCCACCTGGAGGGCCAATCCTCCATTTTCTTACAGAGAACCGTGGCCTTAGATTTGGAGGTGCTGACATGGAAGAGATATTTAAAACACGCTAAAGGGCAAACGAACCCAAAATAACATTGTGTAACCTTTTTAAAATGTAAAGACTGACCTTAGCCTCAGACTTTAAACCCCTAATACTTCTTTAACCTTAAACACAGAGATGGTTCAAACGGTTCAGATGTAAACGCAGCTCCGGCGTGCCGCTGGGCTGGTGTCCTACAAATGCAGAAAAATAACTCCTGTCCGGGCACAAAAACAAACGACACCCACAGAGAGACATATATCAGAGAAACACTCCCATACACATGCACTCTGATGGAGGCAGAGGAGGCTGTAAAATGTGCGCTGCTCAGCGGTTACTGCTGCCTTTGGCCCGCAGACACGGAAAGGCTAAAATTCAATCAGTCACACTCTGGCAGGAACCGCGACTGTGTGTGTGTGTGTGTGTGTGCGGCTTGTTTGTGTGTGCATTTTAAATCGTGTGATAGTATGCAAAGCCCTGCACGAGTATATCCAGTGGCTGCTTACCTGCAAGTATCAGTGCCAGTGTGTGTGTGTGTCTGGATTTGGCGGTGTGTGTGTGTGCAGTCATGCATGAGATTGTCACAAACAATGAGTGTGTTTGTGAGTGTGTGTTTTTGACACAGTGTCTTTATCTGTGTGAGTGCATGCATGTTTGTATGAGGGGAATGTGATTTCATGTTCAGGCCTGGACTTTTTGTGGAATAGTTCACACCGATGCCACATTTTCAGACTTTTGTCAGTGTTTTAAAAATGTAAGGCTATGTCCACATATAGGCAGATATTTGTGTGCGTTCTGTCCTTCTGTCCTCATGGAAATGACATTCTGCATCACAGAAAATGCAAAAATATTTTAGGCAACTCCTGCCTGAGTGGCAAAATTCCAAAAACTCTGAATAGGGTGTTTCTGTGTAGAGAACAGATTTTTGCTTAAACTGCCGTCACAAGTTAAACTGTAACATCGGTCAGACTTGTGGTTGAAACAGATTTGAAAATGAAGCCAGATGGTGCCATGTCACAGACTTAGCATCGTTACAACCTAAAGAAGAAAAACATTTATCATTGGCTGTCTTTGTTTTTGCCTTTTCATGTAGACAAAATGTTTGTTTGTTTTTTTATTTTTGTGCATGAATGGGATTCTTTTTTTAAAATGGAGAAGAAACAGCTACGTTTGGACATTGCCTAAGATGCAAAAGTATTTGGGATACTGAAAACCAGTTTATTTCTCTTTGGTGATGACTAAAACAAATGCCTTAAATTTCCTTTTATTGAAATAATTACCAAACCATGTGGAGGAAAAGTCGAGTCCGGCTGCAGGCTCTCGAGTGGTGCAGCAATGACATATTGTTATAGGCACAACAGGAAGCAAGCATCATGCTGGCTTCCTTGACTAAAAGCCTGAAAATTCAATGTGTTCATGGATAATTGCTGATAACAAGATCTGTGATGAACAAAAGTTCATGAAGCCAACACCAAGTTTCACAATTTTTTCAAACTTAAAATCATAAGGCGTGAGTGAAAAGCTATTGCCTTCTTTAGTCCTTGTTCAGTTTGGACGGCTTTCTGACCCACCATGAACCAAAGGCTGGCTCCTCAGTGTGCAACAATTTAACTTTGCTCTGGTTTGTTGTGACAAGTCAAGCTTTTGATAGCTGTCTCAACACTTGGATGGGTTTCTCATGGTTGCTTTTTATAAGCGACTTTGGGCGTGAATTTGACTGTACAAAGAGGGGCAAACATGATGTGTCCACCAAAAAGAAACCCTTACAGTCAGAATCACATTGATTTCTAATGTAGCTGTTACTGTTTTCACCATAATAAAGCTGTAGAGGATCAACATAAAACTTAAAAGCCTGATTATGTCTGTTTGGTTAAAAAAAATCAAGGTTCGACAGACTGTTTATTGATAACAGAGTTATGAATAACAGTAGCCCCGCCCTTCACTTCTGTATAAAGAGGGATGATGGATAAGTAAATAAAGAGCCAAATAAGAAAAAATGTCACTGTGAAATTGAAATGCAATATAGATGAAAATCAAAACACGCTTCATGTAGATTTCTCTTAAAATAAAATAAAAAGTCATATACCACATTAGAAAAAAAAAATCTGGAGTTTGCTTGTTCTGGGCTTGTTTTAATCGATCGGTTTGCTTATTTCAGTAGAAAAATCTGGCAACACTGATGTTAATGTCTTTGCCTTGGGACGGAGGTCTGCAGTCACTGGCTCCTAAGTCGCTTGCAGCTCCCCTGACCATCTGCAGTGGATTTCTGAGCTTTGACATAGATTGAAATAATTAAAAAAGGCTGTTACAGGTGCCAGTGTTTTATCAGTGAGGGAGCAACCCTGCTTTCTCACTCCCAACACCTTCAGAAAACAAGAAGATGTTCATAAAGTGGATAAATTACGTGTAGTTTATACTGTGCTTGTCATTAAAATGAATGTGAAGAGTGTTATTTGGTTTTAGAAGTGATTTTCTTTTGTTTATTTCAGTTTTCACTCGTTTTACGGGGCATCTAAGCAACAGAGCAGACTGAAAGTCATGGTGGAGAGCGAACTGTTCACTCAACTAAAAATAAAGCCACAAATTCAGCTACTCTTGACCACAAAACTACAAAAAAGCATTCATTAATCCTGCAGCTGCAGTTTAAAGTACTCCTGAGTCCTCCTGTTCTCTGTTTTCCTCTGTATGTATGTACTAATGTACTGCTGATATCATTAGTATGTGCAGCAGCTATGGACCCTCTTATGTTCTATGCTCTGCATACTCCTTGAATTATTCCCCCCTCCCTGCTAGTTTGGCCTTGGGAAGACAAATAACTCCCCTGCCCTTTGCTTCAATGCTCTGCGCTCTTAAGGGCACATCGGCTAATTGGCTAACACCATTAATGCTGCTAATTACCATTTCCCTTTCCAGGTATATCCACACAAACACACAGGCATTTGCATGTGCAGACATGTTTGCACGCTGGCCTGCACACAGACTTCATTTTGCACACATGGCCTTTCATTTACATTTGCCACCCACACAGCCCCACAACACACATACTGATCATGCAAAAGCTGACAATAATGAGCCACAGGATAATTGCTGGAAACAAGTCGACCATGTCACCTCCGATATTAAACCCCGGTCATCAATACGGACTGAGGCAAAAGACAGGACAAGTGTGTGTGTGTGCGAGAGAAGAGTGAAACAGATGAAACAGCGCCTGGCGATGGAATTGATTGGCAACATGATTAAATGGTTCTAACAACTGTCACTGTAGGACACACTGCGGAGGACTGGTGGCAGCTCCTCCAGGATCTGCAGGTCATTAAGGCTGACTGGACATGAGTTCAACAGAAGGGGAGACATCTTCAGGGGTGTCAGACAGAAAATACAACAATATGGCACAAAAGCTTCAAGATTTTACCTCCTACTCAAACCCATTATATATATGAAACAAGAAGAGAAGATAGCAATACCCCATCAAATCTCTGGATAAAATCTGAGTCTGTATCGATGCCGCTAATTACCTCCACCAAGGAGGTTATGTTGTGCAGGTGTCTGTTACTTTGTCTGTTTTTTATCAGGATAACTCACATTTACAAACAGGTAATTAAATTTTCAGGGAATGTTGGTCATTGCAATGAAGAGATTATTGGATTTTGGTGATTATCCAACACCAAAGTGGATTTTTTTTTTTTGAAAGATTTGTTGACATTACAAGAAAGAATGTTTTTTCACATTTTGCCTAATAACTCTGTAACTTCTCAACAGATTGGGATGAAATTTTCAGGGAATGCTGGTCATGGCACAAGGAAAAGTGATTACATTTTCGAGGTGATACAAATCTGTTAACAGTTGAAGTTTTTTGTATCTTTGACAATTTTGGAAATGCTTTTCTGGAGGTTTGTGCTCCCTGTAATATTTTATTGTTCAATTGAAAGAAAGACACAACACATTTTTCAAAGTTTAATCTTTTTAAAGAAATGTAATTTTGCCTTACATTAGGTTCATATATTGATTTTTGATAACTTCTTGTAGGGGTATAAGAAGTTATAATAAAGCTTTTAATTGCAATAGTTTGTGGTGTAGTACTGTACTGATATTTCAGGGCAATATTGTGATATTTTATCATTCAAAATGTAATAGAAATCCTGGACATTTGTTTTGTGTTACAGTTACATTAAATATTATGAATGGGACAATGTTTAATGTAAATAACACTTGATAAATACTAGAACTGTGCATCTTCACTATAGGCTCATGATTGATTTGATTATGATTATTAAGTTAATGATTCCATTCGATTCAATATATTCGATACAACCCAGTCAAATGTATCCATGTTCTTCGATATTACTTTATTATGGGCTACTTTTTTCACTGTTATGAAAATGAAAATTCATAGGTCACATCTTCATAAACTTTTTTTCATCTTCCCCAGAAACTAAACTGATACTGCAGTTCAGCGGTAGCCTCTGCAAGATTAAACGATTATTACCTTTCTCTGAATCGATGCATCTTCATCTACATTTGCATCATGATGCATTGGTTAAAAAATGATTTTTGATACCCCTAATAAATACAGAATCTATCATTCTTGATGATATAAATAGTAAATAAATGTGTCCCTCGTCAAAAGCTTAATTTCTAAAGTCTTAATTTTTAAAGTCACATCTGAACACAATGACTTCTGTGAGACAAATATGCAAAGTTGAACAAAAATCCAGAATTTATTTGGATCTGATTATCTCAAGAAAGGATGATTATGGTGCTTTATGATCTTGACCTTTGACCTAGCAGCTACAAAACCCAGTCCACTTTAATGGTAGGATACTTGCAGCAGTGAAACTCCACACCATATTTTATTGCTAACTTTAATCCATCCTGCTTTTTGCATTGTGTGACTGCTCTCATTGTCATATCCCCATTCATGATTACTCGCAATGTGTTTCCAGCCTCTACGTCAGCAGAGTTATGAATACACATAGCACTCAGAAAAGGTGTAATCCAATACTGTCTCACAGCTCTTAAAGCTCCTTTTCCATCACTATGGCTCTACTGTTAGCATATATTGAATCTTCTGCTTGTTTGACTCCTTCTATCTCCATCACATGCAGTCAAGAGTTCACTTTAATTCAATTTCCCTGATATACATATGTTGTTTTTCTTCATTGTTTGCTCTTCAGACTCCAGAGAATAGTCAGCTCTCTTCTCTTAACAGAAAAAAATGACAGAATAATGAAAAAAGGACTTGATAAGATAGTATCAGTGTGAGAAAAGGAATACAATTAGATAAGAAATTAAAAGATTTCCTCTGGGTTGTGATCCAATTGGAGACAAAGATGGACTTTTCTCATCTCTCTCAGCTGTGCTGTTATCCCCTCGGTCCAATCCATTCTCACTTAATGATTAGATTATTGTGTCCATCAATGCTGTGTGGAAATCCCTCTGAGAGATAGATATTCTCTGTTTCTGGTTTTTGTTTAAGTCAGGATCATTGAAGGGAGAGACAATTCAGCCTCTTTTCCCTGAGAGTGATCAATATAAATATCTTTGACTCTAAATTGACTTTTTTTTTCTAAGAAGACAAAAATGCCAAGTGACCACCGTGCTGAGGATGTCCATTTCAGTGTCTGATAGACGTTAAGGACGGTGGTGTAGCTGCTTGTCTTTCCACACCCATATCATCTTTCAACCAGCTTACCACAAATCAAAACAATGACAAGAGAACATGTATTTATATGAATAAATGAAATTTAAATATTTTTACAGGCAAAATGCAGCATTGTATCCAAATTCAAGGCTGTGTAAAATGAACAAAAGGAGTAAAAATGAGCTCCAGTACTTCATCTCCCCACCATCTGACCTACCCAGACAAAGACTCTGAACTGCGGCCCTGAGGTCACATTCATACTGATATCAGTGGACGGAAACTGTCTGCTCTAACTGTGAGGGCTTCAATCATTGACCCCACCACCAGACTATCAGGAGGGAAAAAAGACAGACATCTCTGCGTGACTGAAATTGAACTAAAGACAGAGAAGAAAAAATAAAACCTGCAGGCTGGTGAAATTACTCTTTGGATAAACAAGAATATAACTGATACTGATGCAAAATGATATCAAATGTTCATAAAACTAAATATTAACACACTTTCAGGCCCTCTTTTGAGATTAAACATTTTTTGCCCACGCTTCTCATCTTCCAACTGCGACGTCCCAAGGAGAAGGAAGCTGTGATTTGTCTTAACGTATCAACACATGCAAATATCGATTTCTTCACTGAGTTCTAATAAGAAATCAGTGGTATATATTTGCTGTTTCATGTTCCACATGAGTAATTATTTATTTTTGAGTCAAGTCAAGTCTAAATGTATTTATATAGCACATTCAAAAACAACATCTGTTGAACAAAGTGCTGCTCAAAGAGACAAACAAGATAGGCAAACAGCAATGAGAACCACCATGAGGCATAAATTAAAGAAACTAAAATGCCAAATGGGACAAGAAAGACAAAAGCCAAGGGCAAACGATAAAAACTGAAACCATAAAAACCAACATGATAATAAAACAATCTAAAACAATCTGAAAGATGTAAAAACACAAATAAACAGACGGCTCGGGTTTGAAAGAGAAGAAACTGGTCTTTAGCAGTGACCTGAATGTTATGAGGGACTGAGAAGATCTTTTCTGGAGAGGGAGTGAGAACCAAAGCCTGAGAGCAGCGACAGCAAAGACTGGATCTCCTCTGGCTCTGAAATTAGAGGTGCAAGGTAGGACAGTCCTCATCCATTTAAAACTTCAAAAACAATGAATAAAATGTTTAAATCAATCCTAAAACTTACAGGAACCCAATAAAGGGATGCTAAAACTGGAGTTATATGGTTATGTTTTGTCCTTTTGAGGGGGCGTGCAGAAGCATTTTGCATGAGCTGCAGACGATAAAGAGCTTTAAGAAGGCCAATGTACAACAAAGCTGCAGTAATCAGGCCTGGAGGTTATAAAAACATGAATGTCTCTGCCACTTGTATTTAAATAAGGCTTTTCTTTAGTGAGTAGTCTAAAGTAAACCCCCTGCTATCTTGAAAAAAGATTAAAAAAAAAAAAAACAAGGTGGAAACTTGCTTACTTGTTTCTTTGGAGACTCAAAGAAAAGATTTAATAAATAATAAAAAAATAAGCATAATAATAATAATATTCCACTTGAAGTACTGACCAAAAGGAACAATGTCAAAAGAAGTGGGATAAATGGACAGTGTTTTTACTGCAATGATAATATATGAATTAATTTTTAAGTGTCAGAATAAGCCAGTTTTAGAGATATGGCAGTCCTCAACCCTCAGTGGTTTTATTTCGTTTTAATTGTTGTAATTTCCTGTATAGTGAAAAAGTGGCAATAGAAAATTTGCTTTATTTATAGAAAATTAAGCAATTAAGAAAATTAGCCCAAGAGGAGCCAGGTGTCATACAGGCCACATTGATGTTCACCATAATACATGATTTTTACAATCATACTGCAGAATTTTGGATTGGCACCTTGGGTGGCCAATCAAAATTGTAGGGGTCCAGGCCCAAATGTGGCCACACCCCTGTCCAGACAGGTTGCACCTCCCTTGACACTATTTGAAAAAAACACTGCTTTAGCCCAACCACATACACACAAGGCTGCAAACCACAAATCAGAGGTCTCAATATGAAGACTAAAAGGATGTGCTTCTAAATGCTAAACATAAAATCATTCGCTTCTTTCTCCCTGCAATATTACAGAACATTTTTTTCTTGCTGATTACAAAAGCTGCCTGTGCATTCCCCTTTCAAAGTCACATATGTCTGACTTTAAACCCTCTCTGTCTTTTCTGCAGCTCTTCATAACGCAGAGAGAATATTGACTCCATCACATTATTCATGAGCCTCTAAGCAGAGCACATAAAAACCCAGATAGGAAAGCCTATATAGTGTGCAGAAATGTTTTAAAGTGGCGATTCATTTTGTTTAGAGGGCAAATTCTCTGGTTTTTCTCTCTTCCCTCTGCCTCTGCCACTCTCTCTGTCTCTGAACACGCTCGTGCCTCCTATCTGCATGAGAATTGCATATCAGTGACTCACAGAGGCAGCGTAGTAGCTGCCTGTGAAGCCCACAGCTCATTCAGATAGCCTGCAGAAAGTCATTTTAATGTGAGACTGGCATACATTACGTGGAGAAAAGTGAGGAGACACTGTAAGACTGTGAAATGGAAAAGAGGAGGATTTACAGGAAGATGAAAGAGCAGAAAGACACAAATGTATGCTGAGATTAAGACTCATGTCAGAGAAGAGGAGCTGACATCAAGGCGACATCTGTCCTTCCTCTCACGGCTCGAGGGCTAACATGCTAATGAGACACGGTTTTTAAATAAAGATAGGTAAATTACACCTTACAGGCTTAAAGATATGCTGCATGATATGACATGTATAATTCATTGCTAAAGGAAAATAAAGTAGACTCCTCGCTAACAGCAGTGTTTATCTATTTTAACTTTAGCTTTGTGCTTTTTTACTTCTTAATGAAAGATAATGTTACTACTGACATGTAAATAAACTGTTGTATATGACACAGTGACCATCAGATAAAGTTAAACGTCAACATTAGTGCCAAAAAGCCCACAGTTTCCCATTTCCTTGCGTGTCTTACAGAGACAGACTTGCCACTACCAATATTGCGGCAAAGATAACACATGACAGCAATGGGTCGACGTAGTTCAAAGTAATTGTTTGTCCTCTGATCACACAGAGATGCACTGCATTTGGCAAAGCTGTTCTAAAGTCTGAACCCATGTGGGACAGAATAACAAACAAACAAATAAGAGGGCCTGTGGAGCAGGGCTGCATGCCCATATGGGCAACAAAATAAAATTAATAGGGGAAAAGGATTTAAGACAACATGCTTTGCCTCCTGAAATCCCTCAAAGCATTAAACTGAAGCAATTGGTACCCAGTAAAGGCCACGCCTCGTTAGTTCTGGTTGGACCTCTTTTTGCATTCAGAGCCTTCATGGCATTGATTCTGGCATTGAACTGTTTCCTTCAAGGCAGACATTACAGGGCAGCTAAAATGCACACATCCAGACTCAGTGACAGTTTTTATTCTACAGCAATTAGCACACTGAACAAACTTTCAATCTTTTAGTACACCAGCCACAACGGCACTGTATAGCACTCAGCCACTTCATCTTTTAAATAATTTACTGTCTTTTTGTATGTCCTGTGTCTTCTTTTTGTTATGTGTTTTTTTTTAGTTAAATTATATGGAAATACACTGACTGATTGTTGCACTAATTTTGTTGTATTTAGATACAATGATGATAAAGAGATTCTGATTCTGATTCAACATGGAGCTGAAAGCATTCCTCAGAGATGTTGGTCCATATCGTCATGGTAGCATCACACAGTTGCTGCAGATCTGTCAGTCACACATCAATGACACAAGTCCCCCATTCTACCAAGTCCCAAAGGTGCTCTATTGTATTAGGATCTGGTGACTGTGGAGTCCAGTGAAGTACATTAAGCTAATTGTCATGTTCAAGAAACCACTTTGAGATGATTTGAGCTTTGAGGTATGAAGCGTTACTCTGCTGGAAGAAGCCATCAGAAGATGGGTACACTGTGATCATGAAGGGATGGACGTGGTCAACAAGAATGTGCAGGAAGGCTGTGGGGCTTAAACCATGCTCAGCTGGTTACAAGGCGGGATGGATCCATGCTTTCATGACGTTGATGCCAAATTTTGATCCTACTGTCTGAATATCACAGCAGACATTAAGACTCATTGGACCAGGCAACATTTTCCAATCTATTGTTTATTTTAGGTGAGCACATGCATATTATAGCCTTGATTTTTTGTTTCCTGTCTTAAGCCGACAGAAATGGCCCCTGGTTTTCTGCGGCTGTAGCCCATCTGCTTCAAGATTTGGCGTGGTGTGTGTTTAGTAATGGTCTTCTGAATACTGTGGTTTGTGGTTATTGAGTCAGTGTTGCCTGTCTTCATCTCAAACCACTCTGGCATTTCTCCAATGAGCTCTGCCATTAACAAAGTCATTTGGCCCAGAAAAGTGCCATTCAGTTCGGTTTTTGGATCAATCTTAGAGATGGTCATGTGGGAAAATCCTGGTAGATCAGAGGTTTCTGAAATATTCAGATCAGCTCAAATATCATGCCACATTCAAGGTCAACTAAATCTTCTTAGTTTTGATGGTGACTGACTATGGGCATTTAAACATTGAATATCTTGTCTTTGTAGCGCATTCAATTGAATATAGGTTGAAAAAGATTAGCAAATTAATTATTCATGCTTTAAACAATGTCCCAACATCATTGGACCAGTGTTAATTTTGTCAACTAATTATTTTTGTCATAGTTTTTGTCAACAACCTTTTGTCCCCTGACAAAAATTAGACCACAACTAAAAAAAACAAGGGTACACTGACAAAATGTAAAACTAAATTAACTGACATTTTTGTCAACAAATAAAAAAAACTTATTTTCGTCATGTAGAAAGTAGAGACAAGTTAGGAATCACAGCTACTTTGGAAAGGTTGGATGAGTTAAGAGGGACATCCAATCACAGCTGCCTTAGCATGGTGGTGGATGGGATCCAAGTGTAAAACATAATTTCAGAAACTTAAGGAAACACAAAAAATGCCTTACACTTTACAATTCATATTTCAGTTGACTAAATTTACAGTAGATTTCGTTGACTAAAATGTTGTGAAATTTCATCAACTAAAATTCAACTAAAATTAAAACAGTTTCGATGACTAAATTATGACTAAAACTAAAAGATATTTTAGGCAAAAGACTAAAACTAAAACTACATTAAAAAGTGCTGTCAAAATTAACACTGTATTGGACTTGGGGTTACTGAACTGTTCTGGTGGCTGGTTTACAGCCTGACACTAAACTCACTGTCACTGAGGGTTTAACCAGAAAAGCGAGTATTTCTCTATAACTGCAGCATGGTTGATCCCATTTGCTCCTTTTACTTGTACGTGTTTTTTTCATCCTCTAAAGAGGGACCAATTTTGAGAAAATGGGATGTAGTGAAACAAAATTGGAGCGGCTGTAAAGCTCATCTGTAAGAAAAGAAGACAGTACAAGGATATCTGGAGTCTGCTTAAAGACACACTCCACTCCTTGATTTACGGGGAAGAGTAAATTGGATGGAATAGATGGAGAACACAAAGAAAGAGAAGGAGATTGAGATAGACTTAAAGGAAAGAGAAAGAAGTGGTGAGACAAATTGTGTCGACTGTTCTGTGAAAACAAAGACAAAAAAGGAGCAACAGAAATTGGACACTAAGAGTGGACAAATAAGTGATGAGAAAGGAAGAGAGCGACGATGGAGCTGAGTAAATCCATTTCATTTTGGATCTGACAAAGCGGCACAACACAATCCCGTTTTAAGATAATCACTGGGGAGGAGGAGGTGACGGATGGAAGTGGAGGTAGAGAGCCGGAGACAGAAGAGAGAGTGTTTGCTGTTCTTTTCCTCATTCTGTTTTATTCCTGAAAAAGATGCCTAACCAAACATTCACTTAAAACAACCATGCACTTTACACCACAAAGAAAAAGGCCTGGAGAAAGAGGGGTGATATTACCAAAATGAGCAAACATTAATGATAATTTGATCAAAGACTAAATAGATTCAAATATGTTTGTCATTGACAGATTAATTTTCTAAGACAAGACACACACTACAAGATAATCAGCCAGATTTTTGGTCCAGATCTCCCCTACAAACCAAAGCCAGCAAAGACCAGATTATCTGACAGTCATATGGATCTATATTGTCCTGTGCTATAAGGTGAATTCAGGGTGATTTTACCACCTTGATAATCTCAAAAAAGGAACAGGACTGCCTCAAATTTAACTTGTAAAAATAAAATGTGATTAGTACAAACCCCAGTTGCAATGAAGTTGAGACACTGTGTGAAAAGAAAATAGAAAAAAGATTGTAATTCACATTTTGTGTGTTAGACTTTGAGAAATAATCATTGTTTTTTTTATAACTTTATTAATCCTGAAAAATCATTTTTCAGTTGTTTTTTTTAATAATTATGTTAGCACTTGATGAATCACATAACTTCAAAAAATGTGTTGCTCTACATATCATCAATATAATGAACACTACTTAAACAATTTTGACCAAACAAATTGTCATTGTCTGTTAAAAGAAAACTACTATGGAAAATGAACTTTTTCCTTGAAACTGGAATTTTTTTTTTTTCCAAAACATATCATAACCTTAAGAAGAATCAAAAATGCTTGCTCTGCTAGCTTTGCTTACCGAGCTAGCTAGCTGAATCACCCTGGGCTTGGTTGGTTTTACCCTCTGGATTCCTCCTTGATGGTCAGTGATGGAAAGTCAAAAATTCACAAGTTGAAATTGATGCTCCAAATGCTCACAAGTTGTAATCGACGAGAAATCGCAACGCTAAATTGCACGTGTTGAAATTCGGTGCAAGCAAAGCCCTCCACACATTCCTCCATCACACACACTTCTATGTGAAGTACCTCAGATCTGCTGAAGCAGAGATCGAACCTTGGTCTCCTGATCTCCAGGTGGAGTCCTTCACCACTGGACCATCTTCCAATTAGAAACTGGCCAAATAAATTTGACCTTTAACCTTCGTTGCTCACTTCTTGTATATTTCAGAGGATTGTCCTGGTAGATTGTATTTCTTGTTTAGACGTTATCTATATGAGTACCAAATTGTGTGTCTGTAACTCTTACCAATTGTATGAGCTGAGTTTGGGGTGAACCCAAGCAGCCGGTGTGCCGGAATAATAATAATGTAGAAGAATAATATTTTCTTAGTATCAGTTGAGTCCTTGCTCTGAGGTTTGGTGCTCAGGCCTGATTTACAGTCACTGGTATTGTGTGATACTGAAAGAGTTAAAAGACAGAAAGTCTATGAGACTTAATGTACTGTACTAGATGCACTGGATTTATCCACAATCCATTTGTTTAGCAAAGGAA
Source organism: Cetoscarus ocellatus (assembly GCA_037902135.1). Lineage (NCBI taxonomy): Eukaryota > Metazoa > Chordata > Actinopteri > Labriformes > Labridae > Cetoscarus > Cetoscarus ocellatus. The sequence continues at coordinate 314,399 of JBAMNC010001229.1, forward strand.
GAGATGGATCCATCCCCTGCACTCTGCAAGTTCCGCTAACACAGACCAGTGAGAGCCACAGCATTATCAAGGAAGGTGGCTGCTTCACTAATGTGAGTTATACTGATTTCACAGTCTTAGCTGAGAGGACAAGGTTATATGAAGAGCTTGGATTCAAACCATTTACACTGCACTCAGTGGACAATCAAGAAGACTCTTTTATGTCAAACATATTCTCTCTTAATTCAGCATACTCATTAATGGACAATCAGTCATATTTTGTGATAAAAAAAATGAATCACATCTGTAATTATTTAGCACTGAAACATCTGAATTTTCCAAAAAGCATATATGTCTTGGGCTAATTAAAAAAGGCATATTTCACATTTTCCATTCACTGTGGGCCCAGTAACAGAAATAAGGAACAAAACAAATCTAGACTCAAACTTTTACAGCTTTGCACTTCTGCATTTCAGTGTCTAACCTCCCTGGATTTGAAGCTGCTCTCAGTCTGCCTGAGTGCTGCCAGTTGCATCAACTTTCTGAAATGAATAGCTTATTGTTTGTTACAGTTGTTTATGCTGCATATTGGCCTTTACTTCCTGGCATCACTTCAGACACTATTATGTGTTTTGGCTCTTAGTCCGTCCATGATGGGAAGTGGGTTTCCACCCTTTCATTCAGAGCGGCTAATGTTTCTCATTAACTATTAGGAGAGCTGAGAGGGTTTGCTGTGCCTACATGAAGCCTCCTGGCGCGCATAAAAGAACAATAACACAGTGACTCTCTGATTTGTAAATTTGTTGTTTGGTGGTTGGACATTGAACAGTCCCTGTTTATGGTCAGGCAGGGCTCTCCTCTCTAATATGCTCCAAAGCTTTTACCTGCACGGAGGGATCATGCTGCCCATCCAGCTGGGAGATCGTCTGTTTGTGGGTTGGTAATGTTTTCAATTTTTAGACTCAACTTTAAGTTCCAACAACATCTAATGCTCTATCGTACCCCAGGACAGACACACCTTCATACAGCTGAAATTTCTGCAGCTCAATTTAAGGGTGAAGAGAATTATTACCTTTTGGATCCCTCCATTCATTGACTCACCTAATTTTAGAAACTGAGAACTGTCAATATTAAGAGTGTTGCGGATTATATAAAATTTAACTTTCTAAAGAAGTACAAATGATTTTGTAGCTAGACATTTTTGAGTATTACAACTGTCTGCATTAGTTATTTGGCATTTATAGATTCAAGTTTATCATTTACAGACTGATAAATCACTTTACAAGAGCTAGATGGGCTATTTTTCATAGTTATGAATGTGATGTGCACAGGTGTCTCTTTTATTAACATTTTTAACCTTGTAGTGCAGCTGGATCTGCCTGATTCAGTGTCTGTAATCAGGTCCCTCTCGTCCATGTGGTATTGTTGGCCATCTTTTGAAGAGCTTGAAACTCTGTTGGTAGATTTTGTGCTTGATCTTATGTCTTTTTCGGACCTACTTACCTTTGTCTCTCCTTCTCTCTTGCAGTGTCGCCTTGAGTCCAGTCACTCGTCAAAGCTCTCGCCGTAGTTGGTTTTCCTAATCTGTGAACTCAAAAAAATTTGTGTTTTGTGCATTATTGTAATTTGTAAATTCTTGTATGTCTCAGTCTGCTTTTGAGTCCTCCCAAATACTTTAGGACTTGTTCCCTCGCACACCTTTCTTTATTAATTGAAAAACAGAGTTTGTTTTACTAACTGGTTTGGGTTTTATACTTTACACTGTGGCAGTAGCATTTGCCTACTATCAGGTAGAGGCTTTAATAATGTGGCTTTTACTATTGTTTGGCTGGTAATGAATGTGACTGACTGTATGATTGGACAATCACCTGCCGGATATGCTTTTGAAAGATCTCCCAAAACACTTTGGGGCAACAGTTGTTGCCCAGATGGACCGGTGAATATATTAAACCATCCGTCTGGTGTGTTAGCTTAGGTGATTGTGGCCCCTCACCCTGACATCTATTCTTTTGTGCATCACTATCGGAGCCTGATTGTGTGGCTTATGGACGTGTCTATGATCAATTTCAGTGTGGAGAGCAGGATCCAAAATGAGCACATACCTTACAGTGCACAATCCCAGGTGGCAGAAAGGTTCAAACCATTAAAATAAACCCAGAGAAATAATATAAACTCCATCCATGTGTCATATCAGACATGGTTCCATTATATACTTACTGCAAATAGAACGAACTCCAAAGGTCAAGCATGTTCAAGCAGAGGCCTTTCCATCCACATTCTGACACATTCTAAGAAACCCTTTCACTGCAGAGGTTAAACAGAAAAATATGAGCTGTTTTACCAGAGGCTATGCATAATAACAAATGCATTCGTTGTGCCATGTAATCATTTTTGTGTGAGCAGGTCCACAACACTATCTCGTTATACCCACACTGTATTGTGTAGAAATAACCTGATTCTCATTAGTGTAGTGGGAAATGCCACGGTTGGGCTCTGCTGATACATTTGTGCTCTCTTTAGTTGAAAGCCTCGGGCTACAGCGTGTCTGAAGAAGAAAACTTAACAGCCAAATTTGTAAAGATGTAATGGATGAAACAACAATAATGAACAGGACCACATTAAACATGACACCACTACACAAAAGACACAAATGGATCTGTTGGAAACAAGTCAATTTGAAGTGAACGGAGCAAATCAAAGAGCTGTTTTTTTTAGTTTTACCCTCACTGAAACCAACAGTGGACTGGCTTTAACAGCCCAGGTCTCACCTCCCAGCTGCTGTGATGCTCTCCAGACAATTCAGAGAAAACCATAACTCAGCCTTTCCAAGATGTCTACCTCTTACTGCTTCATTTGTTCTCCATTAACACCCTTTTTCTCACAGTTTATTACCAACACTGTATGGTTGCACTGATGTCCCATATCTTTGGAGTCGAGCTGCAGCTCTGTGCTGATTGGGTTAGCCCAGTTTTCATTACTGTAGATTTCATTCTTTTTTTTTTTTTTTTCATTAAGGTAAACACATTACTTTAACTTTATTATATCTGGAGACGATCTGCTGAGCCTGCACGCCCAGCAAATATCACACAGCTGTGAACAGATTCTACAACTGTTAGATAAGGAAGAACATGACATGGATACTGCAGTGAGATGTTACGTTAGTTATTTCAAAATAATATAACTATCATGATCTTCATACTGGGCTGCATGGTGGCACATCAGTGGCTTACAGGAAGAAAGTGGCTGGTTCGGCGACCAGGTCAGGCGGATGGAGTTTTGCAATCTTTCTTTGTGCATGCATGCCTCACAGCAAGAACCTCGATTCCCTCAGGGCCTTTCTGTGTGAGGTTTGCATGTTCTCCCCGTGCATGCCAGAGTTCTCTCCGGGCACTCCAGCTTCTCCCATAGACCAAAAAACAGGCTTGGTGACTCTAAATTGTCCTTAGGTCTGAATCATTGTATGAATGTTTGTCTATCTCTCTATGTTAGCCCTAGAGTTGACTGCCCAAGGTGTACCCTGCTACTTGCCTAATGTCAGCCTTGGTCTTCTCTTATAAGCTGACAGTAGTGCCCCCTAGTGACATCAAGAGTTGTCTTCTGCAGCTGTTGGCCATCTGCTTCAAGATTTGATGTCTTGTGAAATCAAATGGTCTTCTTCATACCTTCACAGTAATGAGTGGTTGTTTGAGTTACTGTTGCATTTCTAGAATTGTCCAGAGAACTGGATGTCTTCTCTGTTTTGGACCATTCTCCTTATACCCTATAGGCGGTTGTTCATGAAAATCTCAGTAGATCTGCAGTTTCCGAAATACCTAACCCAGCCTGTCTGGCACTAAAACCAATGTAAGAAAATTCACCTTCCCTCTCTATTCTGATGCTCAGTTTAAATTTCAGCTTGCTTGACCATGCATACATGCCTGTCTGCAGTGAGTTGCTGCCATGTGATTGACTTTTAGCCGTATCAAGTAGTTGAATGAACATCTCTCATCAAATTTACATTTTATGAATTTTTAAGGAGTAAAATCTTCAGGATCTGGATACCAAACTCAATCTATGTTCTGCAATTAGTGCTCTTAATAAATGCTAAGATATTTTCAGACTAAAATCTAAATGAATTCTGTAGAAATGTGTCTGTAATCTAAGATGACCCTTTTATCTTATCATATGATGGTATTCATGTCTGCCTTTCCTCAAACATCAATTTCCTGTGGTGCTTCTGTATCACAAAGATGCTGATTGTCAGTGTAATGCTTATGTAACCCATATAAAATATAGGGCTACTAAACCCATATATGCCATCTAAATAGACAGTTTTGTCTTTTCCCCACTAGATGTCGCTTGACACAAAGCCTAGATGCATTAGAAGAAAGTTATACCTGCACTCGCTATCTTAGTGTGATGTCAATTCCTGTTACTTCGCACTGCAGGCGTTCGGTCTTCCATGAGGAATTAACTGGTATAAAAACCATAAATAACAAAAAAAAAAAAAAAACATTGTACATTTCACTCAAAATCTTTGAAGTTGATGTTAATAAGTTGTTCTTTTTATCAGAAAACGAGCTGTAAACCAGAGGGAGATAACTTCTGTTAAGTAATTTATGACAGAGGAAACTCCGGTGAGTTTAACCGCCTACATGTGAATGCTAGCCTGTTGTGTTGCTAACCACTGTAAATGGCCTATATAAGCTATTTAAGAGCAATCGCTGTTACTATAAAACCAAACAGAGTTATGGAAGGGTTTTCCAATGTTAACACTATGCTTTAGTGTACACTATTGCGTAGTTTTAATGCTTTAAAGAGGTCGTGAATGCAAGTGTTTGATGCTAATCGTTAGCACGGGATGCTAACGCTAACAGGTAATCAATGATAAGGATATGCTGTCCTACTGTTATAGTTAGTGCTAGCTCATGCTAATCGCTAAGCTATGTGTTGCTTAGAGAGGCAGCCCAGACAGTGTGTTACAACCATAAAGGAGCTTTTCAACTGTTTAAATGATATTAAAGCACTTTGTTTTATTGGATTTATGCCACTATTTGTTGGGTGCATTGCAGAAATGTGTTTAAAATTACTGTTGTCATGGAAAAGTTCTTTAAAAGGGGAATTTACAGAGAAAACTCAATAATTCATGTTCGTGTTTGAATTGTAAAATATAAAAAAAATCTGTTTAAAATAGTTAAAAAGTTATACGTTAAGTTTTAAAGCCTATATAAAAAGTGGTAAATACTGAGTAAAAACTGGCTAAAAGGATAAATAAATCGTTGATTTTGCAAAGATACCTCGAGAAAGGGTAATTCATAACCAGTAATTCATCTATTTTTGTTGTTATAAGTACTAATTGTTATGATACATAACAATTTATTTCCTTGTTATTTTAAATACTTCCTTGGTCTTTGGATATACATTATAAAAATATATTGGTGAACAAAGAAGTTAAAGAGGTCTCATGTTAGAAATAGAATAACTTACAATCCTGCACTTTTTGTGTAGGTTGGTTTTTGTGTTGTACTGCAAGAAATTCTGATGAACATAGTGATGGGGAGCCCAGCCCAGCAAGTCTGAGGTGGTCTTGAAAGCTGTGTGGCCAGCCGTGGGGACCAGCCGTGGGGACCAGCCCAGAGGACGTCGGATTTGCTTGATTCACTTTTCCTGATTCCAGATAAGACACTCATGCACTATTAACCTACCCGGGTAGTAGCAAACAAAACTGACACTTATACATGACGTGAAGGACTGAACTTAATTACCCTGATATTCCCCTTGCGAAAACAAGTGTCAGAGTTGGAGAGCCCAACTCCAAGGACTTTTTATTTTGACTTTGTTATATTTACAGAGCTCTATTTTGTTTTATTTTTATTATTGCACCATTGTACACATTTATATATGCTGTTAAGCATTAAATTTGTCATCTGTTCATACCAACACCAACTCCTTTTGTGGGTCATTAAGGTGCTTACTCCTCACGAACCTAGATGATGTTAGTGTCTCATCTACCCAATTAGGTTAGGGCCAGAGGTGCTACACTTACTTTAGCAGTGATGGCCCAATATTGCTATAATAGCTGCAGTTATCCTTCAGAGGGGCTGCATCCCTCTGACAAAGGCTGCATACCAAAACAAACAAAAATAGTCTTCTAAAAAGGCCTCATATGAGATCATGGCCCCAGGCTCCAGTTGCCCCCGCTGACATTTCCCCTGACCTTCTGACTGAGCGTCATAGCAGGAACATTGCCTGTGGTGATTCATAGTGTTGAATTTTATGACTTTACACAACTTCTGATTTCGCTGTGTCATGTTCTGTGCTCTGCACTGTGGGGAAAACTCGCTGAAAGTGTAGTAAAAGTCAAAATTGATAAGAGCTGAAATCACGACTACTACCCAAAGCGCTGACAGATACGTTCATGTATAACAAGTTGGAAATCCAGATTGTCATCGAGAGTTTATCCTCTTGAGGAATTCACCTTGTTGCCATCACAGAGCAGTAAACTTATTGGAAGTTGACAGCTAGAGTGTCCCAAAGTCCCTCCAGTGGAGTGTGAACAGTTTTATATTAAAGTCAGTGTGTTTTGACATTTACTCCGGCATTGTGAATGGGAGCGACTGTTCCTGGAGTTATAATGCCCTTTTTAAACACAGAAAAAAATTACCTCAGAGGGAGGCTTTAATAATGTGGCTTTTACAGATTCCCCTCATGTCAAACAGCTCCTTCTGCTTTCACATTCACCTTTGTAACTTGAGTGACATTAACCAGAAGCCTCAGTAAAACAGTTGCAGTTACAGCTATGGCCCAAAGTCCGGAGGCCATTCTCTTCCTTCACTATGACAAATACAAAGTTTTCAGCCACTGTGAGTCGAAGTCAAAGTGGCATTTGACTTCTGAATAGTGCTGGGATTAACCCACTTTTACATCAAGCAGCAGAGTCACAGGGATTTGAAAGTGAGAGTTGCCAGGCTCTACCCGAGTGTGAACTAGAGTGACCTCTTTGCATTCAAATGTCTGCCTTTGGAAGCAGAGAGAAGTGGCGACGTTTCCATGCATTTGAGGGTTTTTTTCCACACTGCTTCTTGTCCAACAGTGAGCTCTCTCAGTCCAGGACATTTAAACAAGTGCTTATTTCTGTTTGAGGTGTTTGTAATGAAATACTTCTTCGTGGTGTCCAAAAAACTCCTTCCTGCCAGCTAAGAGGCCATGCTAAATGTGGCAGTGCCTGGAAATTAACATTTCAACACTCAATATATGTGTTAGTTAAACCCCGGGGGGAACAGTAACAAACTAGATTTACTTTAGTACTGTACTTAAGTAATTTTTTTGAGTATCTGTACTTTACTTGAGGATTGTTTTTTTGGAAAGTTATGACTTTAACTCCACTACATTTGAAAGACGAATATTGTACTTTTAACTCCATGACATTTCTATGAAGGGCTTCATTACTTTTAAATTTAGCTTTGAAGTCAGCGGATGAAATTTCGTCTTCCTTCTCAAATGTGGTCTGCATGTGATTGTTCAGTGGTGATGCCGTACCTGTACCTTAAACATGCGCTGCTCAGATCAGGCAGGTAAACACTGAGCTAACGCTGCTCAGATAACAGTTGGTCTTGGCAGTAATGATGACTACAGCGCATACAGACGACTATTCCACACCAGAGCACCCATGGCCATATATGTGGCCATATATGGCCATGGATATTAAATAAAGAAATGGAAACTGGTTGTGCTTTTGTCAATTCAATTGTGTTTCAATAGGCATTTCTATGGGCTTCATAGCATATTTTACAAGCATTTTATTCTATAGGTTCTATAAACAGGTCAATGCATTCAGTAGTTTTTTTTAGTCACTAGGTTCTATAAATTCATTGTTGCAACAATACAATAACTCGTTGACATTAAAATGAAAATGTAATTTTAATACTCGAATATTTTCAAAAGCAGGTACTCCAGTACTTCAACTTAAGTACTAAACAACTTTCACTTGTATTGGAGTAATTTTTGACCTGGAGTATCTATACTTTCACTCAAGTAACGGAGTTGAGTACTTTGTCCACCACTGATTAAACCAGGAGACCTCTGGTTTAGCATTATTTATTGAACTGCAATAAAACTAAAGTGATTAATTTCATTAACCTTTTTTGAAAAAAATATTTTTAAGGCAGTGGTCCCCGTCTGTTATTTTTCTATTTGATACATGACTATGACCAACATTCCCAGAAAATTTCACCCAAATCCATTTATAACTTTTAGAGTTATCTTGCTTACAGACAACAGACAGACAAACCCTGGTAAAAACAAGACTTCTGTGGTCAAGGTTATTAAAACCATGTTTAGAGCACAGATGGAAAAGTGCATGAGCACAAGCTATAGCAGTGAATTTATCTCAGATTTTACTTTTTTATCACAGTGGTGATAGAAACAGAGTCTCTACCGTCTGCATGGACAGGCTACGCAGTCAGATATGACAGGATGCAGTCATCCTATTAAAATAAAACACGCTCCAGTCTCACTTATTCAAAATGAAAGGTGATTATATTAACTATTTTTGTTCCTCTATGGCCTACTGGTCTGTGGCCCGTGGTTCAGGGCCTCTGTTTTCTGACTACGTATGAAAGCTCTTAGACTGCAGGAACAGATCAAGCTCAACAGATATATCTTGGATTAAAATGTAAGTGAACACCAGTCAATAAGTCAAATCATAAAACTGATTTAACCAATAACTGGACAAATCAAAAATATTAAAACTGTGTCCTGGAGAGCTGGTCTCTAAATCTTTTTAAGTGCGATTAAAGGCATTAGAGGAAGCAGGGTGTAGATGCTTTGACTGATGATTTTCTGCTCTGTGACTCTGGATTGGTTAAGTCTGTAGCTGTGTCTGTAATTGTTTTATGTCTGTAACTTGGCCAGGACACTCTTGCAAATGAGATTTTTACTCTCTATGACGTTCTTCTGGTCAAATAAGTTCATGGACAGATAGTTTTGTTTGGACGAATTTGTTTCAAAAAAAATTGTTTGTGGATGGGATTGTTTTTGAAAGGGAAGGAAGAAATGAACTGCCTACGTCTGAACATGATCTGAAACCCATAACAATTCCTGAGTGACTTGATCATAAGAAAAGCATCACTGCATCAGTGAGAGTGCTCCAGTCTGCAGCTTTAATCTCTGCAGTATTTATGTTTTAATACTTCCAGCGTCTCCAGTCTCCCTCTGACGTGTGCCTTTGACACCTCTCACAGCGTCGGGATTAGCCCACTTTTCTTCTCCGTGCAGTCAGGACCACGGGGAGGTGACATCATGAGCAATATTCCCCTGATGGTCTCTACATGGGAGCGCAAAAAGATCAACCATTCCCCCTGAAGACGCCTCCTCCTCCTCCTCACTTCCTCTCTCCTCAGCATCCCAGCTCTGACTCCTCTCTGGTTAATTCACTCCTGGGCCCTGTTTGCTGTAAAAGTCCTCAGAAAAAAACACCATTTTAGGAGAAGAGACACCTTTTGGATCGGTGATACAAAATGCTCCATATTTCTTCTTGTCTATTCGTCTCCTCTGCTTCACCAGCTCCTCTAATCACCCCCTCTCTCTCTTCCCTCCATTCGTCTACTTCAGATGCTTCTTTTAGAGCCATAGAGCTGCGTTTCACGGCTCATGGAGGTTTTTCTGATTTTCCCGGAGTTCCTTTGATATGGAAATTAAATGACTCCGCTCAATGTCAGAAAAGCTGAGGCACAATCCCAGCGTTAGCAGCTCCACTGTACTCTACCTTTTTTAAAGCTCCTTTGCTTTGGCAAAACATGGAGAGAGAGAGAGAGTCGACTCAGTCACAGTCTGGTGATTATACAGGAGCGTCTCGCTGAGCATTATTGAATTTGCTATGTCCACCATCACACTGGGAACTTCTCAATGCATGCACTGCTGCTTTCCTCTTTTTCTCAACAAAAGTTGCATTTACTGTGATTTAAAGAAACCTTATTAATGTCCTCTTGAGGCCTGAAGAACTAAACAATCTGAAAATCCTGTGGCAACGATGAAAGGTTGAGTATTTGGTAGGACAAATCGAAAGACAATGACCGCAGACTAGGTAAAATGAGCTGGCTTGTGTCGCAGGCAGATCGAATCAAATCAAATCAAACTTTATTTATAAAGCACTTTTCATACATTAAAAATGTAGCACAAAGTGCTATACATGTTAAAAACAATCTCCATCCCCCATCACCATCCCTCAACCCCCCCCCAGACTCCACCTAGCACATATACACACACATACACACACACATGCACACTGATAAAATGATCTTAAAAGTGTGTTACAATAACTGCAGCTTTAGCTGCGAAAGCTAGCTTGTTTTAAATAGTAATTTTAAAATACGACCAACAATTCAAAAAATGATTAATATTTACTTATTCATTAAATAATTTCTTATATATGTGCACTTCTTTTAGTCTCCACTCTGCCATCTTGTCAGCAGGCGCAGTGTATTATGGGAAATTTCTCATACTTCTTCCCCTCAAGTGAGGTGTAGCCCTTCCCCTTAACCGTATGGAGAATTTGGACGCCCCTTCACTAGACGTGAACACGCAAAACCAAGGGCTAAGGGGTAAAACAAAGGCTAAGGGGTACAATTGGGATTGACCCTGGTTCTTCTTTTTCTTCAGATTTCTTTTGGTGAAAACTATAATGATGTTATACTCTTGGACGGCAGGCAGTCTGAGAAAAAAAAACAGGTTGTTGATTCTCAAATTGAGGAGAACATTCATCACACACAGACAACACCCACCTCAGCCACAGCCTATTCACCCTGCTGCCATCAGACAAGAGATACAGAAGAATCTGCTGTATCAACAAACAATAGAGCAGCTTCTGGGCTGTGAGATTTTTTATTTCTACAGTCAATTAACCAATTGGGGACCACAATTTAATTTCGTGATGCAACCTGTTGTATATGACCAGTAAACTTCCTTGTATCCTTGTATAAAAAAAAGACGGCAAATCAATTAAGTACTTTAAAAATGTCCCCTAAAGCGGAACAACTAATAGCGGAAATAGTCCAACATATAAAAAATTGGCCCTCCTCACAGCCTTCACCTGAAATGTTACACACATCAACCAGACTTCTGATTTCATTCTCCTACACACCCCCAACCAAAATCTGAAGACCAGTTGAAAAATTGCAAGAATTTGCATTTTGCACTTTTGGATCTTAAGAAGGTTGTAAGTCGAACTTTGAAATGCAAAAAAAGGAAATGGGAGCGAGAGACAAACACTTTAAAGTAAGCAGTTCATTGCCAGTAGTTATGTATTGAATAGACCTGCCCTTGTACACTCTCTCATGTTGAGTCAGCCCATGAAATAGCATCTGCATCTGTATAAAGTGTAAAATAACAAAACAAAGGCAGCTAAGGCACTATTGGCTTAGAGGTCGTGTTCACATGCATAACATTTGCAGGGCAAATTGGTCTTTTCTGTCATCTCTGTCCAAGTTGTAATCCCCCACTTTTCCCCTGCCTCCCTGGTTTTAGGCTTTATCTGCTGCCCGCCTAAAATTAAGCAGGAAACATCTACATAATGAACTAAAAATAGGAGAATAGGCTTCCACGTCCAAACTCTGGTCAGAAGTAAAATATTGCATCCCTGCAGAAATTCTGGCAAATTCCAGCTGATAAAAAAAGCATTTGACCTCTGGGTATGCCTCGTTGGTGTAATGAAATTCAGAAATAAAGCCAGGCCATCAGGGATCCACCTTAATTTCCCTGTTCAGTTTCAGGTCTTAACTTTGCCCCTCCCTGATGCTCTGCTTTATTACAGAGCACACATTATGCCTGTGATGTGATGACACAGATCAGCAGAGTCCTGAAAATAAATGTGACTCAAAGCAAGCTGAGTGTCATCAGAAGGGATGCTTTCATTTTAGCCCAGCACAAAAATAGAGATGCAAGGCTGCAAAACACAGTGTCCCAGCTCAGTTTGAGGGAACTGGTATGTGTAAAGTTGAACTAACTTTACTACTGAATACACTTCAGGACTCTCAGCTGTTCAGCACAACATCAACAAAGTTATCAGATGACTCGATATCATGGCAGGTACAGAACATCTGGAACGTGACATTGCTTTTGTTGGGAAAATTTTTTATCAATCCTTTGAACGAATAGGGTGCTGATGCAACTGTTTCATACTTTTGTTCATTCATTTATCCATTCAGACCTCTGGTTGTCTCCCTCAACATCAGGAAGTGTGGAAGAAGTGTTGCCAGATTCTGTTTGTGAAACAAGCAACCAGGTTGATGAAAACAGGCCCAAAATAAGAGACCCCCAGCTACACCCACACATATATATGAATCCATTCATAAAAATAGATACATAGATAAAAAGATAAATAAACAGACTGTAAAAGTATTGGAAAAAGCCATGTGACATAAGCCCTTTGAATATCATAGTACTGTATTTTCCGGACTAATAGTCGCACTTTTTTTTCATAGTTTGGCTGGTCCTGTGGCTTATAGTCAGGTGCGACTTATATGTCAAAATTTAACATGTTTTTAAATGTTAATTCATACTGACTGACATCAAACAAGGAAAAACATTTTATTTTGAAGTTTCTCCTTGTGTTTCCTGCCCTCCCCTCTCTGTGTGAATCCCTGATTGGGGTTCCCTTCACCTGTGTGATTGTCTCACCTGTGTCTGATAACCCCTGTGTGTCTAAAGTCTGTTGCTGTTTTTTGAATTCGCCTACTGCCTACTGCATATGAATGCAGTAGGCAGTAGGCACTGCATACTGCCTACTACACTGGAATGTAGTATGTAGCATGACTGTTCTGTTAGGTTTATTTTGTTGTATGCTGCGCTGGTTTTCAGGTTCAGGAATGCGGAAGTAGGCTACAGCTGATTTTTTTTTTTTACTTTATTTTAAATGTACAAAACAAACAAACCACGAGTACATCTTGACATTTCAGTTATTAATCTGCAAAGATATTGCCAGAAGCAGCATTTTATATGAATAAGTTAGTGGTAAGGAATAGTGATTATTTCAGTGAGGAATTCTTTTGTATATTTTTGTGTGACGGCGTATTAGGGCCACTTAAAGAAATAATTTAAAAAATCGAGAAAAAATCAGAATTTTCAAGTTTGTAAAATCTCAAATTTGCTACTTTGTAGACTTGCAAATTAACAGTTAAGAGCAATGGGATTAACAACAAAAACATCCTCTGCAATTATTACAAACTATCACCTGGGGACTTTTGATCATTTATCATTATCGCAGAGGACGTCTGTGTTTCTTATCCACATGCAAATCGGGCATGTTTGTAATTTGTAAAGAAAAAAATCCATATTTTGATATATATAGATATATAAAATTCACATTACCAGGTTATATTGTTTATTAATATTCATCCCTGTGTCAGTTTATCTTTATCTATGTATATATGTATAGATTTTCATAACTAATAAATATTGGTTTTTAATTTCCTTGTAAATAAAACCATTCTGTCATGTCTTGCAAATAGTATAATAATGTTTCGGGTTCTACTTTCACATTCTCCAGTACTATTTGTTAAGTGTCTTTTCTTGAATATTACACGCTGCCACTACAATCCAGTGTCCCCTGTTTTTATTTAATTAGGTGTTTCAATCATTGTCAAACTAGATGGTGGTTGTCTGATCTAAAAATTCACAACAATAACAAAAGAAATCTTAAACAATACAGCTTTTTATTAAAATTTACAATCGCTTCAGAATTTTTTTAAATAATGGCCATCAAATCCTTCTGTCTCCTCTCCTCCCTCGTCGCACTCTCCAAACACTCCCTCCACAGGGCCTCCGTGTCCTGCTCAGTCCCTGAAAGAAACGGTACTTCAATGTAAAGATAACCGTGTTGTTCAATGCCTACGACTGATAACCTGCTAACTGTTGCGTTGTTTTTTGCTTCGCAGGTATAGGACGGACTTAACACCACCTTCTGGCCGTTACAAACCGTAACAGAAGAACAACAACAACAGTGACCTTTTTACAACTTATTACAAAACAGTACGTGTTGAAAAGGTAAAGATAACAAGTAATGGCTCTTACATTTGTATTCCTCTGCTGCTCCGGTTGTTGCTGCTCCGCTCTCCGGAGTGACCAGGCGCTTTGCATTGCGGGTAACAGTAGGCGAAGCAGACTGGTCCGATGCATACTGTGAAATTTTCCTGAATCAGTACGTCATCCGGATATTTTTTGCATACTGCAACTTTCACATTTGTTCGCGTACTGTATACTGCATACTACATTTTGGGCGAATCAGTACGCACTGCTAGTATAGTAGGCGAATTCGATAACGGCCTGTGTGTTTCCTCTGTGTCAGTTTGTTCCTGCTGTTCTCCTGTGTGAATCCAGCTTCTACCCAGCTTGTATCCTGCATGTTCCCGGTGACTCCTCGTGTTTTCTGCTTTGCTGTCTACTTGTGTTCTCCAGTGTCTTTTGTAAATTTTCCTTGTGTTTTTATTTTTGTGGATTTTTTGTAAAGGATACGTTTTTTTTTGTTTATTGAGCCTTTCAAGTTACATCTTTTTTTTTGTTAATATCTGCATTTGGGTCCTGTTCTTTGTTGTTTCTGACTTTAATTTTCTGCCCTTGTGACATTTTGTTCATCGTAGGAGTGACTGAGACAGAGAGCCTGTGTGTCAGTCTGCACAGCCAAGCTATACAGATGGATATGCAAGTATGTAGTCATTCTTTTAAAATAAAACGTTGTTTGGTATCCATTACTCAAAGAGCCTTAAAGAAATTAACTTTTCTTTTTTTCTCTATGACCTGGAGCCAAATGATTGACAGCCCGGAATTGGACCATCACTAGGTTGGAGGTCTGTTTTTAGAGCTCAGATCTCTCTTTAACCTGAAAGTAAATAAAACCCTGAAGAATATGTTTCTCTCCTTTTGCCTGTATGTTCATGTTGATGTGGGTGTAGTTAAGGTGAAGGAGTGTGCGTGGGTTGAAGGCTACACTACCCTCAGAGATGGTCAAGGAGGTCTTTTCTTTCCTTTCCCACATGAACAAAAGGAGACATTTGTGGAGAAAACACGGCTCAATATTAGCTACAGCCTCCACACAGAGTCAAGGCTGCTGGATGAACTCCTCACACACCTCTTGCTTTCTTCATAAAGACGTCGCTTGAAAGCAGAATGAAAGGGAATTTGTGTCCTTTCTACTCGCTAATCACAAACAGATTCACTCTGCCATGTCTTTATTTTGATTTTACTGTCAGCTCTGCATAACGGTTGATGTTTGAGAGTGATGTGAGTGGATCATAACAGGATTTTCCTTTTTATCTATCATTGTAAGAAACTCTCATGTGGGAGTGTTTGTCTGGGTCAGCTCCTGAAGCATTTACTACTTTGGGTTATGTAATTATTGAAAGAAAAGTCAGGCAACCAACCCAGCAATGCAGAGAGTACATAAAAAGTGATTAAATACTTGAAGTTTGGAAACATTTGAGTCGAATACTTCTCCTTTAATAATACCATTAATTGAAGTATTGTGTTTCATAGTGTTGGAAAGCCTCACTGGTTTTCTTTACGAGGTACAGCTTGTATGGATGGTGCATTTGTGGAATCAGCAACACAGACCAGGAAAACAACTCACCTAGAACACCAGTTGTAATTTGTTGTAAAGGTGACTAATCAGGCTTTATAATGTTTTAAGATACAATACCATATTAGTATTATTAAAGAGGAAATATGATTGACATGTTTCCAATCTTTTTTTGATGAGTAAAGTTGCATTTTTTAGTGCCATTATGATAAAAAAAAAAATCCCAATATTTAAGGCCATTCAAGTTATAAGTCTTAAGAGCACAATAGGGCTTAATTGATGATGATATATAAAACATCTTTTACTGATAGCTAACCTAGGATAGAGTTTTCCTTCCTTTTCCTGTTGGAGCCTTCCCTAGTTGGACCAAAGAAGAGTCAAGCCCTCCTTGGACCCACACCAAAAAATGGCATATGGCCGTACAAATTGCAAAGTTTTCTATGATCCAAGGACAATGATCCAAAAAAGGGACATGATATATATATTTTGAACATCTTAAAAATGAGTGGAAAAAATATATATAAATATATATTGAAAGACAAAATGGAAAGATACAGCGGATCAGGATCAGAACAGAATTTTCACAGTGAGTCCTTTTTTTTTTTTTTCTCTTTCTTGTTCAAAAAGGGTGTAGGAAGAAGTACATAACTTATCTAGTCCAACCCCCCTTTTTTTTTTTCCAAAAATAAACTAAAAAAATTCAAGTCTCAGGCATCCAAAGAGACACCAAATAATAAAGCTTGATACAGCTACCAGCAAAACTGTAACAGAAAATCTAACCACAAGCCACAGTATAAATCAATCTAATTTGATGTACACGTTATTTTAAGGCACACACTCGTCTTTTACTTTGTACCGCCCTAGTCTGGTATTTTTTGAATATGTTTTACTGTCGTGCATATTTCATGTCTTTATTGCAGCTGTTCCACAGATGAACTCCTTTTGCTGATATGCAAAATAGTCTAAATTAATGTGCAAGCCTCTGAAATTATGTGTACTCTAAGATGGAAAAACTTTTGAATACTGTTGGGCAACTGATTATATTTTTAAAGTGGTGCTGCCAACATGGTCTGCAGATACAAATTCTATGAGTAGAATGCACTTTATGTCACAATAAATGAGAAAATTCTATGATCATAGATTTTTTACAGGCTTTAATTAGTGTCTCAACATTTTATGGAACTTTATTGGATGCACTGATATTTTGGTGCATAACACCTTTTAAGATGAAAAAGTAAGAGTAAATGTGCACCTTATGCTGCTAAAAACCATTCATATTTCTATTACAGCTCTCCTAACATAGGATATAGTGGTACTTTGGTAAACTGCTGTGAAAACGTGTGAGCAGCCATAAATTAAGTAACATTACAGTGTAATTTATGATAAAGGCCTAAAATATGAGCCTCTCTGCATGCAATAACTCCTGATGTGATATGAAGAAATATAAAAGTCCTCATTTGCATAAAGTCACTAGGTTATTGAGTATGTAATGATTATGAGGAGGGGGGAAGCAAATTACTCAAACATGCAGTGGATTAAAAAACACTGATCAGCACATGTAAGGTCCCAAAAGGGAAATACTCTATCTGATTAAGGCTTATGAAACATTTACTCATCATGGGAGCTCATTAAATATATATTTTTTATATTTCTGTTTGAAATTTGATTTATTTAACTTCACATATTAAAAGGGTTCATCACATCCTTGCAACTGTGAGGCTGGCTTTCTCTTATTATATGAGTTGTAGTTTTTCATATTTATGACCATATAACAGCGTTTGTTATGGCCTTTATCACATTTAATGGTGATATCTGATATGTATACAGTTTGTGACACAGCGAGTCTCTCAGGGGAGGATAAATCCCTTTATGACAATGATTCTAGGGAGATGTACTGACCTGTTTGGAGTCATGATCGCACTGACACCAGACGCTTGACCAGCATTGCCAGATTTTTCGACTGAAATAAGCAACTAGGTCGATATTTTTTCTTTTCTTATGTGATTTTTTTTAAGAAATCTACATAAAGCTTGTTTTGACTTTCATCTACATTACATTTCAATCATACTGACATTTTTTCTTATTTGTGTCTTTATTAACTTATTAAACATTCTTTTTTGGAGGTGGAACATCCTTTTCTTTATTCAGAAGTGAAGGGAGGGGCTTCTGTTATTTGTAACTCTGTTATCACTAAGCATTCTGTCTAACCTTGATTTTTGTAACCAAACAGACATAGTCAGGCTTTTATGTTGATCCTCTACAGCTTTATTTTGTTGAAAACAGTAACAGCTGCATTAGAAATAAATTTAACTCTGGCTATAAGGATTTCTTTTTGGTGAAAACATAATGTTTGCCCCTCTTTTTACATTAAAATTTACATTTGTGTTTGGAGTGGGACAAAATACTTTGTGTAACTTCTGAATTGAGTTTATATTGGTAGTAGAGTTTTGCAACAAGCCCAAAAAACACAACCCAAACTGCCAATATTTACAAGCAACTTTTCAAAAAAAGAAGCTTAAATTCGCTTATAATAAGCAGACCTGGCACTTATGCACTTGATTTTTTTGAAACCAATATTTAGTTATGACTATTGACTGTAGAAAGATTTGGGTGAAGCCATGCTGTTGAGGACAGCCTGTGGACACTGCTGTGATCGAACTTTAGGATGCTTTCACACCAGAGCCATTTGGTCCAGACCAAACTAACTGTGGTTTATTTTTTGTAATGTTTGGTAAATTTAGGGTGGTGTGAAAGCTCACTCAAACTTTGGTCCACCTAAAAACAGGGGGCCTCAGTTTGCTTCCAAGCGAATGAGAGTTTGGTTCAGGGTGGATGTGAAAGCCATTCAAACCAAAGAAGCCCAACAAGGCATGTGAACCAAAAAGCAGTGAATGTTACTTAGATATGGCCGAATACAACAGTAGTCAGCAAGCTAACATTAGCATTGCTAGTCACACCAGCCTATGGTTCTCTTAACAGGTTACAAGTCTGTGCAGGATATGTTTACATTGTGTTTAAGTCAACATGCAAGTGCCACCATAAACAGCCTAAATGCAGCTTTATCTTTATTTTATGGCACAGAAAACTTTCAGACTGCTCAGAACTAGACATTTATTTACTCAAAGCCATGTGTGTATGTCTCGGTCATAGTCAGTCAATCTATCAATCAATCTGTAATTGTTTAGCGTCATATCATGGCTAATGTTATCTCAACACACTTAAAAATCAGAGCAGGCTGAAGCAGTTCTCTTCATTATAAAGACATATGCATTTATACAAATAAACGTATAAAAGGCATCATGGTGCAACAGTGGGCTGGATGAGAGGAACAAAGACTGCAGCTACAGCCCCAACTAGTGGGAGGAGGCCATATTACACAGTGTTTAACAGGTTTGGTCCACCTGGCAAAGTGCAGTGTGAAAACAAACCCAGTGAAAAAATAAAAAATGCTGCAGCTTCATCCCTGAACCGAACAGTCTGTTGAACTTCAGATGTGAGCTTAGAGAACATAAACATGGAACCTATTTGTCTGGTGTCTTTTACTTTATTAAACATTGAATATGAAAGTCAGAGTTTCAAAGACTGACCCTCTTGCCTTTATGAAATATTTCATGTTAATAAACAGGCATGGTATCAGGAGCAGTGTTGCACTGGCTGGGGGTGTGTCTGTGTGTATTTCAGCGTTGAGGTGACAGAATGGGGGCAGATGGCAGATTGCTGGGGTTCCTGATGACACACAAACATGGAGAACCTGTGTGCAGGAGAGGGTTTCAAACAATCCATAATCCTGGTCTTTAACTACCCTCTTTAAACAAAATGTAGGTGAATGGTTGTCCTTATTAATTCACTTTTAATGCTAATCATCGCTTAGATTTTAATTATTATTCATATTATCATATTAATCCATTTTACCATTTGTATTTTCTGCATAAATTTGTGCGACAGTGAGGCTGTTGTTGTAGAGCTCATGAAAAAGAGATTTTTGGACTAAATATTTCACATCATTAAAAGAGCCTGTCACTGAAAGGCAGCCGGGCAGCTTGAATTCTATTATCATTAGTTTGGAGACGGCAAAAAACACCCTTGTGACTAGTAATTATATTCATGAGTGTCTAACGGTTTGAATCGTGACATTTAAACTTTAATAGGTATCACAAACAGCAACAATTCAGAAATGCCAAACAGCAGGCATTCTTAATAATTGTTCCAACAGAAGAAAGAGGAAAGTCTGAGGCTGCAGGGAAATTGAAGGGAAAGAGATCCTGAATTTCAATGAAATAACCTAAATTAGCATAAAATTGGCAGAGACCTGCACAAGGTAATTTCCCTTTCAAGCTTATTCAAGAGTAGCTGGGCCTTGAGACCACTTTTCAGGTTTAACCTTCACTAACCGGCCACTTCATTAGGTATGCCTTATAGTACCCGGTTGGACCCCGGTCTTAATTCTTCATGTCATTGATTCAACAAGGTGCTGGAAACGTTCCTCAGAGATTTTGGTCCATATGACATGACTGCATCACACAGTTGCTGCTGATTGGTCCACTGCACATCCATGATGTGAACTTGTTGCGCCACCACATCCTGAAGGTGCTCTGTGTTCTTCATAAAAAATGAAGAGTATTACAGGGGGCGACTTGTTTGATTTAATGGTTTTGATTAACATACATTTTTACAATTTACCTTAAACTGATTATCAAAATGCATTTAATAGGCTACATATAGCACTGTATGTTTACTTTTTACTTCTCATTATTCTTTACTAAAATATTACTAATGATAAATAAATTACATGATAATACTGCACTTACATGAATCTTAAATAATTTATATATCTGTTAAAATGAACTGAGGTGTACAACAGTCACACTTTCATGATTTTAGCCAGTGGTGGACAAAGTACTCAACTCCATTACTTGAGTGAAAGTATAGATACTCCTGGTCGAATGTTACTCCAATACAAGTGAAAATTCACTCAAGTTTTTACTTAAGTTAAAGTACTGGAGTACCTGCTTTGAAAATACTTGCGTATTAAAAGTACATTTATGTTTTAATGTCAACATGTTATTGTTTTGTTGCCACAATGACTCAGCAGAATGTAATAACTGAAACAACCTACTGAATGCAATGACCTGCTTAGAATAAAAAGCTTGTAAAATATGCTACAGTGCCTAAAGAAAAGCTCATTGAAACATGATTGAATTGACAAAAGGACAACCATTGCTGCATTACAATTAATATGAATCACTCTTTATTTCAATAATCTTAAACATGGACTTCAGATTTTATCTGCTGTCTTCAAAGCTATGCTTCAAAGTGACGACACTCCATGGAAATATAGCAGAGTTAAAAGTCATAAGTTTCCCAAAAAAATAATGTCCAAGTACAGACACTCAAAAAATGTACTCAAGTACAGTACTCAAGTAAATCTACTTTTTACTGTCCACCCCTGATTTTAGTACAGGCGGCAGTGTAAGGGCACCAGCTGGCACCACTGGTAATAAAAGTGTGGTATCAGGGTGAACTTTGACCCCATGCTGGTCAAAGTTTAAGAGAAAATAGTTTTAAAATGTGAGACACTGTACATGTGCAGTTTTTTATATTTATGTAGGCATCATCGTTTTTTGCAAAATACAACATTTTAAGTAATAAGTGGCTATTTTTATCAGGCCCTATGGGGGTGAGTTATGCTGGTGTAGGGATGTCCCTGTGGACACCTCAGTCTCTCTGTGGGGTAGCAGGTGCTGGTGGGCGCCCTGTTGGATACCCCTGATCTAAGTATTGCAACATGGGGCGTCCCCATGCTGGAAGTAGCTGATAGAGGATACACTCTGGTCACAAAGGGATGAACAAGGTCAGGACAGGGTGACCAGACATCCCAATTTAGCCTGCATCCAGTGTCCCTGCAAATATCCGTAAATCCATAACATGTCATGATTCAGTCCCTGTCCCCATTTTAACCACCTGAAATAAGATACCAAAACATTTCACCATGCTTGCAATATTAATTTGTCTGTATGAATGTAAACCAATGCTGTTGCCAAAACTGTTGCTGATTTCACCAATATAAACATAAGCATCATAAATGCACTGCACTTAAAGCTCGCTGCCGATTTGCCTTTGCATATGCCAATCAATCTCAGCATGTAGACTCAGCCTACCCAGCTTATCACACAGAGAGCTGCGTCATTTCTGGTAAAGTTATGCCAGGGGGAGGATGCCAATGTTTTGTACAGAGCATCACGTGAGGCACAGCTCCATCCAACATGTGTGAGTAGCGGTTCAGTAAAACAAGGGTGAGGAACTGGTCTTCTTGGAGTGTTGTCTTCATGGGACGTTCACCTCGCCACCTGGCGGTCTGTCTTTTAACTCCCCAGTATCACAAAAGTTTGGAAATGGTTCCAGGGCTGGTACCAATTAATGCTGCCACTCTGAATGCCCGAACACCAGCTTCCAGTAGCAGGGTATTTTGGCACCTTTTAGCCAGGCTGCTAATTTCACGAATGCACCATCCTTACAAGTTTTACCTTATTATAAGATGACTAATCAGGCTTTCCAACAATATAAAGCACATTACCAATTGATAATATTAAAGAGGATAAATAATCAACCAAAATATTATTTGTGCCTGGACACGCTTTATTTTTCTTTATTTGTAGGACACTAGCCCAACTGCATGCTGGACCTGTGCAAGCTTAAACCAGGACATTTAAACTATCTTCATGTTTAAGGTCAAAGAAACATTGGGGTTTTAAAAGTATAAGGCTAAAGTGAGTCTTTAGAAATTAGAAAGGTATTGTTGTGCTTTTTACTCTAAAGTGTTCTTTTAAAATCTGGGACATCAGGATTTATATCTTTATCTCTATCCGTACTCAATGCCAGAAGTTGCCTTCAACTGTTCCTCTGCCAATGAATTAATCTGTGACGTCCCACCGCTGTTTTGCCAGCAGTTCAAGCCCATTGGTTTGTGGTGGAAACCCCCGCGCAGAGCATAGACAAGTGAAAGTTTGCAGTGCTGTTGGAAAACACAGGGAGAGCAATGAGAGCATACCAGTCAAGGTCTGAGTCAAGGGACTCTGTCCAAGTGTGGAAGGGGAGAATGGAGGTGGCTCAGTGGTTTCTGAGTAAATGAAAATAGAAATACACATAAGGGATCAAAGTAGTCAAGCAGAAATTATTTTATTTTTTTTATATGGACCCAATTTCAAGCAAATATGATCTCTTCAAATACAAAAACAAATTAGATGGTAACAATGTTATTCTTTTGTTATTTCATTTTAATTTATTTTTTTGGTTTAATTTTTTTTTGTTGTTGTTTTTTGGTAAGTTTATGTTGAAGCTTTTTTGTAAAGGTTTTTTTTTATTATTATTATTATTATTATTATTTTAATTCAGAGAGGGGAAAGCTGTTGGTTGAGTTTGTTGAACAAACAAGGAAGACAACATCTTATCCAGTTTCTCCTTTTGATGACCTGTCGCCCTGCGATAGCTTAAGTCCAAGTCCAAAGGCGTCCTCTTCCTTTTTCATGCTCTTGCTTTTCAATTCCTCCTCTCTCTCTGACAACCTTTTCTTGACCTCTTCAAGTTCTTTTTCATAGACCTCATTTTACTGACTTAATGACTCCTCTTTGGTCATTGTGTCGTACTTCTCTTTGAAGACTTTGAATTCCGCCACCACCATCGCTCTGAATTCCTTAGCCTCTTCTTGGATGGCTTCAATCATTTTCTTCATGTCCCCTAGTTCCTGTTGGAGGGATGTCACCTCCAAGGAGTCGTTCTGCTTCTCCAGAGCGTCCTTCTCAGCCCTGGTCTTCGTGGCCTGCTCTTGGGCATCTTTCAGCTGATGGACTTCCTCTTTCAAGGAGTCGTTCTGCTTCTCCAGAACGTCCTTCTTAGCCCTGGTCCTCATGGTCTGCTCTTGGACAGTACGACCTTCCTTAACCAGAGCCTCATTCCTGCTGCTCAAGGTGTCAATTTCTTGTTTGAAGACCTGATTTTCCATAAAGAGCAGCTCATTGTCCATCCTGACATCCCTGGACCTTCTCTTCCGGTTTCTCTCCAGTTTACAACGGACCTGTTCCAACTGTTCACGCAGGCTATTGTTGTCCTTGACATAATCAGTGAGAGTTCTGCTGAGTTCCATATTCTTCTCTTGAGCATCAAAGTAGTCCCTCTTAAGATTTCGGATAACGATCTGGGATGAGATTTCCAAAGCAGTCATCTTCATGTTTATTCCTTCCATCACTAAATGCACGCCAAGGTTTGGTTGTGTTATCGATATGACTGGTCTTGACTAAACTGCTCTAATATAATCGTGCTTTGATGACTTTGAAGTCACTGAGATCAAAGATCAAACTTCATACATCAAAGAGGAAGGTTCCATTCATTTTCATTTCAGCTCTCTGATTGGTGGAGCTTTAAACCAATTGGATCACTGAAAAGGGTCTCATAGCAACCATTGCTAAGCTGCTTTGGTTTGAAAAAGTCAGAAACCTGAGAAATCTATGGCTCATTTGTTCACTTGATTTTCAAAATAAAACCAAAGATGAAAAAAACGGGGTATCGACTTGTTTTATCAATATTCTTTCGATAAATGAAAATGAAAGCACTGATAACAACTCTTTTCCAATTTCCATTTTTGTGCTCAAATGACAAATGGGAATAACTGATTTTAGAGTTTCATCTGATTTTGATGTTGTCATCTGACGAAAGATGTGTGACCCGGAAGTGAACTTTACCCAGATGTGATCCTCTTTACAGCCTGCAGTTTAAATAGCCTATATTACACATCTGTGTGATCTCACTGCGATAGGTTTATTTTTTTATATTGTGGCTATTTCTCTTTTACTGAGGATTTCAGGTTTTGGATGTTAAGTCACTATTGGGCAAATGGCATCAACAGAGTACCAAAGGCTCCTGATATTCAAACAGCTGTCGTGATTTATCCAAATCCCCTACAATCTATGGTCAGAAGTATATGGGATGTAGAATTCTGGTTTAGTATTAATACCGATATTATAAAATGCATCTGATATTGCCCACTTCTGAGTTTTTTAGCAATGTTTTGTCTGAGGCCTGGTATACACATAAGAGGTTTTTAAAACCTTAACCGCTTTTGAAACAGTGAGAGCCACACATGAAGACAGACAATGTCAGATTTATTAGTTTAGTTCCTGTTGTGTGTGGTGTGCCACAAAGAGAGAGACACAGGACACCATAAACCAATTCTGTTCTTGCAATATGTGATCTCATGTGATCACACAAGACTTTAATGGAAACAAACATGGCAGACAACGTTAGGAGGCAAACAAGGCTAGGTTCCTTATTGACTAGAAACCAAGAGGCAAAAACAGGGTCTTTATTACAGTCCAGGTATAATACACAAAGATGGCAGTCAGGCAAAGCAGGGTTCAGTACACAAAGGTGGTAGTCAGACTAAGCAGAGTTCGGTACACAAAAGTGACATGAATATACAACAATCTGGCAACAAAACAAGTGAAGACACGAGGGTTAAATACACAAGGTAATTGAGGCTGATGAGACGCAGCTGGGGAAGCACAATCAGGAAGCAGGTGTGACAACACCAGACAGGAAGTAAAACCTGAGGTTAAAAAGGGAGATGGGTAAATTTTCAAAATAAAACAGGAAACAAGAAGGCAAGACAGAAAACGAAGACAAAAAAGGGAACATAACTAAATTCAAGGCAGGATCATGATGGACTATCACAAAAAAAAGAAAAAAAAAAAAAAAGAAATGTAGGTTTAATTATTTTGGTTTGCTACAGAGCATAATATTAGCAATAATCCAAAACACTGAATAATCCAGGAGGATTTTAGTACGAAGGGGAAAATTGAAGCAGCTGCATCTGCACTTCATACAAACTGAACTATCCCTTTATATGTCAAGAATTTTTAAGGGACCATTAAACTTTTCACAACTGCCCGCACTGACTCAAAAAATTACCTCGATAAAATGTAGCCTGTTTGGAAATGTGAGCCCCCTTTTTCCTTAAATGTTACTTTTGTGTATGCCATAATATCATAATGCAAGGTTATTGGATTTAACCATTGGGCCCTCAGTGATGGACTTGTGTTGTCATTTGAGGACCAGAATAAAAATTTTAGAAGAATAAGACTCCAATGAAAAGCTGTTTGAAGCTGAGAAAGTAAATGTTGGATGGTGCTAGCACATAACACATGGGTTTCAGTGAGTCAGTTACATAAAGAAAGGGCCCCTACTTGGTCATTCAGGGCCCTGGGCCACATTCAAGGGTTTATTTTCAATCCCTCAAGATTTCTTTGAATCAGTCCACTATAAAACCACCCTAGTCTATTATCTTGATCCATCACTGCTCTTTCACTCCTCAGGAACATAATGAACACAAAGGCAGCTTTAATTATCACCAGTGAAAAACACCAACAAGGACTCGTCACACCCATGACAAACAAACCAACACTGCAAAAACTCAGATCTCAGCAAGTGTCTTAGTCTATTTGTCTATTTTCAAGTCATAAATATCTAAAACACTTATTCTAATCCATATCCACTTAGTAAGTCCTGATAAATACCTTATTATAAGGAATAAAAGGCACAAATAAGGCATTGAACTGCTCGAAATGATAAGAAAGTATCTGCCAATGAAAGACACAAGTTTGACTCAGTGAGGGTCTAAAATTCAGGTTTAAAATCTGCTGTGGATAAAAAAAAATCATTGTAAGACACAGTAGCAGCTGGTGCCAAAAATGTTAAGGGGGGCGCAGCCTTGGAGGAAGCAAACCAAAGAAGCGCTCCATACAACAGTGACCAAAAAAATATGAAGACAAAACATAATCACAATGCAACCTACTTTGAACAATCCAATATTTGAACAGAAATTTTGCCCTCCTTTCCTTCTGGCCTGCGAATTTCTCAATGACCCTCTGATTGAAGTCCTTCATCTCTGTCTCTTTTCCATTGACAGCATGGCCAGTGCATTCAGCCTGTCCTGGTTCATGGTGTTTCTCAGGAAAGTTCTGATTCTTTTTTAGGTTTGAGACACACCTCTCAGCTTCTGCAGTGGTCGTGTATGTTCTCTGGACAGAGTACCTGACGCATCCTCGGTGCATGGGAGCATTGGTTGGACTCGTGAGGATACGTGAGATACTTGCGCATGCGTAAATCATATCTGCTGCGGTGACGTGTTGATATGATTGACAGCGCTCGTTGTCCAGTCACATGAGGAAAAGAAACACCAAAACAATACTGATTTGCTGCCAGTCAAAGTGGGAGTGTGCGGGGTGCACCTGCCTGCGCCCCTGGGGGCAAAGTTGAAGCGGCCAATCCCAAAGATGCCTCAGGTCACATGCTGAGCAAAAGTTTAAGGACTTGCATAGACACCCATTAGACCAGCGCCCCTCCATACGTAAACTGTGTATTTACAACACAGTTCTTACGTAAAAACATTGTGAAACGCCTTTTATTGAATGGTGACAGGGGCTGCTGACAGACTATTATTGTGTGGTAAAAATAAATGTTTTTATCTGTTATTTTTATAATTTAATGACAAATTATGTTGTGTTTAAGTGGACTTTCTCTGTCTAATTTTGGAGGGGGCGGCGCCCCAGCGCCCCCTATTGACAAACCGCCACTGGTAAGACACCCTTTAAGTTCAATTTGTCTCATATCAGTGGCAGATTATTTTACTTATTACAAGCAAATCAAGCTTTATTTTAAGTTTTTATATCTTCAGATAATATCTTAATTCAGTCATATCAGGAAATTGTGGCTTAGAATAAGTCTGAGGTATTTTTGACTTGAAATTGGACAAATACTCTCACCTAGATCTCAGTTTTTGCAGTGCAGAACCATCTTAAAGAGCTGGCAGAAACAGCTTGACTGAGTTCTCTCTCTATCTCATCACTATGCATTCATTCATCCACCGCACCATCACTGTAATTCTGCCTTCATGCTCCTCTCGAACACATAATCAGTCTCATTCATGTTATCAATGGCCTCCTTATCTGCGGTGCTGACATTACAGTCCGTCAAGTCAAATGGGAGGCCTGCTGGGAATATATGCTGCTAAATGATTCAAAATAATATCTGCGGCGTTACACTTATTCATTCTCTTCACCCCCACCCTCCTCCTCTTTCATCTGCGCTCCCACAGATCCAATCACTCCTCTTTGAATGCTGTTCCTCGACTGGACTGACTTCTTCTTTACAGTCAGGACCTGCTGATATTTCAATCATATCCTGACCAACAAGAACAGTTTTTTTTCTTTATGTTGATGAGTAAATCTCCTGAGAGTAAAGTGTTTGACATCATGTTCATATTTTGATGATTTAGTTTTGATCAGTTTTCATTATTGGTGCCCTTTTTTTCCTGAAGATATGTAAGAAAATTGTTTGACCTTGCTGCAAGCTAGCACCTTTATTTGAGGCAAAGGGAAAAACAAACTTAGCAGGACAAAGGTGCAAGCATTCAGAGACAAGACCAGCTTACCCTTAAGAGATCCTGCTGACATTTTGCACCTCTCAGCTATTTTACTTAAAATTTATTTTAAAGTAATTTGGGCTGTTTTGGATTAATATAGAACAATTTACTAGTGGATATTCTTTTTTTATTTTTATCAAAATGAAAATGGCTGAGGCACACAAAAACTGACTCATTTCTTCCTAATGACAAAATTGTCCCATTGAAGACCAATGAAACTGCAATTTTTTGATCCCACATGTATCTTAACATTGACTAATGCATACCTTTTTGTTAAGACTTAATATTGGACTAAGAGCTTAATTTTATTTAATGTTAATATTTGTCTTGCAGTTGGCACTATTTTTTCCCATTAAAAGCATACTGCTAAAGTTTCAACTTTTTACTGTTTTCTGCAAAATAAAAAAAAATATAATAATAACAAAACAAAAGCAATGCATCAAAATCAGTGTTAATGCCAATCATTGACCCATCTCAGGGCCTAATAATATTTAACCCTTTAATGCCTGAAAACACAAATTATAGCCAGAAAATTCAAATTTTTTGGAGCTGAAATGCATGCCCCACCTCTCGCCCTATGTCAGCTGGGATAGGCCCAATGTGGCACAACATTTTTACATCACCTTGTCTCTATTTTCCCTTCTGTTGGTCATTTTGGAGCGAAGGAAGAGCAAGAAAAGGGGACACACAAGATGCAGGAAGGATTTTCTTGGTTTTCTTGGTCTATCAACAAAAGGGCCCTAAAACGCTGACAGTGTTGGACAATGAATAACAGTTCAAGACTTAACCAGCAGTCAGTGTCTTTGTCTTCCCCTAAATCACCTCATTTACTTTATCTGACTTATAAACTTAGACTTTAACCCAACAGAACAACTTTAATTTCAGATCAAGTCCATACAGTATGAGCGTCAGAATGAGAGTTTCATGTATTAATCCCTTTTCCATCATACCAGGGGAAAATGAGTCTGACTGGAGCAGATCTGATTTTTAATTAAAGACCAATATCTTCCTCATACATCACTCAAGTGCCACCTGTCTGCTTTCACACCCACTTCCTCTTTCCTCATGTCTCCTGGCATTAGTCACAACCTCCCTCTCCTCTCAATCTACCTACATTTCACTTCTCTCTAATTTCCTTTTCATCATTCCCCATCTCTTCTTTTATCATAGCATCCTTACACTGTACTCTTTCACTTATTCATCCCTCGCCCCTCTTATCTCCCTCCCTCCTTCAGTCTCTATCATCCTCCTCTCATCACTCGCCCCGTGTCTTTGAACCACTTATCCATCCTCTTGTACTTCCAAGCCTTTGAAACATACATCAGGCTTCATTACCTATCGGCCTCTCTCTTTCAATTACCCCCATAAAATAAAGTAAAGGATAAAATAAAACCTTGCGCCTCTTTTCATTGCCCTCCATCAACCCTGTTCACCCACCTCTGCATCCGTCTATCAACCCTTTCAATTTGTTTGTCTGGGTCTCTGTGATGGTGTTTATCTGGTAAACTTAAAAAGGCCACATGAAGACAGAGTTTCCCCAACACCTCCCTCCATCTGCCTGTCTCTCCTTCCCTCGCGCTCATTATCTCCTCCGTAACAGTCCCCATGGTGATAGCGTAGCCGAGAAAAATCCAGGACATCCTTGAGAAGAGGTGGTACCTTTTTCAGAGGATGGGAGAGAGAGGGGGACCGAGATAAAAAAAGGAGAAGAGAAATTGAGGCAAAGGAGCTGAGAATACTTTTTGGAGCGGGTGAAAGAGTGAACAAAAGGGCAGAGAGGATTATTCTGGTCCGAAAAGGAGGAGGGCAGGGGTTCAAAAAGGACAAAATGGAGTAAAATACAAATAAAATAAAACTGGAGACTCAAGCTAAAAAGTCTTGATTTATTGCTACTAAAGCTTGTAAACCTTTGCAGATTTTAAGCGTTATTTGTCTTCGTCTTGGAGGGAGAAAAAAAAGCAGAAATATTAACAAAACAGGCTGCAGCAGCCATCAGCTGCAGTGTTTTGTGGCTGGTAGGTGAGTTAAAAGGATACAGTGGGAATAATGTCAGCTTACACATCCTATTATATGATATATGATATTATCGCGGTGACATTCAAGCGGACGTGACATCACTGAGCGACATGATGGTGACCAAAATGAGGTATTTATGGACACGTGATGCGACTTGGGTGGGCGACGCAATCTCGGTCGCCAGGTCGCATTCGGTGTGAACACAGCTTCACTCGCCTGCTCTGCCGCTGATCATTAGAACAAGAATCAGAATTAGAATATGTTTTCTTTTATTGCCAAGTATGCGACACATACAAGGAATTAGACTCCTGCAGTTGTTCTCTAGTACAAAGGAAGTAAAAAATAAATCTAAAAATAGAGACTGAAATTAAAATGAATTATAAATCAAACTAACTCTTAACAAATGCAATATATATACAAAATGTACATCAGGAACATATACAAACATCCAAGAATATTTACAACTGATGGGAGGAAAGTGCAGCTGTTTTGTGCTTGAAAAACATGATGTTGTCTGATGTATCATAAAACCACCAGACTTTCAAATCCAGGAATTTAATCCGGTTCGTTCCAAGCAGGAGCGACAGGTATTTTATTGTAATAACTTGCAAAAAGAGCAACAGGTCTGCACGCCAGAATTTGCGCCAGAGTCAATTTAACGATGAAAATCATCATGGATGTGAATTTGGGGGTTTTCGCCCTTCATCAGGCATGTCATTGTTAAGTTGGCTTTGAAACAACTTCTGGTGTGCTGATCTTTTCTCTTTTTTCAACTGTTTTTGTTACACTGACGACTTTGGGATGTGCACGCTGTTATCATCTAGTTGTAATGAGTCGCCTTGTGTCCTCTGGGGCTCACGGTTGACACCAGTGAGTGTTGAAAAACCCTTTTCTTCAAGCCCAGATTTGGTTCTCACTTACACCCCAAGTCATGTCCTGCAATAACACATACATTCATCCACATGGGACATTTCACATCCACTATTGTCATTATTATATTATCGTTTTGTGGGCCTGCTGGCTTTCTTCCCATG
This sequence comes from Cetoscarus ocellatus, assembly GCA_037902135.1. Classification (NCBI taxonomy): domain Eukaryota; kingdom Metazoa; phylum Chordata; class Actinopteri; order Labriformes; family Labridae; genus Cetoscarus; species Cetoscarus ocellatus. Next base: position 345,447 of record JBAMNC010001229.1, read on the forward strand.
ATGCTAGCTGTCACATAATGACAGTAATTGGCAGTCCATGTGAACATTAAATATCCAGCGGAAAAAGCTGATTTGTATTGTTTTTAGTAGAAGGGATTTTAGAACAGTTTTAAGGATAAATACCTGAATAACATGTCTATACCTGAATATTTTCTTGTATTTGTGGCCTAAACAGCAACATTTAACCAGTTCAACACCAAAGACGAGCCTCAAGAAAAGCCAATATTTCATATTTTTAAAGTATTATTCTCATATGAAGGTAAAACATTTACACCAATCACAGGCTCACTTTACATCACAGGACAAAGCAACATAAAGTTACCTTCACTAAAAGTGATTTAATCTTCCTGTACCAGCAGATAGGGATGACTTATGTTTGCAGAGCAGCAGGGGGAGCAGAAGGAGATTGAGAGTCAGAGTGAAGTCAGAAACAAACATAAAGAAAGGAAAGAAAGATACTGAAGGAAGAGAGGGTGTAAAATACAGCCCTTTAGAGGGAGATGGGAGGACACATGCACACACCATCTGAACCCTGCAGTAAGCCTCTGTTATCCTGAGAGTAGACGGAGGTAAAGTGGGCGGGATTAATGTTTCCCTTCCTCTTAATGTCAAAATGCCATCTTTGTCTTGGTTTGGAGGCATTATCTGCTTGTTTTTATATGAATGCATCTATGTGGAATTGAACATGGGGTAAACCGACCTCTAGACTCAAAAATATTGACCTCTAGACTCAAAAACAGTTTCTTCCCTACTGCCATAACTCTTCTAAATAGCTGAATGTGGTACCTATTACACTGCTAAATGGTCATATATTCACCCTCACTGGCCACTGATCCAATTGCACTACAATGTGTACCCTGCACCAATTGTACATATATTTATTTCTCTGCACAAGTGTACATACATATAGCATATACACATATTTTTCTCTTTTTTTACTGAGTGTACATATTCTTCTTTATTCAAATTAGGTGTGTATATATATACACATATATACATATATTTTTCTAGTATGTTTATGTTTATTTCTGCTGTTATTCCGTGAGCGATACCACCTGCTGAAGCCAAGTTCCTTGTATGTCACAAACATACTTGGCAAATAAAGATGATTCTGATTCTGATTCTGATTCTGAACATGTTGTCATTTTTAATCCTGCACACCATTACCATGACATTCAGTTACAGCACAATGCCCTCTAACTGATAGCTAAAAGAACAACATAAACTCCCCTGCATGTACGCCCGCCTGTTATTAAGACAGTGCTGCAACAACGCCTCAGCACTGTCCACTCCTCCCTGCTAAAATCCAACTGTCAGTCCCTGTCTTGTAAATCGTATTCTGACTCTCTGGTTCCTCTCTGAGGGCTCGGCCGGCTGTCAAACAAAGATGAAGACGATTCTTAGTCTGCTGAGTTTAATAGGAGCCTTGCTGATTCAACAACAGCATTCACTGTTCATATTTTAACAATAACTTAAACCATAAACTGCACGAGAATCAGAATATTTGCATGCACAGTTCAGTGAATGATCAGTTATTGCTCCATAAAGTGTTTTAACTTGATCAAATATCCTTGACCAAGTGTGCAAGCAAAAGGAAACAAATGCTTTACTGACCTTATGGCATCTCAACTATGGTAAGTGGTGATGCACCCCCTTTTCATCTTGTTTCTGTGGTGGTCTTCAAACTGGTTTTTTCTTAAGTATACAGAAATACAGGATAAAAACTAAAGGCAAGGTTTATTCTACAGTCAGAACATGTTTTTTTGTGTCTACCGTAGATAAACAATTTTGCTTCTTATGGAACACTAATTTTCAAAGTTGTTGGTGAGTTTACCTTTCGTTCTATAAATTCAGTAACACACATTTTTAAAGTTCATAAACTGATAACCTGGAAAAAACAAAAAGTAAGGATTTCCTTTAAAAATAATATTTGTAAACTGTAAAAGACAGTAATGTCGTGGAGGCCTTTTGAAACTTATAAAGCTGCAGAACATGCAGCTGTACAGGGAAATAAATTCAACTTTACATGGTCGATGCAAACCAGATAAAGTTTTTTGTGTAAATGATTTAAATGCTATTTTTTTTCAACCCAAAGAGGTGCAGGACGAAGTCCAAAAACACAGAAGTCAGTTAGCATTTAGAGATTCCTGGTACCCTAGGCTGAAAGTATGTGGGATTGCAAAACAGCAGTTTTAAATAAATATCTGAAATAAGCTTCTTGATGAAAACCTGTACATGAGATTTCAACATTTAACTTGAAATATAAAAGTTTATCCAATTTAGCCCTGTATTTTATTTCTTAAGTGTTGTGTGTTTAATAGGCTGGTTGCTTATAAACTGCTAACAAGGGAAATGGCCGGGGACCCAAATCCAAGCATTTCTGATCCTTTTTTATTAAATAATGATTCATACACCACAGCCATGAGGACCAACTTAATCTGGCTAATAGATTAAGAGGAAATTTTCAAATAAGAAGGCACAACAAGATGTTATACATTGGAAATATTGTTGTTGTTTCTAAGTCGAACCGCTAAGTTGTAGTTCTGTAGCAGCATAATATCATTATTTTTTTACTCTTGAGGATTATGTTTGAGCTAAAAAAAAAGTAAAAAAAAATAGGTTGGTTCATTACCACAGAGATTAGAACATTTAAACATTTGAATATAAATATAAATGTATATAAATATTTTTTTTTGTCTCACATCTGACCAATAAAAGCGATTGTTGTTGGCATGTACATCACTGTGAGTCTTGCATTTGACTTAATTTGATGCTTGCTTGCTTAAATGCTTCCTGAAGATGCTTTAAGTACTTGAAAATGGCCAATTAAAAAAAAAAAACAAAACAAAAACATACACGCATTTAAAGAGAAGATTGGTGTCCATATTCCATCCCCTATCACTAGTGTCCATTAAAGTTTAGTGCTCCAAAGTTTCAAATGAGATTGTTTTGTCAAAATCTACATACAATCATCAGCCTGGCATGGTCACCAAAGTCCTTTTAATCTCCTCTTTGTCCTTTCGTCTCTCTGTCTTGACAACGCCTCCCCTCTCATCTCTTATCCTCTTCTGGTAATAGTGCATTAGTCAGTGAAATGAAAGCATATGGTGCATAATATTTACTTGTAATGAGCCTGAGTGCCACCATCCATGGAAGCCAAATTACGAGGGTCTTGTTTTGTGGCAGCCCAATAAATATTTTAGCCTGTAAAAGTATGGATGACGTCGGGGGATTGAAGAGCCACCTGTTCTTGTCTGCTGAATGATTTACCAGATGTCTCGCCTCCACTGTTTTATGCTCACCCTTCCCTCCATTTCACTACTTCCCCAAAGTCCACTAAAGAGTCACCAAAAGTAGGCTACGAAGGAGTGACATTGTCAGATTAATTTATATCAGGCAGAATAACCACACTTCTCACCCAGCGAACTATTAGAGCCCAGTAGTGCTGCCAAATGCTCCGGCCTGTTCGCCAAAGTGCTTTAACACACTGGCAAAGTGAAACACCATACATCATTGATGCTAACAGTAGTTTTCTGTCACATCTTAAGTGTTTTCTTCCTCCATCAGATTCATAATAGACTACTCAGAGTTTTGAGGTAAACACAGCTAAGCTATCTTTTTTTATACAATCACTGACACAGATTTTCAAGTCACTTCATTTTTCTTTCTTTTCCTCAAAAAAAAAAATAAAAATGGAAATGGTATTTCAGTTAATTATTTTCCACCATTGAAAACACCAAATGGAACTGCATTTTATATTGTCAGGACCCTGATTAGTCACTTTTACAACAAGGTACAACTTACAAGAATAATGCATTTGTGGAATGAGCAACACAGCTAAATGGGTGGGTACTGCCCCCCAAAAATGTGCCAAAATCCCAAATACAAACCAACAATTATCATTAAAAGGGGCAATTAATCAGTCAAAATAACTTTTCCATACTTTTTTTGAGGAGTATAGTTGTCAAACCACCTTTGTAACTGCGGTTATGAGTAATTTGGATAAAACACCACATGCAGGCACATAAACAGTGAAAGTTTTGTCCCTTAAATTAGCAGTATCAAAGTCAGGAGTGGGAGGACATTCATCAGAGAACTGCACACCTTTAAGGCAGCCCTGTCGCCTGCATACAGCATAACACTGTGCAAGTTTGGTAGCAAGGCAGGGTCACCTCGCAGAAGTGTTTAGAAGACATACTTCATTATTCTCTCATGGAAAATTGAGTTTTTAGTCATTGTTGTTGAAGTATGCTACAAACTGTTGTTGGTTTACAGTTTTATACAATTTTTAAGAGTTGCTGAAGCAACCCTAAATTTAGTTTTACCCCCCTTTAAGTGATAATAACATGTGAAAGGTCACTCTCTAGACTTTTAAATATGTTTATTTTTGAAAGTTCTTTTTTAATATCTTTGAAAGCAAAACTAATTGTTTAATGATAATTTTATGTAACGATACTTTTGAAAAAAATCTGCTTTTTAATATATGGCAAAAAAAGCCTTAACCCTACATATTAAAAAGGTTGTTTTGGTTAAGTATAACAGAAATGTAATATGAATTTGGAAAGTGACTCTTGTAATTGGGTTTAGACTAACAGACTCAATAGTTTCTGCATTGGAAACTTTGTTTATATAATATTAAAAAATGTGTTAAAGCATGTTGCCAAGACGTATTTGACTGACCTTTTATACTGAATGATTTAGATAATAATATAAATAGTTTAATTATGATAACACTTGAACCACTTAGCATACCTCACAAAATGAGTTTTGAAATAAAGCCCTTGTTACTGCATGTTACGATTATTGCTAATCAGAGTCTCAGGTAGAAAAACAATTATACATCATGTAAGTGGTTTTAAAGAACTGAACACTTACAAGTTTGTATTTTTTTTTTTTGGTCATAATTTGTATGAGTGCTGAGCCTTTCTAAGAGTCAAGTCCTAAAACTGCCACTGAGCCAAAACAACTTCCAAACACTGTTTGATCAGGACATAAACCGGCCCCCCTACTGTCCCCTCTTCATCCCTCCTGCTGTGTTACTGATACTTTCATCACGTGTTCATCATGTGCTACTTCCGTCACTCACACGACTGATTGGCTGTAAAACGTCATGTGACTTTTAGACAAATTAATTGGTTGATGATGTACCAGCTAGTGAATGTAGCTATTCTGAATGCCAGAGCACTGTGCTATATTGAGTTTGATGGCACCAAAAGCGACACTGTTTATATCTGAATCATGAGTAAAATGGCCCGGGACCATTTGAGCCATTTGGGGATATTCGTTATAGAGCATCTGACAGCATCAGTTCACTATTTGCTCTTCTCTGGAGTGATAAGATTTAGCTCTACTGAAGTACAACTCAGACTGGGTCACTTACAGGTTAGTACATCCAGTTAAAAAATAGCTTTGTCATTAATAAGTTAAAATAAAAAATAAAATAAATAACAAAGATTTACACAGATAGCTGCTAAACCAGACTATTAATCCTTTAACTCCCAGCAAAACTGTTTGGCAGAGGTCAATAAATTCAGGAATATTTAATGTGTTAAAAGAAAACATAACATATCATTGTTTGTTGCTGTCAATGTTTTAGGGTACAGAAAAAAAACTGCAAACAAACCCTCCAAAAAATATTTTCTTTGTGTGGGATTTGAAGGTTTAAAAAGCCAACAGTTGATTACGTGATGACATTAAGATGCAAAAATATTTTGAACAAAATTAATTAGAAAAGGCTGAAATGTTCGGAAAGAAAATAACAATCAAAAATAACTCAAAATACATGATATTGAGTTTGACAAACACAAAAAAGATTTTTTGATGAATAACAGAGCTCTACTATAGATACATATATCTGTCATTCATCAAAAACATTATTTTTTGTGTTTGTCAAACTCAGTATCATCTGTTTGAAGTTATTTTTGATTGCTATTTTATTTACAAACATTTCTGCATATACTTTTTGGTTTTGTTCAAAATGTTTGTGCGCCTATATGTCGTCTCGTAATCAACTGTTGGCTTTTTAAACCTCTAACCCCCACACAAAGAAAATCTGTTCTCTGGAAAGTTAACAGAATCAATTAATGCTTTGATTTGTTTTGTTTTTAAAACTTTAAATATCCTTGAATTTACTGATGACCTCAGCGAAACAGTTGTTCTGGTAGTTAAAGGTTTAATGTCTTTACAATGGAAGCAGAGGAAAATATTCATGTGTGGAGTTGTGCTTCGTCACGTGAAAGCTATCAACTGCATGGCAGCGTAGCAACACCAATGCATATGCTAATCATGGCATGAGATGCTACAGTTGCTGTACATTTGAGCCCAGTTTGTTTGAGTTTAGTTTGTTAGCAGCTTGAGAATGTTAGTGGTACTTGAAATTCTTCTGAGCGTCTTCTCTGTCTTGAATTCTCCAAATCCCCGTTGTGTGAACGGCTCTAACAAAGGCTGAAATGGAGAGACAGACAGACAGACTGAGGGAGAGAAAGAGTCTGAGAATGGTAATGACAGAGCCGCAGTGATCGCCGTTCAAAAGCAGCAGAGCAGAAATCAGAAGTGTCCAGGCTTTTGATTCTAAAGGGCATTTGGACTCGAGGCGCCGGGCTGCACTGAATAGGCGTTCTAATTGAGTCACTTTACATTTGGAGCAGACACTGTACGTCCTAATTAATAAAGTGATACTGACCTGCCGAGCTTCACCGCCAGTGGACAGCGGGCGATTAATGGCCCTCACTGTAAAGGTGCCAAATGAACCATGTGCTGGAAGGACTTCATTTCACTTGTATGTTATCAGGAGGAAATAGCCCCACTCCATTAGTCACACTATTTTAATACATCTCAGCGTGGGAGGGAAGCAATATGATGTCCACATTTATTGATTCTGATCTTCAAACATCTGCAACTGAATATCCGAGAATCTGAAGTGTCCTCAGGCAGCTGAAAGCTAAATTCATTCACCTGTTTCCATCCAGAGGGGCGTGGACCAGTACCAGACCGTGGGTAGCTTAATCTGGACGGAAGGTTTTAGTCCCAAGGTGTCAAACAAAACAATACAAGGACAGCTATGTTTCAGCTGCTGTAACGCTGAACAAGCTTGCTCATATATAGACATATTTATTTGTTAATTAAGCCCTATTTTTTTTTTACCTTTGCTTTTTTCACTTGGTCATTAACTTGAATTGTATTAATAATTTGAAGGAATTTATATATCTCTTTTTCTTTTGCCCTGATTTTTGGAACCCAAACCACTTTATCATTTTACAGCTTTTTATCTGATTTTATGGGTTTTAATAGGGGTTAATATATTTTAAATATCCTCTGTTGTGCTGCTCTGTGTTACATCTGTGTTGTTAGTTGTGCTGTGATGGATGTCTTTATTTCTTTGGCTGCAAAACAAGTTTACCCACAAGTACAAATAAAATCACCAGAATTTGAACTGGACCACAAAGAAATATATATTAAGTTTTAATTCCCCTTTAATAACTCAGCTGAGAAGTTCAAAAACGCTGTGGTGGAAACTTGTGTTAAACTACTAGTTTAATAATGCAATATGTGTGACCGAGGCTATAGGATATACTGACTGCTTTATTGTATATAAATGGTACTGAACACATATTTTAGATCACCTTTCAAAAATATATAAATTATAATTTCAGCTCTTTAATCGTTCATATATATATATATATATATATATATATATATATATATATATATATATATATATATATATATATATATATATATATATATATATGTATGTATATATATGTATATACATATATAATATGCAACTTCATATACATTAATCTGACATCATTACAGTATCAATACTCTGATAGCCCAGGTTATCCTGAGAAGAAAGACGTCTTTTCTTTAACTTAATTGTGCATAAAATTGTTGAACTGCTACACTCAGTGACTGCTTGTATTCATTGGTATAAAGCAATTGCTCATGTATAGTTAAAGACAAAAATGAAAGATGTCTCCCATTGTGTTGCATTGTGATATTGAATCATCTGAATTGTTGGCTGATTGAAGATGCACAGCCCTAATGGATGAAGCGATGACTGTAAACTTAACCTGCAGCAGCAATGTCAAACTATCAACCTTTAAGACTAAGGTATTCACCGCTGTAATGATTAAAATTAAATATGTGATTTAAAACTTTGTAAATGTTAATGTGTAATATCAGTTTCCAGCACATACAGTCCCCTTTGCCTTTGTGAACGTAGCCCTTATCTACTGCCCTACATCAAACAACATGCCTCAGATTGAAATAATTAATAAGCTGCATTTGTTCTTTCTATAACAAATAAAAAACATACATTATTCAGTCTCCTCAGAATTGTACAGCAATTTAGGGATGACTTGCAAAGAGAATTCTGTATCATTGGCTGGCTCACCATCAGTAGGAGACATCAATAAGTCATCTTTCAAGGCTCTCATCTATTAATTATGTTAGTATGCGATTGTATGGAATATTTCCACTATAAGGCACATGCCAAGCCTCTGTGATTTAAGGAGGATTACAAACCCAGATGCAGAACACACGCTCAAGTTCTCTAACAGCTGAGGAAGAGTGAAGCCTTTCACTGTGAGCAGGAGTATTCATAGAGGCGAGTTTTTAATCTATGATAAGACAGAAGGGAAGAGTTTCATTTATAAAGGACAAGCACTGCCATTAAAGATATAAAAATAGTCATGGAGAAATGTTCCATCTGTCCCCTCCACAAGAAAAAGACATTATGCTCTTCATTCATGGAGTTCCTCACTGAATCATCCTGATCACCGCTCTGTGGGTCAGTGTTATGTAGGAGGTATGACGTGATCTGAAAATAATTGTTTATACCATGAGGAGACATAAGCAAGTGTCAAACAGTGCACACACAATCATAATGAAAGAGAGGAAGGTGATTGGATGATCATTGTGCCTGTTACATTCATTACAGGCCAGTCAGATGATGTGGGGGGCGGGCGCTGTGGAGGAATAAAGCAGAGCCAGTTTAGATAGATAGATAGATAGATAGATAGATACTTTAATAATCCTTCACAGGAAATTACATTTGTTACATTTGTTTGTGATTAAAATTCTTCATGAAACTTGTCTTGAGGGAAGTAAAATATATTTTTCCAAAGAGAAATGTGCCACAACAGCAGGAAGCATCCATGTTGATCTCTTCACAAGCCAGCCATCTCTTCGTGTTGTCTTCGCGCTTGTAGCTCTCACCTCTCTCTTCTCAAAATAAAGTGATTGGTCAGTGCCTCTGCAGACCAAGCCCAACAGGAAGTGTTGCATGCTTTCTCCTGTCATGGCGCTCTTAATGAAATGTCTGTGGCCTGAAATATCTGATTGTAAACGTTGGAGAGCAATGTTAGACTACTGACTTAGAAAGAAGGCAGGGAAGGTTCAGCATACTTGAATATCTATTGTTTGGTACCAAAATAAAGCACTGGGAATGTATTTTGGATTGGCGTGATCACAGGAATGTTGGTTCTGGATTTAGGTATCCACTCCTTTTTATTTCTGAAATACTGTCAAACAGTGCTGTCATATTATAGACAGCGTAAATAATGTTAATAGTGTAAATACGTTGGCCTTGTTCATAGTCTCACTTTTATTTATTTCTTCCTTCACAAGGAAGTTGATATAGCTTGAAGATTCTGCATGTTGCAACTTGCTTACTAAATTTTTGCTTACTTTTTTTATGCCCTTATCTACTTTAATGTCTTTATTTGACATTCCCTCTGTTAAACTGTGTATAAGAGCAACTGAAGCAACCAAATTTTTGAGGTGAGAGAACGTTTGTAAAACCTGAAGTTAGCCGAGCACAAACCGACCTCTGCTTCACCCCTTTGACTTGAAAGAGTGAAAATTTGCAGCAATTAGATGAACCTCAAACGTGCAGATGTCCAGTCATCTGGGCTGAGTTCACCAGCAGGTTAGACTCTTCCAGAAGCTGCTGTTCTGGTTAAAAAATAATTTAACTGATATGTGTTTTCCTGGACTGTTTGTGACCCTCATTAATTAAAGCAGGCCGACCATCCAGGTGGTTTGTGTCTAAAGGGTGAGTCTGTAATAATCTTTTTTTTATTATTATTTTGTTTTTATCCAAGAAACGTCAAACAACAAATCATAAGTATTCAATTCACATGGTCAGTTCATGCTCTCCTATTACACTCATACACTCACAGCCTCGCTGGCTGGTGTTTGTGATGGTGTTCACATGAAAATCAATGTAATTCTCTTTGGTTATGAGCATAGTTAAGTTTAATTTGTGTATGACAGATTTCTTGAATGTAGAAATGTTGAATCTTATTCACAGCCTTTCCACCAGCTGTGATTTAAAGGCAGCCTACGCTCGCCTATTGTCAGTTTAAGTTACACATAGTTTAAATGATTTTGTTTGGATTGATTTGATATGTAGTTAAACAATGACATCGATTGATGCCATGAAACTTTCATTTGACATAATCTTCTTATATGTCATAGTCATACTAAGTCATGTTGCTCTGAACTAAACTTGTCCACAATTCCCACAAAGGCTGCCTGTGTAATGTTTCATATGCATCATGCACTCCTCTGCAAGTCTCCTCAAGTCCTGTCCATCAGTCAGTTTCCACATCCTGCACCTCGAAGTGCAAGCAGTGCCAGCCCTCACTGAGATTTACTGGACAAACAAGTCAATTTTCAGCTGTAGCCATTTTAACCCCACATCAGTCTACACCAAGCAAACCAGAAAAACAAGCACTCAGAGTTTCTGGGCACCTTCAATGCTGTGTGATAATTATATCAATGTGGACAGGTGATGTAAAGGCTCCAAAAGGCCTAAAAACAGTTTTTACAGTTTTAATAAGATGTAAACATGTGTCGTTGTGTAAGATGGCAAGGGTAGTCAGACTTTTTCAAACAGATACAATCCCTGGCTGTTTTTTTCTGTAATTTTTCTGATTTTCAAAACCGATGGTGATACTAATCATTTCCTCAAATACATACATAAGGATAAAACATTTAACATCTTACGTCAGCCAGAAGCACAGAGAGGAAAGATGGAATTTCGACTCTAGATCATCAGATCTTAAATGTTAGTTTTAAGTATTAGGAAGACAGATTTAAGTGAAATTCCACCAATAAAGTCTCAGACATATTTCTCTTTTTTAAGGGGAGGCTGATAATTTTCATGTATACAAATAAAAATGAAACTACTAAATTAACGTAGGCCTAATTTACCTGTTTAATCTAAACATAATGAATTCTAAGGCATTTAAAAAGTTACTTTATTATTTAATGTTTTTTGGAGAGTTGCAGTGGATAAAATTGTGTTTTTCTTTCTGTCATTTCTACATTAATTTACAACAATACTGTTAGTGCGGAAGCTTACGAGTGCAGCTCCAGTCTTCTGTGTTAGTCATGTGACAGAAAGCTGAGACAACAACATGTATCTGACCCCAAAGCTTCCTTCTGTTACTAGACATCAGGTTATGTTAATGCCTGTGTTTGTTCATTTGTCTGTTCGTCCGTTTATCTGTGAGCAAGGAAACACAAGAAGTGTTGGTCACGTCACAAAGAAGAAGTGACGGGGTTTTGAAGATGATTTAAAAAATGGATGCCGATTCAAGAATGTGTTTAAGGATTGTTAACTTTGTGAGATGGGTCAGTTTTCCATATTTTTGCTGATAACTCTAAAAGTCCTCAAGGATTTTAATGAAACTTCAGGGAATGTTGGCACAGGGCTGAAGAGATTACAGTTTGGTGGTGAACCAAATCCAGATGCAGAAGAAGGATTTTTTTTAATGCATTGCGCAAAGGGCAGTTTTCCCACGTTTCTAATAATAGTATGGTTAATAATGTCAGAAATGTTTTGGATGAGGTTTGTTCTCTTGATGCACCTCTAGTTTAATATTTTTTGTGGAGTAAAATCCAACTCCAAAACTGAGTGGTACTGTAAAAACATCAAAACAAAACAACTAGAAGTCTTGCAATAGCACAAATCTCTTATGTTTTAGTTTCTCTTGTGCAGAAGATTTGGAGGTGTGCTCTCCAGGCTGAGGCTGACGCAGCTGCCACCCATTGTCACCTAATCAACAGCAGCTTTAAAAGCTCTCGATTGTCCTGCAGGCTGCCAGAGTGTATCAGCTCCTCAGTGGTGTATCAGCTGCTTGCTCACATGCTGAAGATAGTTTTTGAGATTCTCAGGGTTTTTGGGGAAGATTACTAATTTGTGTTTTGCACCAACCACACCGTCCAGGCTCATTCTCTTGAGCCAGTGAAAATGAATGATTTAAAAACTTCTCCAGTGTCTGAGCCTCGCTTTTGGCTCCTACTAAACTGATCGTCACAGAAAATGATGTAAACTTATGACCACCAAAATCAAATGTTTTCTTTCTTGTGACATTTTCCAACATGCACTAAAAATGTCAAAATCTGTTGAGAAGTGTTTGAGTTATCTTGCTCACAGATGGATGGACAAAATAAACCTTTGCAGAGTAACTAGAAAAGCACTCCGAGAGCGCAGACCTCTGCCAAGCAGCTCAGTTACGGCAATGGCTTTTCCGCTCCACATGAGTCTCCGCTCATGTCTGTCCATGTGGAGAATGCTGAGTTCCACTTACATGGGAACTTGGAAGAGGGGAGTGTGAAAGATGTGATCTCTGAGTTATCAGCGTTCAAGTTACAAAGTCAGAAAAAAATGTGCCGATCTAGCAGGCTATTGTTAGCCATTGTGTTAGCCGAACTGCTCCGCTGGTGTTGCAAGGGAAGCTTGGAAATGTAGTTACATAGGCTTGAAAAACGCTGACGTCAGTTAGAGAATGAACTACAGTTCCCATAATGACGTAAATGAATGGGATTTGCCATTATAAAAGTAATTTTTTTTTGTGATGTCAATCTGGATCGAATCAGCACGAAAATGTATTGGTTTCTTCCTTGGACCAAACCAATTGGTGTTTCGTTTCATAAGAGACCTTTTTATTGGTGAAGAAAGCTCAATCTGCAGGTAGATATTCTCTTTCTCTAATTTCTAAGCCTATTTCTTCATCTGACTGATGCTCTCCTTGCAGACCAGTCAGCTAGTTTCCCACCAGGATGCCTCCAAACCAGATCCGTCCTTAACTTGTCGCCATTATTGAGCGGCTGCCCCTAATGAGGCAAGGGTTAAGTACTGGAGCAGGAGAAATATGATCCCGCTCGGTGCTCTGTATTTGATTTACTGAAGGTGCGGTTGATTTATCCACCCCTCAAGTTTTAAATTTCCCACAAGTGGGAGCTCTACTTGAGAGAAGAGGATAAATCAGATTTAAAACACATCACATGGGGTTGCAGAGGATCCCAGGAGCAGATACAAAACGTCACGACTATTGACAAATGGTTAAGCTGAGAATTTCTTCCCGTGTTGTAAAAGAAAAGGAAACACCCAATTAGGCGAGTTAGCCTGACTTATCACGACACAGTGACTCTTGTTCGAGCTCTTGTTTAATGTGACAGTATTTTTGTACTGTGTCACTGAAGGAAAACTCCTGAGAGTCTATTAAAAGTGAAAAATTTGGTTTTCAACACTTTTGTAACAGCAGTAAGTAGCTCCCTCTTTCCACTGAGCGCTGTTTGATGACTGCAGTTTGATTTCCTGCCGCTGCAGTCTACATTTATCATGTCCAACCGGTGAAACATCTCCCAAATGTGAAAGCAGTGTTTGAAGGATAAAAGAGAAAGCTGCTCTGGGACAGGTCAGGGAGTTCTTCTGGCAGGAAACTGATCCCCAAACAGGCCAAATGTTAGTGTGCAAATAGCTGCTGTGTGAGCTGGAGTGTTCATCTGTACGTTTTTTATTATTTATATATTTTTGATTATGTTAGAATTTTCAGAGCTACAATTTGAAGGGGACGTTTGATGTTCTGTGAATGCAGACGCACTGCTGCATGTTCTGGAAACTTCTAAAAACTATGTTTTAATGTGCAGTATTGTGCAAAAGTTTTAGGCAGGTGTTTAAAATGCTGTAAAGTAAGAACTTGGGCTGAACAGTATATTATTAAACATCACAACTGCACGACTGTCACATTGGATGACATGAAGTGTCAGTCACATCTCCAAGCACGTGATGTTGCCATCATTGAATTGATGGATGTGAACCAAAACCACCAAATTTCTCCGTCTATCTAGAACAGGAATGGGTGACTTGAGTTACCAAAAGGGTTACCCTCATTGTCAGGGGGCCACATTTTAGCAGTTTGAAGGGTACAAAAAGAGACAAACATTAATCTGTCAAAAGAAGATGCTTTAACAATATTTCCTTTTAAAGAGAGATGCAATCAGCACTGCTTAATGTACTGAGCTGAGCACAGGTTTCAAGCCAGTTTCACCTACTTTTTGATGCAAGTAACAGGGCATTTACTGGTTTTAATACTTTATTTTATTTAATTATTCATTTCTATTTGGACAAATACATAAAAGGGGATTTTACAGACACAATCTCAGCTGCTCAGCTCTGTTTTCTTGAAAATAAAGCTATTTATATTGTTGTCATAGCAGATTTTCACAGGTTTTCCTCAAGTGCATACATCTTTTTATAACTTGTGATGTTAAAATGGACTGGCAGGCAGCAGTCCCCAGGCCACCAATAGCCCACACCTGATTTGGAATAAGATAGATAAATAAATAGATAGATAGATAGACAGATAGATAGATAGATAGATAGATAGATAGATAGATAGATAGATAGATAGATTCTTAATCGCGGTGAGCTGTTCTACAGGCTTATGGCTCAGGGAAGGAAGGACCTCCTGTATCTGTCCTATAGACAGCAGAGCTGTATAATTTAAGAGATAAAAGTCTGTATTATATTAGAGTCTGTATGATATCATAGTTTGAGAGTATCTCACAAAACTGCAACACTTTGGCCCTGTAGCAGTGAGGAAAACACTTGTGGCAAAGTCTGGCCTTCGTGGTTTTCGTGGAAAAACTGTCGGCAGATAAACAAAACCTGACACGGAAACAAGGCCAAGTGACTTCACTATGCCCAGAAACATGGGAACTAGGGTGCAGAAAGTCTCAGCAGGGGCTCTAGACTGATGAATCAAAAATCTGAAGTATTTAGCTCCAGCAGCAGGCGGTTTGTTCTCTGAGGGGCTGCAGAGCAGTGCTATACAGTGTGTCTGCAGGCAGCAGTGAAGAAGGGTGGAGGTTCCTTGTAAGTTTGGGGCTGAATTCCTGCAAATGGAGTTGTGGTGTCCTAAATGGTGAGGAAACAAGCAGATAAATATCCATCATGGACCATCGGGGAGGCATCTGATTGGCCCCAAATGTATTCTATAGCAGGACACTGACCCAGAACATACAGCCAATGTCATTAGGAGCTATACTCAGCATACAGACAAACAAGAAGCCCTGGAAGTGAAGGTGTGACCTCCACAGAGCTGTGATCTCAATGTAATATATACATGAAGAGACAGTAGACTACGTCCACACAAGATCTGAGGTATTTTCTCCTAGGTGTTTGGAGCAGTCTACCTAAAAAAAAAGGTCCTACAAAGACTGAGTGAAAGTGACCAGGAAGCAACGCCATCTTGAAGGCAAAGAGAGGTCAAATATTGATTTAATTTATTCTTCTGTTCATGCACTTTGACTTTGTTCATTAATAAAATAAATGATTAACACTCTTTACAACAATTCCGTACACCTGCCTGAAACCTCTACTCACTAGTCTTTAACAAGAATGTCTATTAAAAAGCTATTCTAATGCTTTAATAATAAACGCACAGCCATCCACACAGGCAAAACTGCTCCTATAATCTCTGCTGTGTGTAGCAGAAGGAGTAAAACATAACAACCCAAAGGCCAAAGATGGTTTCGAGGACTTACACACTCATCAAAGTTTAAGTGAAAGATGACAAATCAGTGATAAAGGATGTCAGAAAAGGTTTTATTGTGTTTGGCACATCTTGTCATAAGTGTCACAACAGAGAGAATCATGACATGTCTGTAATAGCTGTGGAAGAAAAGTGTTCATGTGTCTGTTCGAGGGAGATTATGTTCAGGATATCTGAAGATATTATGGGCTACAAAGGTCTCAGACTTCAGCCTGCAAGCCAAGTACAGCCTGCCTCCTGCCCATCAGGGTGTCAAAGTTATGATTCAATCCCAGTTTATTTTTTCATTTAATTCCTTTTTCAGGAAAAACTAAAAACTTCTCAGCGTAGCGTGGTGTGTCTTAAATTCCTGAAACCCCAAAGAGCCTGATAGTAGGACTGTATTTCAGAGTGTCTCTGCAGGACATTGGCGTAGTGAGGGATTTGTGATGAACCCTGTCCTGTATTCTGTAGGACATTTTTATGATGGGATTTTAATCCTCTGACTACACCACCTTTGGGTCTTCAGTCTTTCTGGTGCCAGCGCCCGGGGCTAACCTGCCCACGGATAATAGAGTCAGCAGGCTGTTCCTCATGCTCTGGACTGACTCGACGGTGATTCAGGGGTCATTACGGGGGGAGTGCGAGCTTGACATTTACACAGAAACCAGAGGCTACTCCGTCTCCGCCCCAACACTCCACGGTTTGAACTTCTTGCACTCTCGTCCATCTGCCTGTGTCTCAGTTTGTCTCCTCCCCATTGTCTCTCTCTGAGTGAGGAAAGTGCTGCGCTCTGGAGCTTGGATAAGGAAAGGAAAGTACAGTGGGATTCATATTTAAAGCAGTGTTTTATAATTAAGGTCAATTCAAATTTACTGCATGGCTCTTATTTGTGTCTGCCTTATACCACGACGCTCAGCCTCATGTCCTGTTAAAGCTGAGAGAACGTCCATCACTCTGTTAAAACTTAACTTTATTTATACTTGATTAAGTTTGAAAAAACAAAATCAGAACCACTGAGTTCTTTTATACTTCATTATAAGATGCATTGTGAACAACTAGAGCAAGAGCATACTGCCACACCAACAATAACTATGCAGGCATCTTGTACCTGTTTCCCTGAAGGGTAACAGAAGGACTGCAGCAGAAGTTTCAGGACCGCTTTGACTTCTCCATACAGTGCTACAATGTTAGCTGCTTTTATAGACTCTTTTTAGCTACCTTACTTCCTGGTATGTATTTCTTTCAAAAATTAAAGTGCTAATCTTAGTCTAAAATAGATAACGTAACATCATGCGGTCAATTAAAAAAAAAAAATACAGCAAGCACACAGGACTGTTCACAGTTATCTGATGACTGTAGGCAGAGGCAAGCTAAAGCCTTACCCATATACTCCTGGCATTTGGGCTAAGCTAGCTAGCGGTGGGCAAACTTTGTCCATCTCTTCCTTGTTACTGCATACACAGTCAAAAGAATGGTGTCTACCTGCTTGTCATGGACCTGGGAGTGAGGCAAGACATGAAAACAACAATAATGTTGGAGTGTTCCTTTAATTCATGAAACCAGACAATGAGCTCAGCCTGCCTGGCAACAAATGAACTCTGCTTTTTAAAAGGGAATAAGAGTTGATTATGGACTGATTTGATTAATGTTAAGCCAAAAACACAGCTATATTTAATCAACCTACACATTTCATCCTCTCTGCACTCTGTGCCTGGCTTTGCTCCTGGTTTTTGCACCTTCTAGACAGCAATATGCAGACAAATGTGCCTCAAACTGCTGAGGACAATGCAACTTTAGATATACTCCTCAGATTAGGTGTTGGACATCCAGATCTGTGATCATAGCTGTGTCTAAATTTATATGTATGTCTGATGGCTAAGTGTGTTGAAGCAACAATCTATAAATGTACACTGTTGCTCACATGAATGCATCTGTGTATGCCATTTTATGTGAATTAGTGCTTCCATAAGACATCTTTGTATGCTTTCTTAGAGCAATATCTACCCACACATCTGCATGTGCAACTGTGTGCTATGGGTATTGTGCAATATTATATTTAATTTGGTGCTTTATAATATTGGGCAGTAGGGTAGTGTGCAATGCAACAGGCACTTTTATTTCTGTGCAGTAATGGGCAATCTGCAATATAACCAGGACCTGAGCTCCCAGGCAGCTAGCACTCTGCACTGTAGCACTATGGCACTTTAACTAGCACTCCAGCACTTTATAATTCATTGTGTGTAGCTCCCTTGTCCCCAATCTCCTGGCCCATTATATTTTGGACTGTATGTCGTTTAGGTTGTCTACAGTTTATGTATATCGTTTGTCATTCAATAAGATCTGTGAGTTTTATTCTTATTATTGATCTTTGGTTTTGATTTATGTGTTGACACCAATCTGCCAGTGGGACTGGGGATGGGATAATTTCCACATGTAAATGCCCATTAATGTATACTGTCCTATTTAAAAAAAATAATAAATCTCAAATCTCAACTGTCAAAGTCACCTACGTATTTAAACCTGTCATAGTTCAGAAAAGTCTATTATGTTTCCAGCTTTAACAGGTTAACATCAGGCTAATTTTTGGCTAATTGTGCACACTTTTGCTTACATCCTCCGCCCTGATCCTACCTCTGTCTCTGCACTCTGCACCAACATCAACCCTTCAACCCACACAGCCTCCATCGCTCCATCTGTACCCAGCAGACTCTGCCTTAAGTCTGACCCTTTTTCTACTTTCTCCTCTTCTGTCTTTTCACGCAACGACCCGATCCTCACCCTCAGACTCACCCGCCTTCTGCACTCACAGTCAAACTCACCTCCTTAGCCCGGCCCTCCCCTGGGGCCTAATTAATTTACTGAAATCTCAATTAGCCTTACGCTCCATTATCATAACCCCGTATCCCGGTTGAAGCTCTCTGCTGGGGGGCATTTAGATTATTACATTGAGGATCCGATCCCTCCCTTCTGCTGCCGTGGCGTTGTCCCGTTTCTCTAATATAATGATCTAATGATGGCCACACGCCCCTTGCTCTGTTCAGAACAAATTGAATCTCGACGCCAAAGTTCTGAAGGCTTCGGAGTTCAGTTGCGGGGAGCCGTAGGTAGGCGGGCGGTGAGTCTCTTGGGCAGGCAATAAACTCATCAGATGTCAGGCGGGGAAGAGAGAAGAAAAGGGATCGAGGAGAGAAAAGGCGCAGGAGAAGAAGACCAAGTGGAAGATGGAGAGTGGTGGGACATGAGGGTGGCCATGAGAGATGAATAGTCAAAGAGAAAAAGAGAAACGGACCTCAAAAGGCATCCAGGACATGTGATGCATGATTTATTCATGCACTAAGGCATGTTCTCATGCAAGCTTTCAACACATTTGTATGAAACACCAATGTGAGATGAGAAGAAGGTCGGCGGACACAGAGTGGAAATATGCTACAAATGAGGAAGAGAAGAAAAGATAAGGCGAGAAATGAAGGGTGAAGGACAAGGAGGTAAAGTGTGATGAAGACGTGCAGAAAACAAAGAGCACTCTGTAAAACCAACACTGAATGCCCATGACCTTTCATCCCTCAGGTGACACAGCATTACAAACCAACATTATTCTGTAAAGGATATCACCACGTGGGCTCAGGAACACTTCAGAAAACTATTGTCAGTTAACACAGTTCATCTCTACATCTACAAGGTCAAGGTCAAACTCTACAATGCAAAGACAAAGCCACATATCAACAACACCCAGAAACACAGCCGGCTTCTCTGGGCCGAGCTCATCTGAGATGGACTCAGGCAAAGTGGAAAAGTCTGCTGTGGTCTGAGTCCACATTTCAGACTGTTTTTGGACATCATGGACACGGTGTCCTCCAGGCTAAAGAGGAAAAGGACCATCCAGGGCCACAGTTTAGGGCAGTCTCAACAAACAGCATCTGTGATGGTATCGGGGTGTGTTAGTGCCCATGGCATGGGTAACTTCAACATCTGTGAAGGCCCCATTAATGCTGACAGGTACATGCAGGTTTTGGAGCGACATACTGCGTTATAAGTGACAGATTTACCAGGGATGTCCCTGCTTATTTCAGCAGGATAATGTCAAGACACATTCTGATTGTGTTACAACAGCATGGCTTCAGAGTAAAGAGTGCAAGTACTAGGCTGACCTGCTGCAGTCCAGACCTGCCTGCTGTTGAAAATGTGTGGCACATTATGGAGCTTTTAAGGTCCCCGGTGTACACATGCATGGGAGATTTTAACAATTAATGTTGCAACATCAAGTGCATATTTTATTATCCTGCTTTAATTAATTAATTTATTTCTACCTGTGTTAACTTTGTTTTCTCATATATGAGCTACTGATTGATATTTTTTGATACGATGATCAAAAACCATTTCACAACAAAGCAGTGGGGGTAAACCCTCTGTTGTCATCAGTGCTTTGACTTCATCTGTCAGCACAGGAAGCCGCAAATCATTAGTTAACATGGTCACTTATTAAGCCATAAACCTGAGAACTTTTTTGCGCCCTCTAGTGACATCCTCCAGTAACACACATTACATACATGCAAGTATAAAAAAAGAAAGACATATGATGCATGTAAGGACAAACTGCAATAAGTGCAAAAGCAGGTCACATTATTTCTTGATTTCACATCTTTTAGCATTGAAGCAAAAAATATTACCTGTCCCTCACAGGAATTCTGTGCAGAAATGAGCATTTGATCTCTGAAGGGAAGCAAAAGGCAGAATCAATGAGATTCAGAACACTTCAGATTCTCTCTGTAAACAAACAAACCAGAATGAAATGTGAGTGTACCGTTGGAGAGGAGCTAGTTTCAGAGGTTTAGAAGAAACCTTCCTCTGATCCCTGGGGCCTGCTGGCTGTGGTGAAAATTTAGGGCAAAGGTGAAGCTGCTGCAGGGTCTGAAATAACTGCTCTAAACTAACATGTTGTGAGGACAACATGTTTTATCAGCCGACTGCACCTCCATCCCTCCAGGCCACTTCCTTGTCTGGGCCTCCAGCCTGGACCGTGGGTGCAGCTCATGTGATGTGATTGGTCTTGTGTGCTCTGTCTTGGTTTGGGCTTTGGGGACCTGGCCCTTTCACTGCCAAGCTGCTTCTGAAATGTTCCTGCTTTCATGTGTTTGGTTTTCCATCTCCTGTGGACATGCTCACCTTTTGTTGCCTGAACAGTTTTTTGTCTCACTCATGGACTGAGGAATGTGTGGCATAGTTATTTGAATATTGAGAAGTAATGATTACACAAGAATTATTGTGGTTTCTCCTCGTAACTCAACGTGTGTACAACTCACATTGTTTACTATATCTCTGTAACCATGCAACAGGTCTTTTTTTTGGTCAACTTTGTTTGGAGGCCTCCCGTTCTGTCTACAGTGATAATCCTTGATTTTGTGATTATTTTCCACATTTTTGTATTCAAAAAGCATCTATAATGTTGTCAGACCTCCATGCTGAATTCCAAAAAAATGACAACAACTTCTGGTCACCTTGTCGACCAATCAGATAGGCCCAATTATTATTCTGTTGTTTTCTGACCAGTGGTGTCGAATCAAGAGACACGATGGTAATCTTCTAGCCCCCCCAAAAAACAGAAAATTAGTCATTTTTTATTTATATGTGCATATATTTATGCTTTATGCAGAATTTTTAGGACCAAAGGAGGTAAATTGGAGTTGTGGAAAAGTTTGTAAAAAAAATTTTATTGGTGGTAAATATTCCAGCTAAAAAGTACATTTTGGAGGAGCTAGCGGTGCTTATTTAAGCACATGTTGGTGAATTTATTTTACACCAGTGACCCAGAAAAAGCAAATAAGCCACAGCTGGGAGAAGGAAGTGTGTCCTCTGCAGGATGACTTGTCGAGTCAACCAAGTGAGGGCAATGTGAAGTGGTCTTGTTTCAGGCAGAAAATGCTTCCAGGTATGGCACAAATAACAAAATAGGTCAAAAAACACCTAGAAGAAAAAGGTATAAATGCATAAGAAGTATTTGTTTTGATGTTGCTTGCATGTTGCTGTTTTATTCACTAATAGGCATGAGGGAATCATACTTAGATGTGAAAAGGCTCATTCATTGTTGATCCATGTGTGATCTGATCAAAGTTTATGTGAATTTGTTAAATTTTGGCTTGTTTTTCTATTTTGTCTTTCCGGACGAATAACTATTACATTAATTTGACATCAAATAACACAAATATTCTGATAGCAAAGGCTGTCCTTAAAAAAGTCTTTAACTTGATTGTACTTGAAATCATTTAGCGTTAACATGCATTTTTACAAAAAAAAAAAGCTAGGCGGAATGAAAATAGCAGAAATGACTTCAAGTTTTGAAGGTTAAGACTTCTGCTGCACTGCAGACAATGAAACAACTTCAGACATTTTCATTTTGACATGTTTTACATGCCTTCACCACATGACAGAGTACTTCTATGCACGAGACAAAAATTAGCTGCCTAACCCTCCCCCACCTCCTGAATAGACCTTGCTGTGTTACTTCCTACTATTTCTATTGGCAATTTGAGCCACAGACATGTCAACAACCTGCCTCTAAACAGCGTTGAACGGAGAAAAAAAAAAAAAAAAGGGAAAGGGAAGTTGTAGGAGTCAGGATGTCATGGATTAAGGATTTGATCAGACATCTTAGGACTTAAGATACTAAGAGGATTGAGAAGCTGTTTTTGGTGACACAGATGTGATGAAACATCAAAAGCTTTTAGGGAAATGACAGCCATTTGGTTTTTAAATTTAGGAATACTTACCAAAAATGACAAATTTGAAGTTATTTTTGGGAGCTTTTTAATTACTACAACATCTAATACAGGAGTTGAGTGTTGATGAAGGTGCTTCTGGGAACATCGGGATAAACATGAAGTGTCCCTGTATGTTTGACCTTTTTTAACCCTGTGTGTTTTTATGACAGGAGTTCATTGCATAATGGACCTCACAGCCTCTCTGGTCAAAGTCTTCAATCTCATCAGGGTGGAAAACACAACCAGCTCCAAAACACAAAGCAATCTGATGGAGTGGACATAACTCATATTAAGGACTTTGTCTGTACAGTGAATCATCCTGACTCTGCTTCATTGATCCTCCTTTGAATCAATTTTTACTTTTGTCACAATCTGCAGCTTTTCTGAATCTGAGCGTGGGGAGAAAGCCAAAGCATTGACTGGTGAACATCTGCTTCAGAATTACAGGGTTATCCTGGCTCAGTGTCTCTGCTCTGTAAAACAGACGCATGGTCACGGGGGCCACTTCTGTCCTCGCGACCCAGACGACCCAGTAGACCCGGAGTCACACCTTCTGCCTTCACAGCTGAAGTTTAAGGCCTCGAGGCTCTGGGGTGCAGGAGCTCAAACTCACTCCTGTGGTGAAGTGATTTTTCTTTTTGCTTGAACAGAATGAGGCTCCTGCAGGAAAAGGAGCTTTATTGGATTGTGCTGAATTTCCTGATTTAACAACATGGTGTTCTTGTTTTGGTTGCATCTGGACTCTCATTATATTAGATTTGTTTGAATTTGATATGGTGCAGAATTAATATTTTAAGAAATTTAAGAGAAAAGGGAAAAGAAGTGTGCCTATAACCTTGGAAACCAGCTGGATTTGGACGATTCTGTGTCAGTCATCAGGCAGACCCATCTAACAAAGCTTCAGACTGAAGCAATTGTTCCCAGTCAGATAAAAAAAAATCTGGTATCTGGCTGGTAGTGGGCAGGAAGCTGCCTGGGGGGTGAAAGTTGTAGCAGCCAGATCTGTAGATGCAAGAAATGAAGTAAAGCTTGTTTTTCACTTAAATTCAGGAAATTATGAAGAGCTTCTTGTCCCATCGCCAGCAATGGGCATCTCAAACGGTGGGTCCTGTCCAATGTCCAGGCCATATTTCATCTCAAAAAGAAAAACAACATTAAAAAAATGAGTTTTCATTGAGACACTTGGACTTTTATGTCTTTATTTGTCCATTCAAGCAGTTAAGACAGGAATATGCATTACGTTTCAATACACCTGAGATGATAAATTGCAGTCTTCACAGCAGACAAACAAACTAAAATATCTCAGGACAGGGAAATCAATAACCTCAGGCTCATAGAAATCAATTCACCATAATCCTAACAATATTGTTTACTGATCATCAACCAGCCAACAATGGTTCTCAATGTTAAAGCTCATTGCTTTAATAAATTTACCCCTGCCAAGGGGGTTATGTTTTTGCTGGCAGTTGTCCATTTGCCTGTCTGTTTTTGTGCAACATAACTCAAAAAGTTCTCCAAGGAGTTTGTTGCAAGGAAGGAGTGAATAGATTTTGGTAGGTATCCAACTCTGGAAATGGATTCAAGAACTTTTTAAGTGCAAACCTTTACCTGAAATGAAGACTTATGGACATAAATCTCTTATTTATCAATATACCTCCTATATCATAGCGACCTCATCAAAGTTGGCATTATTCTCGAAGTTAAAATGAATATTGTCATTCAGTATTTAGTGTTTTATTTATATATTATACACTGCCTGGCCAAAAAAAAGTCGCCACCTGGATTTAACTAAGCAAATAGGTACAAGCCTCCTATTGGATAATTACCGCATGGGCGATTGTCTTTCAGCTGGCAACAAGTTATTTAACCCCAGCTGATGCAATGAGTAGCTTCTAATTTCTTAAACAACCATGTGGAAAGACACATCCTGTGTTCATGGAAAAGATGTTAGTCTGTTTAAGAAGGGTCAAATCATTGGCATGCATCAAGAAGAGAAAACATCTAAGGAGATTGCAGAAACTACTAAAATTTGATTAAGAACTGTCCTGGAGGAAGGTCATGTGGTCTAATGAGTCCAGATTTACCCTGTTCCAGAGTGATGGGCACATCAGGGTAAGAAGAGAGGCAGGTGAAGTGATGCACCCATCATGCCTAGTGCCTACTGTACAAGCCTGTGGGGGCAGTGCTATGATCTGGGGTTGCTGCAGTTGGTCAGGTCTAGGTTCAGCAACATTATGGCCCAAAGAATGAGGTCAGCTGACCACCTGAATATACTGAATGACCAGGTTATTCCATCAATGGATTTTCTCTTCCCTATTCCAAGATGACAATGCCAGGATTCATCAGGCTCAAATTGTGAAAGAGTGGTTCTGGGAGCATCAGACATTTTCACATGTGGATTGGCCACCACAGAGTCCAGACTTTAACTTCATAGAGAATCTTTGGGATGTGCTGGAGAAGGCTTCGCATAGTGGTCAGACTCTCCCATCATCAATACAAGCTCTTGATGAAAAAATTAATGCAACACTGGATGGAAATAAATCGTGTGACATTGCAGAAGCTTAATGAAACAATGCCACAACTAATGCATGCTGTATTAAAAGCTAAAGTTGGTCCAACAAAATATTAGAGTGTGTGACCTTTTTTTGTGGTGGTGACTTTTTTTTTGGCCAGGCAGTGTATCTAAACTACATATTTCTAATATGTGCATGTATTTGAGATTATGAATATGCCAGATCAAAATTATTAGCTTGATGTGATGCTCCGTACATTTGCTTTAGGGCATTTTCTGGAACTGATAATCCCCATACAGCCCATCTGTGTAGGTTCTGTCCTTAAAGAAGCAGAGCTGATCAAACCACTGCGACTGACGTCTTTACTACTGACATAAACCTCATATAACTTCAAAATAACAATACTGACTTTACCTTTGAAACACATTGTCTTATCTCGTACAGTTACATGGGCATAAAAGTATTTTTCTTTGACTGATATTTGGATTAACTTTATGCCCTTATCCAACCAAAGGCACTTCATATGTTTAATGCCCTTTATATACACTAAGGAGTCATCAGCAAACTGAGACTCACTCAAGTGTTTTTGGTGGTCCTGACTGCACTGCAAAAACTCAAATCTAAGAAAGCTTTTACATCCAATTTCAATCCTAAAAATCTCACAAGATTTACTGTAAGCCAGAATTGCCTGACATGTCCAGCTGCACATCTAATTTCAGTATTTAAAAACAAAACTAAACCCTGAATTGATTGAAATAAGTTAAAATATCTGCTGATATGGCAAGAGAAATTTTACTGGTACAGTCTTGGAAATAAGATGTGCTATCCTCACAAGTTTCTATACCTGATTTTAAGACCCTCAATGAGTAGAATTTTGCTTGTTTCATTGGCAGATATTTTCTGATAATTACAAGTTATTCAGTGCTTTACTTTTTTTTTTATATCCATGTGGACTCATCAAATGAATATGAAATGTAACTAGGTATTGTAGATACTTTTGACTTGAAATTAGACAAAAACTTGTTAAGATCTGAATTTTTGCAGCATATATTAACTATATTTCCTTAGTATTTTGAGGTCATATTGTCTTTTAACATTGCAGACATTTGTTCATTAGGTGTTAGAAAAGTTAGAAAGAGAATTTAGAGGTAAGAAGGTCAGCCTGCAGCAGGAGCTGGCATTATTCCTGATTTGAG
The DNA here is from genome assembly GCA_037902135.1 of Cetoscarus ocellatus. Classification (NCBI taxonomy): domain Eukaryota; kingdom Metazoa; phylum Chordata; class Actinopteri; order Labriformes; family Labridae; genus Cetoscarus; species Cetoscarus ocellatus. The sequence goes on from JBAMNC010001229.1 coordinate 371,747, forward strand.
GTCAGCCAGTCTCACCTTACAGCCAGGTGTGAAATAAAGATCTGACCTATTCACTGCCTCAGTAATTACTGAGATAATGTTCAAAAGGAAGACCTGAACCAGTCTAGACCCAAACAGCAGAGGACTAAGTACAGAAAGAGTAACTTATACCAAATAAATGCAAACTTTTTGATGAAACTTAATCATAGCACATGATAAATAACGTTTGCTAGCTCACTAAACCCCATTTTACCTTCAGAACTGCCTTTATTTTTAGAGATGTTGGTCCATATTGACATGATAGTATTACAGCTGCCACATCCATGATCTCCTGTTCCACCACATCCTAAAGGTGCTCCATTAGATTGAGATCTGGTAACTGTGGAGGCCACGGGAGTAAAGTGATCCCATTGTCACGTTCAATAAACCAGTTTGAGATGATCTGAGCCTTGAGATATCGAGCATTATCCTGCTGGAAGTTTCCAACAGAAGATGGTCCACTGTGGTCATGAAGGGATGGACATGGCCAGTAACAACGCTCAGGTAGTCTGTGGTGTTTAGAGCCGCCTGACCTGTCCGGCAGATTCTGACCCTATCATCTGAACGTGACAGCAAGTCAAGACTTGTCAGATCAGGCAGCATTCTCCCAATCCTCTGTTGTCTGATTTGGAGAGCCTGTGCCATCTGTAGCTTTAGTTTCCTGCTCTTAGCTGACAGGAGTGGCACCTGGTGTGGTTGTCTACTGCTGTAGCCCATCTGCTTTAAGATTTGACATGTTCTGCATTCAGAGATGATCTTCTGCATACTTTGGTGGAACCAGAGGTATGCTTTTCTCTTTTTATCTTTTTGAACCACTACAGCCTTTCTCCTCTGACCTCTGGCATCAACAAGGCATTTTTTTTTACCCGGAGAACTGTCCTTCACTGGGTATTTTCTCTTTTTTGGAGCAGTTTCTGAAATGCTTAGACCTGCTCCAACAACCCTGCAGTGTTCAAAGTCACTTAACTCATCTTTCCTCTCCATTAAATGCCCTGTTTGCATTAAGCTGCTTCCATCTGATTGTCTGATCAGCCATTTAGAGCAGTTGAACCAGTGTACCTAATAAAGCGGCCTTTGAGTGTTGTTAAAAATGTCCTTCCTCCCTCTAATTTCAAAGCCTCACAGCTTTCTTCATTATCTGACTCATGTTTTCATCTCCATGTTTCTCATTTTTCTCCCTCCTGTAAAAATGAGGAATCAGACGTGATAGTAAGTCGTTGTTGGAGAGGTGTTAATCAGCAGCACATCCTGTTAGCCTGCCAGCGTTACCTGGCTGAGCTCCGGCATCGTCCGCCCACTCTGCGGTTTGGCGCAGGTAATGTCTCTATGGTGACAGAAATTTCTCCAATTGGTGAGATTTTTGGTGAAGCTCGTGAGCACAAAGAGAATTAGTTTGTTATGTTCCAAACACAGAATCATTTTACCATCAATGTTTTAAGAATCATCAGTGCATGACTGTTCTCCATTTGTAAAAACAGGACTGTTGAATTCTTCAGAGTTCACTGGACTTAACAAGACAGCAGGAAGTGTTTAAGCATTAACATGATTCTGCTCTTCAGCTCGGCTAATAATTGTTTGTTACATGGTCCGTCCATTCAAAGCTTTCCATTTTGCAAAAGCAAAGCTCAAAATCGAAAAATCAGTGAGCTTTCCAGCACCTCTTTTTGTTCTTGATAATGAGAAGAATCTCACAGCATTTCTGTCTCCCAGAAAGTGGAGATGATTCAAACTGATTCATTTACTCATCTCAAACTTAAAAAATCAAGGTCAAAACAAAATATGATTCATTTATGCATCACATCCTTCAAATAAATTACAAAAACAAACATACGTGTACATACACATGAATGTCATCACAACAATTCAGATTGAGAAGCGACAGAATGAAGCAGAACACCAAACAAGTCTTGCCCTTTCCTTACAAACCAGATCACAATATTGAAAACAGAACCATCATTCTTTGACCAGAGTTCATTTTTACCTCCGCCAAGGAGGTTATGTTTTTGCCAGCGTTTATTGGCTTTCTGTCTGTTTGTTTGTTTGTGTTCAAAATAACTTCAAAAGTTCTGAACGAATTTGGATGAATTTCTCAGGAATTGTTGGAAATGGGATATGGAAGAAGTGATTAAATTTTGGGACTGATGCGGATCACCTTGGCGGAGGTCTGCGCTCTCTGAGTGCTTTTCTAGTTCAAAATGTGAACATCTGTTGTAGCACCATTTTCCAATCTTGAGTCAACATTCAAAGAACAATAAATCTTCGCATCCACCTGGAAATTCATATGAACAAACAAATACTGAAAAAGAAAAAAGAAAAAAAAAAAACACTAATAATATAAATAACAATGAAGTGGCCATAATCATACTTCAGCATCCACATATGACAGGCAAAAATTACTCTGAAAAAAAAAAATATTTACTCAACTGTCATTTATGTAATAAAATGAATGTTTGCCTTTACCTTATCAGCTTATGAGCTTATCAACTCATGTTGTGTGTTCTTAAATCCTTGTTGTGTTTGTGATTTTCTGTTTGCTATTTTTTTTTTTAGATTCTGTTACTTTTTGGTGTTTTGTTATTTTGATTTGTACTTTTCCTTTTTGTCTTGTTTTGTTGTGTTTTATAAATGGTTGTAATTGTCATTGTATTTTGTATTTGTTGTTTTGCCTTTAATGTACGTTTTTGTTTTTGCATTTTTCATTTAAAATTTGTTCTTCATTTGTTGTATTTATATATGTTTTGTGTTTATTTGTTGTTTTGTTTTTTCATTTGGCAATTTGGTTTTTGTTTCGATGTTGTACTTTCTTTATGTCATTGTGTTTTTTTTGTTGTTGTGCTTTTATGTTTTTAATTTTATTTGTAAGTTAGTATGGTTTTGTTGTTTGTTTTTCCCTCATAGGGTATTCTCTGCTGTGTATTACATTAATACTGTGTTTTTGTTTTGTTTTACTCGTTTGTTTGAGGATTTTTCTGAAATTTTCAGGAGATGTCGATAATGCCCCAAAATAAAATTATTCAATTCTGGTGCTGATCCAGATATCCACCACCAGTGAACAATCCTATTTGCTCCATAATTGTCAAACTAATAATGATTTCAACATGACTCAAAGTGTCCAAGAAGGTTTATTATGTCTGTGTTAATGATATGCTTGAACTTTCTTTTATAATAGACAAAAAAGTTTGTAGTTCATACCTTTACATGTTTCGATGTTTCTTCCGTCTTCTTTAGAAGTGTCCCCTGATGGTAGTGTGTCTTCTGACAAAGACGGAAGAATTCCATAAAAACACGTGAAGGTATGAACTAAAAACTTTTTTTGTCTTTTATAAGAGAAAGTACGAGCATATGACTCCAAGTGATTTTCAGGGTCAACATTATGAGGGTTCATCATGGACCTAGTCCTTAAGGGTGTAACATACTGAATGTGAGCTGTCTTGGTGGAGGTTTAAGATCTCTGAGTGCTGTCTGTTTTGTTATTTTTCATATCTTTTGTGTTATTAACTCTGCCAAGGAGGTTATGTTTTTGCCGGTGATTGTTTGCTTGCTTGTTAGCAAGAGTACGCAAAAACTACTGGATGAACGTTGTTGATATTTTCAGGAGATGTTGGTAATGGCCCAACTTAGAAACAGTTAGATTTTGGTCATGATCTATTGAATGGAACTATTGTTTATAGATGTAACAGCAATGTCTGAGCTACCTTTGCGGTATGCGTTCTGAGTGTTGCCTATTTTGTTATTTTTTCAGATCTGTTGTGTTATTCTACATTTTATTGTGTTTTATGTCTGCTTTTGTTCTTTGCGATCTTTTATCATTTTTATCATTTGTTATGACTTTTGACTAAGTTTCTAGGAGATTAAGGAAAAGGAGTAACATAAAGGTTTCGAGTAATATTTATCATTTCTGTTTGTTAGTTAGTTTACTGTTTTGTTTGCTCCTTGTTGTGTTTTGCACTTCAGGGCCACCGTAGTGTAAGACTTTAAAGTAGCACATTACATACAATCATATGCATCCATTTAGAGGCGGTGAGTCAACACAACATTACACTTATGAGATGCTAAGCGTGGTGAAAGAGATTCCATCTGCACTCTGGATTTAAGCTAAAGCCTTTATGCAAAGCATGCATATACCCCCAACAGCTGGAACCCTTTCAAAGAGCGCCAAGAGAGGCACGGGCCAAAAATACAATTCCCCTAATCCTGAGCAGAGCGCGAGGTTACGCTGACGAGATGCCAGTCTTTTCTGCATGAGATCAAAACGCTGTTGCTGCAGACAGAAGTCAGAGCCCCACACGGGCATCAGCTCTCGCCTCGGCTCTGCTTGAACGCGGGTTAATGAGTCACGCGCTGCATTTGAAGGTAAATGAGCGGAGGAATAATATCACCCTGCCCTCCTCTTTGATGCAAAATGGCAAATTGGGTAAATCAGAGTGTGTGAAATCAAAATCAGCATGGACTAAACTGCAGCGTCACACTGTGAGTTTCACATTCACTGCCCGGGTGCTGCTGTTGGATTTGATGGAAGATTTTTTTTTCTTGGATTTGGCATCGATTTCATCACCGTCTTCACCGTTGGAGGCCTCTTCTTTCTGCACAGCTATCAAAAGCTACGAGGCGTTTCACCATTGTTCCTTCTCCATGTTTCTCTAATGTATTCCTTTTATTGTGAGCACACATAATAATGCTAAAAAACCATTCCCTCAGCACATACAAGAACATAGAGCTAAGTGTCATTTATTTGACTTCTCTTTGAAGACGCAGACTCTCTCAGGGCTCTGCTTTGTCGAATGTAAATTAAGACACCAAGAAAATAACCTGGGACTTCACACATGAAACAGAAGCATGAAAATGAAAACTGGCTTCATTTCAAACCGTGAAGTGATAAAACAGGGAATATGTTGACTTTTAATCATCTTTGTTTTCCTGGGGTGATGAGCATGTGAGAAGAATTCATTTAGGTTTTATACGCCTTTTCCAACATAGAGTACTATGGACTCAGCGGACACTTTATTAGGGACACCTAGCTCTTACTGGGTCGGACCCCCTTTGGACCGCCAAGATTCAACAAGATACATGAAACAGAGATGATAGTGTCACACAGTTGCTGCAGACCCGTCCACCAAATCTCAAAGGTGCTCTGTTGGATTAAGATCTGGTGACTGTAGAGGTGAACCTATTGTCTGGTTTGAGATGGTTTGAGCTTTGTAGTCATTAGAAGAAGAAAATAGGTACACTGCCAGAGTTAATTTTGACAGCACTTTTTTTATTTTTAGTCTTTTGCCTAAAATGTCTTTTAGTTTTGGTCATAATTTAGTCATCTAAATTGTTTTAACTTTAGTCTAGTTTTTGTTGATGAAATTTCACAACATTTTAGTCGATGAAATCAACTGTAAATTTAGCCAACTAAAATATGGAGTGTAAAGCATTTAAGGCATTTTTTATGTTTCCGTGAATTTCTGTAGTCATGTTTAACGCTTGGATAAAATAAAACATCTAATAACCCTTTATTGAATGCTCGTAAAGTTTGAATGTATAAAGTTCAGTTCAGTTCAGTTCAGACAACTTTATTTATCCCACAAGGGGCAAATCATTTGTAGCTTTCCAGTGTACATTAATGCATACGGTCAGTCAACAACATAAATAAATAATCTATCAATCAATCCATCTGTCAAGGAAACATATTTAAGCAAGCATGGGACAGATAGTGATGAATAAAAAACTCATTATAAGTAGCCTACGTATACGAATCATAACGCAAGATAAAATACAAGATAAGATAAAGATAAAAACAAGTGGGGTAAAAAAAACAAGACAATGTAAAAACTATAAAAACAGAAAGAAAATAGGCAAGACAAGAAATAAATAATGTAATAATAATAATAATAAATGAACAGAAACTAATTTACTTTTGAAATGCAGTCACCTTTATTTAGGCTACCTGGCAGAGCATCTCAGTTACAATACCAGAACTGACAACAAAAAGTGAACCTGCTCTACATGAATATATCAATTCATAAAGAGAGTAGCTCTGATTGGATCGCTCCACAACTTATCCCACCACCACCAAGCTAAGGCAGCTGTGATTGGATGTCCCTCTTAACTCATCCAACCTTTCCACACAACCAAAGTAGCTGTGATTAACTTGTCCCTACATGACCAAATTAGGTCTGAGTGGATTAAGTCTCAAACATGTTGGTCTAGTTTGTATTTGTTGAGAAAAATCTCAGTTAATTTAAAAAAAAAAGAAAAGTAACACAGTACACTGCAGGCATAGAGGGATGGACATGGTCAGCAACAACACTTGGGTAGGTGAGGGTGTTACAGTCGGTTGTTTTCACACCAGGATCATATGGGGAGTCATTCCAATAAGTGGGCGTTCTGTGCTTGGCATGGATCATGTGAGTATGTATGAATGCAGCAATCGATCCCTATTTCAGCACAAACAGTTGCGCCGGGATCACCTGAAAGAGGTGGTCTCAGCTCGTTTCCAATATGCCACTGGAGTGTTTCTGTTGCAGAGAGGACACAATCACCCCAGGAACCAACACAAACAGGGTGACCATATAACTCATAACACTGCCATCATAGTATAAGCATCAGTAATAATAACAGCATTACAGTGACCAGGCCAATAACAAAACGCTACTTAAGAATAATTCTTTGACCACACAGAGTAGGTTTCTGAGCTCAGGCACAACATACATGAAAATATCAACAGGTTAGTGTTACTCACCATCTTAACAGCAGATCATAACAGGACAGGATCATCCATGGATTCAAAATTCCTTAAGACTATCAGACTAGTTTAACTCATTCAAGCAGAAGAATTTATTTATTAAATTGAATTATGCTGCTTTCTACTCTCCCACACCGTGGACACTTCTTTATGGACACCTCTGTATGTGTTACGCTGAAATAAGTTCCCATGCTATCTGGTGTCCCATATGGTCCAGCCTGTTTTTTTCATGCATAGAGTATTACACTTATACCATAAGGCATGTCACACGCTAGAAAATGTGATCATTGGTACAACCTTACCTATTTAATATCTACTTTTAACTTTATTAAGTTGTAGTTCTGCCGGCTTTCTTCCCATAAGGCAGGACAATAGATGTTAAGCATTGACATGAGGCCCTTGGGGCTTTAAGATACTGCCCTGTGAACATAAATCAGTCCAAGGGAATTATAAAGATGTTTGTTGTTTTTTTTTTTTTTCAAGTGAATCAGAACAAAGCAAATGAGGTGTAGGTGTGAAAACAACCTCAAACTTTTTCTGCTCAATGCACCCCCAAAATCACTCTGGAATCTTAAAATACACCATGTTTGACAATGAAAAATAACCTGTGTTCAATCTGTCATATCCCCTCTGCCTCCACCCTATTCTCCATGACATACAGACTGCAGCTCACGTCTGCGTCGCTTTTATTCTTTACAACATTCACAACCGAGCTGTTGTATAGTGCCCATTGAGTGTCTGTGTAGTTAACAGCAAGTATTTCTACAGTTTAAAATGGAGCACTCACCACACAAACAAGCTGGATTTTGGGGATTAAACATGCACCCTTCACATGGATCTCAGTCTTTTCTCATGTTTAAACAACTCAATGGCTGCACAGATTCAGAGTTTGAAGACGAAGTCCTGATTTAGCATCATGAAATCTTTTAATAGTGCTGCAGACTCTTTTATTTCTCTTGCTCAAAGTGAGCTGCTGCTTCAGAAAGATTGGCAGGCTCTGGACTTGGCCATAACCCTGCACCCCCTCCACGGATATTAGTGAAACAATCTGGGAAATAAAGAAATAAGAGACTTGAAGGTAGTCAGCAGGCCGAGCCATTCACCTTGCTGTCCCTGAGGACTTCTTGGCTGAGGGCCGAGCCAAAACACTAAGGGGCAACACAGAGGAAATGAGTTTCACCTCAGCATCACAGTCTTAATAAAACAGATTGTGCTTTTTCAAAGCCTTTTCAGGACTGTTTGCTCAGCATGGGTTGTCTTTCAGAATTACACCTGGGAGGGACCTGGTAATAGAGAAGTTCAGTGATCAGAGGACTTCCTCTTGATTTTAGACTTCAGATTTTAGTTTCTGAATAACGTGTCATTGTTCGATGGAAAAACATCAATCACTAACTCTCTAACCAAAACCTTTTATAACTTCAAGTATCGACAGCTTAAATACTTAAACTTTTGAGTTTTTGTTGTAGCCAGCAGAAACAGTAAAACTTTAATTAGGACAGAAGACATTTCCACATCATAAGTTTGTTTTCTCTGGGTCCAAAACATGAACCGATCGTTGACATCGGTGCATAATTACCTTCAGCTGAGTTTGTTTGTTTGGGGATCTTTATGAGCAAAACAAAAAGTGTGATTTGCAGGAAAATGCTCTCTAATGGGTCAGAATGTCTTGTAGAAAATGTCCTAAAAGTAAACACAGACTCCATAACTCTTGCCTGCCTACGGTTTCTCGCAAGCCACTTGAAACTTTAAAAAAAGGACAAACAAACTCACAGAATGATGTTGGCTCTGGTCTTCAGCTTTTATACTGTTTACATAAATCACAGTGGACAAATCAATTTGATGATGAGGCACAACTACAGCTTGGAAATAAAATGTTAGTTGAGTCAGGAGAAGGTGCACATATTTCCTTTTGAGCTATGACCTTCCAGTCCTGATGCATCAGCTGGTCATTCATTAGAAAAGTTTCAAAGGAAGCACAGACCAGAGACATATGCTTTAGGTTCAGTATTGACTCTAGATTGCTTGTTAATGCCAGCTGTATTTTTTAGCTGGCTCTACTTAACTGCCCTGTGATTGACTGGCAGCCAGAACAGGTTGCCCCCCACCCACCCAGTGACAGTATGGTATAGCTATGCAGCAGGAGACTAGAGTCATGGAAAACAAATGGATGTTTGAGTGTGAGCAGATGGATGTACTGATGTGTTGACAGACAGATCAATTTATGAAAAACTCCTAAATTATGGAAAAATGGATAGGTTCATTAACGGATGAATGGATAGACAAATAGATGAATGGACAGAGAAATAGATGGAAAGATGCATTTACAGACTGATGGAAAAATGTATTGGTGAAATAATGGATGACTAGATGCAGGTATAGACAGATGGATGAATCAATGGATTGATGGGTGATGGACAGACTGACCAATGGATGGATGGGGGTAGGTTGGTGGATGGATCCACAGATTGGTGAATGTATGTATTTTGGATGGATGCAGTTGATCGATAAATGGACAGGTTCTGAGATGGAGAGATTAATGGATAGATGAATAAACAGACTGATTAATGGACAGAGAAATGGATGGATTGATGAATAGCTGGTCCAGTAAACAGATGGAACTAGAAAAGCACTCAGAGAGCGCAGACCTCCGCCAAGCAGCTCAGTTACAGCAGTGGCTTTTCCACAACCCCTGTAAAATATACAATTCTGGATCATCACGGGCTTCGATTGGACGGCCAAGTCTCTGCTCATGTTTGTCCACGTGGAGAAAACGTTGACATCAGTTTTTAAATAAACTACAATTCCCATTACAAACTTCAATGTTTTTTTAAAACGTCAATCTGGATCGGATCCAGATTAAATTCACCTCGGTGATAGAGTTATATTATATATATTATCCTGTAAATTTTAAAGTGAATCCATCAAGTGATGTCAGACATATTACGTTTTAAAATACGGCTCAATGTTAAGTTATGGGATTTTCAGATATTTTAGGGAATTTTTTGCATCCAGACAAATATGCGGATCACCACCAAAATGTAATGTCGTCCTCCTTGGACCAAACCACACCTCTGGTAAAAATTTCATGTAAATCCATCCAGTAGTTTTTACATAATCTAGCTAACAGACAAACAAACAAACAAACAGACAAATAGACAGACCCTGGCGAAAACATACCCTCCCTAGTGGAGGTAATAATATAGATAAATGGATGGATGCATGGATGGTTGGATGAATTAATGGATCACATGTGGATAGATTGGGGGACAGAGAAATGGATGACAAGATGGATTTACAGACTGATGCACAGATGTGCTATCTGTGAAATGATGGAAGAAAAGATGTAGGCATAGATGAATGGATGAATCCACAGATTGATGGTTGAATATATTTTAGATGGATGCGTTTGATAGATATATGGATGAGGGCAGACTGACCAATGGGTGATAGCTTGGTGGATGAATCCACAGAAAGGTTGGATGTTTGTATTTTGGATGGATACAGTTGATGAATACATGGACAGGTGGAGGGATGGATGAATAAACAGACTGATGAATAGAGGGACAAACGGATGGATTAATAGATGGATGGTCTAGTTGACAAGTGGAATAATGAACGGATAAATGGTTGGATGGATGGATGGATGAATTTTATTCCCCTTCTCATCTTAGGTCTCCAATTTTTCACTGACACAGTGAAACACATTCAGAGCATTTCCTTAAAAAGGGGCAGAGGGCCTTGAAACTCAAACATGTTTGTTAGTTATTATCTGATAATAAATACTAATATCAGTAAGCTGAAGCATAACTCCTGGTTACCTCATAATGAATCCTCACTGCAGACCACAGGACTTCATCAGCCCTCCCTCCTGGTCTCTCTGCTGGTCTCTGCAGTGCGGTGCTGGCTGTGTGGCGGCGTGCAGGCTGCCCTCTCTGACTCGTCTCTATTAAATGGATGGTGCTGTTGGCAGGCGAGCCTGCGTGGCTTGTTTGCCCTGGGTATAAATGATGTCTGGTCCCCCCAGCAGGTTACAGACACTGCAGACTGCTCATTACAGGAGAAAACCCACCCCAGCACCACAACCACATGTTAGCGGTTTTTATGATCCATAAAGGGAGGACTCGTCCTTAAACAGGAGCCTGAGCTGCCGGGCGTTGGAGGAGATGAAAGGAAGAAAGCCTCCCCGTCTGTTTGGAGGGCGACTCGGAGGAAACACTGTGGACATGGATAAAAATGACCTGATATAAAAACACAGACCAAACTTTCTAACAGAGCTTTTTACTCTCAGTCATGAGCATTTCACTGGTGTCTTCACAGTGAGGCTGCCATCACACCGGTGGTTTTCAGATCATTACCAATTTTAAAATCAGGGGAACCACAAACAGGAGAGCAGATATTTAACGTTCAAATCCTTTACACTCATAACAGATGATTCAGCCAGACTGTAACACCACACACCTTCTGTTTGTGCTAGCAATTTCCCCTTGGTGAATCCATTTTCATTTATTTTTTAACTAGCTATTTATTTAGTCATTTTACTTAAATGCATACACGGTTTAGTAGACTGCTTGTCCGATGGCATGAGTAAATGGTTGAATTCTGCTCCTTTTGGCCCCCAGCAAGGTTATTATCACAAAACAAAAGGCTCAAACCAATTCAAAAAGAGGTGGGTCAATGCAACACAATAAAATAAATGTAAACATTGGTGCTTCCATAAGTTAAGAATTTGTTTGCTTGAATTCATAATGGCCCTTATGTTTGTTTGACTTTTAGCAAGATTACGCAAAAACTACTGGATGGATTTACATGAAATTTTTTATCAGAGGTGCGGTTTGGTCCAAGGAAGAAGCCATTACATTTTGGTGGTGATTTGCATATTTGCCTGGATGGAAAAAAATTCCCCAAATTTTCAAGAAATCCAATAACTTTACATTGGGCCATATTTTAAAAAATAATATCTCTGGCATCACTTGATGGATTCACATCAAAATTTACCTGGAAATACATATAATTTAACTCTATCATCAAGGTAAATTATATTTGGATCTGATCCAGATTGACCTCACAAAAACATTGAATTTTATAAAGGCAAATCCCATTAATTTCTCCTCGGCTGCTGTGAGGGTTTTGCCCCCTGAACGTCATTATGGGAACTGTAGTTTATTTGAAAACTGACATCAATGTTTTTCAAGCCTTAGTCACTACATTTCCCAGCTCCCTTGCATAAGGGGAGGACTTCTCCACATGGACAGACATGAGCAGAGACTCGGTTGTCCAACGGAAAGCCACTACTGTAACTGAGGTCTGCACTCTCTGAGTGCTTTTCTAGTTTTCACTTATTATTTGTGGGCCCCAGAAAGTTTACCCCTTGTCACCCCTTATGGGGAGCATTGCTTTGGGCAGCTAGGGGAATGAGCTGTTAGCTGTTTCAAGCAGCTACTGGCACTGTGTAGAGGGGGCGAGGGGGGACTCTGCATGCTGTGGTCTTTCTCTCTTGGTTAAAGAAGCATTTGATCATGTGGAGGAGAATTGTTAAACACTCTAGAGAGAATATGAAACTCAAAAAAGCAGAATGAGAGCTTGAGTAACCAAAACATACTGCTCAAAAAACGATGGAAATGTTTTTTCAATAAATTATTTCTCCCCTTTAGAAAACAAATAGGTATTGTATTTTATATCCTTGGAAAGCGTGATTGGTCAACTGTACAACGAGGTACAACCTGTAAGGATTGTGCACTCCTGGAATGAGCAACACAGCTAAATGTGTGAGTAGAGCCCACACAAAAAACCTTCAAGGTCAGATTAAATGGGAGGCAACTGTACAGACAGCAGCAGCTTCTGTTAACCTGAGAGTGTCCACGTGTTATCAGACAAAGGACAAATCACAGGATGACAGCGTCGCCTCGCCTCGATTTCCGAATGTTTTGATTTCTCTCATCATGTCGTTAAAAATGTCACCCTCCAACCAGAGTGGGTCCTAATTAGGATTCAGACAAGTGTTTGTGGCTCTTGGCTGCTAAATGGACCCAGGAGATGTGGGGAGATGATGGTGGCTGGCTGAGTTTGTCTGTGTTGACAGAGCGGGAGAGCGAGGGACAAGAGCGATGGGAGTGAAAAATAAAAAAAAGGAGGAGAGGAAGGAAGAGAGAGAGACATTAATGCCTGATGGGGCTGATCCAAGTTGTTTATTTGGACCACATGGGTGCATCTTTATGCATGAAATCACATTCTGTCTTTGCTGCTGCAGTGGTGTTTTCAGTGTTAAAAAATAAAAAAAGAAGAAGAGCGTGAACATATGTCGGGCTAAACTATTAAAAAAAAAACAGCGCCTTGAAAAACTAAAGCAGTTCGGAGCTCTGACTTTATCTGTCTGCCTCTGACATGCCTCCGCCCGATCAAGCTGTCTCTTAAACCGTCTGTCCATCCATCCATCAACCTTGGCTGAATTATTGGAGGATAAATCGCCCAGAATAACCTCGGCGGAGTAAAAGGACAGCTGGCTAAAAAGACACCGGCTGGCCTGTGTTCCCTGTAATAGTTACCACGGCTCCAGCCAAAGCTGTGGCCGTATTTCAGAGGCGAGTATTTCACGGCCGTTCACGCGGGCCAACCTCTCCAATATTTGAGCAATCATATTAACCTTGCCAGCCTCATCTCTGCGTTTATATTAGCTACCTCGGCCAATATTTTAGCATTATTTTAGTCACGGTGCATCTGCTCAGTGTCCCAGCATTTTCTCCAGTCTGCCCCGGCCCCACCTCCTCTCAGACCTCCTTTATGTTCCTGATGCCCGCCAAGGAGGCAACACTTTATGGTGCAGGACAATAAATCAGCAGAGGAAGGCTATTCTTGATTTTAGTGAGCATCTTGTGGATTAGTTGAAGGGAGTTGGGGAAAGGCTGTTCAAAAAAAAAAAATGAACCCCAAAAGACCAATCCTCATGTTTATATATTAAACAATTCACACACTGGACATTATCTCAAAAGTTAAGGCATAAATCTCCCGAAATTCAATTATTCTCTATCACTATTTTCAAATCTGAGTGAAGTTAAAATCTCTGCCAACTTGGACCGTATTCACTGGTAAGAAAAAAAATACACTGAGAGAAGTTCAACTCTCCAGTTTCAGTCGTATTCACACACTGATGTTTTGGCTAACATTTTCTGACATGTAGTTAAACACTGAGCTGCGTCCAGCTAACTAAGCTAACACCAGTTGGGTAACAGTAATATTTGTGGAAAAGTTGTACATATGCTTAAAAGTCTCGAACGTTTGATCCAACATGCCAGCAGCACTGGAACTTTGCCACTCTCAGCCGGCTCCAGCTGCTTCCTCCTCAGCCCTGGACACCTGTTTTACGACTTTGGGGACGCTCGTCTTTCGTCGTCTCTGTGTGGTGTCAAACAATGAGATCAGCTGCGGCTGCATGTGATGAAATAGAATAGATTTATGCTTTATATGATGTTCCTTAAGTGATGTTGCAAAATGTTTGTACAATGCTCAGTAGCGCCAAGCCCCTTTGAGGGAAAGTTCCCCTAAGTCCAGCATGCTACAATCTACATGTTGAAAATCTGCCTTTTATTAGTCAGGGGTCTGTCAGGGACACACCTTCAGCTTCTGAACAAAAGATACGGGACTCGAAAACAGCCAAAAAAAACATGAAACTAACAGTTAACACCGAAGAAGACACAGAGTTCAAACTATGAGAAAAACATTGATACAGGAGAAAAAATGGGCCAGCATATGGACAGAAACATCCTTCACTCCAAAGATCTCAATCATGAGACATTCAGATAAATAAATTCAATGTAGTTTGTCTGAACCCTCCTTCTGTTTTGATCCACACGATGAAACCCTCTCCAGTCTGAACCTTCAACAGCAGAAGAGACGGTGGTCCATCTCCAGATTGATTCTGTGGTTTGTTCTGTTTCAGTCTGAAGGAGGAACAGAGAGATGAGTCTGAGTCAGAGCTCAAAGAGTCTTATTGTCTTCTGCACAAAGACTCAGCCGAGCATGGCTCACATCTACTCGAACAATTCTTCACTTCATGTGATATTTTCAGAGAGCATCTCAGACAGTGTTAATTTTGACAACACTAATTTAGTTTTAGTTAAAGCCTTTTGCCAAAATTATGTTTTAGTTGTAGTCATAATCTAGTCATCTAAATTGTTTTAACTGTTTTGGTCTAGTTTTAGTTGATGAAATTTCACAACATTTTACTCAATGAAATCTGTAAAATTAGTCGACTAAAATATGAAGTGTAAAGGGTAAGGCATTTTTTATGTTTCCTAGAATTTCTGAAGTCATGTTTTACACTTGGATAAAATCAAACATCTAATAACCCTTTATTGAATGTTAGTAAAGTTTGAATGTATAAAAGAACAGAAACAAATTGAACTTCTGTGTGAAATGCAGTCACCTTTATTTAGGCTACCTGGCAGAGCATCTCAGTTACAATACCAGAACTGACAACAAACAGTGAACCTGCTCTACATGAATATATCAATTCATAAAGAGAGGAGCTCTGATTGGATCGCTCCACAACTTATCCCACCACCACCAAGCTAAGGCAGTATTGATTGGATGTCTCTCTTAACTCATCCAACCTTTCCACACAACCAAAGTAGTTGTGATTGGATATATTCTTAACTTGTCCCTACTTTCTACATGACCAAATTAGGTCTGATTGGATTTAGTCTTTGTCAAACATTTACATCTAGTGTTAGTTTTTGTCCATGTGCACTTGTTTTTATTAGTTGTTGTCTCGTTTTTATCAGGAGGAAGAGAGGTTGTTGACGAAAACTATGATTAAAATAATTAGTCAACAAAATGAACACTGATCCCAGTAGAATGATATTCTGCTTTAATCCAAGACAAAAACAGTCAGCTGTCACAATGATACACTCTGAAGTGGAGATCAGATTAAATATTAGAAAAATTAGGTATGAGAATCAGGAAATGGCACAATGTTGTTCTCTTAATATTGACACCCAGCTGAAGTCAAAGCCCCCTGAAGACCACTTTGAGTCACAGTTTGTTGAGCTAATTGGTAGAATTAAAGTGCTGAGAGAGATTAGAAGTGAGGTACAGACTCACACTGAGAAATCCCCACAAAAAACTTAAACAAACAAAACCCTCGAAGGTGTTTTTTTTTTTAAGATCAGATTAATAACTTTGTTTTCTGATCTACATCCTGGTCATGCAATCAGCTAATTAGTCATGGAAATAACTCAAGCATTGCTGTGAAGGGGAATCCCTGCATTTTCCTGAGGTTTTTCCGATGGATGGTGAACAATCAGCTTGTCATACAGATGCACCCACATAAATGTCCTCACTTTACCTGATAGGATCCTGGCTGGTTTTTGACAGGTCCGTGATGAGGCCCGTCCACCATGAAAGTGTTAAATTGTACATTTTAGGCCATGTTTGTGTTCATTTGTGGTGTCAAGAATCATCTCTGTTGGTTTAGTCATTGCTTTAATAACCAAGGGAAAGGCTAAAGCAATCGGGAAGCACTGCTCAGGGAGACATCCTGAAATGCATGAATGAGCCTGTTTTCAGAGGCACTTGGAAGTTGGCTGGAAACTGGCTGGAAGTTGGCAGGCCCCTGACATGGAGGGGAAAAATTAAAGGTGCTGGATCAGATGTCCCCTTTTTGTCTGGCTTCTTTCGCTGCTGGAAACAACTCTTTGCATTTCTGATGAACTGAAGTCTTCTTCAACAAAGAAGTTTGAGCATTTAAGGTACTTCACTTTGTCTATCACAGTCCATTTGTCCTTGAATCTGAGAATCGTAACCACATCTGGCCTGGGTTTTCATCCTTGGCTATGTAGTTTCCTAGAGTGACAGGCATGTTGCTTATTATCAAGTTACAGTTTTCCTGATCTTCTCAGAACCGCACTGCTTCTCATCAGATGACTCTAGTTTTCCATCAAAAGTCAAATTTTTGCAGTGAGACTGATTCTCCAAATCCTCTGAATGCATCTAAAAGTTGTTTGTTGTGAGACTGGTAAAAAAAAAAAACGTCTCCATGACAACATAACAATTGAGCCTCGGAGAGCTGCAGCTGCAGGATGTGGAGGAAAGCTTCAGCATGAGAGTGCAGCTCGTGTTTGGACATTTTCTCTTCCTCTTTGTTGTCAAGGTCAGGGCCGGGTCTTCGCGCTGACATCTGAGGTTTCTTCTTCTTTTGGCAGCTTGAGTGTTTTTCTGTCAGGCAAATGACGCATTTCTAAATAAAATACCACCGTGATATAACTCTGAGGAGGTGAATGCTCCTGGACAGAGATGTTTTTGTTATGAGTAGTTTACTGATGTCAGATTCTTCAGGCTTTTGTTCAATATCTGTCCAAACTTAAAAAAATGGGGGGGGGGGGGGGACAGAAGATGCAGGATGACTTGATCTTTGTCCTTGAATTTGAGATCATTAATGAAAATTGAATTTTAGGAGTTTTTATGGAGGGAGGTTGAAAATGTTTGAATAAATAAGAAAGAAGAATGACAGTGTGTTCTTCCAAAAACTACTATGATGGAAATCCCAGTTCATCCAAGTCTAAACATAATCATAAATTATAAAATAATCACTGACAATGTAGTTCATTGTGAAATGATATCAGTCAACCATTCAATCTTTTTAGCGTTGCACCAAGTCATAAAAAAATGTAATTCCAGGACACTTAACAATCATGTGATTGAAGTTTACCTTGCACAGCAGCTGGATCCGCTTGATTAATTTCCTGTAATCAGGCAGATTCAGCTTCAGTAGCAGTTTTATCTGATCTGGACCGCATTTCTTTATTAAGTGAAGAACAAACAACTCTGAAAGCATGTATTAATATAAAGGATATTTTTTGCTTGACTTCGGACAGGTTTTGCCAAGAGTTTTTCATGAAGTGGCTCAGGTTTTGTATTTAGACGCTGCAGTAGCTACTACATCACCTGATTGGCACGTAATGTGATTGACGGAACGAGCGTCCAGTCACCTGCTGGATTTGCTTCTGAAAAGGCTCTTGTCATGGTTGCAGTAGTCTTTCTTTCTTTAGTATGTTTTAACCTCTTGGTGTCCTAGTCCTCTGTGTGTGTTACCCTTGTTACCCTGGTTGAGTTTGCCTGTGTCATTGTCTCACCTGTCCCCTGCAGTCTCACCTGTGTTTGATTATCCCCTCATGTATAAAGTGTCTGTGTTTCTGCTGCTCTTTGTCAGTTCCTCCTTCATGTTTCCTGTGGCTCCTCGTGTTCTCCAGGATGTTTTCATAAGTTCCCTTGAGTTTTTAGTTTTTGGAGTTTGTTCCAGATCATGCTTTTTTACTTTATCCCTGCACTTGGTTTCTCTTTCCGTGCACCTTTTTCATATATCCTAACAATTCTGCCCTTCCCAAACACCCTTTATGAGCCTTCGTGGTAATATCCTTTCCTGAATGATCGTTTTTGATGCAGCGGCGCTGCCTGAGGAATCAAAGGTCATTGAGCCCTGGAGCTTACGTGCAGAATTTGAGTCTTTTGATGATATTATGGGCTGTAGATGATGAAATTCTTTCATTTCTTGCAGTTTTACGTTAAGAAATGTTCTTAAACTGTTGGACTATTTGCTCACACAGTTGTTAACAAAGTGTTGAACCTCACCCCATCCATGACTGAGCCTTTCGGGGATACTCCTTTTATACCCAATCATGACACTCACCTGTTTCCAATCAACCTGTTCACCTGTGAAATGTTCCAAACATTTTTGAGCATTCTTCAGTCTTCTGTTGACCTGTCCCAGCTTTTTGGAACATGTTGCAGGCATACAATTCAAAATATAGGTTGAGAAAGATTTGCAAATAATTGTATCCTGTTTTTATTTAAGCTTTATATAATGTCCTAACTTAGAATTGGGGTTTGACTAAATAAAACTAACAAACAACCACAAAAACAGTGATTTATAAATACATTTTGAAGGTCTTTTATGCTACAAATTGTATTTTTTTTTTAACTCCAACAACTGAGATCACAGAAGCACAAATTAGACTGAACCTCCTCTCAAACTGTCTGTTTTCTCTCTTTGTTTCTGAAAAGTGATTTACAACTTTTGTTATCTCCTCACCTCTCCTGACAGGGTGAAAAAAAAGCCTTGATGCACCTTCGTGAACATCTCCTTTTAATCTCGTCCTGTCAATTGGCTTGTGCCAGATCTGTCTCCTGATGACTATAGGCGTGAAGCAGATCAGGACGGAGCGTGAAGTCTGTGTGTGTTTAACTAAATACTTCACATCCATTAGGGAGCGGGGTGAAAACACTGAAAGCTGAAAAACAGTGAAATTGAAGCGGGTCCAGAATGACTGAGGGGATTTGAAAATTACCACAGAGACTTCCTGTTGGGTAATTGCTTCGTGTGTTTTCTGCGGCATGTGTGCGTCCGATGCTCTCGCTCCTCTTCTGCATCCTTATCTCTGAGGTCACATCCCTGCACCATCAGTCTCCAGACATCACTGGGTTGTAATTGTGTGTGCATCTCCATGTGTGTGCCTCAGCCAGAGCTTAATTGAATAGACGGTAAAGGCCGGGGTGTTCCCCTATGGAGCTGACTCTAAATGTAGCCTCACTGGAGGGGAACGGAGGGGAAATTGAGCCTAGAGATGCAAAGAGAGACAGACAGAGAGAGAGGATGGAGGGCGAGATGACTATAAACCTGACATTCCTCTGAGAGATTGACAAAGAAAGGGAGCGTAGCTAAATGTGGGCTCCCCACTGAGACGGAACGAGTTTTGAAGAAAGGAAAACGGGAGCGATGAAAGAGAAAAAAAAGACTTTATCTAAATGTGTCCCTCCCGAGCGAGAGGGCTGGGAGACCAGGGGAGCTGTCCTTGGTCCTGAATAAGCCTCTGGCAGGGAACCAAGGCAAGCAGTTAGCATTGAGCACGTCGCACCGGGGCTGAGGGCTCGCACACCGCTGCTCTGTCATTGTCTCTCTCTGCATCTGTCGTCCTCACTTTCTGTTAACCCCTGCATCACCCCGTCTGTGCTCTGTGAGGTGATACGAGGAGAGGTGTGGGGGTATCGTGGGCCCTTAGAGGAGGTATCAAATCAGGCCACGCCAACACAGCCTGAACTGACCCTAAAAATGACTCCATTATGTCGGAAAATGACAAAGAAAACACTAAATCATCTTTCTACACCTTATCTACAGATGCAGCCACTTCCTCTAAACTCCCCCAGCCCTGTTTACAGTGCCAGTAGCTGTCTCAAATGGCTCATTCCTGCATCCTCAAGTACAGACCATCATTAAGGCCATGGGCTCTGAGCACCACTGAAATGGCCAATCACCACAGAGCAGATTGGTCAACCAATCAGAGCAGAGTGTGCCGATGTGTGGAGGTGATCCTTAAAGAGACAGGAGCTGAAACACAGCGAGAACAGAGGTGGATCAGGGGCATCAGATGGTGAAAAGTGGATGGTGTTTTGAAAAAACTCAGCAGTCATCAAAATCAAATCAATGAACCACGGTTAGGAAGCCATATGATCCCTATTAAACCTTAAATTGCCAGCCGAAGTTCATAGCAGCAATGCAGTGCAGCTGGATCTGCTTGATTCCATGTCATTCATCTTGCAAAGCTTCAAGCTGGAAAGATCAAGCTCAGTCTGCAGAGGAACAGACCAAATAGTGTCCATTGATAAAAGAGGTGAGAGCTAGAGCATGATGACAGCAAGCCTGCCTCATGTCGATTAGCATGGACGCTAACAGCTTCACTAGCTCTTACACTAACATCTGATAGGCCTGTAATGAAAGTGACTGATGATATGATTGTCCAAACACCCTCCAGATGTTTCCTGAAGGTTCCAGGGATGCCAGAGTGGACAAGTGAAATATTTAATACAGTTTATTGAACTATCTGTTGTGGTTTTCCCAGTGCATGGATCTGCTGGACTCAGTTGTTTGTTTTGGTTTTCCCTTTAGCGACTGTATCAGGTATCTTGGACAGTTTTTCCCATCACCTCCAACAGGGTTCCAGGCAAGCTGAGCCGAGACTAAACATGACTTGGAGACACTGCTGACCTGTGAATGGTCAGAGTATCATGAAGGGTCTGGGGTATTGACATGGAATGAGACCCCCTGTTATTAGATCCATAATGCTGTATGACTTCCCAAACTGTTCTCTGCTTTAGGTAGTTTGATACTTTGCTGCTTGAAACCATCTTTGGAACAAAATCCATCTCATAGCTGTGACAAAAAGCCAGAAAGGTGCAGCTCAAGCTCTCTGGTTGCTCCTTTGTTGTTTAGGGGATGCTACCTTAGTGTCGCTCAGTCACACTTTGACGGTCCCGCCTACCTTAAAGACGTCAATTAAAGCAGAAATACAAGCAAACATGCAACTGTTAAATCTCATGCAGCTTTGCGTTTGTCGGGGCTTGGCACATGAGGAAATACTTTTGCCTTTTAGTATTCAAGTTATTAACATTAGTCTATGTTTCTGGTTGGACCTTTACAGCTGCTCGGATGGACAAATGATTCCAATATAACTTGTTTGTTTCTCTAAGATCAGCTGACCATCATTTCTTTAATTTTTCCACACAAACATTTGTAATTTTGAGACAGTTACAGTATGAATTTACTGAGTTGTTCCGTTTGTGTGTGTTTGCATGTTTATCTCATTATGCAAGAAAAGCAGAGGTTTCATTCCTTGTGTTGCTTTACACATCTATTAGAAATAAAGTTTAGATTAAAAAAAAGTTTTTATTACAGTGTAGTTCAGATGTCTTCAGGTATATACTTGAGAAAAACATGTTTTTACATAGCCTTGCACTCTTGTACTAGAAACAAAGTCTTGATTAACATAATGGTATTTTTTAGTTAAATGTTTTATGCAAAACAAACAGGACTTTTGTATTTTTGCATCAGTACAAAAGACTTTCTGCTGTTGCTTTTAAATCATTCCCATTTCCCTCCATCATGAGCCAATGCTCATTTAAAAGTCAAATTCGACCATTTACCGTTTCACGATTTTCCCTAATGTTGTCACAATAACACCTGTTCATTCAAACAGATTCATGATACCACTCTGCTGCTTATTTCTCTTCTGACATTTGAAAATATTGCCGCCGATTAACTTGAGCAGAAACACAAAGAGAAACACTTAGAGGGGTAAAAATAGAGAGAGAGGTGGAGGGGAGTCTGGGAGAGAGTCAGCGGCGGGGAAAACGGTGTTCCGATGAAAGAGAAGTGGGTGAAAAGGTCGCACAAACTCAGACACATAAACGCTCACACATGAAGCACAGGCCTGACCTTTGACCTGCGCATGGCTGAATGCTCTGACGCCCAAACACACTCACAAAAAGGTCAGTGACTCTCTGATGTGAATTGATGTCTGAGCGTCTGCACTGTTTTAAAATCACCTAAAAGAGTTTTTTTCTGTTTCAGTTTCACATCAACCCACTGAACAAGCTGCTGAAGGAAACAGAGAAAAAGCTGATGAATGATAAATGAAGGTGATTTTTGACTAATTATACCTCCCAGAATGTCCTGCAGTGAAACGTATTATCACCTCATCCCTTTTTAAAGCCCACATGGCTCTAGTTTAAAATTCAGAGTTTATTTCGGAGGAGATGAATCATTCCAAAAAGCAGCTTAAACTTCTTCATCCTTGAATTACTGCATCTGCAGGATCTGACCTCAAGATTTGTGCTGATTTGCTGTCCAAACAAAGAACAATAAGAGTCACATAATAACAAGGTCTGATGTCGGGTGATTAATGAAGTTTCCAATAAAGACTCAGTAAGCTTTTCACCGGAGCTGAAGTTCAAGGTGCTGATGAGGGAAGTATCCAAAGTCCTCTGAGCTGTTTGGGCTGAGGTAGATAGATATAAATGAGACCAAAGAGGAAGCTGCTCACTGGCTTCTTTCATTTGTGTTTCAGTTTCTGTTTCTAATTTAGTTTCAGTTTTTTTCACTTTTACAAACAGGCTTAGCATGTGTCCAGCTCCTGAGTCATCGATTGCCTATGATGATGTACAACAGGACTTAGAGAATAGAATAGCTGTTTATTGTCATTGTACAACTGGCATAAAATGAAATTAAAGAGATCACATCTCCCCTCCAGCGCAAGAATAAAAACACACCAGAAGAATAAAAACACTCTATTATTGACACGAGGACACCAAAGTTCTCATGAACTACCCAACAAATTGGACCAAAAGCTTATAGCCTAACACACACAATTAAATAATCCTAAATCTGTAAATTCATTAAACTATGAACTAAAAGAAGCAAAAAAAACAATTAAAAAGTACAATAAAGTCAACTCACAAAACATAAAAAATAGCAAATTACAAAGAAAACTAAAACTGATTGAAAAAAACACAGTTACAAATATTTCCACCCATAAAAAAATTCAAAACACAACAAAATAAACAACGTAGATGAAAAATAAGAGCAAAACAACATAACAGAATACCCACCTACATGTGGACATAGCCTTATTCTCTTTTGGGGTTTTGCCCTTCATTGGTCACCAGCCACAGGACTGACCTCACCATTTTCCATATTACTAACTTGGGGGAAAATTCTGTCCCTAATACTGTTTGGGATTTTCATGGATGGGATCTTCAGGCACAGCAGGTGGGGAAGGAAGATGTCCAGTTTGGAGCTCTGAGAACTTCATCTGTTTTTTTCCAGATGATTCAAGTAGCTTCTTCACCGGAGGATCTCCAGCAGCCACTGGACCATTTTTCAGCTCAGTGCCAAGTAGCTTCACCTCCCCCTGCACCTGGATCCACCTGATTCAATGTCCATCATCAGGCACATCCGTCCTCCAAAGCTCTAAACCAGAATGACTGAGTCTGCAGAAGCGCTGACCAATCAGGGTCATTTGGGAAGCAGAGCTGGGAGTTACAGGCGTGACGACAGCGAGAGGCGTCTGCAAGCCTGCAAACAATCGCTGCTGAAGGATTAGCATGGATGCTGCCTGATCTAGAAGCAGTTTTATCAGAACATTTCCTCAATGAATGAAGAACCAAGACTACAATGAAAAGGTTTTGGCAAGAGTTTGATGTAGAAACTGGCTTGGGTTGTAACCTTTACTCAGCTTGCAGCAGAGCTTGCCAACCACATCTAATTGGTCCCTATTAAAAGTGAGGGCAACGCTTTGCCATTCATCATTCCTGAAAACTCATCTGTACCACCAGCAACTTTAACCTTAATTAATTCATAGAGGTTTACGTGCCATGAATTTTAAGGGTGCAAGGGTGCAAACCCTACACCTGGAGGCTCCAGAGGTAAAGGGCGCCAACCCCTTTCAGTTGCATCCCCAACTGGGACAACCATATTATCCTCATATTAAATGTGATTTACAAAATAACCATATCATCACCTTCTTGATATGCTCTTTAAAGGTTCTGCTCTCCCCCAAAGCAGCAGCTACCTCAGTCTGAAATTGAAATTGACCATGATGATAGAGTTACATTATATATATATTACTGTATAAATTTTTATGCAAATCCATCAAGTGACGTCAGAGATATGATTTTTTAAAATATGGAATTTTTGCAAATTTTGGGAATTTTTTGCATCCCGACAAATATGCAAATCACCACCAAAATGTATTGGCTTCTTTCTTGGACCAAACCACACCTCTGGTAAAATTTTCATGTAAATCCATCCAGTAGTTTTTTTTCGTTATCTTGCTAACAGACAAACAGACAAACAGACAGATCCTGGCGAAAACATAATCTCCTTGGCAGAGGTAATAAATGGAAAGATAGGGTGTTGTATATTTAGCTTCAGTAAAGGCAGATATTTTCTTATCACTGCAAGCAGTGTTGCCAAGTCGGCTTATTATGAGCGACTTTGGGCTTGTTTTTCTCCAAAGTCGCTTGTAAATCTCGAGAGTCATGGGTTGTGTTTTTTTTAGGCTTGTTTTTTACTGTGTAGTTGCTTGTTTGGGCTTGCTTTTCTGTCCGTGTGAATTCTCCCTGATTATCTCCCAGCTCCCCACAATAAAGCAAAACACAAGTACAGCAGAAGTACAGTATAAGTACAGCTTCCTGGTCATCGCGTCCGCCTCCAAACACACTCTCACACATGATGCATGCACTACTACACTAGAGCCATAGTTGCCAGGTCTGTTAATTATAAGCGACTTTGGGCTTCTTTTTTAAAAAAGTTGCTTGGAAATATTGGCAGTTGCAGGTTGCGTTTTTTTGGCTTGTTCCAGAAGTGCAGTCACTTATTGGGCTTGTTGTGCCCCCAAACCCAGGAGGGATCTGATGCACACGCTACTACTAAAATAAACTCAATTTAGGAGTTACACAAACTATGTTGCCCCACACTGTAAAAAGAGGCAAAAGTGATGTTTCCACCAAAAAGAAATCCTGATTGCAGGAATTAAATGTATTCCTAATGTAGCTATAACTGTTTTCACTGTAATAAAGCTATAGAGGATCAACATAAAACTTAGATGAAAGCCTGACTATGTCTGTTTGGTTACAAAAATCAAGGTTAGACAGCAATAACAGAGTTATAAATAACCTTCACTTCTGAATAAAGAAAAGAATGTTCCACCTCCAATAACAGGATGTTGAAGAAGTAAATTGAGAGCCAAATAAGAAAAATGTCACTGTGAAATGGAAATGTCAGGAGATGAAAATTAAAACACATTTTATGTAGATTTCTCTTAAAAAAAAAAAAAAAAAAAAAAAAAGTAATATATTGCATTACAAAAAAATTGCTGGAGGTAGCTTGTTTTGGGCTTGTTCTTATCGATCTTGTTGCTTATTTCATTAGAAAAATCTGGCAACACTGACTACAAGCACTTCAATACCTTATTTTTCCCTTTTATTGCTTAAAGTAAGACATTTATCTCAACGTGTTAAATAATTGTGGATTAGAATAAGTGTTTTAGATATTTCTGACTTGAAAATAGACAAACACTTTCTTCAACCTGAAATTTTGCAGTATGGACTCTTTTACAAAATTAACATAGCCCCCTTTAAGTGAGGAGCTGATGCAACATGTATCAGCAAAGCATCATCAAGATTACAACCATCTATTAAAAAAATGCTCAGTCTCAGCTCTTTCCTGAAGCTCTTAAACGCAGTCACAGTAGAGAGGAGATGTTCTTGTCGTGATATGCAGTGTGCATGTTTAATATAAATCTAGGGGTCCAGTCTTATTAAATTACTGAGAGAACACATGAATCATTCCCAGTCCTCTTGTTTTGGTCCGTCTGACATCTCTCAGTGTGGCACTATCATAACAGACCTGTCGTCCCACAGCTCACACCTGAACCTGCTCCTCGTATGAACTCAGTCGTCTCCTCCTGCTGCACATCAGACGACATCCCGCTCCTACAGTCAACGCAGTATTCTGACAGCCAATTAAATCCTTCCAGCTGCAGATGCTGTGCTGCAGGTGGATGTGCAGAGCTACATATCAGATGATTGAGAGGAGACTTCCTGTTTTATTTATTTCAAGGTCACCCAGGGGTCAGGGAATATCCCTCCCTCCAGAAACATGGCTGGCTCTCCAGCCCTCCAAGGTTCCTGGGCTTGATTCATTTATGCCATTAATACAATCTGGCTGCTGGCACTGGGACAGGCTGATGGCGGCACAGCACTCACTTTAACCCTCCCGTGAGCACACACACACGGTTGTTCCAGTCAATTGGCGGCAGCATCTTTAGAAGGGCTTTCTATTAAATAAAGTGGGATCCAAGAGCTTTAATGCAGCGCCTATTAAGAGCAAGAGAAGAAGAGAGAGAGGCGGAGGGATGGGCTGGTGTGGAGGGAGAGGGAATGAATGAATGACTGAGAGAAAGATGACAGAGGACCTTTAGTGGAAACAAGATTCGATAAGAATACAAAACAAAATCAATACATGCAACAAATTATTTAAAAAACAGCAATTAATAACAATAAAAAGCCGTAAATCAAAGATGAGAAGAACCAACAAAACATCAACAAAACTGACACTGAAGTAAATAAAATATTAAGATAAATTCAGAGTCATAACAAAAATAGAAGCAATGAAACCAATCAGGCAAATAAAAAAACTTTTCAAAAAACAGGGAAAATCGAAGCATGAGAACAGATCAAAAACATTTAACCACAATGAAAAATTGGATAACAACACACCAAATTGAAAAAAATCACACATTTTTAAGCTAACAATAGATTAATTAATCTATGAACAAAAGACGCAAAAAGCAAGAAAGAAGAGAAACAAAAATAAATCATAAAACACACAAAAAAAGAACAAATTACAACAATAAACTATACAGATAGAAAAAAAACACAAGAACAAACGCTTGAACCCTTAACAAATTCCAAAACACAACAAAATAAGCAACATAGATAAAAAATAATAGCACAGCAAAACATCAAAATCTATTTTTAAAAATACCCAGGTCAATGTGTGGAGATAGACCCAAAGGAGACATGTTTTGCTCCTTTTCTGCAGTTTAACATGGATAATTGGTGTCTTCATGAAACGTAAGTAACATGCTTTGGTCCAAAAAGCCTATGAATAAAGCACAGCTGCATTCTTTCCACGCTCACATAACGACAGAACGACTGGTTTTGAGGGCGGTCAGAGCAGAGCAGGTCGCCTCGTAGTCAGATCTCTATTCATTTTCACAGCGGCCATCGCAGTAACATACAACGGAGACTTAACGTTAAAGTCCTGGACAAACACAAACCGCAACTTGATGCCAGTTTACAGATAACAGCAATCTGGTTTCCCCCAAACATCACAGGCTAACGCACAACATGCTAACCTTGGTCTAGTCCGCAGTGGGACACAGCCCCAACTTAGCCTACCTTCTGGGCTAATGTTAGCAGAAACAGAGGGGTAATGGGGGGGATAAAGGACTGATTATATTCAACCAACTGTTAAAATCTTCTCTACTAATGTAAAAATGCTCATACTTTGAAGTTTATCCTTTCAGACTTTCAACAAGTAACGTGAACATTGACAAACATGTTGTGCAGTTACCTCTAGTTCACCTCCCTTTGCTGTTAGCATTAGCTCGTAGCAATGAGTAAAATAAATACTACACAGCATTAAAATACTCACATTTCCATCATCAGGTTTGGCGACAGATTGTTGGTACTGAGCCTGGATTCGGGAAAAGTCTGGTTCCCAGTCCTGTGTTGAACTGACTGAAGTTGGAGAAGCAGTGGGATGTGAAGTGACTGGCACACACATACAGGTTTTAGCCGCCTGTAGCTGCTCATTCCCTTCAAAAATTAAATTAATCCACTGGGCCCTTTGTTTCTCCGAGGCTGGTAGACTATATGTGAAGATATATGTGGTTGTTTACAGCCAACAACCGAGCAGTGACAGCTTTTGGATCTCTCATCAACAGTAAAAACAACAATGGCAGCACTTCGCAAAGAAGCTTCTCTTGCTGGGGGGTGGGGATACTCAGGAAGACGTAGGCTTAATGAAAATGCTTGTTACGTAACAGTATATCCACAGACTCAACAGCTGTGGGCTGGTAGGAAGGCCAAATACCCACAAATATGTTCAAAAGCCTTCAAAAAGTGATTTTTGCATAACATGTCCCCTCAATCCCTTTTGGGTCACAGGGGCAGGAGACTGACCCAGTTTTCATTAGATGAGAGGCAGGCCCTTATGAGTCACCAGCTACAGGACTGAGGCCAGCGCTAACTTTGACAGCACTTTTTTAAGCAGTTTTAATTTTAGTCTTTTGCCTAAAATGTTTTTTAGTTTTAGTCATAATTTAGTCATTTAATTTTTTTTTATTTTAGTCTAGTTTTAGTTGATGAAATGTCACTTTTTTCCCATTTTTCACGAAATCTACTGTAAATTTAGTCGACTAAAATATGAAGTGTAAAGTGTAAAGGCATATTTTATGTTTCCTTGAATTTCTGAAGTCATGTTTTACACTTGGATCCCACCACCATGAAGATAAGGCAGTTGTGATTGGATGTCCCTCTGAACTCATCCAACCTTTCCACACAACCAAAGCAGCTGTGATTCCTAACTTGTCTCTAGTTTCCACATGACGAAATTAGGTCTGATTTTCATCTAGTTTTTATTTGATGACAAACATGTCAGTTATTTAGTTTTAGTTTTTGGCAATGTACACTTTTTTTTTAATAGTTATAGTCTAGTTTTCGTCAGGGGAAAAAAAGTTTTTGATGAAAACTATGGTAAAAATACTTAGTAGATAAAATTAACACTGACTGAGGCACACGAAGAGGAACCATCCAGAGGCATTGCTGTGCTGCACCCTCCAAACCAAAAGGCTGAGATTTCTTTTTTAACAAATTGTAAATCCTGAGATGGTACCTGTGGAGTATTTTTAAGCTGTGCTCCGTTGCCCTCCCTCAGGTGAAGGATCTGTTTCTGCCCTCTGCCATCCCTCTCCCAAAAACACAACGCTCCATCTTCTGTGTAAAATCATGTTTTCAGAGGGACTATTTTCTACCAAAGGAACCCTCCACCTGAAACAGAGGGGTTTTTTATGTTTGACTTTGAACTCGTGAGCTCAGATATACCCCGGCTGCTCTCTGCGAGGCGGCGCAGCTCTTGAGGTGAGAGAATGAGATTTGAGCCGGCAGTCTTGAGCTGACCTTTGCCCTCGTGGAGGTGGCCTGTATTCTCAGTGTGATCGAGGCTGGCCCGTAGGCCTGCAGCCAGACTGCTCAGTGCTGCAGTGGAGATGACACATCAAGAGGAATAACACTCCCCGACCGCCGCACCTCTCTGCCAACCCCCCCTCTCTTGTTCTCTTTCCTGTTTCCCTCCGATGTTATTTTTCAGTTTTGTTTTGGACTTACTTTTGTTCTCCTCTTACTCCTAAAATGAAGAGGCGGGCGCACCCTAATATTAAATCTCCTTCTTAGATATACTCGTTGTGGTCTCACTTACCTTTAAAGCCACATTATGGTCTCCGTACAGGACATAAAACGGGCTGCTGTGGTTACGGGATCATCTCAAAGGTCTTTCTGAGTGAGCTGTAAATCAAGAACATGTCTGTCTACAGAAGAAGAGGACAGAAGTACTATGAACCTGTTACTCTGATAGTGTTGAACAGAAATGTATTTTTATGCACTTAAGAGGCTGTCCTCCTTGTAAAACCCACTCAAAAGTTTTCAAAGTGACTTTCATAACAGATGGTTTAGGAAAATATAATGAATGTGTCTTGATAGCAACAGATAAAACTGGGCCTCAGTCAGGCCACAGCATGTAACATGTCTACACACATAATCATGGACCCAAAGTGGAGCTCTACCCAGCAGCTGTATCACATCTGTCAGGTTGGGAAAGGAGAATTTTGGATGATGGTTGAAAAAGGATGAAGCAGATGGAGTCAGGCAGGTCCACAGCAGCACGTCGTCCATGTTGGTAGTCATGGCTACAGTGATATGTGAGATCGACGGATCATTCTAGAGTTGATATTAGGAATGATAATAGTCTTGAAATTTAGACACATAGTCACAGACCCAAAATTTAAAGGCGCCACACAAGAGTGCCTGTGCTTGTTCACATCTTTGTCAATGCATTAATGACTTATTCATGGTTTCTGACAAACCCCCATCTGTTAATCTTACCTTAACTTAAGGGGTTATGTTTTTTCCGGCTTTTTCCATTTGCTTGTTTGTCCATTTGCAAAATAATACACAAAGTTCTCAATGGATTTTGATTAAATTTTCAGGGAATGTTGGTCACAGCAGGAGGAAAAAGCAAGTTGATTTTGGTGGTGATCTGAACTCAAATGCAGATCCAGGATTTGTTAACATTGTGAGATAAAGCAGTTTTCCACATTTTCACTAATTCCTCAATAAGTTCCCTACAGAATTTCAGAGAATGTTTATCATGGCACAAGGGAGAAGTGGTTGTGCTAGTGATCCAAATTCATATCCAGCATTTTTTTTTTGTTTGTTTAAGGATTTATTAACATTGCGAGATAGGCCAGTTTTCCACATTTTTGCTAATAACCCAAAAATTATTGACAGATTTTGATGACATTTTTAAAGAATGTTGATCACAGCTCAGGATAAAGTGATTAGAGATTTTTGGCAGTCCAAATATGGATCAAGACATTTTTCAAGAAATTGTTTATATTGCAAGATACAACTATGTTTCCACATTTCACCAAATAACTCAACAAGTTCTCAAATGATTTTGATCAAATATTCAGGGAAGGTCCGTCATGACAGGGAGAATTGATTCAATTTTGGTGGTGATCTGAATCTGGATGCAGATCTGAGATTTTCTGAAAGGATTTGTTAACTTTGCAAGGTAGGGCAGTTTTCTGCATTATTACTGATAACTCAAAATGTTCCCAACACATTTTATAGGAAGCATATCATACCTCTTCCATATTTCAAAATTGTGTCCTGTGGTCTAAATTAAATGTATTTGCCAACCCGAAGTCTAAATATAATATAGATCTATCACCCAAAGTGTTTTCCCAACATGCCTTTCTCTTCTTGTTCCTGTTGTCATGCCATTTTGCAGAGAGGACAGAGTTATGTTACGCAAACTGAGGTTGTTTCATCTTCTTAAAAAAACTGAGGCTCAGTCCATGGAGACTCATATCGTATGCTGAAGGGGTGCCAAACAAAAATTTTAATAATTAATCCACAAGTTTTATTCATGTTCAAGGAAACCAAAAGAGACTGTGGATGAGATAAAAAGGCACAAAGACATCTGCACAGAGTCATCACTACAAACTCACAACACCGAAATACTCGAGATACAAAACCAACTTGGACAGAGAACAGAGAGGCTGCTGGTGTAAGGTTCAAGAGGAATCAAGTGCTGGAAAACTGCAAATCTTCATTAAAAACAAGTGATCAAAAACAAAACTTACTATCCATCAAGTTCAAACTACAAATAACTAGAAAATGTACTTTCAGAGTTAACACTGGGATATGGTGCAGGGATAAAATATGAAGATCAAACAGGGAATGACATGCAGGCAGAAGCTGAGCTCTTTTACTTCAGTCTGATTGGATTCACTGTTTACATTCACACAATCTGATCACAGCACGTATGTGCATGTAACATATAATCAGGACAAAAGCATCTGGACAGAACTGTCTGAAAACTCTGAACTCAGAGACAGCAGAAGCAGCTGCTGTTTGTTATTCTTAAAACAGCAAAAAATGTGTTTTAACCTGCTAAATTATAATTTACCGTTAGTACACTGCAAAACTCAAATCTAAGGAAGTTTATTTGTCCAATTTGAAGTCTACAAATCTCCATTGACTCACTGTGAGCCAGAAATTACCTTCTCCACATCTTATTACAGTATATGAAAACAAAATTACAGCTGGGATTGCTTGCAATAAGTTAAAATATCTACCAATGAGACAAAGGAAATTTACTTGTATAATTTCTTAGAAATAAGATCAGCAATCTAATATAGTTATTACTCCTGAATTTAAGACCTCAGTGGGTAAAATTCAATTTGTTTCAATGGCAGATATTTTACAAGCAATTTGATGCCATATTTAGGCTTTCTGTTCCCTGTAATAAGAGATCCATCCACACTTGTCTGAAGAATATGACATTTTTATGAGTGTTATGGATATTTTTGACTTGAATTTAGACAAACACACTCGACATTATAATGCAAATATCCATCCATCCATCCATTATTGATACCACTGATCCCTTTAGGGGTTGCTGGGGGGTGGAGCCTACCCTGGCTGGTGAGAGGTGAGCTACACTCTGAACCTGTCGCCAGCCAATCACAGGGCCACACAGAGAGACAGACAACCATTCACACTCCCACCTATGGCAATTTAGAGTCACCAGTCAACCTATTGATCTTTGGGAGGAAGTCTGAGTGACTCAAGAGAACCCACCCAAACACGTGGAGAACATGAAACTCCACGAGCACGAAAGGAAAACTGTGAATATGGTTTGATATCGAGGAGACCTACAAGTCTGCAACAATACTGTACACTTTGGGTGTTATTTATGTATGTACGTATTTATTTATTTTTCTTTTCCTTTCTCCTTTTCTTGCTTAGTCCTGAATTTGTGTATATGCGTTTGTGCGATTTAGGTTTGGTCAGAAAATGAAAGGCTCTGAATGACACAGGGTTTGAACCAGCAACCTTCCTGCGACCGAGATGCTAATGATGTCTTTGAAAAATCATTCATTAGAATAAACTGGAACAAAAGAGGGAAAAACTTTTGGCTCTGTAATGTGCAGAGGGGTCAAACTCTGTCTTAAAATAGCCCTTCTTTTCTTCTCAGATGTTTAATGAGCCTCCATTTGTCTCCAATCTGTTTTATTTTCCTCCCTACTTTTATTAAAAACATCCTCCTTTACCTTTACACAGGACATCAAAGGGGAAACACCAGCTCCTGCTAATTGGAGGTAGATTTGGCGCTTTAATGATATTTTGCTGTGACTAATTTCCTCCTGCAAACAGGTGAATAGAGACGGGGGGGGGGGACGGGTGGATCTGTATGGGTAGCAGAAAACGAGATAAATAGAGAAAAAGTGGAGGAATGGAAAGATCATTACAGGTAAAAAATAGCACAGAGCAGCTATTTTGTTTTGCTAATTTCCTCTGCTGTGCACAGGTGAGGCGGAGGCGAGAGCGAGGAATGTGAAAATGAAGAGTTTGCTGAAGTAAAAACAGTGAGAGGATGGAGCTTTAAAGAGGCGATCGTAATCACTAAAAATAACAAGGAAAAGGTAGGAAGCTACCAAGAGAATAATTATCACAGGAAGCAGTAACAAGACACAAGAGAGGAAGAACAGGAAGTCAAATCTTCATCACTAACACGGTTAAGGAGGCCGCAGTGGCTGTCTGGTTGCACCTATTTGCTCCTGTTAGTCAGTGTTGGAGGTTAAGATCTTAAAATAACAGGATGACTGTAAAGCAGGTCAGACAGATGGAGGTAAAAATAGGTTTAATTATCGCTCACTATGCTGGTTTTAAAAGGTGTTTATAGCATAATTATACACCATAAAAAAACAAAGGTGAAACAGCTCTGCAGGGACTTTGTTTTCATTTATCAAATCAAAACATTCGCCCACTCAAGGACTTCAGGGTCAATGCGCCTGGCATTTAACGGAGCGGAATAAGTGGGCCGATATGAACGATGACATGTTTAAGGGGCTGCTTTTCATGCTGCTGAAATGTCTGATGCAAAATGAGACAAGACTTGATTTGTTCACTAAGAAGCAGATGTGGTGCAATGTTTTATTTTGGGGTAATTAAAGGTTTAAAGGTCCTGTATCATAGTTAATTTGGCAGTTTACATCATGTCTTTGGTGTCTTTTAATCAAATATTTCATCAAGAGTTGAATGTGAAAATGAAAAATTTCATCTCTGTAGAGGATCAGATGCAGCTCTTTTTCCCTCTCCTTTGGATAAACTCAGATCTGAAGGGGCGGGGTGACAGGAGGCTGTAGCACTGATTGGCTGCCCAAACAATGTCTGATGGGAGGGGGGAGGAGAGGTCACAGGTCATGGTGTCGCCTGTGACGAGCAGAAAACACACATGTAGGTGGAGACTGTATAGCTATGACATCATAAACTCCAGGAAGTAAGAAACAGAACATTTTAAAGGAATAGACCAACATTTTTTGGTGTTGTGTCTTGCCTCACTCCTGAGTCCATGACAAGCAGATAGACATCATTTTTTTGACCCTGCATTCAGTAACAAGACATAGACAGGCAAAGCTCGCCCACCACTACTTAGCTTAGTTCAAAAACTGGGAATCAATGGGTAGCGTTAGCCTGCCTCTGCCTACAGTCATCAGATAAACTCTTCAGCAACTCTAAATGGACCTTTGTGCTTATTGTGACTGGTGATTTTTACTGCGTTATTTTACGTCATCTATTTTTAGACTAAGGTCAGTGCTTTATGTAATTTTTGAAAGAAATACATACAACACTAAACCTTAGGGCGCATGCACAAACCACAAACGAGATTGTTGACTTATTTAAGTCAATAAGAATATGCTGATGTGTGAATGAATCTTTACGCCCTTTTCACACCTGCAACGCAGATACATTATTAAAAAAAAAACTATAGTGAGTGACGCAGAAAATTGGTCCTTACAGCAGAACATTTCAGTCCATGGAGAAGTGTGGGGAGGAGGAAATAAAAGGAGGGGCAGCAGGTTAATTCAAGGGAAACGATCAAAAAAACCTTCTTTTTACATTCATGCAGCTCAATAAATTTAATTCAGGATCAATTCATTTTACTGCAAGTCTGAGTGGGGTTTTCTTTTGTTAATATTCAGTCAAAATATCCAAATATATTTGCGGTAAATCAAAAACTAAGTTAAAACAAACAAAAACACACTGGGGTGACACTTAGCAACGCTGCTGCAATGTAAGCCTCATGAATGGGGTAGGTTCAAAGTACCAATACTAAATAAAAGTATTTAGAGAGTGCAAACCTCTGTCAAGGCAGCTCACATACTCTCCAAACCCCGTAAAAAAACTGAATAACCTTTGACCTTTCACCCCTAGGGTCAAGAATGGCCTTGCTCTGAGGGTGGCCATCTCTTGTTTTAAAGTCTGCATGAAACAATGCACTAAAATGATTGTTAAAGAAAACACTCAAAAAAACACAAGAATAGGATAAAAACTACATGTTAGCAAAAAATCAGAGAACAAGAAAGCACTCGGAGAGCACAAACCCCCACCAAGGTAGCTCACATATTGCTGTTACGTCTATAAGTCAATAGTTCCATAATAAAATTACCATCATAATATGATTCCTTGACCCTGAAAACACACGCATAGCACTCAGAATCATGTTGATATCATTATTAGTTAGACAGTTTTTGAGCAAAAACGATTGTTCACTAATGGCGGTTATCTGGATCACCACCAAAATCTAATCATTTTTAAGTTTGGTCATTCCCAACAACTCTTGAAATTGTTTTTGTGTAATCTTTCTACAAACAAACAAGCGTTGGCAAAAACATAACCTCCTTGGTGGAGGTAATAAGGATCTCAAAATCATGTATATATTGATGATGATGATAAAGAGAGAGTTTCTGACCATACAAACATGAGGGAAGCCCATATGCAGGAAACAGATTCCTGATGTTTTCATGAAATCAGCGTGAGCCCTGCAGTTCATTCATGTGTCAGACGACAGCGTCATCAGCTGATCCGTCACCTGCGTCAACAATCTGACCTGATGATTGGAGCAGTGACCGGCACGGTGACTCAATGTTAACTCCACAGGAGGGGGCCGGCAGAGCTGCGCTAACCTTTCATTTCTTTTTTTCTTTTTTAGTGCTATACGTCACACGGCTTGACTCAGCAATATTTTCATCAAATGCAATCATTCAAACACAAAACACAAAACACAGTGATATTTGACATCATTACTGTAAATATCATATTCACAGGCAGAATTTGTAATCACCAAAATCCAGGGAAGGCTGCTCCAGAGAAATGAAGCTTGGTTTCATAAGACAGAGAACTTGTGTGTATTCATAAATTTTAAGTGATATTCATCGCGGGGAGCAAAGCTAAGTATAGTTTGGAGTTCTTGTTTGGCTTGTCGTCCTGCGTTGGTTTCCTTCATCAAATAAAGATTCAGGTTCAGTGTGAGGTTAACTCAGGACTCATGTAAGAGGTACTTTCAGTGTCTTATGCTCAGACATTCCAGCTCAGTGCATTTTAACAAACTCAAATAACTCCAGAGACCATGTGAAGGTAGAGTTTACATGATGGAGTAATCCATCTTTATGTATGACTTCCTTACTCTCTGCAAAGTTGCAAAAGAATGCAGATTTAAGTTCCCTGCTTCAGTTTTGGGACCCTGCAGGGACGCACATTTTTAACTTTTCTAAACTAAAAAAACACTTTCAAAGTGCTTCAGTTTTCTACAGTACGATGAGCTGCTCCATACATTTGTCAATTTGCAGCTGACAGGTGAGCAGAGGGCAGATTTCAGAGGCTCTTTTTAAAGTCACCTCGACAGAGTAAAGAAACGCAGGTGAACCATTACCCTTTGACTTTCTCAGCCTGCTCTTCCTGTAATGGACCACAATATTTAGACTGAATCCTAAATGGCATTTAAGTGTACACAGCTGAGTCACAATACTGGACTTTAGATCAGTGACTCACAGGCTGAGTCAGACATGAGACCAGCTAGGTCTTACTTCAGAGCAGAGACCACTCTGCACAGAACAAAGTCGAAGTGCTCATCCAGTAGGGATGTCACTGTAAGAACATTAATGTGTCAAGAATGTCGCTTGTATTTTTGAACGCTCTACAACTGCAGCTGACCAATCAGGAACATCACAACTATACCCTGTTTCTGAGTAAAGGCCGGCATATGTTGAGCGATTTTGACATGGTTTTGACATAAATTTTGAGCTGCACGACTGTCTTTTTAAGTCAGGGCGGATCTCAGCCCAACTGTACGCCCTTTGTCGTGCAAGATACTAAAGACCAACCAACGGCTGCCAACGAATCGGATGGACTTTTGACATACTTGATATTCTGGGAGCCAGCTTCATGCTCTTTGTGAGAAGGCAGGCAGCAAGAACATCTGATGGTGTCCTCCCTATGCATGAGGACATACACAAATGTAAGGAAAATATACGTGAAGGTTCAGGAGACGCTGGAGAATTTTTTTTGTAATTTTCCTGCATACTGTGGCCAGCAATGCCATACATGTGTTTGTGTTCCAGAGCTACTGTGTTATTATTTATTTATGTTTTTTGGTTGTGTGAGTACTTGACTCATGCAAACGGGATTACTGATATAAAACTTTGTTAACTTTTGTCATTATTTGGTCCTGATTTTAATTGTACAACTTGAGTGCTCAGGTTGTTGAAGACCATCAGATTTAGATCATTTATCATAAATGATTCAGTTGAACATTAGGAGGGGAACTTCCTCCACTTGGAAGTGCGGAATTGCACAGAGTATGCCCAGCTTAACACTCATAAAACAACACAATACTTCTACCAGCATCAAAAGAAACATCCTTACTAAATAGGGTAGTGACAAAGAGGCCAAATCAGGCCCTCAACAGCTTCCCATCCAGCCCCTGGATTATTGTCAAATTTATAAAATGTGAGGGGGGAAAGCTGTTGTGGTTCGAATCGTTTGTTGTAAAATCCCGACAACTACTAATGCACCCACAGAAAATGATATTTAGATAGTTTAAGGAGTTACTTTTCATTTGATCCTTTCTGCTATACAGAGATCCATCCATCAGCCATTTTTAGACAACATTTAACCAGGGGAGTGAGAGTTCTAGAGGAAAACCCAAAACATGAGAGTCACTTTTCCCAAAAATCAAACCTGACCAGCTTTCGAGCATAAACATTAATCGGCCACATTGATGGACTATATATCCTTGAAGCTTTCGATATTGCCTGTGATGGCCTTTTTCCTCGCCTCTGCTGTGTACTGGACTGAGCACTTGAAAAGGCACCACTGGACTGCGTTGCATATAAGGAAACAAAAGGGCCTGGGGATTTGTCATTGTGGGCCAGTTACTTTGCACATAATCCTCACACAGAGGAGCCCAAAGTGCTTCCACACGGTGTTCCTCACATTTCGATGTTATTGTCCACTCAGAGTGGCTTTGCCAGTCCTCCATTTCCTTGAGGTGTCTTCTTCATCTGTTGGTTTCCAGCAGACTAGATGCAGCTGTTATTGAGGTCAAGAGAGCAATGTCTTACTTGGTTGTGCTAGGAGTGCCCTCTGGTGGTCCACTGCTCCAGGCAGCCCAATGTGCTGTTGAAGTGGATGTTTATTGCAGATATTTACCCCCATGCCTTCACAGATATTCAAATATAGAGTATAAGGTTACAGTCTCGCTGGCAAAAGTAGCCAAGATGTCACGACTACCCCATGTAACTGGCAGGAGTATTGGTGAAAGAGACTGATCTCACTCAGTCTACTGACAGACTAACAAATATGTGTAATTCAGGGAAAAATATAAAGCTTTAAACTAATTTTTGGTACTTGGACCACATAATCATAGTTTTAACTACTTTAAACAGCTCCCAAAGCATATAAAGGAAAAACTGGCCCTTGTACAAATGTAGTTGATGATTTAGGAGGATCGGGTGTCAGACTTTTTCCAGGACTGTCCCATATTTTTATCACTTTGCCAGCATCTAGCCAATTGAGACAATGTCCAGCATTTGATTGGCTCCAGCGCTCCAAAGTGCAGGACATTAGCCTTTATAAAACATGGCTTCAGTCCAGTGGCTGTCAAGAGAGAAACATTAGGCTGTCACCATTGACTCGTTCAGTTTTCAATCAGTCAGCACCAGCTCGGGGTCAAACATTCACCAATCTGTCATCTCTCTCGTTGCCACTGATGCAAAACAAAGGGGATAGCTCCTAGGACACACTTTTTGGCATTGACAATATATTTTTGCAGGCGTTTGTCCATTTGCTTGTTTGCCTGTCCGTCTGTGAGAGAGATAACTCAAAAGTTTATAACAGATTTTGTTAAAATTTTCAGGAAATGTTGCTCATGGCAGAAAGATGTGAACATATTTTGGTGGTAATCTGAATCTGGATGCAGATATGGACATGTTTTACAGGATCTGTCAGCAGTGTGAGTGTTATGAGGGTGACTGTTTTATTTCAGATCACCTCTCTTGCCTTGTGTGTCTGTTTTACCCTGGTGTGTTTCTGTAAGGGTTAAGTCCCTTTCCTGTTTTATTTTGAAGTTTGCCCTCTGTGTGTCATTTCTTCCTTTACCTCCTGTCTTGTCTGCTATGATGAGGTCACCTGTGAAATTGTCTCACCTGTGTCTTGTTATCCCAAGTGTATAAATTCTCTGTGTTCGCTCCTGTCATTGTTCATACATCTTCATTCCTGGTTCTCTGCTCAAGTTAATCGTGTTTCCAGTCTTTTTCTTCATGGATACATTTGAGCTTTTTGTTTTGATAAAAATATTTTTGTTAGTGTCTACATTTGGGACCAACTCCTTTTGTCTTTGTTAGTTTTTGCAACCCTGACAACCAGATATTGATTTTTTTTACACATTTTCTGCTGCCAATTCAAAAAGTTCTCAACAGATTTTGATTACATTTCCTGGAAATGCTGGTCATGGCACAAGGGAGAAGCTTGCTTACTGTTGTGATATTATAGACCACATTTCAAATCTCAATCCAGCACTCCCTGATTCACTTGCCTTGTTTGGTTTGGATGGCTTTCACACCCCCTACAAGCCTAACTCTGATGAACCTATACCCCCAATTTCCACTGGACCACAGTTCAGTTCTTTGGTCTTTACTGTAGTTCATCAAGCTTACATATCATCCCAAATCAAAGAACTTTCCAGCAATGCTAACCAGAGTTCATTTAGTCCAGACAAATCTTCTTTTAGAGTAAAGCAACCTATCAAAGACAGTTCCCAAGTCATGACCCTGTTAACACCCTCACTCTTGCCACCCATAAGTCCTCATGGTTGGGGTAGGGGTGGGGGGGACCAATGAAAAGCCTTGTGGTAGGAACCATTTGTGTTGTCACTACCTGGATCATGCATGTATGAAGCCTGAGACTGTTGAAGGTGGCAAAGCTTTATCTTTACCTTCTAAAAGGTCAAATTTAGTTTGAGGAATAATATATAACATAAAAAAGAAATTCACTCCTGTAACCCTGTACTGCTCCTGAGTTTATTCTCCATAAATAACAAACTGTTTTTAACTTTGAGACTGTTTTTAGGTTGTGTTTTTCAGGGACGTCAGTTATTCAAGAACAGCTCTGCTAAGGATGAGTCATGCTATGAAACTCCACAGTGACAGCAAAAACACATATACAAAAAGAGAAATATAAATAAATAAAAGTCTTTAACTTCTTCTTTCCTCTTTGTTTATTTGCTGAAGCAGCAGGTATCCTCATGTGAGGCTCTGTTGTCATGTTCTGGGATGGGCTGTACCGGGCTGAGTCGGCCCTAAAAACAAACCTACTGCAGCCTCTTCCTGCAGGTCTCCTCACACTCCTGTGTTTCAGAGCTGTTTGAGGCTGGTGTTACTGACACTGTAGTTAGTTACAGTGCTATCAGCACACACAATACCTGCAGTTTGCATGGGTATAGATGCTGACTGAGAGAGAGGTGGAGATACAGCTGTGTGTGAGGGTCTCAGGAGGTCCTTTCAGGCCTTTAAGGGGACTTTTTTCTTAACTTTGAGTTTGGACATCAGTGATGAAAAGTTAGGACATTATAAAGTGTTCACCATAAAAAGCTTTGTCAAAGGCAAGAGAAAACTGTCAGTGACTTCTTTTCTTATTGAGATTAAAGTGGAAATTACAGGAAAATGTCAAATTTCTGCAAAGTTTCTTAGACAAAGCAACTCTTTGTATGACCAAATTTAATGAATATGTAACTAAATGAGTCACTGTCAGGCTGAGAGAATTTTTTTTTAATGTTTTTAATGCACTTTAGTTTTAATTTATTTGTCTTTATTTGTTCTGACAAATCCAATAATCTCACACAAAGTCCAATTGCGTGAAAATTTAAAGGTCACATATTATGCAGAACACAATGTTAAGATATTTTTGTACAAAAATGTGTTCATTTCCTGTCTGCAAAACCATCAACATTAAAAAACTCTCTCTCTTTTGTTTGCCCCAGCAGTCAAAAAATGTGTCCTCAAACTGTCCATTTGAAAACTTTTCCTCAATAATGTCATCAGGGGATGAGCGCCTGGACATGCCAGCCACAGTAAATATTAGAGCACAGAACTGGGAGCCAAAGCTCTTTAAGGAGGTGTAGTCAGACATCGCTTATCAGGATAAAAATTAGCCTTTTTAAAGCAGAGCTGAAACAAAGGGGTTTGAAGGCATGTCAATAATCTAATATATGAGTACATTTTTAATTATGGGACCTTCACTTATTTTAATCGGCAAAGTTTCATGTTTTCAATCAAACAGCATTATTACCTAAGCCAAAAAAAGTTATGTCTTTGCTGGCGTTTGTTAGTAAGTTTAATTGTTTCATGTTTCTTTGTTTGTTAATGCAGCGGGTGGGAGCTGCTGCCACGGTCTAAAGTACAAAACCTGAGCCAGCTCTTAATAAACTCTCAGTAAAACATGTTGGAAGTGGAGCGAAAATATTCTTTCATAGAGAAGTTTGTAGTGTTGGTATCAGTTTTTCATTCAATGAAGAAATGTGAGGAAAATCTGAGATCTAACTGCTACTGAAGCTGTTAGCATCGATGCTAATCTCTGTCCAAGTGGTCGCTTCCTGCTGTTGTCTTGCTCTTAGCTCCCACCTCCTCCTGCTCTGAAGGATGCTGATTGTGCCATCCCACTTTGGGCCATGCACAGATGTAAATTAGGTCTTGGCATGATAGATCTGCCTAAATACAAACATTAAATCAGGCTGATCCAACTGAGGTTGTGGATCCAGGAATTTTTGTTAAATATTTGTTAATATTGCAAGATATGGCCATTTGCACATTGTTGCTAATGCCTCAATAACATCAGGGCAGACTTTGATGACAATTTTAGGTAATGTTGATCATGGCACACGGGACAAGCAATTGCATTTTTGAGTTGATCAGAATCCGGATGTGGATCAAGGACATTTTTCAAGGATTTCTTAACAGGGCGAGATGGGGCAGTGTTCTATATTTTTAACAGTAACTGGCTGACAGTGTTGGAAATACTATGGCAGAAGTTTGTGGTCTTGGAGTACATGTGAATTGTTTTTGTTTTAAAGACTTAATAAGGCTGCACATTGCAACTATAGGCTCAGATGGCGGGAGCAAAGGCCACGGCTACAGCTCCAGCTAGTGGCGGGAGGCTAGATTACACATTTGATGGTCTTTGGTCCCGCTGATGAAGATCAGTGTGAAAGAAAAACAAAATAAAATTGAGAAAATGTAACAACTTCATCCCTGAACTGAATTCTGAGTGTGGAATAGGCATTTAATCGAGCTCAGCTCACTTTTAACCTCTCAAAGGGTGATACAAAAACCGTACTGGGTACAAACCCTAATGACAAATAACCACCGGATAGACTCCGTGTGAGATGGTACCACACAGTTTGTTTGTTGCTGAGGTCATCCAGCATCACAAATCCTAATCTGCTCCGTCTTCCTGCTGTTCTGTTAATCAGCCCACTCTGGTCGCTCTAATGACAGCAATAATGGAGACAAATAGCAGCCACTGGAAACAACAAAAATCAGCCATAAGCAGCTGACTTAGAGAGTAAAGACGGACAAGGATCCCACTCCAGGTTTCACAATGAAATCTATAATGACTGAAGCTTCAAGATGTGTGAATACACAATGAGAAGAGCTGCTGGCTCCAGGCATCAGTGACTGCTCTCACTAATTAGAGGACAAACTTTTGTTCTTACTAAGGCTTGTTTCCTCTGAAAAGAAATGATGCTGTCAGGGTTAATGCTTGTTTACTTTTCTTTGTCAAGTTTAAATTGTCACTATGGTGAGCAGGTTGAGCAAGTTTGGGAGATTCAACACATCGCAGGGTGTTTTGTTGTGCAAGAAATTCCAGCACATGTTCTAAATGGAGGAAGAATTCAGCCCGGAGGGAGCAGACTGAAGTCTTAAACATTTCCTCAAGAGATGCTACGAAAGAGTAAAAGCTCGAGACGGAAGAAAATCTGAGTGATGTGAAGTCAGAAGACTTCAGCTCACTAGACTTTCCACTCTGCTTCAGTAAAAGGGCCTGACAGTCGTCTGCTGGCTAATCATTACCAATCTGTCTGTCTGCCTGTGAGCAAGGTAATGCAGAAAAAGTTTTAATAAAGTTTTCAGGAATGTTGGTCATGGCTCGAGAAGTGATTCCATTACGGT
Source organism: Cetoscarus ocellatus (assembly GCA_037902135.1). Classification (NCBI taxonomy): domain Eukaryota; kingdom Metazoa; phylum Chordata; class Actinopteri; order Labriformes; family Labridae; genus Cetoscarus; species Cetoscarus ocellatus. The sequence goes on from JBAMNC010001229.1 coordinate 415,238, forward strand.
GGTGATCCGATTCCACTATGGATCCAGGTATTTTTTGTTAATAATATGTGAAGAGTGCACTAAACAGGCATTTTCCATAATAACTCAAATGCTTCAGCGGAGGTTTGTGCTCTCAGATATTATCTAATCTGTTTATTTCTGTTTATGTCTGCAGAATTTCTGACTTTAAAGCTGATGGATTTCTATATAACTTTTCATCAACATGGCATCTTTATTTTATTAATGATTTTTTAAGTTAATGAATGTTTGTTTTAAAAAGTAAAACATTTTATTTAAATTGTTGCACTCATTTGACTTTTCTCATGTAATAAGTACATTTCACTTCAGCTCTAATAGTTGGTGCATATTTTCCTTGGGTGGGAGTTAAAGGGACATAGATGTTGAAGTATATGAATGGTGTTTCTCTCTTCCTGTAGCCTTACAGTGCAGCTTGATCTGGATTATTAATATCATTTTCATCTTTTTATTCTTGGCTAACTGTTATGTGTTTTCGTGTGCTGTGTGGTTGTTGATGTCCTTTGTAGTTTGTGTTTTTATGCTCTCTGTGCGAGACAAATTCCCTTAGGGGAGGTAAAGGTTCCAGTCATTCATTTTTGGAGTTTTCTTCTTATCATTGTATCTGTGCTCAATTAGTCCGTCCTGCTGGAAAGTGCTGTGAAATAGCATCTCACATGCTTTGATGAGAAGGCATTGTGATTCATGCAGGATAGGGAGCAGAAGCTTTTCTGACGGCTGTTTGCAGAAATAAAAAGACTGACGTTTGTCTTGTTTGCTAATTTGGAAAGTGGAAACTTGAGACTTTATTTGTAATTCTAGATTTTTTTTATAAATCTTTGGATTATGCTACAACTTTCATCTGGCTTTATCGTCAATTTAAGAGCATGAGTTGGAAAGCTTCACATCCTACAGAGGGTGGCTAAGAAGATGTTTTTGTAGTTGATTTTGTTGCCTCCATTCCCATCACTAAGAATAAATTGCATGAACCAGTCAGCTGCTAGTCCTCATATTTGATGATGAATGACTCCACACTTGCACATTTGCATATTTAAACATATGGCACATTCAGGCAAAAATCCTGAATTTCTGCTCCAAAGAGAGTTTTTGACCTTTTTGTCGGAGCTGCTACACAATGCAAGGACAGCTGAATGTGTTATGAACCACACACAAACAAACACACACGGGCACAAAGACAGACAGTGGCAGACACAGACAGACATTAAACAAGGACGTTTTAAAGAGGACAGAAACAGCTTTATCATCCACACACCTATCCATCACCCTTTACATAAAATCACCAAAACACAGCCGCCGATCCATCTCATCAACAAGCAAACACCCGCTGACACACACAAACACATACACGCACACACAAACGTCGTGGAGATCTTTCACTAACGAATGTCTGCAGCCATTATGCAATCCTGCCACTCCTTTTCTCTCCTTAATGAGCCTCAATCAGCTCATGGACCACTTTAAATCAAGAACATAGTCGAGTGATTAAGGACCACAGACAGAACGATGGTACAGAGAGAGACAAAGAAGGTAAAAGGCTGAGAAGTAGAAACAAAACAAGTTAAATTGAAAAAGAGCAGCAAGAAAAATTGGAATAAAGAGACATTGGGAGCCAGGGGGAATGTGTTTTGTAAATATTTCCTTGCTTTTCTTTTTTGGCCAATTTTGCCACAGGAGAGCGGCAAAACAGAACAAGGATAACAAATACTTTACACAAGTGGCGAGGATGAGTCGGGGTAGCTAGGGAAGGGTTGCTTTAATTGTTTTTCTTTCCCTTTTTCACTACTCCTTGTCTCAATGGATTAAGGAAATAGGTTAGAACAGGACAATGAGACAGCAGAGAGAGGGGAGGAGGGGAGACGGTGAAGGGAAAGAGGAAGAATGTTGGCAAAACAGTTTTAGAAATTTTGGTCTCAAAGCAATGACAAAGATGGCCTTCCCCATGTTTACCTCTTAATTAGGTTGATGTAATGTTTTTTTGTTATTAGCATCTTACCAGTGCCAGATTGGACCCCATTTTCCTTCAGAGCGGCCTTAATTCTCCATGGCACATATTCAACAAGGTGCTGGAAACATTCCTCAGAGATTTTGGTCCATATTAGCATGTTAGCATCACACAGTTGCTGCAGATTTGTCGACTGTCCATCCATCACATTGCAAAGGTGCTCTAACTCCTTGTCATGTTCAAGGATCCAGTTTGGGAAGCTTTGTGACATAGAGTGTTATCCTGCATGAATACTTCTTTAAAAGGTGAGTTCACTGCGGACATAAAGGGATGGACATGGTCAGCAACAAAACTCAGGTAGGATAGTGTTGATCCATTAGTACTTAGGAGTCCAAAGTGTGCCAAGAAAGTTTACAGTGTATTATACTATAACACCACCACCAGCAGCCTGAACTTGTGGTGGTGGCCACATTTTTCAATCTTCTATTATCTAATTTTGATGACACTCTAACAACTGTAGCCTCAGTTTCTTGCTCCTGGCTGTCAAGAATGGCCTGCTTAATGCCACAGCACAAGCAGACAAAGGCTAACTGTAGGGAGGAGAAGGGAAAGAAAAAATCCTTTGAATCTCAAAGGAAAATAACCATAACTAACTCATTACACTGTTTTGCCTTGTTTCCCTCTTTTCTTTGTCTTTCTGCCCTTATTTCTATTTTTTTTTATTTCGCTTTCTCTCCTTTTTCTCTACCCACTTGTTGTTGTTTTTTTTTTGTTTGTTTCTGTTTGTTCGTTTACTTTGTTTTGTTTTGTTTTCTTCATTGTCAAGTTTCATCTTGTTAATTTTTATTATATGTATAGAATTTTGTAAACCAACACTATAACTTGCTATGTACATATTTCTCTGTTCACATATTTTTGTTTGTATGCACTAATTGATGAAGAAAAAGAATGGCCTGCTGTAGCCCACCTTCCTCAAGATTCAGCATGCTGTGCCTCAGAAATGGTCATCTGCACACCTTGGTTGTAACGACTGTTTTTTTGAGTAATTGTTCTATCATCTCAAACCACTCTGGACATTCTCCACTGACCTCTGGCATCAAAAAGGCACCGTCGCACAACACTGTTGCTAACTGAATATTGTCTCTTTTCTGACTATTCTTTGTGAACTCAAGAGATGATCCCTTAAATTGCCGTTCTACCCTACTCTCATTCTCATTTTTAACTTCAACAGATTATTTTGACCATGTCTACATGAATTATTGTATATTAAGTTGCTACCTTATGATTGGCTGATTATATTTCAGAATCACAATCATAAATACTTCAGTAATCTCTAAGGGATAATCCAGTTGTTTTAGTAGCCCTTATACACAGGAAAGCAGAATGTCATATAAAGATATTTAAATAAGATAGAAGTATATTAGAATCTAAAAAGCAAAAATTAAGATGTGCAGAATATTTAAGACATAAAAATTCCCTTAATGAAGGAAAAAAGATAAAAGATATTTGCTCTAGAAAGCAGTTCACTCAGTGTGCCTCATGAAAAGGCCATGAAGTGCATGTCTTTTGGCATCAGTTCACACTAAAGCAGCTCTTGATACACACTGATGACAATGGATGCAGTCAACAAGTATCCACTCTGAACTGGGTAGGAAGACAGAGGGCATGCAACCTAAAGGGGCTTTTCCACTAAGTAGTATTTACTCGACTCGGCTCAGCTTTGCTCCGTTGTTTTGGTTTTCTGTCAGGGATTGTCCCTTATACCTGGCACAGTTTTCAGGAGCATCTCCAGCAGGTTTCCAAGTAATCTGCCCCCGACTAACTGTGACGTGGAAACACCACTGACCTCTAAAGCATCTGAGTATCGCCACAAGTCAGGGTATTGACCTGGAAATGAAACACCCCCTTTTGACACCTCCTGGAGGCTGCATGTCCTCCCAAATTCCCCTCTGCTTAAATATCATGTTTTATTGCTTGCATCTGACTTCAGAATAAAGTTATTCTCCTCCAAACAAAAAGCCTCAAAGGGGTTGGCAGCTCTATCCCCTCTGTTCCCTCCTTCGTGTTTGTGAGGGTGTCACCATAATTTTACGCCGCCATGTAATGACTCTGCCACCTTTCTCTGAGAGGTACTCATACGGTCTAGACTGTAATGAAAAACAGATTGCGTGGTACCCAAACTGTGCACAGTTCACGAGCAAGGACTACGCCATCAACAGAATGTGATTCAAGGATTTTATTGAACATGTGAATTAATTTTTGTGCAGTCTAATGATTTTGGGGAACAGTGTTGGACATCTGCTACAGCTCCCAGGCACAACAAACCCCCTTTGGGCCCAAGGACTTGAAGGACAGAGACAGACAGAGATAGGGGAGGGAAGGAGGGGTGTAGAAAGCAAGAACAAAATGGGAGGAGAGGATTAGGTCTGAATTTATAGATCCCAGAACAGGTGTGGTTGAGCTGTGGTCCAGCTCCAGGAACTTTGCTTTGCAGCATCACTAGATTGGCAACATGAGCAGGTGCAACAGGCAAAGAGCCCTTTCTCAATTTAACCCAATGTTACCAACAAATTACAGTTGAAAATAATCACTTGCCCTGAAATGAGAGTTTAGTACTTCTGTTTCCATCTGCTCTTGATCATATCAAGGTATATATGATCATATCAAGAAGCTGTTTTGAAGCACAAAACCCAAGGTAACTGCCCGCCTTTGCTCAAATCTGCCTTTGAATGCTGGAAAGAAAAATCTCTCACCAGACAGAAACACATCCTTAAATCGAGGAGGCCACACACACTCATAAGACCCTGCATTTGGATGTGGGTGGCTCAGAAAGAAGCAGAGGAAAAGGGGAGGGAACATACAGCAGATCTAGAAATGCAAATCTCAGCTCCTCACATCACCCTCAGTCTTATCAGCCAAAGACAAACAGAGAAAAGAGATTTATCTCCGCCAGCCATATTAGAAACGCTCCACTGTTTCCATTCTCTGACAATATGAATGTTTGATATGAATCATCAGCCAGAAAATAGCATTTATGATGAGCCGAACATGCAAATATGGAGGATTGTTTGCTTTTGTCTTTTCTTTTCTCTGAGGAAGATCGGACTTTTAATGGCCCGCCCAAGGTTGATTGAACAGTTGAGATTCAGAAGATTCTAACCAGGGAGTTTGACGTCAGATGTGTAAGAGTTCAGACATTTTGTTAAATCAGCAACAGTACTTACACTACGCCATTTTCTCTTACACCAGTCTGTTTCTGTCGAATCCCACAGACCAGGAATGATTTCTACTTTCTTCTTCTCATCCAGGGCCCAACAGTTCAACCCTGATGTCCCCCCTCTCCTGCAACACTTTTCTCCTGGGTGATCCCAAGGTGTCTCATGCCAGACCAATCCACAATCAGGGTTGTGGGTCTACTCAGGTCTCCATCCAGTGGGACATTCCCAAGGGACTCCTTTCTGACTCCTTTCAATACGAAGGAACATCGGCTCTACTTTGAGACCCCTCTGGATGTCCATACTCCTTAGGCTGAGAATATCATTTAACTACTTGTATCAATGATCCCATTCTTTTGGTCATTAATCAAAGCTCATGAACATAGCTGAGGGTCTGGGCGCAGATAGACCTGTAGTTTGAAAGGTCCATCTTCTGGCTAAGATCTGTATTCACCACAACTGTTTGGTACAAGACTGCAACACTGCAGTTCTTTACCAATCAGCTTGTCAGTCTCTAAGGTCATGTGACCCTCACTCATAAGCAACATCCTGAGATACCTGAACTCCCTCACATGAGGTAAAGACCCATCCTTGAGAGGGGATGGTACTCCATTTTCCAGCAGAGAACCAAGACCTCATTCTTGAAAGGTGCTGACCCTCGTCCCTGCTGCTTGACACTCATTTACAACCCTGTGTTCTGCTGGAGGTCCTCAGACAACAAAGCAAAATCATCTGCAAAAAGCAGAGATGAAATTCAGAGATTTTCAAATCAGACACCTTCACACCCCCTTGATATCCTGGCACTGGGACTATGCCCAGCTTTGGCCCCCTAGGCCCCCGTACGCCACAATCCCACAGTAGCTCTCACAAGATCCCTGAAGAAAATGGTTGTAAGCCTAAGTCCACAAAGCACATGTAGACTTGATGGGCAAACTCTGTTCCCTTAGGAGTCCTGCATGGGTGAAGAGCTGGTCCTCTGTCCCACAGTCAGGACAGAATCCACAGTGTTCGTCCTGAACCAAGAGCAAGGCTGCCCATAAGGGGGATAAAGGGCAAAGCCTTCTTGGGTCCAGCTTCATGGAGGGCCCATAAAGGTTTAAAAATGGTCTATCCTAAGATTCCCGAACTAAAGCAGTAGTAACCAAACTTAACTTTTAACCCAAATATTCTCATTTCCAATCAAAGAAACAAAACAGAAATGTATATAGGAGTGGATCATTAAAATGTGCACTGTTTTAACACTTGAGGGTTAAAACACTGTTTTAACCCCTTTCCCCAAAGTTTTACTGGCCTTTTTCCATAATATTAACATTTTGCAAGCTCAGTTGGACTTAACCTTTGGGCCTTCAGTGTTGATTATCATTTGAGGATCACATGAAAAGTTGGAGAACAAAGCAGGGGGGCAAGTAAGACAATAGTACTTCAACAATAGGTTGTTTGAAACAAGGCCTTGTAGGTAAATGTCGGTCAGTGGCGAGCACTTGGGCCTCTGGTCTATTGCATGGGTAACAGAACTGAACCACATCGAGAAAGTGCCCTTACTGGGTCTTTCTGGGGCCTGGCGATGTCACTGTGTGGCCCTGCCGTAGAGCAGAGGTTCTAGTCCATGTGTGCCTTGGGATCTTTTACAAGTGTTACAACTACATGAAAACTAACTAATGAGTTTTTTGGTTCCTAAGTTAAGTAATGAAGTCATGAATCACTTAATTTCAAATTTGTGACCTGTCAGGTTCAAAGCTGTGTTCCTGAATTCATTAAATTTAGCAAAGTTTTAAATGAATCCTTCATGAAATAAATATTCAAATAGTAAAACAGCTGTTGCTCATATATTCTCAGGCATAGGTCAGTAGAGATTTACAGACTTCTAAAATAATGTAGCAGAGGTTAAGAGACTACTTTTCATGAGTATGAATACGGTGTGCCTTGAGATTTTAGTCTGATCTTAGGCGTGCCTTTAGCAAAAAAAGGTTTGAAAACCGCTGCCCTCGAGCAAGCCGTACGGAGGGGAGGCTGTGATACCCTGGTAATGAGAAAACACTGTCTGGTCCTGGCAAAGCTTGGTTCTCTAAAAGCCCCAGTGGATCACCCTTAGCCACCTCGCCTGAATTAGGGAAGCTGGGGCACCCCCCCGGAGCTAGACCTTGAGGGGAGCTCGATGGGGAGCTTGATGGGGAGCATCTGGTGGCTGGGCTTCCCTCCATGGAGCCTTCAAATGCTCAGCCAGATAAAACGACATGAGGGCACCACCCTGGGCTCGCCACATGCAGGGATGGGAATGGGGGTCATGGGGCTGGGGTGGCAGACAGATCAAGGTTTATGGATTTATTTTCTTGTTCCCTGATCTCCTAAAGATTTTAGTACTGTGGGAATGAAACAAACTTTTAAGCATGCCGAATTACTGACTACAGGAGAATAAAAATCAAAAAACTAGCAAACAATTTCAACAGCATTTTACAAATTTAACTAGATGCTTTTGATTCAAAACTTCCCAGAGCGACGCAAAAGAATTCACTGAAATAAGTTACAACTTTTGTAGAATTCAGTTTTTCTGAATGCCTGACATTTTTACAAAAAGCAGCAGCTCTCCTTTTCTTTGTGAGGGTGTGAGAGTGGAGGTGTTATTCAGGGGAAATCTACCACCAGGAGCACCTGCAGTGGTCTTTTGACTGAAGGCTGCACAGCTATCAGTCTGCATACGGGGTATTATCCTCAGCACAAAGAAACACATTTCAGCTTGTTCTGCAGTGGTGGAGCTGTCAGTGGATAAAGATTCACTAAGATGATGAATTAGTGATTTTTATGTGAGTACTTCACTTCACTTCGCTTCACTTCACTGTATTTAACTGTCCCTTAAAGGGTGATTTGGTTTGCAGAAGACAAACAAACAATCATAGACAGACCTACAAAAATACAAAATGTCCAAAATGTGTACGTCAGGTACAAGGTACACAGTCTAAAGACTGCAGGTCAGTTTAAATAGGTAAAGAATAGATAAAAGGACAAAAAAGATAAGTAAACAGCAGATTAAAAACAAAAAATAAAGCAGAGAAATAGCAGCAGCAGCATGATTACCACCTCCTTTCTGCTGCATTTAGGGTCCAGATGGAGAGTGGTACAAAGGAGAACATGTACCTGATTTTGGTAGCTGGGGGAACGGTTAGTCTGAGACCAATGGAAAGTGCTTTTGAAGCAAAGGAAAAGTTTTCATAGTAAGACTTTTTATTTCAGATTATTTATTTACTTATATATTCTTAGTTAGGGAATTTTATGTCTGATACGTCTGTGTAATCAATGTGTGTCATTGTATTTAGATGTATGTGTTTGTGTATGTGCTGCAAACAACTTTGCCCCCCGGGGACATTAAAGGTTTTCTAAGTTTAAGTCTAAAAGGAAGTAGTTTGTATTCCTTGTTAAGAGGAGAAGTATCATCCGTACAAATGGATTTGGCCTTCTTGAGCACCTGAGTGTTAAAGATATCATCCAAACGACTGAATCTTGGCCCGGCTACTTTGGAAGTAACATGGACGATTCTCCCTTGGGAATTCTTGTCCTTGTTGGCAAGGTAACCATATCAACAGATGACAGAAAAAGAAAATACAGTTTCAATGAAGGTACTGTAAAACATTTTCATCAGGCCTCTGTCTACCTGGAATTTGGCAAGTATGCCACTGCAACGTGTCCCAACGTTGGCAGGTTATTTGAAAATGCAACTTTTTTTGTGCATTTTGTCCTTTTATCCGCACATGAACATCATTTTAAGTCACTGAAAATGTATATTTTGTTTAACTCCAGCCAATATTTAGATGATTAAAAGCTCTATATGCTTATACTTTCTTTTTTAACAGACAAGAAGGTTTTTTAGTTCATACCTTTACATGTTTTGACGGAGATCTTCCGTCTTTGTCAGAAGTGTCACCTGATGTTCTCCGTCGAAATATGTAAAGGTATGAACTAAAAAACCTTCTTGTCTGTTAAAAAAGAAAGTATAAGCATATTATCTAAGTAGACATAATGAACCTACTTGGACAATTAAAAGCTCTGTTCATGGTGTCCCGATGTGGACGGGGACAACAGCATTCAGTACCCAAAACTATACACTCTGTGCCAACCTCTTCTCGGGGTGGTGTCACACCGTAAGACTGCTTTCAGTGTCTCTGACTGGATTGTTTACAAGATCCCACAGACTTTCTGTCTCTGCTGAAGTTTTGGATGAGACCAGGTGTTACTGTTTCACTAGTGACCATGTTGACCCATTGATGCTTTTATAGAAATCAAACAATCAGTCCAAATTTATTTGAATAGCACTTTTCTTTTCTATTTTTTTAAAGATTATATTTTGGGCATTTTTGGGCACAGTGGTTGCTTACCACTCCGCCAAACCAGCACCCCATTCGAATAGCACTTTTCACACACAATCTTGTGGGGGCATCAGTGGCACAGTTTGATGGTTCGAGCCCAGCTCCAACTGTCACATGACGATGTGTCCTTAGGCAAGACATTTAACCCCAAAATGCTCCCACTGCTGCGTTAGAGGTGTCTAAATGGGCATGAAAGTGCGAGACAGTGGTATAAAAGGTGAGACTGTGGAGAGGACTCAAAACCACATCATCATTGACAACAGGCTGACATTCAGTGACAACACAGATGCAGTTTTTAAAAAAGCTCAACAGCGGCTGTGCTTCCTCCAATAACGTAACCGTTTTGGAGTGAGCTGTAAGATGATTGCAATATTTTAGAATTCTGTGGAAGAGTCTGTCCTCACCTTTGTTTTTATTTCCTGGTTTGGGAGCCTTGCCTTGTCCAATAAAAAGAGGCTTAAAGATATTGTAAAGGTGGCCTGCAAAATCATTGGTGTAAAATCACCTGATCTGTCTGAAATCTTCCGTGACAGAGTAAGATCCAAGGCTCGGGACATCATACAGTGTCCTGACCATCCCCTTGATGTGGAATTTGATCTCCTGCTTTCAGGCAGGAGATTCAGGTTACCATTGGCTAAATGAAATAGGATGAAAAACTCTTTTATCTTCCAAGCCATAACTGAGCTGAATGCAAAAATGAATCAACATGATTGATTTCATTTGTGTCGCTGTTGGCAATTTTCATTGGGGATGGCTTCATTCCTGGTCTGCTCATTGATGTTTCTCTTGGTTAATGCGCTCCTGTGTTTTTGTTGTTGTGAATGACTTAGTGAGACTGTGTATTAATGTCTTTTTTACCTGGCTGCAAAGCAAAATTCCCTGAGGGGACAATAAAGTTGAAGTTGAATGTATTTGCTGATGCTGACAGAGGAACTCCAACCATCAGTGAGTGAATGTAAATGGGTAAAGCTGCTTTGAGTAATTAAAGAGATGAGAAAAGTGCTACATAAGCTCAAGTCCTTTTACTGTTTAGCATAAAATTTTTTTTACTAAAAAAAAAGAGAAAACTGAATGCAACATAGGAATGAATGAAATGTAGACACCATGGTTTTCGCAGATGTTGAAACCAACAGGAGAGTTCACAAAACGTTCTAACAACAGGATTTGATCAGGTTTTTTAGATACGTCTCAAGAGAAATCTAAATGAAGAAATATTTGCCCATTATGCCTGCTAACACCAGTTAACATAGCCACATGTTAAACCGTAACACCAGTCAGACTTGTAGTTGGAATGACAAAAATGAAACTGCTAAAAAGGAAACAGTTGCATATCATTGATATTGTCACAAGGTTATAATGATTGTTTAACAGTGCATTTTTAAAGAGTTGCAGGAGGAGATGTTTTGAAAACTTTATGCATGTGGATGGGAATATTTTTGGTAACAGAGCTGGTAAACCTAACCCTGCACAGCAGCTGGATCCACCTAATTCAATGACTGTAATCAGGCAGATCCAACCTGCTAAGCTCCAATCTACAATTGTGAGTGCCCCACAGAGGGAAGACCCAATCAGCGTCCTTTGGAGCAGGAGGAGGTGAAGCTACAAGCGAGTCAAAAGCAAAAAGCGACGACTGGCACAGAGATTAGCATAGACAACAAGTATTTACATATAGAGAGGACATGTTTGCTCCACTTCTAACATGTTTTTGAGAGAGTTTTGGTGTGATTAACAGAGAGATTGTCATGACTATGCCTTTGTTTTTGTTGGTGTTTTGATATCATCTCTCCTGACATGTGTCTGTTTCACCCTGCTGTGTTTTCTGTATTTAGTTTATTCCTCGACTTTTTCCTGTTTTATTTTGTAGCTTTGTCCTCTGTGTATCTTTTCTTGTTTTACTTCCTGTCTTGTCTGCCCTGATTAGTTCACCTGTGTGATTTGTCACACCTGTTCCTGGTTTGTCTTGTTATCCCCAGTGCACATAGTCACTGTTCCCTCTTGTCTCTGTCTGTTTATCTGTCTCCCATGCCACATCCCCTGTGTAAGTTTCCAATGCTTCTAGTGTTTTTTCTTTGTAGAAAGTTTTCTGATTTTGAATTTGTAAGAGTTTGTTTTGTATTCTGAGATTTTTTTGGTTTAAATAAATAGCTGTGTTTGTATCTGCATCTGGGTCCAGCTTCTCCTTGTTCTTAGTTTAACTTTTAACTAACCTTGACAAAGATCATCCAGTCACCTGCCTGATAAACTTTTGGAAGGTTCTACCTATTCCCAAACACTTCCTATGGACTTAATTATAAATTGAAATGTATACATATAAATAGTCCATCTGGTGTGTCAGGTTAGGGAAAACCTGTGTTTAAAAACAACCTAAGTTGCTCCAAAATCAGCAGAAAACAACTCCTGCAGGACAATATATTAGTTAAACACTTTAATATCTGAAATGACCGCTAACATGGTCATTGCGAATTAACAAGACCTGTAGCAATACATTTCAGCAGCAGAGAAAGTAGGCAGCCATGCAGGCACAGGCTCATCTCTGTGTGGGACACTTTCACTCCAGTAGAATCAGAGGGAGACACTTTTACTCAAAGAAACTGTGACTTTTGTTTCACTGTTTCCACCCTTCATTTTGATTTGTTTCCAATCTATAAGAACAACTCTGCCATGCCATGTTTTGATAGTATTTACATGCACACTCATCTTACTGCCAAAAGGACTTTTTTTTTCTCAATTTCAGGTCAAAAAATCGCACCAGACTTCTTGTGAAGATAAATTCCCTGACTCATTCAGCTAAACATCATTTATCAAGATATATGCACAAAGAAACAAGGCATGGGTTGCTCCTAGTAGGTACAAAAACACATCCTCCAATGAGTCAAAACAACTTTTACAAATAATCATTATACCTCGATAAAAGACCCATGTCAGGTAAAATTCTGCCCGTTTTATTAGCAGGTATTTCAAATAATTGCTATGCCTTATTTTAGCTTTCCATCTCTTGCTATCAGACATTTACTTGGACCTGTGAAGTGAATGTGGGTTAAAATAAATCAATATTTCAGATGATTTGTGACTTGAAAATTGAACAAACACAGTCACTAAGAGATGATTTTTGTGATTCATGCAGCTCACATGATGCTTCATGTGCAAACAAGCCTTTCGTTCCATCATGACTGTTCATACTTCAGCATCCTGTTGTTTGGCAACACGGCTGCTCGATGGTGTGTTGAATCTGTGCTAATTAAAAGAGCTGGCAACTCATCATGCTTTGTTTGTTCTGCTGCTCCTTTTTCTGCAGCAAGCGGGAGGAAAAATGCATATTAATCAGAGTGGATACTTTGTGGGTTTATTTATTTTCCTTTTTTCAGTTCTGTTCCACGGAGCTGAATAACTGTAACAATATCAGCAAAACAGTCCAAGGTTAGCAGAAACAGAAAGTAAACATTAAGGCACGCATGGTTTCGTTATAGCTGGGACACAAGGGAGCTGTGCTCAGGCTATAGCGGCTAACAGTCGTGAAGGGGAAATGAGACGAAAACAAAATGCAATGTAAGAAGCCCTGTGAAGCGTTTTAACCTGAGACAAGATGAACATATCCTCTCAGCCAGACCTAATCTAAACATTTCATCCACTTCATCATGCCAGCAGGGCCAACGCAGCTCCATTTGGAGCAGCTCCTTCATTTTTAAAAGTGGTATTTATTGCTTTATGGCGTACATAAATCATTAACACACTCACTCTGGAGGCTTTGGTTAACATTTTTAGTCAAATTGGTTGCCAGGAGGATCTGCACTCTGGAGTGCCTCTCCATATTTTACAGCGCCCCACCTTGTTGGGTTTGGCAGGAAATCATTTGAGGAATTTTATGGCACAAAACAAGAGAGTGGCTGAAGCTTTAAAGTCCTACCTGAAATATTTAGGGGAAGGAGAGCCAAGGAGGCCAGAGCATGCCAGAGCAGGAAGGGATGGAAAATTTACTCTCCCAAAATAAATCTCGCCAAAAATCTGCACCAAATCCAATCACCTTTCAACAAGTAGTGTGTTGTTTTGGAAATGTGGAGGTCCAAAGCTAAATCACCCTGTAGTGGAGAAATAAAAAAGTTTCTTTTTATTTCACCACACTGATTATAGCAAAGGCATGGGGCATTAGATACTTCAGTTAATGTGCTCCTGTGTTTTTGTTGTTGTGATTGACTTAGTGTGACTGTGTATTAATCTCTTTTTTTTTACCTGGCTCCAAAGCAAATTTCCCTGAGGGGACAATAAAGTTGAAGTTGAAGTCAGTGGGTAGTAAAACAACAATTATCCCGTCCCAGCCAAATGCCAGCTGAATTCCATCCAGTTACCAGCCACTGGGAGTCTAAACAATGTTTTTGTTTGTTTTTGGTTTGTTTGTTCTATATTTCTTCCATGGTGGCATTTTCCATGCTAAAAATTGTCATTTATATATCCTCTAGAGGGGTAAGGGTTACATGTTTATCAGGTAATTAAATGGAATCTAAGTACAACCATTAGGGTGAACATTTTGGAGCACTTTCCTCTCATGGATTAGCCAAGACTCTGCCAGGGAAACAGTGCCTTCATCTGAAGATCCTTTCCTTGTACTGTGTCACTTTACTCAAAGAACACTCAAGTCCTCAAAACGGCAGAAACACTCTGTACCACAGAGCAGACCAGGTTTAGATGGTCCAAAGCGCAGTCATTTTCTGTGTCCTCAAGTTAGGATCACACCAGGTCGCTTTGACAACTCCCTTATTTTTAGACAAATTCACAGCTGGACGCGAATGGGAGTGCACGATCATTTGCTGAATAAACATCACAAGCAGTGAGCATAATAATGGCACCTGCAACAGGCAGAAATTAGATTCATGCCAGAGAGATTTGTGCCTGGCGTGCATTAGACTTTCTCTCTGAAGGCTTCAGGCAGCATTTGGAGTGATGTACATGCTCAACTAGAAACTATAAATGACATAAAATTAGTCATTTTTGTAAGTCATAAAAAAGAACAAGACAACAATGACCAATTTTTTCAAAACTTGACTACATTTGACTTTAAATCTGATCAAAACCAGGATGAAACTCATGATCATGATTCTCTCTGTCTGTGTTTTTGTCTCCTGTAATATTGAAGACATCAGCCAGGACCGACAGCTCAGTGAACAGTATCGTATTTGTCATCTGGCAGCATCATCTCATTGAACTTTCCATCAGGACACACCAGAGATCGAGGCCTCTGCAGATCTCGGAGGTAGATCTATTTCTAGACAGAAGCCTGTGGCCTGGAGTGTGCGATAGTTTTGAGAGAGGAAATGGAAAGGAAGCAGAGAGCGATAAATAAGTAATTGAGTAAATTCAGCGTCGCTCTCGGTCCCAGACTCCAGGATCATGCGGCACCGTATTCAAACATTTTTCTTTTTACCCCCGCAGACAAAACTCGAAGCAACTTTCAGGGAAATCTAACCATCAGGTGTCGAGCCTGGTTTGTGTTATCAGAGGGTGGTGAGCAGAGAAATAGGATGAGAGGTGACGTTATTTAAGTGGAAGTGAGATTTGGTGATTTTACAGTCACTTGGGTTTGACAGGAATTCACTGTTTTATTGTAATAGACCATCAGTGAAGCAGTCGGGGAGAGAAAGTTCTGTTATCTGAGGTTTTGGGCATGTTTGCGAGAGACAGTGGGAGTTATTTATGTGTGTGTTTAGTGTTTGTGGTATAATGTGTCCGAAAGGGAGACAATTCAGATACAAACCACAATTCCAATGAAGACAACAAATGACTGGGAGATATCTGTTTGGGACATTCACCAGGTGAAAAGCTCAATTAAAAAAAGGTGAATGTCATGGTAGGGTGTTAAAGGAGTCTCCCTGAAAGGCTCAGTCATTCACAAGCAAGACTGGGGCGAGGTTCATCACTTTGGGAACAACTGCATGAGCAAATAGTCCAACACTTTAACAACATTTCTCATCGTAAAATTGAAAGGAATTTAGGGATTTCATCATCTACAGTCGATAATATCATCAAAAGATTCAGAGAATCTGGAGAATTCTCTGTACATATGAGACAAGGCTGAAAACCAGCATTGGATGTCCATGACCTTCAATCCCTCAGGTGATACTGCATTAAAACCCAACATCATTCTTTCTTATTCTTTTATATTAATATTTTAATGTTAATATTACCATTTTTGGCCAATCGCCCCCAGGTCATGTGACCCAAAGACTTCATATCAGTGTTGAATCAAAGGACCACACAGGCTGATCAAGACACGCCCCTTTTTATTTCATTTGAATACTCTGCAGATTTTATGTTAATAAATATTCATATGAGTTCAGGACCAAGAACTCCACTGCTTGATTGAGATACAACTCTTTTCATTCCATTTCATTGAAACTCATGTTTTATTTATTTAAAAAACACATTCATGTAATATTGGATCACACAGAAACGTCTTTAAATCCCCAACATTTTATTTTGAAAACCAGAAGTCGATACAAACTTGGTATCTTGACTTTCTCAGACGTCTCAATGTATTGTCATAAAGCTTGTAATATGGGTGCATTTAAAATGTTGGAGCGGCTGGCTAGAAAAGGAAAGGTGGCAGGCTTGACAGCACTCACACACTCTTGGTTTTGCTGCATTTCTTGCAGGTGTTTTCTGGGTTTGGATTGTGTTGGGCTTTGCTTCCTTACTAACTTGCTGCACGTCTCTGCTCTTCAGGTATTTTCCCTTATTGAACTACATCAAGCTGTTGTAGGCTGTTTGCCCTTGTCGGCCACCGTACAAACACTTACTGAGTGCTGTAAAAGGACACATGATGTAACACAGTGGTGAACACGCCCCTGTCCCAGGTTTTTTAGAACATGTTGCAGACATCAAATTCAGAATGAGTAAATATTTGCAAAAACAGTGAACCAGTTTAAACATTAAATGTCTTGTCTTTATAGTTCATTTCATTGAATATAGGTTGGAAAGTATTTGCAAACTATTATTCTGATTTTACTTACAATAACCAGTACATTTTTAAGAAACAAGACATCTTCCCTCTCAGCCAGCATCACCTAAAGCCAGCACAAAAACACATCTATGACTGGTACCTGCGGAGGATGACGCACATAACGCCGTGTGTGATTATGCACCCACCTGAGATGGCCGCCTCCTAATATCTCCTCTGTATGCGTGTTTGTCACAGTCTGAGTGGATTTTTTTTTTCTTGCTTGAGTCTGTGTTTGGGTGAGCCTGAAGGAGAGTGCATGTGTTCAAGAGCGTGTGTGCATTAAGCCCTTGGAGTATGTACCTGGGACTTCCTGCTGATATACACTCTTACCGACACTCGTCCCCTCCCAGCTTTGCTCTTTTTATCCCGCTCCTTCTCTTCCGTCCTCCTTTCTCAGCCCAGTTTCTTCCTTACAATGACTCAACTCACTTTTTTTACCACTGCAGTTTTATAAGTATTTTTTTAATATCCTGAGTCAACACAAGTGTGGGCATCATAAAGTCTAAAAGTTTATTCAAAAACTGGATGTTTCTTTGTTTTGTTGGATTCTATCCACAGTGTTGAAATAATAATTGTACATTACTTTACATTTAAAGGGATAGTTCTGGAGTTTTTAAGTGGGGTTGTATGAGGTTCATGGCATCAGCCTGAACATTAGCCACAGTGACAGAGATCAGCTCAGAAAGAAAGAGCCGGCATGGAAGCTAAACCTCTATATATATCTGGAGATGGGGTCACCTCCACTCTGTGTGATATAAAATGTTTTAGGTGAAAAAGCCCAACAAAAACATGGCTGAGTTAGCAGATCCCATAATTGAGATACCCTGGAGAGTCCACAAGGCCACGTGGACTTGGCCTATGACCATGTCCCTTGAGAGATCTTTCGGGGTAACTGCGGGAATATGGGGTCCTGGGGCCTGTGCTGGGAAGGGTGTGTCCACATCCTTTGTCTTTTCCATTCCCAGCATGTGTTGGCCTCCACCATGATCACCTTCTGTCACGATTCTGTTCTTTTTTTTATTTTCATGGACAGGATCTTAAGGTGTAGCTAAGGGGAGGAGGGTATTCAGATCGGAGATCTCAGGATGTCATCTCTGCTCTTTGCAGATGTTGTTCTGTTGGCTTATTCAGCTAGGGACCTGAAGCAGGCATTTGGGTGCCAAGCAGCTGGGCTGAGGATCAACAAGTCCAAGCCTGAGGACGTGGTTTTCTTCTGGAAAAAGGTGTGGATTGCTCCCTCAGGTGGGGAGTTAGTGAAGGAATTCAAGTATCTTGGACCAGGAGATGGATAAGCAGATTGGTGCAACATCTGCAGAGTTCCAGACTCTGGGCTGAACTTTTGTGTTTATCAACGTTTCAACCCTCACCTGTGGTCATGAGCTCTGGGTAATGACCGAAAGAATGAGATCGTGGATTCAAGCAGTTGAAATGAGTTTCCTCAGAAGGGTGGCTGGACTCAGCCTTAAGCTGGGTACACACACACACAAGGGTTTTCTAAATCTGAAGAGATTTTTATCTGTTCGAGACCCCACACATGAAGATAAAAAATCAGGCATTGAACAGTTTTGATCGTACTGTGTGTGGTGTGCTCTGATAATCTCAACACAACACACCACACACATAATCATTCTGTCCCACCACCGATCTAGAATCTAGTCCTCCAAGACAGAAATCTCGATCAAACCTGATCTAACAAAAACAAAGAAGAAGAAGCATAGCAACAACTATAAACGCTGTCTATGGCAACAACCAGAAAACACAACACGCAAAATGGAAGAGGACAGAAGAGAAGAGAGAATGATGGAGGCCTTAGGACTATTTTTGACGAAAAATGGGAACTAAATAAAGAAAAGACTGTGGAAAAAATCCTGTAGGTAGTGTGAACACATGAGTTACTCCTCTGCTTCTTAGGCCCAAGGAACTTTATGTTTATGTTTCAGGTCGGCCATGCTTGTTTTTATTTATGCCTGCTTCCTTGTTCCTCAGTCAGCTCACTTCTTGATTGGCTACATTCACGTCACAATATTGAACAAGTTTAATATTTTCGATTGTTGGCCCCAACCCGTTTCAGAGCCTATCATTCGGACAAATTCACTCTTAACACACCTCAGACCACAGGACAATCTTATAGGATAATCTCATAAAACAGGAGATAATCTGGAGTTTGCCATCCTTGGTCAGGAGGGGGAAAGTTGGACAAAAACAGCCCAATAATCTCTATGTGTGTACCCAGCTTTAGATGAGTTGAGGTGGTTCTGGCATCTAATTAGGATGCCTCCTGGTCACCTTCCTGTGGAGGTTTTCCAAGGGAGACCTCCAGAGACAACTTCAGAACTCACTGAAGAGACTATATATATCCCATCTGACCTGGGAACGGCTTGGAATTCCAGGAGTAGCTGGAAAATGTGGCATCGGAGAGGGAAGTCTGGGCTGACCTGCTTTGCTTGCTGTCCAGCTGGATGGATTTAATGTCTAGCCCAATGTGCCTCATATGACCCTTCTTCAAAACTCCTTAACATCCTTTTCAGCAGATATTTGAGCAAAAAGACAAAGGAATTTGGCTGATGTGGGATGTTGATGCAGAGCTTTGGGAGGGGGCTAAGAGCTGTGGTGATTGGTCAGTGCTGCGAGGCTGAGCAGAGTTTTCCAGAGTAGCCTGACTGCATCAGTTGCTGTGATATTAATATTGCAAATTTCCAGTTTGGACTGGTTATCGTGCTGTTTTAACCATCTCATTAGGAAAGCATTACTGCTGAATGTTTGATTATTTTCCTCAGCCAGGCTTTGGTGAAAATAATTATTCTTTCCTCAGAAGCACAAAAAGCCTCGTCCTCCTCTCACTTCTCTTCTGCTTAATGTCAAACCCCTGTTGTATTTTCACCTTTTTTATTCTTCCTTCCCTGAATTTGCCAGGGCAGTTTTGGATTTGTTGTTTTATCATCGCAGCTAAAAGAGGATTTGTGTGTCTGCATATGAGAGTGTTTTTATTTGTGTGTGTCTCTGTGTCCCGAGCTGAGCTGGTGGTCTTGTTGTGAAACACTCCGGGCGACATTAAGACTGGAAAGCAGACTGTTGCATTATGCATCACACACTCGTCCCTCTCTCTCTCGCTCCGTCCCTCTGGTTTGTTCCTTCTGTCCGTCTGCTTCAATCCACATTTCTGTTCTTCACTCTGTAATTCATCCTCCTCCTCTCACCATTCGTCTTTCATCTTCTCATTTCTCCCTCTGACTGCCTTCTTCTTTCTTTCTCCTCTGTGATCCAGTCTCTTTTTTATTCTCAGTTTGCTGTTGTTGGGACCAGGAGGCTAATTTTAGATCCAAATCACAGCTGGGGGGACGGACCCACACTCTCACAGATCTCCAGCACTGAGGACATTCCCCGACTCTGATCTCATCCCTCTGCAGGATTAAACTTCAGATTACATTACATTGATCTCTCAAAATGACTGATGCTGCACATTTATCTGTAATCAATAATGTAGGAGTTTAATCACCAGTGCTGGGATCTTGATTTCATCCTTGCCTTGAACTTTCATATCAGTTCTTACTGATTGCAGAGAAAAAAATATGCTTGTTTAACTTCTTTACTTCTTCTTATTTTACAGGGAGTGTTACTGAATCTGATATTTTTAAGAGATGATGCAGTTCAGCGTTGATTCAATGAAATAATGCTTGCGTGCTGCATCGAGAGTTTAATTTCACTCATTAATTAACAAAAGCAAATCCCTACACACTGAAAATACAGCAAATAAAAGCACCAAACTACCTCTGCCGCCCACTTTATTAAGTCCAACCATTCAACGGCTCAATAACACTGATCAGCCAATCACATAACAGCAATAAAATGCATTTCGGCACGTTGTCAAGGTCAAGACGACCCTGCTGAAGTCCAAACCATGCATCAGAATGCAGACAAAAGGAAATTTAAGTGCAAGATGGGCTAGCCTGAGTATCTTAGAAACTGCTGCTTTGAACACAAATAATCTCAAAGGTTTACAGAGGATGGTCCAAAAAAGATAAAATATCCAGTGAGTGATGTCAGAGGTCAGAGGAGAATGATCATATTGGTTCAAGATGAAAGGCGACAGTAACTCATTTACTACTCTTTAAGACAAAGATATGCAGAAACATTTCTAAATATAAAACACATTATACCAAAGCAGACGGCTACTTATTCTTTATATTTATTTTTTACATTTTATTCCTCAATTTATCCTTGAAAATCTCCAATGTTTCATATTTAATTGCCCTACACATGCTGATTTTATCGCTTTATTGCTCTTTATGTCATTTTGTCTTTGCTTTATCTCTGTAAAAGCATTATGAACATGAATGGTGATGAATAAGGTAAGTTGTCTTGCTTGTTTTCACTGGCTCTTTTTACATAGATTTATCCATTAGCTCCCTTAAACGATGAGTGATCAGTGATGCTAATGTAAAATCAAAAAGTTTGATGATCATAAAGCACAGAAAGATGCTGTTCTGTTTCGGGTAAATGCTAGTCATGCTGCTACACTTTGGATCATCTAAAGGCATTTGAAAGTGTATGCAGACGGGCCTGCCAGTTGGTAGTCAGTGATTATAGTCGTGCAGCCTACGCTGATTAGTACTGTCTGATTTTCCTGAAGCTGAACAGGACAAAGTGACGCTTTAGAACAACTAAAGCCACATGAACCTTGAAGGTGAGCTGGTCATCAGTCATAATGATCAGGTTATTGATAGATTATGTTTGCAGGAGTTTTGCTGATCTGAACTGGATCTATATTATTTATTGTGGCAAAAACAGGACGGCTGTTATGACCAGGACTGCAATCTTAAAGGGATAGAGGGTGGCACTGTTCTATCGATTCAGCTATATCCATATGTAAGAAGAAATTCAACACTGAGACAGTCGAATCATCTGGTGGGAATAACTCAAGGTGCAGGCTGAGAACATTCACGATGAGATAGCAGACGAAGATCTGCAGAGTGTGCAGGAGAAAATAACCCAGAGTCCCAGCAGGAACCTTACACATGTTGTTTGAGCCCCAGCCAGTCCTGGTGTCATCCTGCAGGGACAGCAGCCACACTACACGGCCCTGCAGGGGGACCAGGGTGTTTCAGTATTTATGCAGTGCTGGGGCCATTGTGGGGAGCACTGGGGTTGGATCTGGGATGGGTGAATACACACTCAGGTCCCCCTCACTTAAAGTGGGAGCTGTCTTGTAAACAAACATCCCGTGGATCCTTGAGGTCTGACAAACATGTTGGATGGATTTCCTTCGTCAAAACTTTATAAAGCTAAATATTTTACATCCTGCATTGTTTACAGAAATGCTTGCTGGCTTGAAGTCTCAGTCTTTGCCGATGTGCTGCTGAGCCTCATGGTGCAGTACCTCTGTCACCTCAAAGGTTTTAGACGTTATAGAAGGCCGGGCTGCAGCCTCTGGTTGGAGTAAAAAATAAGAAGTCTGTGCTAAAATTTCACTGCTCAGATTCACATAGTTTTGTCTTGCTGAGGCCTTTGTTTGTGTGTTCTTGCTTTTGTTTTTATTGATTTACTGCATCCTCTTCTGTGGTTTTGTGCTTACAAAATCCCCAACCCTGGATTAGTTTTTTATTGTTTGATTTTTCCATTACATGAGTCTCTCTTTCTCCATTTTGAAAGCTGTGATCTCCAGTGCCCCTCACTGATGGCAGAGTTTGCAAACATTCCTTTCTAATTTGATTCGCTAGTTATTTTCCAGAGGTTTTCCCAATGTAGGGAAGCAATTTAATGAAAAAGGTCATGGCACTGGCAGTTTATGTGCCAGTTTATGTACTCACCAGCCACTTTATTAGGTACACCTTGCTAGGACGAGGTTGGACACCCTTTTGCCCTCAGAGCTGTCTTAATTCTTCATGGCCTGGACCAGTTTGAGATGATCTGAGCTAGACATGGTGCCTGCTGGATATAGCTATTAGAGGATTGGTACAGTGGTCATGAGGGAATGGACATAGTCAACAGCCATACTCAGGTAGGCCGTGGGATTAAAACAATGCTCAAATAAGAAGCCAAAAGTGTGTAAAGAAAATATATCCCCCGTATCATTACACCAACATCAACCTGAACTGTTGATACAAGGCAGATGGATCCAAATTCTCTTCCTACCATCTGAATGCTACAGCAGAAGTTGAGACTCATCAGACCAGGCAACATGTTTCCAATCTTCCATTTTCCAATTTTGGTGAGCCTCTGTGAATTTCAGACTGAAACTACTGATCTTACCTGACAGGAGTGGCACCAGGTGCAGACATCTGCTGCTGTAGCTCATCTGCTGCATTCAGATGATCTTCTGCATGCTTCATCATTTGACTAACTGTTGCTTTTCTATTATCACAACGCCATTCTAATCTGACTTCTACCATCAACAAGGCATTACTAACTGGATAGTTTCTCTTTTTGGACCATTACCTATAAACCCTATCAATGGCTAGGTGTATGGCCATAGAAGAAGGCTGCAGAGGCCATTTTAATTTTCTCTCTGCACACCTTCAACAACCACATCAAACTCTCTGTTCCCCAAAGCTCTGCCTCCCTCTCTCTCTCTCTCTCCTTCTCCCCCTCTTTCCCTCCCTCCCTCCCTCTCTCTCCCTCTCTCTCTTCTGATTGACCATGTAGAGTAGCTGAATGTATTTATGATGGAGCTGAATGCTTCTTTGATCTGTTGGACTAACAGGCTGCTGTCGGCCCAGAGCTCTGTCTCTGTCTGCTGCTGTCTCAAAGGCTCTCTCTCTGTGCACATGTGGCTGGTTTGACCCCTCGGCTGCTCCAGATTCCAGCGGTAAAGTATGCATCAGCAACACCACATCTTAATAAAACAGTGCTCTCAGTAAATAAGAGTTGACCATTATACTTAAAGACTTACTTTACCTAAAATAGAGAAAATGTTCTTTGGAAGTTTGAAAGGCCTGATTAAATGGTGGAAACAGGTCCAGACTGATCACTCTCAGCAGCTTGAAGGACTTCAGTGGATCAGATTTGAAGTAGAGACAAGATCATAGAAGTTGTTCTTAGTGATTCAAATAGTCAAATGTTAACAAATTTAATTAGTAGGTTATTAGCCATTCAAGTCGTCAGCATCATGTTACTGTTTTACACAGCTGCTGGCTTTATGAAGCATGTTGATCCTTTATGTACTGAAAACTGAAAAAACCTGCAGATTATTTTATTATGTAATGTCCAGGTAACCTGACACACCAGACGGACAGGTCCATATATCCGCCACGGAAATATTTCAGTAGTTCATCTGGAGAAGAGCCCATAGAAATAATACCTTTTTAGAGGGCAGAACCTTCAAAACAACTGCAGCTGGTAATTGGACGATTGTTGTTCCATTCACACGGTTCACTGACCAATCCACATCAAGCCACAGTATGACGTAGCAGCTAGACCCTGTTGTTAGCCGTTAGCTTAAACTAAATTTCAGTCCTTAGACTATCTTCTTACATGAAATTATACATTTTCCCAGTCTGAAATGGTCGGACCAGCTCATCTGGCACCAACAACAAAATGCCACACTTAAAGTTCCTTAAATCAACTTTCTCCTCCATTCTGAGGCTCAGTGTGATAGTCATGGCCTTGTCTACATGCCTAAATGTATTATGTTGCTGCCATGTGATTGGCTGATTAGCTTTCTGAGTTACAAAAGGTTTAAAGACGCCATTGCATGTGCTTAAGTAAACCCTGTTAAGTCTTTTATTCCTGTTTCTTATTGGAAAAGTCAACGAAGCAGAGGCCGTAAAAGTAAAAAAGAACTGCAGTCTTGAAGTTATGAACCAAATTATTGTTTATTTTAAAATCTGTCATCTGAAAATGATATGCAAACACGACAACACAAACCAAATAAGACCCTCAGTGACATTAACTCCCTCTGACTTCTCTAACATCAGTATTCAGCAGCATCAGAGAGCCTCCGGGGAGCGTATGGCTCCATTTTTCCTCATTACCACTTTTCCTTTAATGGTCTAATTTTAAATAAAGAAGAAAGAAAAAATAAACACGACTGTTTCCTCTCTAAAACTAAAAACGATAGCCAGAACTCTTTTAAGTACAAGTAGGACGTGTCCAAACATAGTCTTTTCTGTAAATATTCTGCCCATTGCTCATTACAGCTGAGCAAGCCTTTAGGAAAGTTATTGGCTTAGCGCTTTATAAATAAGATAAGCTTAATTTTAATGCCTAATTAATCACAGCCCATATTTACACCCTCAGCCAACGATTCAGAGCCAATGCAGCATCACTTTGGATTTATTCAGCTCATGAAGCAACCTTGAAGGGAGCCATCGTCTGTCACATAAATGAAAAATAAGGTTAAAGAAACTCCAAATTACAATATTCTCTCTTATTTTTCCTTCCCTGTTACCTTCTGTGAAGTCTCCAAGTGTGTCTGCATTCTGCTGACCTCATTTGAATCACAGGGATTGTTAAATTGGCTACAAAATTGAAGACATCTGCCTGTGCCAGTGTTTTTACTACATGGCTCACAGCCCTGAGAGGAAGCGTACATGTGCGTCCCAGATCTACTGAGAGGAAAAGACCCTCTGTCTACACGCCGGCATCTGGCATTAACAAGTATCCTGGGTGTTAGGCCGGCGCTCACACACGTCACATGCAGATTCCAAAGATGCCCTGAAGACGATGCCCAAATTATGTGCGGTAGATGTCCTGGACTCGTTTATCCAGATTAAAAACGAAATGGACCACAGGAGTCATGGACGATGTTTAATATGCCAGTCAAACGGTGGAGGAACGAAATGCATTTTGAATTTCATTCGCTTAAGTAGCCACGGGTCTGTTTTTTTGGCAAAGCACAGTTCTTCTTGACAGTATCTCAGGGAGATATAAAGACATTTTTGTAAAATGAAAATGAAGATTTTTATATGCAAAACTAGAAGTGCTCCAAGAACATAACCCTCAGCCAAAACATTTACAACACCATCAGGTGAGTTATTGTCAAAAATGTTGAAAACTGCTCTATCTCGCACTGTTAACAAATCCATTAAAGAATTACTGGATCCACATCTGGATTTGGATCACCATCAGAATCGAATTATTTCTCCCTTCTGCTATAACCAATACTTCCTGAAAATGTCATGAAATCCTGTTGAGGAACTGTGTGGAAACTGTATGGAAAAACTGCCCTATCTCGCAATATGTGTCATGATTAATATTCCCTGAAAATCAGCATGTTGATAAACTAAAATAAATCAACTTTCTAATTCAAAAAAAGCATTAAAGAGGAAGAACAAACCTCAGCTCAGGATGGAAGAAATAGGAGAAAGTAAATACCGAGGTTAAATAATCTTTACATAAATATGGCAGACTAAAAGGCACAAAGTAAAGAAATGCATTAATTTTGTTATAGACTTTTTCATGACTTGTTTAATAAATGAGCTAAGCTTTGAGCTAGGCTAAGCTAACATGCCTTCATCAAATGTACAACATGGCAGAAAGAAATGCTGCTCATAGACAGAGAACATGTCGTCATAAATGTCCAGTTGCAGAAATATAACAATATGATGGGGTCCATGCAGTTAAGTAAAAATAATAAAACATTGTTTTAAGTTAACTAGTCAAAAAGATGTCAACTTCAGGAGGACTTAATCTATTCATCGATCACCAGTATGACTTGATCCCTCATGACTGGGGTCATCAACTACAATTGTGCAATAGCCAGTTTTACTGCTTAAGGATAATATAATTCTGTAAATATTTAGGTCTGACTACCACACCGATGCTGACATTTTAATTCTCCCCTTCCAGCCAAGTTCCAGCCACTGTGAGTCCCCCTCCACCTCTGAATTCCACCATTAACATGCCACTATTGGTTTAACATTTTATTTTGCATTTTTCCAATTCTTTCCTTTTTTTACCTGAAAGAGATCAGTCCTTATTACTCCTAATGCCAGCCACATGGGGCAGTAACGATATTTTTCCGTCTTCTTTCTGGGGCTGCCATGTTTTCTGTCACTGGTTTTGACTCTCAGTTTAATTGTCCCTCTGGTTAAATATCAGCTAACAATGTCTTTCAGGTGTCAGCTCAGACATGAAGTCATAAATAATAAAACTGCTTCAGTTTTAATTGTTTTGTGGGTTGCATTCATAGTTGTATAGGTAATAGGTGATAAAGATTGATTGAGTTATAGGGACACAACAACAAAATGATACCTTCAAATCACATACACTTTTCTACTTCACATTTTGGGAGATGGGGAGATGGATGGGATGCTGAGGGGGGACTGATGTGGTCCCTGGGCCACCTGTTAATGATCACTGCCTTATGGGGTCATGGACACCATTTGCTGTGTTCAATATAAAAAACAAGAAATAAAAGGAGTCAAAGGAGAGCGCATTCTTGTTTTGGCACAACTTCTCTAAAATGATGTAGGAATGAAAGCACCCTGAGTGCTACTAAACAATAAGGCAAATTCACTGTGCAGAACTGTTCACTAATTAATACCTGATCAGGTAAAACCTTTTAGATCAAATTATATCAAATTGATTTAATGTGTAACTGGTAATGAGTTGTAGAATATGATCTTAGGTTAATTAGCTGCATGTCTTCCTCTGTTCCTTACTCCTCTTTCCAGGTCCACACTATCTACACTATCGACACTGTCAAAAAGAGCCAGAAATCCCCAAAATATCTTAAAGAAAAGGATGTTTTATAGCGATGTCTACAAGGATGCCTCATGTGTTATCTCCTCTTCTGTAATATAGCTGCATTTCCACTTGAACATAACTTTTCAAACATCTGCTCTGTAATGTTTGTTTTCCTTGTAAGATTGTTTCCTCTTGGATCTCATCCCATCTCAGATTTTTTTAATCATTTGGCACGAACACACTTTCCAGATGGTTTCCAGTAATACACGGTATGTTGTCCTGTAGTGTATGTTGATTTGTTGTGGCAGAAAAAGTTTGAAACTCTTCCAGACGGCCTCTGCGGCACAAAAAGAAGTTTTGAGCCACCTGCAGCGCTCATCAGAGTTTAGGATTGCATGCATGTCTGAATCTGTGATGTCAGTGTATCAGTACTCAAAGTATTAAACGGCAAACAATCATACAAATTTTCAAATGTCAATGTTAATAAGTCCTCATTACCCCACAGGGACCTCCATTAACCCCAACATAAAACTTTGGTTATGACTCTTGAGGTGTAGGAGGTCCCAGGTTAAAATCTGGACTGTAAGTCACTTAGATTTGGATTTATTGCTTTTAATGGTAAAATTTCAAAAATGACATAGTTTTTGTTAAGTCTTATAGCAGTTCCCTATGGATAATTAACATATTTGGAAAAAATAAAACAAAAACAGAGCTTAGATCAAGGACTTGGATCTACAGTGTAGCGATTTCCTGTCTGATCAGTTTTTATCAGTAGCATCAGGGTGTCATTTGCTGTGGGAGAAAATGGGAATTTCATCACTTCTAGGGTATATATTTTGGCCCCCCCTCTGCTCTGACTAAATGCACTTCCAGTTCCCAACAGTAGATGGCAGTGTGAACAGAGAATGGCCATTTTAAACTGGTGCTTAAAGTGTGGGACAAACCGTTCTTCATATCCAGGTAATGTGTACTGTTCACTTAGAGCATCAAACAAGAGGAAACGCTTGTACTAACAAGGGATGGAAATCAAAATCCAATCCAAGCACATGTACACTGGTAAAAATCAAACCAACCCTCCATAAACAACTGGCTGTCATCAAGAAACCTCAAGAGTCCAGTTGCCAGTTTAGAAGAAACCCTGAGTTAGGGAATTGATTAAAAAAAAATGGATCAATACGCAGGATTAAAAAAGGAAATATGGATATGAATAAAACTTGTAAATTCTCGTCCTTTGAATGAAACAAATGAAATGGGTCAACAGAACATGGCACCATTTTTGGAGTGAATGGCCAGGAAAAGACAGCAAGATGAGTCCATCTTACATGAAAAATCCCAAATTCAACAATTAATAAAACATTTATTTGCAAATATTCAGCTTGTGAATCAGTAAGGTTATATGAGGTGCATGAGTCTGAATGTGTGCCCTGTGTCACAACTCAGTTCTCTCTCTGTTCAGAAATCTTGGGACAGACACTAATGTTTTACATTGCTGTACATGGTGTCAAACTCTTCTTATAATTTAAAGAATTGTTGGAGAAATCAAGCAACAAAAACTGCCTAATTTTCCACCACCGCCGCTTTGATTAGGCTCTATTTTGAGACACGGCACAGCCTACGTCTCCTTCCACCAGCAGTGTAAGGATCAAACTACAGTCTTACTTGAATTTTGCTAAATACACAATTAATACTTCATCCCAAATAAGGATTAGCCAAATATATCAATGTTCAAGGATTATCCTGCTGATCAAACTCATTCATTTAGACAAAGAGCTCAGTTTATCCAGTGAACACACCGTGTGCGGTCATGAAGTAAACTAATCATTGAAACCGTGGCTTCTGTCTTTACTAAATAAACAATCAGTTTGAGCTGAATTCTTACTCTCAAAATGAGCTGTCATTCAGCTCCTCTGGTTTGTCCTTGAGTTTGGAAAACAGTGAATCTGGTCTGTGTGATTATAAATGTCAATTAAATCAACGAGGCTCTGCGTGATGAGAGCTGCTCTCTGCAGACGAACATACAAAAGCTGATAGTCTCCTCTGATGCTGAACATCCTGAGCTGGTTTTTCTTTGTCACTCTCTTATTTCATCAGTTTGATGACATGGGTTCATGGTTTACTCTCCTGAATCAACAGGTACCATGTGTTTCTCTGGTCCTCCAGTTATCAGAGCAGATTTGTCTATTTCAGTTCAGACCTGCTGATTTTCCATCTATAGAAGTTTCTCCAGGTCATACAAGTATTAAAAGTAAACAGTGGTCATATACATTACATAAATTGTCAATCTTTCCCTGTTTTGCATTGGTTGTTTCCTCTTGTAAAGCAAACTAGTCAGCGCTGCTGGCACAAGGACATGTTGGCTGTGCTAGGAAAATGAAGTGGATATAAACAGTCTGTAGCCTGTGATGACCCCATGCTATTTTTGCAGCTTGTTATTCCCACAATTCTTTTAGATACTTGGAGAGTTTGGCGCCACGTACAGCAATGTATAGCATTAGCGTCTATCCTGAGATGTCTGAACAGAGAGAGAACCGAGCTGTGACACTGGCACATGTTCAGCCACATTCACCTCACAAAACCACACTTAAAAAAACCAGAACCATCCCTTCAAGCATGATTCCAAATTTAATCTGTCGACAGCCATAAAGTTGCACCAACATACTTGACGCTGCTGTGTCGGCCTTTTGCACGTGGGATGTTTTTCATGGATTCTCCACAGCCTTGTTTTCAGTGCAGACTGTCTGAGCCCGCTGATCTGCATTAAGGAGGAAAAGTGGATGAAAAGCAGGAGATAAAGAATAAAGTGAGCAGAATAAGTCTGAAGACAAAGTGTGTTTGATCAGCAGCCGTGTGTGCATGTTTGTGTATCTGCCAACACGCCGCAGTCTCCCTCTTACTCTGTCTTTCTCCTTCCATCGTCCCCTTGTCTCTAAAAATAACTGCACCCAAATCTTATTATCTACAGAGACACACCTCCATACTGTCGCTCCTCTCATCGATTTAACACCAGCGAGTGTTTGAAAGCTGGGCGGGGGTCATTTTTCACTTTGAGTTTGCTATGCATTCAGAGCTGCTATGTAAATACAGTGTGTGTGTGTATGTTAGGGTGTGTGTTTGGCAGCATCAGGTGCCAAATTGTAGCCCGGTGTGGGGGTGAAAAATCACTGTGCGGCACATATGCTCACACGCTTCTGCCAGACTATCCTCAAACACACAAATCCTCACTCCTCTAAAACACACCTGACATTTTGCATTTTTAAAGCATCGTGCACACACTCATGTTCAGGGCGTGCAGCTTCTCCAATGAGATGATTTTTAATATGCAACAAGCAAGCATTAGAGCGTCGACTGGGTTTGCCACATTTTGTCTGAATACCTGTTTTAATGGAATTCCCAAGCTCCCACCCACTGAAAGATCCGACGCTCACAGCAGAGGACTAATGAGGGCACAAAAGAATCCCAAATAGCTGACGAAAGATAATCTGCCGCAGCTACAGGCTTAACATCCAAAATCTCTGACTTTCTGCCTCCCACACGTCTTTGACTTCACAGAAAGTTTCCTCTATCTGCCTGAAATCTTTCAGTCTTTAGACCTTAATAAAAGACATTAAATATACTGATTTATGCAGCTGATGTGTTTGACATTAAACAGGGAAAGTGCTCAGGGGCTGTCTCAAAGTGAACCCACAAAAGACAAAAAAATAAAAGCTTTTAGTAAAAGTCTGAGGCTTTAAAACTATTTCTGAACTCTTAAAGCAGGATTCTCAACCAGTGAACCACTTATCATTAGCTACTAAGTCTGTTTCCCTTTTTGTGACCAGAAGAGCCTGCCTTTATATTAAATAATTAGATTTTCTCACATCCACTTGTGTTTCTTGACTGTCAAAACTTGAGACCGAAGCTCCATTCACCCCTTTTTGTCTAATTTCAAGGCAGAAATATCTAAAAGACTAATTTCAAACCACATTCACTCCACAAGTCCAGAAAAATATCTTACTACAAGCAATGAAAGGCAAAAATTGGCACTGAATTGCTTGCAAGGATAAGAAAAGATCTGCCAATGAAACAAGCAAAGTTTGACTCAGTGAGGGTCTTGAATTGAGTTTGGATAGAATATTTCGTTTGAGACACCCTTCAAAATAAATTTGGCTTGTCGCACCAGCTGATAGTTTTACTTTTTACAAGAAACTCAGGCTTTTTTTGTTTGATATCATCTAATAAAGTCTTAATCTAGACATCTGAGGAAATTGTGACTTAACATAAGTCTAGTGAGATGTTTTTGACTTAAAGGCGGATAAATACTCTCACCTAGAAATGAGTTTTTGCTGTGTATTGACATTAAACCAGGCACACTTCTGCACAAAGTGTTTCTCAGGTAAAACAGACAGAAAATGAAAAATAGAGAGCCACAGCATTATATGTGCCTGATAAGATAAAACTGTCCAGTAACTCTTCCTGTCTGTTCCTCTCGAAGTCAAAGCTTCAGCGATCCTCTGTGGAGAAACTCTTGTTCATCAGATGCTTTCAGTCTGCAGGTTTCAGGTCGGTTATGCAATGAATCAGGTTCTTTGTGGGGAGATTTATTGTGATTCCTCCTCAACTTTCAATAGAAGCTCATTATTGTGGCAATATGTATAGAAAGAGATAGAGCTGTGACTGCAGGGAGATGTTCACGTGCCTGGAGCTGACACGAGTGAAAAGTGCATGCAAAGAATTTGTTCCCAGTGTGAAACGGGTCTACCTTTCTTGAAAACACACTTGACCACATAGCATGAACTTCATAATCATTTGTGGCCTCAGGAGGTAAAAACATCGACCATGACTGTAATTTTCCATCCCTGTATTCACAGATAGATCGCTCTGCAAACCCTGAAGCTAAACTTAAAGAAAAAGTTAACTCAGAGTTTGAACAGAAAGAAGGAAAGCAGAAAGTAAGACAGGTAACTTAAAGTTTTAAAGCAGAGTACAGTATGCCCCATATTCACTTTTTAAAAGCATGCTCACACAAGCACACAGGAAAGTGAGCACTATAGAGTGAAGTCAGCCAAGTTGGGAAACAGAGACAACTGTCGTCTGCAGGCTATTTTTTTGAGTCAGGAATCAACCATCAGTCTTCATGGTTTCATACTTATAATTATATTTCAAAGCTGATATTTCAAACTAAATATTGTGCTAAATGTCAAAGAAAAGAACAGAAATATCTCTGCATTTGCATGCTGATAATCTGTTTTACTCTGATACCCACCAGATGAAGTGTTCCTCCTCTGATAATGTGTTTGTGTCCGTGGTCTACAGTAGGTGGAATCCATCTGCGAGCAGAGTTGCTGCCCTGAGCGACAGGCAGCGGCCAGCTGGCACGAAGTCACGTACAACTCTGGACAGCACCCAGCACCGGAGAGGGCAGGCCGGCTGTGGTGGGCAGACAGATGTAAAGCAGGCCAGAGACTTCTGTGTTCATACCAGCATGAATCAAGGCGAAGCCACAGGACAGCGCTGTCACATTCATCTGCTGCTGCCCACTGTCAGCCCCGCCTGTGTTCAAGATCACATTCAACCCACGGCTGCAGAAGGTCTGACCCTGTTAGGCGGAGCCGGGCCTTTTTATTTGTCCTGTTTTCTTTTAATAAATACTCTGTCAGTGTCAGGGTGTCACTGCACAAACAGGGAACAGTCAGCCTTTGAATATTGTTATTGATGCTGGAAAATTTCGCTCTCATTTTGGATTTTGCACTATTAACTGCTTGCCTGCTCCCTGACTGAATTGTGACCCACTAATCAGGGAGCCAACTATCATAGCAACAACGAGTCTGCAGCACCGACCTACAGCCCTCAATAAATGTGTGTGCCAGATTTTAAAGCTGAAGGAAAAATGCTCAACGTATATACACTTTTGCTTTCACAATCTCTGCTTCAGTGACTTTTGTGCAGAGCTTTGCACTTCTTTTTGCTCCTGGTTGTGTGTTTTCTGTTCCTGTGCTCTCTGCCTCATGGAGAGTGGGCGTGGCCTTCTGGCTTTGTGGCTGTCTGCAGTTTCACACCTGATACTCTTTACAGCAATCATCTGCACCTTCATAATCTCCACTCGGACTCATCTCCAGCACCAGATGATTCCTGCAGCTCCATGAGGTTTGCTGGCCAAACTCTCAAGTCTATTGTGCTCTCTAGTCTTTTGATTAATCTTGTATTTTTGGATTTATGCCCCTGTGACTCACCTGTGTGTTTTTGCTTCTTCCTTTCAGTGCCTCCACCTGCACTTCCACGCCTCACGCCACCCACCGTACTCACTGCCTCACTTTCGGAAAAGTTGCTTCACCCCGGACCTCACTCTCTGCACGGACTCACCCTCTTACCTCGGACCCTGGATTCCCCCTTTCTTCCCTTTGGCTTCCCCACAAATAAATCTTCTTAGTTACACCTTGTCATCTGTCCAAACTAAAACTACTGGGAACATTCCCTCGCTATTACAGCACTTTCCCAAAACATAATCCATTATTTACGGTGTTTGAAAAGACAACTTGTATTTGCACCAACATAAGCATGTATTATAAAATGTGGTGATAACTTCGGTATTCATCCGAGGCAAATCTATAAAGGAAAAAAAAACATTCTAAAAACAAATATCCTAAAAAACATTGTGCTGAGCTAAATTATGATCCCAGGCATTAACAGAACGCTATAACAGATCTGACTTTCAAAACTGCAGAGATGACCAACCAAGTCCCAACAACCAGCCAAGTGATGGATGTTGATCTCGTGTAATTAATGAAAAAACTTCTTTACTCGTGCACATGAAAAAGACGTGCAGTCACAGTCGATACTAACCCCTCAGCATCTCCTCAGATTGATTAAATCTGCATAATAAAAGTGTCTAATAGCGCCACATTAGGAGCCTCAAGGCCACACCATAAAACAGCCTGCACCTGCTTCAATAAAGAGCTGAGTGGCACTAAAAGTTTGGTTATATGAGGTGACACTCTTCTGTCACAATGCTCAGGATGATTGTGAGAAAATTGCTGCTTTTAAATCAAGGGGCTGCGGAGGCCTTGCAGTCGTGCTCGGGTATGTGACTGTTAAGAATCTGTGACAAGACAGAGTGTTTGGATCTATGAACAAAATATCTGCAAAGAGCTGGAGGTTGTTACACAACACGATTTAAGAAAAAGTCCTCAGAGCAGAGGATTATTACTGTCACCCTCTGCAGAGACGTTATTACCGTCATGGCTGCTGTAAGTGAGACTCTTTGTGAAAGGCCAAGGAGAAAACACTTCTAAATCACCTTAAAATTACCCGTCCTGTGGTGCTGAATTATATTCCTCTGCTTTCAGTGATATTCAGGCACAATAAAACCAAGCCGGTCCATAACTTCATAACAGCATAACAGCTGCAGGTTATCATTTCACAAAACAACCCTGTACTCAAAATGGCACCAGACCAATGCCACTCAATGGCTTCAAATGAGCTCACCGCAGATACTTAAAGGCATGAGTATCTCACACAGCCAAGATCTACAAACTGACATATTTGATTGGCCGGACATTTGGATGACATCACATGGGTGGCCTGCGGTTTTTTGTTTGTCTGTTACAAACAAAAGCCAGCTAAATTATACCCAACTATCAGCCAACAATCAGCCAACTTCCAGCCAATGGGGTCCCCCTCTGAGATGTCCCAAAATTGTAGTTACATCAGAGTAGACTTAGAAAGTATATGTTGATGAATAAATGTCTATTTCAGGTGCTTTCACCTCATAATAACCCAAACATCTAAGATTGGGGGCACAAAAGGTCCTTTTGTCCCGACTTTTTCAGCTCTGCGCCTGCAAATACAAATAGATAAACAATTAACATGTCTTGTGACTGCAAAATGTCATATTTAGGTAATAATTGAGGGTGTTGAGAGCACATTTTCTCAGGGCTGACCAGTGTTAATTTTGTTGACTAATTATTTCTGTCACAGTTTTGTGACATTTTCATCAATGAATAAAAACTAGACAAAAATGTTTGACAGAGACATAATCCAATCAGGCCTAATTTTTCGTCATGTAGAAAGTAGGGACAAGTTAGGAATATATCCAATCACAGCTACTTTGGTTGTGTGGAAAGGTTGGATGAGTTAAGAGGGACATCCAATCACAACTGCCTTATCTTGGTGGTGGCGGGATAAGTTGTGGAGCGATCCAATCAGAGCTCCTCTCTTTATGAATTGATATATTCATGTAGAGCAGGTTCACTGTTTGTTGTCAGTTCTGGTATTGTAACTGAGATGCTCTGCCAGGTAGCCTAAATAAAGGTGACTGCATTTCACACAAAAGTTCAATTTGTTTCTGTTCATTTATACATTCAAACTTTACCAGCATTTAATAAAGGGTTATTAGATGTTTCATTTTATCTAAGTGTAAAACATGACTTCAGAAATTCATGGAAACATAAAAAATGCCTTAGCCTTTTCACTTCATATTTTAGTCGACGAAATTTACAGCAGATGTTGTTGACTAAAATGTTGTGAAATTTCATCAAGTAAAACTAGACTAAAATTAAAACAAATTAGATGACTGAATTATGACTAAAACTAAAAGATATTTTAGGCAAAAGACTGTAACTAAAGCTAAATTAAAAGTGCTGTTAAAATTAACACGGGGTGGACAAAATGAAAAGGAATAATGATGAAAAGGGCTGCAGTTTTAAGCTCCATAATCACTGCTTCTCCTGGTGGATGAACTAACAATTGCAACTTGCCTCAAAACAAGATGCTTCGGGCCTTTATCAGTCATTACGTGTTAATGATGTCAACACGTAATGTCACGTTAACCAGTCAAGGAAAGTGGGGAAAATTTAAATGACTCAATCAACACACAACATGTCAAAGACGAAGACACAATAAAAATAAAATTTAATAAACCCTACAAGGCTTAATTTATAATCTAATGATCCATTTAGCAAATGTTGAAGTTTCAGGTCCATCTTATGTCATCACACAATCATATGGTGTCTATGTGAAATAAAGATGTCACTTTCCCTAAGAATCAAACTCAATCTTTTTTTTGAGCATACATGCCGATAACCAAAAGTATTCAAACCCTCACCAACAGGCCAGCTGCAACACAGGCACACAGCATTTCACTGAGGTCAGATTACTTTTTAACTTTTCTCTGCCTCTGCACTTTGGTGGGATGCTGACAAATAAGCTAGCAGATTTTTGTGGATGAGGAGTAAGCCAGCTGCTTTGCACATTATCGACAGACAGCCTGGGCTTTGTTTTGTTTGTTTGTTTGTTTGTTTGTTTGTTTGTTTGTTTTTTGCCATCAGTGGTGTGGAACCCAAAGTGCATCCACTGAGTGGCTTTGCCTGTGCCCCATTTTCTCCAGGCGTCCTTTGGAAGTACTACCTCCTCGTTGTTGAGGTCAAGCGAGCCATTGGACAGTCAGGTTTTTCTGTGAGCGCCCTCAGCAAAGCTGTGTATTTTTAATTCATTTACAGAGTACTGACTTTTACCCCCAAGTTAGAACAGATATTCAAAATTCAGTGTGAGGCAACAGACCTGATGTGTTATTACCAAGAGGCATCAGTGGCTTAGTCTGGTGGTCTGTCAATCGAAAAGTCGAGGGTTCAAGCCTAGCTCCAGCTGTTCATGTCCATGGACTAGATGCATAATCCCAAGTTGCTCCCATCGCTGAGCATGTAAATGAGTATGAAAGAGCATGGATGTGTTTGCTGATACTGGTGGACATGGAACACACAAACCATCAGTAAGTCAATGGAAGTGAACGGGTAGATGTGACCTGTGGTGAACTGGCCCGTTTACACAACAACAAAAATGGCCAAAAACGAAGAGATTGCATCTTTCATTTACACAAGAATAGTGAATCTGCAGACATTAGAAACTGGCGTTGAGAGTAAACATTTTGAAAACGCTTTTGTTTTGTCTGTGTAAACAGGAATCACTGCTGTAAGGCAAGTCAGTGACGCGCGGCGCCTGTGCAGTACTCTTCCAGATAAAGGTAGCACATGCAACTAGGAAAAACAACAACAACAGCTATGGCAGACTACTGAGCAACATGTGTGCTGGTAACTGTACTCAGTTTGTTATCGCTTCTCCAACAAAATGTGGATTTGCTGCATTAATACTCTGACCAGCAGGACACTACAAACTTACTTCGCTAACTACTGGCCTGGCATGCACACTTCCATGTTTTCAGTCATTCTCTTGGATCCATGTGAATGCGCATCCTTATCATATGTGAATGCGCATCCTTATCTCCATGTTTTGAAAACACAAAGGTAAAACCTTTTAGTTTCTGGTGCAACATTGTCATGTAAAAGGGACCTAAAAGAGCTTTGTGTCGTGTGCATAAGACCAGAAAAGGGTTTTAATAGCTCAGGACTGTTTGCCATTATGTTTGTGCCCTATCCAATCTAGTAAGATTAAAAAATAAGCAGAAAATGCATAAAGTCTACACATACCGCTGCAGTGTGCTGTCTCATTGTACAAAACATGCAGTCAGTCATATTGTGTGATTTCACCAGAAGATCCAGGACACCCGAGCTCATCAGGTGTCTTCAACAGCATGAATGAGGGAGTTGGTTTGTCTTATCCAGACCCCTCCTCGTCCAGTCCATGACATTCTCAGACTCCCTTAAAAGTCCAGGGAGATTCACCTCAGCATAAGATTTGGGGTTTTAGTTCTCTTTTAAAGAAGCCACACAGAGCACAGAGACATAGCCACTGGACATCGCAGCATAAATCTGCATCATTCCTCGCCCTCCAGCTCACAGGTGTAAAGGAGAATAGTTGAAATGCTGCACATGTCAGCAGATAGACCGAGCCATGTGAAGCAGCATCTGCAGTAATTGAAATGATTGCATAATTTGTGGTAAACCGATTGACAGATGGATGATTTGTGAACAAAGATGCCCTTGAGTTAGCTGATTAGCGGGTAAGTAGTGAATGAAAAGGTGGAGAGGAAGTGGGTCTCACTCGGGCCTATTTATACGTCAGAGTGGAATAAGTACATCAGAGGGTGCACGGGGGGAGCTGTCAGAGCTGTCAGTCATCTTAACCTTATTGAATTCATTACAGAGTGATGCAGTAATTGGATAAAAGGTTCTTCAATGACACGTTTTGACTCAGATCTTCCTCCCTGTGGAATATGAGCCTCGTGTCACTCAGAGATTTTAATGTGTTGAGGTTTTTATGTTGGACGTCAGTCTATTTTAAACGATGGATGACAAATCATTTTCTTATTGGCTCTCTACATGTTTCAGAAGCAGTTTCTCATTTAAACCTTGCAGTAATTACAACTCTAAGCCTAAGATAGACTTATTAGAGTTAAAGAGTCAAAGGTCAAGGTCACAAAGCCTCATTTTTATTAACTGCTTGTGTTGAAGTCATGCCCAGAGTTCTTTCAGAGTTTTTCTTTACATTTTACACAAACACCTACTTAGGTCCAAAGATAAACTGACTTTATTTTGGAGAAAATGGGCTCTATTTTGATTGTAAACTCTTATAAAAGTGCATTTTGCTCAGCGGTTCAAGGTGAGCCTGTCTATATTTTGCTATTTTGGCAATGCAACTTCTTGATGCAAACCAGGCAAAGGGTGAAAAGAAGATGATTTATGTGCCTTGATTAAATTAACAATTAGAATTAATGAAATATTATGAACAATCACAGTACATTATTGCTCAGATGAGAGTCTTTTGTACATTCTGCACATCCTAAAGCACAAGAAATGATCAAAAAGATGAGTCAGATTCTTCAGTAAGATATGAAACTGAAACCTCAAATTATTTCAATCTTCATTTAAAACCAGCAGGATCAGCAAGGTTCATGTTTTTAATGGAACTTTGAGCTTAAAACAATGTAAAGTAAAATTTCTCTTGTTTGCTACCCTGTCAGAGTAGCAAACTTCATTTTGCTACTCTGACAGGGTGAGCGCTGGGCATAAATGACACCTGCGCTTTGCCCTTTGGCACAATATGGGGCCCAATATGTCAAAAGTCAAGGTGATTGAGGCTCAAGATAATTCCTTATTACCTCCATCAAGGAGGTTATTTTTTCGCCAGGGTCTGTTTGTCTGTTAGTCTGATAGCAAGATTACGCAAAAACTACTGGATGGATTTACATGAAAATTTTACCAGAGGTGTGGTTTGGTCCAAGGAAGAACCCATTACATTTTGATGGTGATCCACATATTTGTCTGGATGCAAAAAATTCCCAAATTTGTGAAAAGTCCTATAACTTAACATTGGTCAGTATTTCAAAAAAATCATATCTCTGACATCGCTTGATGAATTTGCTTCAAAATTTACACAATAATATAAATAATACGACTCTATCATCATGGTTAATTTCATCTGGATCCGATCCAGATTGACATCACAAAAAAAAAAATTGAAGTTTATAATGGCAAATCCCATTAATTTCTCCTCGGCTGCTGCATTATGGGAATTGTAGTTTATTTGAAAACTGACACCAATGTTTTTCAGGCCTATGTCACTACATTACCCAGCTTCCCTGGCAAAGCCAGCAGAGGAGTTCTCCACATGGACAGACATGAGCGGAGACTCAGCCGTCATATTCGAACACGTGGTGATCCAGAATTGTATCTTGGTGGAGATCTGCACTCTCTGAGTGCTTTTCTAGATGTGAATTTGATATATATTTGATATATCACAGACTTAAATACAAGAATAACTTCATATGGATGTCATTTGTCAAAGGTCAAGACCATAGGGCCTCATCTTTGTTTCTTTCTTGTGAACATTCAGTCTTACTAACACTCACAATCATTTTCCATCCATACTTTCCTTATCTCTCTTTTTCAGACAAAAACAATGAATTCTTCAGATTGTGACGATACCCTCCCCAGTGACTTTTATGCAGATTTTTGGACTCATCCCACTATGTGAGATTGGTATTTGCTCCTCTCTTCTGTGCCTCATGGAGAGTGGGCATGGTTTCCCAGCACTAAGATTCATTGCAGCCCCATAAATGATCCTCATCACGGCAATCACCTGCACCTTAGAGTCTTCTGAGCACAATAGTCACTTGAGTAATCTTGTGTTATTGGATTGTGCTGCTTTTTCTTACCTTTGTGTTTTGTTCCTTCTTTGCAGTGCCTTTTACGGCCCATCCATGCCTCACACCAACCACCTGTAAACACTGCTTCACTCACGGAAAATCCTATCACCTAGGACCTCTCAGCACAGATTCACCCCCTAACCTCGGACCCCCTCCTTCCCCCTTGGATTCACTTCAATAAATTCACTTGTTACACTTAGTACTCTTCCTCTGGCCTCTGCATTTGGGTCCTCCAGAAAACAACCGTAAACATCCCCCCCACAGATTTCAAAGACCAGCTGAAGATTTTTGGCAATACTATGAATAATTTTGAACTCATTTACTTATTAAACTCCGTTTGTTCAAACCAATTTTTTTTTTCTATTTTTATTTGGGTGCATGTGTGTGGACACAGATCCTCTCCACATGTGCTCTCATTTTTTGATGCAGCTGTGGCTTTGCAGCAGTGTACCTCAGTCCATAAGGGATTGGGCTGGAAACCAGATGGTGGCTGGTTCAAGTCCCAGTTAAAGCATACTTGGAAGCTGGTTTGGTAGCTGGAAACATGCAAGCTGACTTCTGATGGCACTACTGCCTGTTACGGTAGTTGGTAAAGTAGCTAAAAGGGGTTGGTGTTCCTTGTCTCCAGAGCTTTGGGGTGTGGTGTTTGCACCCAAACTTCCTCGCCTATGAATGATGCTAGCGTTGCTGGCGGTGCAGAAGAGTAGTCAGAAATAATGACTGGCGAAGTGTTAACTTGGTATGTGCTCCAAAACCTGACCTGTCTCTGGGATCACAGCATCACTGACAGTGTGATGAGAAAATTTCACCACTGTCCACCTCTGATAACTCATCCTGGCTACATCATCGTGTTGGAAATTTTTTTCTTTTATTCACCTCCCTCTGCAGGATTGTTGAGCTGCACCTCACACAAAGAATCGCCCATATATACCAAACACACTCTTTGCTCCTTCTTTCCATCTCCCTCTTCTTCACGCTCTTACTCACCTCCTCACACTCACACAAGCACACACCAAATCAGCCTCCCTGCAGCAGCTGCTTGGTTTGCATCTTATTTCCTTAGGTATTGATTTGTTGCCTGGCATGGCGCCCTGCTCTTCCCTCGTCATTATGCCCACTCTGCCCAGAACAGAGCGGAGGACAGCCAACACGGCCACCGGACTGGAGATTGTTTCTGCTGCACATAAACAGGAGCAGATCGATACGGTGTACGATGATGAATATTTTGTTGTACTACACAAAAAGCTTTTCTCTTTTGTCTGTCAGAGTCTCTTTACAACAGAAATTTTCGGCTTGTGGGGCACTGAGGTGGGGTTGTATTTGGGTGTAAATCAGTTTACAAACCTGTGGATTTATGGAATTTAGGTCAGTTAACTTTTATTTCACTGGGCTGTTTTTACTGGCCTCTGCTGGCAGGCTTTTTTGGGGAACCACAGGAGAATTTCTGGCTTATGAGGAATGTCTATAGATGAAAAAGACAGCATTTCAATGCATTTTTTGAGTCTGTATGGCTGCTACCTTGGCTGGGTTTCTCTTGTAAATAAAAAAAAACAAAAAAATCAAGTCTGTCTGAAAATAAATGACCAAATAACCCAGGTGGGCAAAAAACAATCCAGTAAGTTAAAATGATGAACTGTGGCATATTTATCTATCCATCTATTCATTTTCTATACTACCTACATCATTCAGGGTCATTGAGGGCAAGAACTAGGGTACACCCTTGACTAACTGCCACCCAATCTTAGGCCTGACATGAAGAGACAAACCACCCCTCACTCACTTTTATTTTAGCCCTTATTGTCTCATTTTATGTTGCAGAGTTCTTGTATTGTCTGGGTTCTCATGACACATAAACAGTCTCTTGTTGTGAGGAGGGTATGGTCAATATGGTTTGACGAAAATGGTGAACCTTTGTTCGATGGGGCTTGTGGCATTGGGGACTGTACTGGCATGTCCCAGCTTGCGAGTTGATGCCTCTTGTTGTGATCTCTGCTGTGTCTATTCCTATGGGTTGGAGGCCTTCTGTGGTTATCAGACTGTGTTGGGTGCCTGGGCTGGGATTGTTTGTGCCTACATTTTTGTGTCTTAGGTTTCCTCACATTCCTTAGAATTTGTTCTTTCGATG
The DNA here is from genome assembly GCA_037902135.1 of Cetoscarus ocellatus. NCBI lineage: Eukaryota > Metazoa > Chordata > Actinopteri > Labriformes > Labridae > Cetoscarus > Cetoscarus ocellatus. The sequence continues at coordinate 457,585 of JBAMNC010001229.1, forward strand.
AGCACCATCGGCCTGAAGAAACAGCCACCATTGAAAACTTGACAGCCCTAAAACAAAGCGGTCAAGATATCTCAGCTGGCTGTAAGTGGCTTGCAGCTGTATGAGTAATAGGGACTGATCTTTAAAGGTTTCATTCAGTTCAAGACATAAATATGAAGCTAATAAAATGCTACTCATCCAAAAATATTATTGTTGTTGAAGTTTAGGTTAAAATCACTCCTGTAACGTGTGTTAAGAAGAAACTGGATGTTGTTCAAATATGTTTGATGATCACTGCCCTAATGTTCTGGTAGAAGGACATGTCGACTGGGCCACGTACCAAAGTAGAGCCAAACAGGTAGCTGTAACTTGTTAATATTTTTGAAATTAGGGTTCAGTCACCTGACGTTGTTTTTGAAGCGTGTTTTCATCAATAAAGAGAACAATCAATCTCTGAAATCAACTGAGGTGGCTTATGTGTCCCACTAAAGCTTGTTGATGCATATTCAGTACATACAGAGGATACTATTAAGAGCCTCTTTTCACCATTTAGAGTGAATTACAGCCAGTTAATGGAAGAGTCTGTGTAGGCCCAGCAGAGCACATGAATATGAGCTGCAAAGTTCAGGAAATTTTCCAAATTTGAGATAAACAGTGGCTAATGTTCAGGCTAGTCCTATAACCTCACTTCAACAACCCCAAACTGTCTTTTTAATGTCAAGAATTGACTGATAACAAAAATGTGAGGATATTCCCTGAACGTTAATTTCAAAGCCAATAAGCTGTCAGAAATGAGACAGTAAGTCAGTTGAGTTGAACTTTCTCCTGATCCTCGTGGCTGGCAGACAACCGTCATTATTATTTTTGCAGAAATGCCACTGCATCTCTCTTACATTAATGGGTGTATCCGATGACAGCAGCAGAACTGCGTGAATCGTTTGGTTGTAAACACTCATCAAAGCTGTGCTGAGCAGACTCAGAGATAAGCACGTGTGGTTTGCATCGTTTTATTCATACTAATCATTTGTCTGAGGATTTTTTATGTTGGAAGCCTGTGCTGTAAGTCTGATGTTCTCCGCTCGGCTCTTGTTTGTGAAATGACCCATTCACTATCTGCTCCGTTTCTTTGAAGTTCTTCTCCCCTTTGAAGAAAACTGACAGGCTGCAAATGCTCCTGCCGCATAAACATGGATTCATACACCTCACTTATACCATTTCTCTCACTTCAAACTTGTTTAGGGGCAGGTACTAAAAGTTACATCCCTCTGGGGCTTTTGATGTTCTGTTGCTCAAGGTTGCTTTCTGGCTTGTCTTTATTTGTAAGGATGATTAAAGCGGGAAGATAATTACCATTGTTTGATTTTTTGGGAAGAAAGAGTCTGCTGTGAAGACTGTTGGCCCACAAAATGATAATTAGTAGACAAGAGCAGGCAGAGATTCCTTTTGTTTTTGGTTTAACCCAAATAAAGAATGCACTGATACAAGTGCAGAGTCACAGAGATAAGTAGACAGTGCTCAGAGAGTTTAGACCTCCTCCAAGGTAGCTCACATATTGCTGATACACCTATAAGCAGCAGTTTCATGATGAATTAACCCTCATACTAAGATGCCTTGACCCTGAAAACTTAACTCTAGTCCGTGGACTCGGGTTGTTATCGATATAGGTTTGACAGTTATTGAGCAAAAACGATGGCTGTTATCTAGATCACCACCAAAATCTGAGGGTTTTTTAAGTTGGGCCATTACTGACATCTCCTTGAAAATTTAAAATCTGTCCAGCAATCTTGCTAATAAACAAACTTGAGCAGAAGTATAACCACCTTGGCCAAGGCAATAATTTAACTGACTCTATAACATTTTACTGTTCAACAAAATAACTCTGCAGATGAACTGTTCAATATATATTTCTAGTCTGGCAGGTGATTGGATGATCTTTCCATCAATCTCATTCATGACTAGCCAATCAGATCATGTAGAAGGTGGGTGCTATTACCTTAATATAAATGACAAAACCTGAGCCACTTCATAGAACAAACTCTTCCCAAAATATGTCTGAAGTGGAGCTAGACTATCCCTCATATCAAAAATACTTTCGGTGTCATTTGTTTTTCATTTCATAAAGAAATGCGGTCCAGGCCTGATAAAACTGCTACTAAAGCTGTTAGCATCCATGCTAATGTCTGTACATGCAGTCACTTCCTTCTGTCATCTCTCTAGTAGCTCCCACCTCTTCCTGTTCATTTGGCCGTGCTGATTATGGTGGCTCACTTTTGTTGTAGATTGGAGCTTGGCAAGATGGATCTGCCTGATTACAGGCATTGTCATTAAACTGAATGTAAAACAAGATTACAGAGAGATAGTTATAAATAAAGTATAAGGTACAAAATATATACAAGATAAAAGTGCAATTGACTCTATTTACCAATATAAGGTTAGAAAAAAGGTTAAATATAAAGAATAAAATATATATATAGAAACTTATTGCACAGGATGGTTGAATATTTACAGAATAATTATAGTGCACAGGCTAATTAATACTCACAGATGATTGTTATTCACAGGCGATCATTATTCACAGAATGGTTGGTCATTGTTTTATAATACACTCCAAACAATTGCAGAAATTGGACATAATAAGCACATCAAAGCATGCTCGACAGAAATCACCACTTTAATGTCTTGTTTTATGATCCTGGGATGCCTAAACTGTGGTGCTCTCAGTCAGCCATCAGCTTCAGCACCATGGACAGCACCACTTTCAGGCTTTCAGGCTTTCTGTCATTCCTACTACAAATTTCTTAGTTAAGCTGGAGATATACTTGCTGTTAACCACACAGACACATATGCATGATGGCAGCCATGCATCCCCTGCATCGATTTTAGTTGTCGACCAGAATTAACGCAACGCAGCCACGGGTTGTAGTCCCCACATCACCATCAGGATCAACATGGAGGCAGAGAAGAGACAAAGGTTGTCATAATGTTTTAGCTGATTGGTGTATAAAAGTAAAATGCTTACATTTTTGACATCTTACCTGTACTTTTAATCTTCTCTTATGTTTCAGGGACAATTTCTACATTTCTCTCTTTTTTCAGCCCAGAGATCCTTCTATGCATAGCCAAAAACCTCTGAAATAATGAAATCCCTTTGTCATTTTGCTCTCAGATCAGGCCAAGTATTGGCAGGGACCCTCATTTCAGTTCTCCCCCTCTTGCAGGCTTTACCGCTCTCTCTGGTCCAGAGGCTGCAAACCAAATATTGTGTTTTCTTAAATATATTCTCCAGCTGCTCTTAAAGCTCAAGCCTTGAAGCCAGAATATGATTGAAAGCAATAATAGCTCAAACCACTGCATACTGAATCAGTGAGCAGGGAGGGAGGATTTGTAAAACAGCCACATTATACCACTGTTCAGCTTCTCATTAGATGGATACACCGGGCAACTTCTGAAGCACTTTGAAGGCCAACACAGGCAATTATTGCTCCCTGCAGTCAAACATGGCTCGTATATACATAAACTGAACTTTACTGTCCACTGTGATGTAAACTGTGCTGAAATACTAGGACTGTTTTGTTCAATATCTACACTCTTTTGAATAAAGCTGCCACAATCAAGTTTTTGCTGCCTGCAGAATCGGTTGTATCACCTCCAAAGGGGTTCCAGGTGATGCTGTGTCAACACTGTGACCAGGAAGGGTCAGAGTATTGACACGAGTCAGGGGTCTTGACAAAGGAATGAAACGCCCCCTGTTGTCGCCTCTGAGATGCTGTATGACTTCCCAGTCTCTCCTCTGCTAAAATGGCATGATGTTGTGCTACTTGTGTCAGAATTACAGTTTTAATTATTTATTATTTCTGCCGCCAAGGAGGTTATATTTTTGCCGGTGTATGTTTGTTTATTTGTTTGTTTGTTAGCAAGATTATGTTAAAAATTACTGGATGGATTTTGCTGAAATTTTCAGGAGACGTTGGTAATGGCCCAACTTCAAATTGATTAGATTTTGGTGGTGATCCAGATAACCACCATTAGTGAATTATCCTTTTTGCTCAATAACTGTCTAACTAATAATGATATCAACATGATTCTGAGTGCTAGGTGTGGGTTTTCAGGGTCAAGGAATCATATTATGATGGCAACTTTATCATGGAGCTATTGCTTATAGATTTAACGGCAATATGTGAGCTACCTTGGTGGAGGTTTGCGCTCTCTAAGTGCTTTCTAGTTTCCTGATTTGTTGTTAACGTGAAGTTTTTGTCTTGTTCTTGTGTTTTTTAGAGTTTTTATTTTAACAATCATTTTAGTGCGTGGACTTCACGCAGACTTTAAAACAAGGGACGGCCACCCTCAGAGCAAGGCCATTCTTGACCCTTGGGGTGAAAGGGCAAAGGTTATTCAGTTTCTTATGGGGTTTGTAGACATTCCAGATGAGGCAGACAGACAAGTATAACTTTGGACTAACAGATGAGTGATTGCATTGATGGCTTTCTTTGAGACAGCTGGTTTGAGTTAAGTGAGTGTCTGCATGTTTGGGGGTAAACCCTGGAGCAAATGGCATTCACTGCATTAAAGGTTTGTGTGAAGCAGGGTGATGCGCATTTGTACCACAGCCTTTGTTGATGTTGTTGTTGGGTTGATTCTGTGACACAGACCAGAATACTTCTCCCCTGGATGGTTGTCAGATCCTTGAATTTTTTTTCCTGTTTGAATATTAATGTCCGCGACACACACACACCCAAAGGTGTGTGAGAGAAAATACTTTTTGTTGGAGGCACGAGGAACAGGCAGCCAGAACTTGGAGGAAAGGACAGTTACGGAGACCTGCTGACAGATTAGCAGATTTTCTGCGACGAAAACTGCTGTGAAAGTCCGGATGCTGCTGTACAGAGTGAGTACAGGGACCAAGATCAGCAGGTCAAGACACGGAGGCTTTGATACAACGTGCACAATAAGATAAGTAAAGGACTGTGCCAAGCTTGCTGCCTACCTGTATGTTTTTGTTTCATTAAAGCTGTTGTGCCCTCCCCTCCCCAGCTTTGCCATAATGAGGGCGAGCAGCCAAACCGAGTGGACCGTGAAGACACTGAAGCAGGACCTGATGGATCTCCAGGATTTTCAGACTGCTTGAATACAACGTGCACTAAAAGCTAAGAAAAGGAAAGTGAATTGCCTTTACTTTCCCGAGTCATGTGTGTTTTCTCTGCTGCTCATGTGCCACCACTGACCTCCACAACCTCCCAGCAGCAGGTCACAAACTCAGGTAGGGACTTTTTAGCCATATTTCAAATGATGTGATTGTTTTGTCTTTAGTTGAAGTATGTTTAAAAGAAACATTTTTTATTGAACAATTTTATATGTTTTGTTGATGGGACCCACTGAATGTCTGTAAAACTTGAAATGTTTGAGCATTTAACAATTTTATACTTATAGAACTGCATCTCTTTCTTCTTAACAGTAGTAACTGACTGTATTGCTGATACTTTGCTCTTTATCCTAGTGTGACATGTACGAACGTGTTTGGATCAAAATTCATCCCTGAACTGTGACAGACAGCTACGAAGGGGCCGGTGGCTCTATTGCTTCAGCCAGGATGCCATCTTAAGCTTTCATAGCTACATGACGGTCCTGCCTGTGTTGCAGTTTTGGAAGATTTCTTTTGGCTGCTCTGAATGAAGGAAGTTGCCTGACCTGAAGTAGCAGATAAAGAGAGTTTTTTTGTTTTTGTGCTTCATTCTTGATGGTTAATTGTTCAAATATTTAATAACATTGCTTTTCTTAGTCATAGACACCCAAGTATCTAAAGCAGGTGATGTTATTGGTGGTGACAAGCATTTTTTTTAATCTTAAAGAGCATTTATTTCAACCATGTTGGCCCATTATGTTCACTTCATGATCAGCCTGACCTCTTTTACTCTAAATCGGAAGATTATGCTGCACTCCAGGCAACCCGTAACTCGCGTTCTCCCCACCTGTAACTCGTGAAAGTGCACTGGAATGGCAGTCGAACTCATAATTTCCCACCCGTGAACTCGTACCAGATCAATGTACTCCGAGTTACGTCTTGTGACGTCACATCACTGCCTAAACAATATGGCAGCCTCTATGGATGCGATGGTGCTGCTCATGAGCCTGTAGCCAGATGCCTTCAGATGGCTGGTTTGGTCTCTCTAACGTTAGAAAAAGTTTATCATAGCAAGGTATTGCTCTAATGTTATTCTTCTGCTCATGTTAACGCATCATTGGCAGCTGCTCTGGCGTTAGCTAGTTCACAGTGTATTAATCAATACAAAATACTTTTCAAAATAACGACAAATACCGTAAATTATAAAGTATAAGCTTCTGTTACCTTATGCGCTGTTTCCCCTCCTCCCAGAATTCCTTGCGCTCATACCGAAGTCGTAATTTGCCTGGAATGCTTTCAGGTCAGAACTCTAAGATTTCAACTGCTAAATTTCCGAGTTACGGGTTGCCTGGAACGCAGCATTAGCTCGCACAGCGGAGGCCATCTTTGTGCTGGATGTGAAACGCTCTTGGGGCCTCGTGGTGTAGTTTCTGATGTTTTGTGCTCACAGCATAAGACGCTGCTTGTATGGATTCAACAGGCAGAGAGCTTTGACTGAGATGGACATCAAACATCCAGCTGCCAATGTTTTGAACAATGTGAGAAAGACCGAAGAGTGCAAAGATGAGAGACGTGGAGAGAGAGAAACAGAGCCTTCAGCTTAAAAGGATGCAGGCAGCACAAGGAGACCAAGACCCTGCAGGTCTTTAACAAGGACCTTTGCTGGTCTTCAATCACCCACTGAACCATCACAGAAGAAGCAGCCTGATTACTGAGCATGTCTCCGAGCAGGACCACATCACAGCTGCAGCATGAATTAACAAGTCAGAGTTCAAAGCAGGTTGAACTGGCACCCCTTTGCCCTCAGAGTCTCCCACCTCCTCGATGCCACACAGACTACAAGAGAACAAAACAAAAGCTGGGGATTGGAAACCTGCAGAGCAGCAACATCTCTGCACATTAAACCCAGCAGGAGCCCACACTATGGATTTATTTATAGATTTGGGCTTGCTTCTGACTGCAGGGCGTCTTTAGGCCATTTTCTCTGCATAAAAGAATAATAATACGAGCAGCATCAACGGCGCTTTATGCAACGTGCAAAAGTTACTACAGTAAAGTTGTTTTTATGGAGGCAAGGTCAGGCTAGTTTTTTCATGAGACACATTTTTATTCAAACTGTTTTACACAAGACATCCAAATATAGCAACAGAGAGACAAGGCAGCACTTTGGAAGGAACAATATTTAAACAACTCCTGCAACTAAAAAACAGAATAAAATACAGGCAGTCAAATAAGGAGGACTGTACTAATGCAAGCAGCAAAGAAAGATGGAAACAGACAAACAAACACATATTTTAAGGTCATAAAACAGAGTTTAAGTTGTTTAAACTGTTGTAAAAGCTTAAATATCCAAGTGAAAGGCTTCAAGCATGTGAGCTGCAGAGCTCCATTTAGAGGAGCTACAAGATCTAGGTTCAGACCTACAATCATCTGCAGGTCTTTCTTTTTCCTGATGCAAAAAACATTTAAATAAAGAATGAAGATTCTCCATCAGACAGCAGACATGCATAAGTCAGCCCGATAATGTCCTAAAGGTTTCTTTCATAAAAACACTACATGCAAACATGACCATAAACTAGGGTTTGGCAACCAGCAGCTCTTCTGCTCCTCAGTCGTACCTCCCTGGACTTGGAGGAAAAAGAAGAATGAAAACTTTTTGTCCTGCATTCTAACCCTTTTTTTCTTGATGTTATTTTTACATGTTTGAGCATTATCTAGCCACAATAATGCATTTTTTTTTGTTAAATACTTATGTTTTTCATCTTAAATATCTTGTTAACTTAAATGTGCATCATATGTGAGCCTTGCTTAGCCTCTGTGTGGACTGGAGCTTACCTGTGTTAATGTTTTAATGCACCTTCTTACTAAAGTAACAACAGCTGCTGCTGAGCATTTCTCAACTCTCCCAGTCTTTTGTTACCCCTGTCCCAGCTTATTTGGAAGATGTTGCTTGCATGAAATTCAAAATGAGTGAATATTTCCAAAGAACAATGACGTTTTTCAGATTGAAATTTAAATATCTTTATTTTTGTTGTATTTTAATTAAATATAGGTCAGAGAGGATTTGCAAACACTGTATTTTATTTTTATTTACATTTTACAACATTTTGTTTCGCGTCTGGCTTGTGGTTGAATGTTCTATATTTGATGTGTATGACTGATGATCCAGCTTTATATCTATTTATCACTTATTTATATTTTTATTTATTTTCTTTAAATGTGACAACAGCAGGGTGAAAGGTCAAAGGGTGTTGGCAGAATCTGGTTCACTTGATGGCAGGGACCTGCAGACTGAACTGGCTGCTCGCCTGCAGGAAAACACCTTCTGAATACTGGACATGCAGACATAACCACTGTTCCACCAGCCCTGCAATAAAAAAAACATACACTGTGGACAATCTGCCTTATTGACCGTACACAATCTCCGCTCCTGATCATTTCCAGAGCAGCGGGGTTTCCCTCTCCTCTAAATCTGCTCGTATCAGCTGTAAATTGATAAAACATGCTGTTTGTCTGGTATTATTCCTGAATGTATGACATGTTTCTCTGTGTGGAGGAAGAAAATGGATTTTATCTACAGCCTGGGCTCAGAGTGAATTTATATTCCGCTGTCTGCTGGCTAATAAATTCATGTCTCTATCTAAATTTGTAATTGGATCCACTTCAGCAGCGAGGAAAAGTGATTTGTTTTTGTGCTATTCTCCAACATCTGAACTCAAAACAGGTTTTTAAAATAACTGCATTTGTGTATTAAATCTTAAGATGACACACAGATAAAAAGAATGACATAAACAACAAATTAAAAACAGACAGGGAGGAATAAATCACTTATAAAACCATTTCCTCTCTTAAAAATCTCATGTTTTTTAGACAATTAAGAACTTCTAATGCTCTCTTCTTCTTGTTCTTAAGCTGTTAGTGATTTAATCTGTTAGTGGATCAAATTGAAATCAATGAGTTTTAAGTGTTTGGCATTTGAATATAATAAAGTGACTCTATTGCTCAGGAAACATTCGGGCTCCTCCGGGGCCACAGTTCCCTTGACCCCCTTGTTTTGGCCCAGACTCACCCCTCTCAAGGATCCGAGGCTGCGTGAACTCCCCTCCAGGCTATTTACAGCTCATAATTTGTCCAAATAATCCCCAAGAGAGGGCCATCAGTACTGCCATTTCCTGCCCCCAGTCGGGACAAACGTGTACAGGTTTAGCTGCCTATGGTGTCATACTTCTCAAGCTGATGAGAGCAGAGCATCGACCCGTGGACACAGATCATGAAGCTTCAGCAGCCCAATGTCCGGCTTTTTTAAACTCAGGAACATGACATCAAGCGTAAACTAAACTAGAAAAAACAACAACAAAAGCGTATCAACAAATATTCAAACAAGTTAAATTCAAAGCAAACAAAAAAAATCATCTTATAAAAAATAACAGAAAAATAAATGTAAAGAAAACAAAAGAAAAAGACAATGAAATTTAAATAATGAGTAAAGAGATAAACAACAGATAAAAACAAGCTTCACTTAACACAACAACAACAAAACAAAAAAAGGACTAAGCAAAAACAAATTTACGGATAGGTCAAAGAACAAAACTGAAGTAAAAAACAACAAAAACAACAACAAAGCATAAAAAATCAATGAACTTGAAACCTTATTAAGTAAAAATTAAAAATTAAAGATAATAAAACAGGAAAAAAATACACTAAAAATACACATCAACAAATACAAAACAACAAATTGACACAACACAACACATTGCAAGAGACATCTACTTCACACTAAAAAATAACACAGACAGTAAAGTTAAACAAAAGAGGAACAAGAAGTCAAAATCTTTAACTCAAAATAAAAAAAATAAAATATTTTAAAAGGAAAGTGCAACAACACATTGGAGAACAGAAGATAAAACAAACTTAATGATAATAAAAGTCGACTGAACTCAAAAGAGCTAATTTCAAAACACAAAAAAAAAGAGTCACAAAGGAACAAGGCATGCCGAAACAACATAGAAACCAAAAGAAAAAAAATAGAATACACAACAACAAAACACTACAGCCAATCAAACAACACAACAAATCAAAACCAAAAAACAAATCATGACAAATGAAAAACAAAACAAAACACAACAACAAGTTCAAAAACAAATCATTAGACAGGCAGGAAAGTGCAAGAACAAATTGAAGAATGAAACAAAGAAAAAAATACACAACCCAACCAAGTAGAAAACACAGCCCAACATGGAATTCAACAAGCAAACAACCATCTGAGGTTTGAGCAAAGCAAACCAATAACTTAAAACACAATAACAAATGAACAAGGCCCACAAAAACAAAGGCCCAACAGACAAAAACAAATGTATAATAAAAACAGCTAAACAATTAATCAAATATGAAAGCATGTTCAGTCAATAAAGACAGTGTATAAAAGAAGAAAACAAAATTACAAATGGGAAAAAACAGAGAAAAACAACAAATTAAGAAATATGAACATGAAGTCAAATAACAACCACATTTAAAAAAATAAAAACTAAACTTTGTTTTCTGCCCTGTTGTAGTATATTGTGATCCGTCTTAATGTTTTTTTATTTGCTGTTTTGTTTGTTTGTTTTTTTCTTTAATTTGTTATTGTGTTTTTGCTCTTCCAGGCCACCTTATTACTGACGTATCAAATCTAAAATTCCAGACGAAGACTGACTCGGTGAGTTTGATGTATTAGACTGTAATTCTCACAGAGTAATTCAGCTCTAAATCAATGAGTAAGGCTGGACCTTGGTTACACAAACTGCTTTATTGCCATTTTGTTCTCTTATATTTTTGTTTATGAGCTATTCTGAGATGATAAGCAGCTCCCTGATGCCCTGCATACATAAAAAAAAGCTGATTTATCGTCATTCACCCGCTGACTTGTTAGGGTATTGTGTTTGTTTGTGCGGTCCGCGGGTAATTTGTTAGGAAACCTGTGGCTTTAACGCACATTAAGAAAATCATTACTCAGGTGGGGATCAGCATTGTAAAGCAGCTCAAACCCAATCGGCCCAGATACATAAACATCAGCACACACACATAATCGCATTTCGCCACAAAGCTCACATGCACACTTCATCCCTCTGAGTCGGCAGCAGTCATTTCTGCTTGTGCGCTCAGAAAAGTTGAGCGTCACATATTGAAAAAGCCATAAGTGCTGTTTAATATGATGACTGTAAACTCTGCGGCTAAAATCGTTCCTTTAATATAATATCTACCATATTACTGTTCCCCTGCAGCTGATAACGCTCCGTGACCCTGAGAGTGAGCAAATATTGATAACAGATTTGAGAAGCATTGTGTATTAAACTTTGCTTCAGAGAGAAGAATGAAATATTTGAGAATGAGATATGAGCTCACTCTTTGACAATCTGATGATTTCTTTTTAGCTCAAACCCTCAGGGTCGTGCAGATCGAGACGACGTTGAACCCTTCACCTTTATTAAACCCTGTTGTCTTGTTAAACTGAGATCTTTAAGAGGAAAACCTGCAGGGCACATGCAGAGCTCAGCATAAATGACTAATCCATTATTTGTAATGAGAATGCTATCACCTAATACACAGAAACACACCTTAAGGCGAGCTCTGCAACAGGATTTCGCCAGCTTTATTATCACAGCAGCAAAGCAGAGGTTACCTGATCTATGTTGCTGTGTTTTTTTTGCTGAGTAAGCATTTTTTACAACAGCAAAGAGGCCTAAAAATGTCTAAGCAGGGATTTGGTGTGCACAAAGTTTCTTTTCGTTGGCTGCTGAGCGGCTCTGAGCAGATGGGATCGAATGTTTGCTGTTGGTTTACGGGCGTCTCCGTAATAGATGAGGGATGAGAGTTTAACAGCGAGGCAAACAGCGACAAAATGTTCACTGCAGCAGTAAAATCTCACATTACTACAGCTTTGGAAACTAATTGACAGACCAATATAAGAGTCGATGCAGGTGGAAATTAAACACGCAGATGTCCCGCAGGCCCACATCACAGAGGCGAACACATGCAGACTTTTGGTAATATGACAAGTCTTGTTGCTGTTAAACGGTTCAGAGACGTGACTCTAAACACGCAGCCCTTATTTACCACACAACCTTTACAGTACAGGTGTGTAGGGGGCCATATACCCATCAAATACAAAGCTGAAGCCACCTGCTGTAACATCTACCAGCAAAATGACTTTATACTACAGATCCTTGAGTTCTTTGAAATAAACAAACCAATGGTGGGGGAGGAGGGTTGCAAAGCAGCTTGCAGAGGGAGCAGAAAAGAGTAGGCAGGCTCGAGCAGCTTGCGCCTGAGATGCATATCAGGAGTTGTCAGCAGTGGAAGGCTAGTTTTGGGTCAGCGTTTTAGCAACAGAATGCTTTTATGATAGCAACCTTGACTCCGTAGACACTGTTCTTTTGTCTGTGCGTGCAGTAACAAGGAAGAGGCAGACAAAGCTCGCCACTGCTGGTTAGCTTCAGCACAAACACTGGGAGTCAACAGGTATAGCTAGCCTGTCTCTGCCAACAGTTATCAGAGAAACTCTTCAGCATCTCTTAAAGGTCCTGTGTGCTTGGTAAGACTTGTTTTTTTGTACCACATTATGTTACGTTATCTTCTACTATCTTCATATTATCTTCTACTCCTTAACAGAGCCTTTGTTTTATTGACCTACTTCCGCCAGAGATGTGACATTCGTAAATGAGTCGAGTATTTTGAACAGCTCTTTTAAGTTCATTTGTGAGTCATTCTTAAAGAAAATTGCCTACAAAGCATTTGAGCTAAAGCTTGTCATGGACTTGAGAGTGAGGTAAGACACGAAAACAACCAAAATGTCACCGTGTCCCTTTAAACGTGGACCCCACTGGATGCTCACTTCTTCAAAATATTAATCAAAGTTAAGTAAGTAGAAAAAACTGAAAGAAAGACCGAAAGGGGATGAATTGGAGCAACTTAAATGTCCAGAATCTAGAGTATAAACTTGTATTTATCTTAAACTACAAATCACAAATTTAAAAACAATACTGCTCAACTGGAAAAACAGAAAAAAACACAACAACAACACAATGATTAGACCTCTTTACACAGCACATATCAATGGAACAACAATCAGCAACCCACAAGAATCAGTTGGAACTTGGCAATATATACTGGACAACTCTCGCCGTTGTTTCAGTGCCTCAGTGCCGGTGAGTTAATGCCACAGCATAAGCGTACAAAGGCTTGTTTTATGAGGAGGAGAAGGGGAAAAAAATCAATCTTAAAGGAAAATCACCATAACTAACGCATCATGAAACTCCTGCCAAATACATCAATCTGTTTTAGTTAAGATCATTTCGTAGTTACACTGTTTTACTTTGTCTTTCTGCCCTTATATCTATATTTTTTTTTTGTTTTGCTTTCTCTCCTATTTCTCTACCCCCTTGTTTTGTTTTTGTTTCTGTTTGTTTTTTGTTTTGTTTTCTTCGTTGTCAATTTTCGTCTTTGTAATTTTTACTATATGTATAGAACTTTGTAAATCAACACCACAACTTACTATGCACATATTTCTCTGTTCACATATATTTGTTTGTATGCACTTCCTGGTGAATAAAAAAAGTTATATAAAATAAAATAAAAAAGCGCAAAATAGAACAACACCAGAGTGAGGAGAGTTATGTGACATAAACCTGCCAAACATCATAAGTTCAGACAACAGACTGAGGCTGCATGGGAGTACATGAGTTCATGAAGTCCTCTGCACTTTCAAACTCAGTAGAGGCAGGACATCCACCTGTCTGCAGTTCAGCCCCATGACATTGTCATTTCGGCTAATCCCTCTTAGCCATGTTTGCTCCCTCCATCCTCCCCCCTTCCCTTCTTTTATGGCAGCTTTTTAATTGACTACAGCCTCAGCCAAACACGCTGCTCTCTGCCTGTAGTCTCAGAGAGAAACTAATAAGGAGGCAGCAGCTCGTCCACACGTCTCTCTCTCTCTCTCTGTCATCAATGCCTTTCTTTTTTTCAAGTTCATATTACAGCTAAAAACAACCACATCAATGAGGAGAGAACACACAGCCGCAGCCTTCCTGCTTCACTTCCTGCTATCAATTTCAGAGCAATTATGGTCTGCAAAGGGTTTTAATTTCAGATGGGAAATTGAATTCTGTCAAGATATGATCAGAGCGTCGCGCTGTATGATAACATGTATGTCTGAGTGAGATGGAGGGGAATGCAAAGGCTTATTCCATCGCAGTTTGATTGCATGAATGGACTGGAGATACTATAAATTATTAATTGATGATGGCCTCTTGATAAAAAAAAACCTAACCTTTAGAGAAGGGATGTCATCATAGAAAAAGCTAAAAAAAAAAAAAAAAGCTGTTCTTGTTTAGTCTTCAGTGATGAGAGCAACAGTTAAATTCCTTTTTAGCTTTCCTACACTTTTGTGATCAGAATCAGGGGGAAATTTGGTTGTTTCAGTTGCTCTTATCCTCAGTATAGCAGTTGGAAAATATCAAATAAAGACATTAAAATAGATAAGAGCATAAATTTAAATAAAATAAAATAAAAAGATGAAAATAAATTAAATGAAAATGAAAATTAAGTAAGCAGGTTGCAACTGCAGAGTCTTCAAGCAATATTAACTTCTATATGAAGGAAAAATAAGTAAAATTGAGTAGAAGTGAGACTATAAATGAGGCCAAGGAATTCACAAGTCCTCTAAAGCTGGGTACACACAACAGAACAATTGGGCCAACTTTCAGCTCGGATCCCTGCTTCAGAAAAGATTCAGCAAAGGATGGATTATCTGGAGGTCCTAAAGATGATCTCACCTGGTTACCCCATGGTTTGAGGTGTAAGAGTCATTTTGTCCTCTCGGAATAGGATCAGGGCCACCTCAACTTTAAATCATAAATATTAAACATGTTCAATATTTACGACCAGAGGTTCTGATGTGTGTGGAGTGCAGAGGACAGCTGAATGTGTGCTCTGTGTGTTTTCATATGGACCAGAACAAAGTCAATCAGGAGAAGGACGTGTGTCCTCTGCAGGTTGACCAGGGGAGTCGACCACTCCACCCCTTGGAATTGAGGATAGTGTGAAGTGATCTTAATCCAGACAGAAACTGCTTCCAGGAGTGGCACAAATAACAATACAGGGGCAGAAACATATATATATACATATATATTTATATATATAAACTAACTATTTAAACAGTTTTTATTTTCAGTTTGTTTGCATGCTGTTAGTTTATCCTCAGATGGCGAAGGCTTCGGGGAAACATGTTTAGATATGAAAGACTTGTTCACTGTTGATCCATTTGTGATTTCAACAAAGTTCTGTAAAACTTTTTTTTTTTTTTGCTCTCTGGATCAGTAACTTTTAATACCTTAATTTTACATAATCATAACAAAAATATTCTGTTGCCCAGGTTGCCCCCAAAACATATTTTTAACTTTATCATGCTTGAAAGGGTGAATGTGCACTGTTACAAAAAGAGTAAGGTAGATACAAAAGAGCAAAAAATGGCTTACAGTTTTAATGAGTTGATAAAAAATGGCTTCATATCAATGTTACTGTTTAATTAGTGAAGCTGTTAGCTGATGGCTTTCAGTGAAGTATCACGGCAAATGTTGTTGGAAACAGACATAGTCTTCTTTAATGCTTTTTATTTTAAATAATGTTTAAGAACTCATCAGATTATTTAATCTAATAATTTATTTTTATTTTTTATTTATTTCTAATAAAATTTAACTTTTGTACATATTTGATATTTAATATATAGAGATTTATATTCATACTCCCCTTTCACCTTGCACATTTTTAATGATAACTTGCACTTATACTTATATTTATATTATACTTGAAATCTGTAAACTATAGCCTATGCAATGAACACTCATTCTGTATCCACCTGCTGCATACTGAATGACAATAAAGTCTGTCAAAGTCTAATTTAACACAAAAACACAGCTTAAAGTCACCAGTTTATGTTGGTGATGCACTGATCCATCGGTTTCTAGGTAGTTGTTAAGGAAACAAATTTATGTCTCTCTCTAATGAAGAGTTGAATTTATTATGCACATTATTGTTGTTTGTTTTTAAGCCATCGCTCCTCTTGTCTGACATGAAGCTGCTCCTCGATGCAGAAGTACTGAGACCGCTGAAGTAGGAGACAAGTACCCTCAGCACAGCCTCCATCAGACCTCTCAGAGTTCGCCCTTGCCTTTCGCTCCTCTAACTTTTGTCTTATCTGCCCTTCCCTCGCCTGCAGCAGCCTCTCTCCGCGCACTCTGCATCAGTAAAACACATGAATAATAGAGCAAACCGGAAAGACTCGCTCCTCATGATGAAGTGGCACTTGAGATGTTTCATGTAAACAAACCAGATTCATGCTGATTAATCAGGACTCTCTTACTTTTAAAGCACTTACATTGGCTCTCACTCTGTGTTTGTGGAGGGAGCGTCAGGCTGCTCCATTACCGCCCATCAGAGCTTTTATCTCCGTTTTATTGTCTCTGTGGAGCTGCTGATAAAACACCCTCAGCATGTTTGTGTAGATGCACACAGTGAGGTGTTTGACCTCGTGGATCTTCAAACCCCAATGAAGACAATCAAACTGATAAGCTTTATGGTTTATTTTGCAAATATTCACTCAAATTGAATTTAATGTCTGCAACATGTTCTAAAAGAGCTGGGAAAGGGGCATGTTTACCACTGTGTTACATCAGCGCTCCTGTTATCAACACTCAGTAAGTGTTTGTGAAGTGAGGACAATGACTGTTCATTGAAGGAGGAATTATTTCCCATTATTGCCGAAAGACGCCGGTGGTGTTTCTGGATGTTGTTGATATTTGGCTTTGTCTTTGCATGTAGATGTAGAGATGAACTGTGTTAACTGACAATGGTTTCCTGAAGTGTTCCTGAGCCCACGTGGTGATATCCTTTACAGAAGGATTCTGCTTTATAATGTTGACCTAAGGGATCAAAGGTCACGGGCATTCAGTGTTGGTTTTCAGCCTTGCTGCTAACATTCTCCAGATTCTCTGAATCTTTTGATGATATTATGGCCTGTAGATGATCAATCCTTTCAATTTTATGTTGAGAAATGTTCTTAAACCGTTGGATTATTTGCTCACACAGTTGTTCACAAAGTGTTGATCCTCGCCCCGGCCTTGCTTGTTACTGATTGAGCCTTTCAGCGAAGGTCCTTTTATAACCAATCATGTCACTCACCTGTTTCCAATTAACCTGTTCACCTGAAAAATATCCCAAGCAGGTGGTTTTTAAGCATTCCTCAACTTTCTGGGTCTTTTGTTGCCCCTGTCCCAGCCTTCTGGGACATGTTGCAGGCATGATATTTAAATTAAGTGAATATTTGTTGAAGGACAGAGAAGTTTATCAGCTTGTTTGTTCTGTATATTCACTTGAATATCGGTCAAAATGTTTTTCCACTTCATTGCATTCTGTTTTCTTTGCGTTTTACACAATGTCCCAACTTCATTGGAATTTGTGGTTTGTATATTTTCAACAGCCGGTCTTTGTATCCTCATAATTCTGATATTGAGTAGACATTTAAACATCAGAGAAACAGAAATGAGTGCAGAGAAGAAGAATAGAAATAAAGAGACAAAGCGAGAACAGAGAGAAGAGGGACTGACATGCAGACGTCCTCCAGAGAGCAGGCAGAGGCATTCATGTGGGGAAACCATTCAGCGTCTTTGTTCTGATCTGATGATTGAGGGATTATGGGTTTGAGGAAAAAGAGCAAATATTCTGAAACGAACTGAGGGAGTGAGATAATGAGGAGAGCAATGAAATCAGATGGAGCGACCCTGAGGAGAGGGTGTCAGGAGTCAAAATACGCTACGAAGCATAATTCATAAATAATCAACAGCGCTTATGTTTTATTCAGTAGAAGCAGATTTCAAAACCTTTGAGTTTGTTTAAGAAAATGTTTTATTTTTAATTCAGTAGAAGTATTATTTAGACTTTAATAATTCATGCAAATGCTTATTAAAAAGAGGGTCATATTTTGTTTTAATTCCAGTTTATATATTTGATTCTGAAGCCTGCTGGAGCATGTTCACAAAACCATCCAGGTCTC
Source organism: Cetoscarus ocellatus (assembly GCA_037902135.1). Taxonomy (NCBI): domain Eukaryota; kingdom Metazoa; phylum Chordata; class Actinopteri; order Labriformes; family Labridae; genus Cetoscarus; species Cetoscarus ocellatus. The sequence goes on from JBAMNC010001229.1 coordinate 475,767, forward strand.
CCCGATCCAGCTGTATTTTATTTTACATTTTACAATCATAATTTCTGGATGAGTTCTTTAGTGGTAGGAAATGAGTCCTTGACATTGTCTACATGGTTTCTTGGTCACACATAAATGAATAAATATGAAGCACGCAGAGGTGTTTTAAATGAAATTAGTGTAGGGCTGTCACTTTTCCAAAAATCAAACTCGACTGGTCTCTTACCATACACAATAAAAAGGAAGATATTCTGTTCCAGTAAGGAAACAGAATATCAAATACTGAGCATCAGGTGACAGCCAAACCTTCCTGACACTGAGCAGCATCACGTGCTGCAAGTCTGAAGTGAGTTTTAAGGTGCTTCAAGCAAAATAAAGCTGCAGGTTATGGACACAGGCCCAAATTCATTTACTTAATTTTAATATTATTTTTTTAATCATTTTATCCAAATTTTAAGATGCACTCACCACAATTGTTTCACTAACATAAACAATAATAATTCAATGTTAATATTTTTTATTAACTATTATATTGTTTTTATTTTTTAGATATCAAGAAACACCCTGTAAGTTTTTTTTTTTTTTATTTGGTTATGTTTTCATAATTTAATTATTTACTTTTGTTTAATTTGTTTGTTAATGTCTTTATGTCAAATACTCAGATTATCCCAGTGTGATTTTTACAATTTAAAGTACATTTTTTTTCTTATTTTTATTAATTTAATTTTTAAGTCTTTCTTTTTTTTTTCAAATATCATGACACCCAACAAGTTTTCTTAATTTAGTTTTTTTTACTTCTCTTATATTAATTTTTAAATGTACTTATTTTCACACATCAAAATACAGCCCGCAAGATTTTGATACATATACATTTATCTTTACTTCATTAATTTTGGCAATTTTATTATTTACGTCTATTTTAATTAATAGTTTAATGTCTTTAAGTCAAACACCTAAACACATTTTTGTAACTGAAATTATTTTTATATTTATTTTAATTCATTTTTTCCCTTTTTTTTTTTTTTTTTTAACTTTTTTAAAAATGTTTTTTTCATGTATCATATTACCTAGAAAGTCTTTTAAATTCCCTTTCCACATTTTTATCTATTAATTATTTAATTAATTTTGCTTAACAGCCCTTTTAAAAAAATTTTTGGAAAAACATTAGCCATTTTTATTTAAAATACAAAAAAAAAAGTTCTTCCTGTTAATATAGCTAAAAATTGCCTAAGAATGGAGCCCCACCCCAACTCCAATAAATAAATAAATAAATGAATTAAAAATAATAAATAAATAAATTTAAAAAAAAATAAACCACTCAAATTCCTTGAGTAAAAGGATGCCAAGTGCATGCAAGTGAAGACACTGTGTTTGACCACAGCTGAGGTCAGCTGAGGTCAGGTGAGGTCAGGTCAGGGTTATGCTGTCCCTCAGTCCAACAGGTGTATATTTGACATAATTATGGGTAACGGGTTCAGTTGACACCGAGTTTGCAGGTTCAGGCAGATCCAGGTTTTTAAAATTGAGCCCTGTAGGATCATGCTTTGTGTTCCTCTTAAAAATGGTCTCATAAAAACTTTGATTCTGTGTCCAACGGCCTGGAAAACACAGAAACAGCCTCGCTCTTCTCTCTCTGTTTCCCTCCTGCCCTTTGAAATGTGCTTTCACTCCCTCGCTCACTTTCTCTTCTGCTTGGAAGAAAATGGAGTCGCTGGCCTGACGCCACACCTGACACTCCTGCCTTAATCTGATTAATGTTTTTAATTTATATAAGTGAGCAGGGAGGCAGAAAAAGGAGCTGTTTTTGACGTCGGCTCCAACACACACAAACACTCACACACACTCACACACACACATTTCTTCTCAGGCTTTGTGTGATGGGTGTCATATAGGCCGAGTCGTGAAAGGGCAGAAAGACTGCGTGCTTGTGCCGAGAGGGAAAATGGAGGGATTAAAGGAGGGGAGGGGCTTTAAATGATACAGAAAGAGAGGCAAAAATAAAGACAAAAAAGGAGAAACACATGACAAAGATGGAGAAATACTGGGAGTGAAGTGGGGACAAGGTAAAGCTGGAGAAAAGAGGAAAGATAGGAGAGAAAAATGAGTAAAACTGGGCTCTGGGGCGAGAGAGCTGGAGCAGGGAGGGAGACAAATGGGTTATGGGGGAAAGTAAAGGAGGAGCTGGAGGAGAGAAAGATGGGAGAGAAGCACAGAGGAGGAAAGAGACGATAAAAGAGGGAGAAAGAGGGACCGTGAGTTAGAACGATAGACAAGAGATGATGAGAAAAACAGGACAATCCAATAGGAAAATGTTGCCTTTTACTGCTGCTGTGGTCTGTTTCCTGCATGTCTTTACACAATTTACTGCTGCATCCACTGTGGTAGAGGATAAAGGATATTCTCGTTCCACTTCCAACATGTTTTGGCAAGAGCTTGTTCTACAAAGTGTCTCACATTGCCAAACTACACTGTGGCAGTAGTGCCTGCCTACTACATTATCTGATTGGTAATAAATGTGATTGACAGAACAATCCTCCAGTCACCTGTCAGATATGCTACTGAAAGGTTCTGCCCATTTCCAAACACTTTCCATGGGCTCTTTCCCAGAAGGACCAGTGAGATAAATTGAACGATCTATCTGGTGTGTCAGGTTAGCCTGATCTCACACTAGTAAGAAATCCTTTAAAAAATATCCTGGGTCTGTTTCTGGCTTTGGATCTCCAACAAATTCATATCCCTTCTTTCTTGTGCCATGACCAACATTTTCTAAAAATATGATGAAAATCCATGGAGAACTTACTGAGTTATTAGCACTAATGTAGAAAATTGCCCTAACCCACGCTGTTAAAAAATCCTTTAAAATATTCCTGATTCGGTATCCAGGTTCAGATCACCACCAAATTCATAGAAATTCTGTTGTGTGCCATGACCAACATTCCCTGTAAACAACATAGAAATCCATCTAGATCTTTTGGAGTTATTAGCAATAATGGGGAAAACAGCCTCATCCTGCAATGATAATAAATCCTTGAAAATGTTCCTGGATTTCCATCCAATTTTGAATAACCACCAAAATCTACGTCTAATTCTACCTTGTGACATGACCAATATTCCCTAATGATGTCACAAAAATCCATTGAGAGCTTTCGAATCATGAGCAAAAGTGCAAAAACCTTCAATGTTAACAAATAAGACACTACAAATCCTTTAAAAAAAAAAAAAGATCTAGATCTATCATCACAGAATAAAGTTTATTCATTTTTTTAAAAGTTTTTTTCAAATATAGTGATACCTAACAACTTGTTTTTAATTATTTTTTTGCACATCTATCTATCTATCTATCTATCTATCTATCTATCAATTAATCATTATTTGATAAATTATTTACTGCACTATGAGATCATATCTGGAAAAATGTACCCTTTCAATAATTCCCAACATTCCCTGAAAATTTCATCATAATGCTTTCTTAGGTCCTGTTCTACTTAAGGTTTGCGTGTATAGAAACATGTGCAAACTTGTAATGCATGCAAAGCTGATCTACTAACAGGGTGCACCGAGTCAAATGAGCAAAATCGCACACGCAATCCATTTAGCTTGTTTGCCTTCATGAATATGCAGAATACATGCAGATGATCAGAATGCACAAAATACTGGGAAGAGATGCAAATGTGATCATTCAGCACCCGCAATGTGATTTATCAAACCCGCAACTGATTGTGCTCGGCGTTTTTGCATCTAAATTTAGCACGTTTGAAAGGCAGGTGCAAAACAGGCACAGCGGAGGGCTGGGGTCATTGTGGTGAGATACAGGGGTTGCATTATCCGAATATTTTCCATCATTGACTGAAATTTTTGATGAATCACGGAAAGTTTTGGAGGCTGTCTGTCATTATGATGGACTGGAAAAAGAGGTACAATCCAGTGTGCCATCATACTCATGCAGACACGCGGAAAGTAAACCCTCTCTGTTTGCGCTCTACATCGTGGAGGAGGTCAATCCCTTCATAGCCAGAACCACTCTGTTTGTCAGTCAGAGCTGACTGCATCACACTCTCCACGCACTGACAGCCAGTTTAAGAGCTGTCAGTACATAAAAGGCAAGAGTACCCGCGCGGTCTGTGTGTGCGTAAATATAAGACGGCTCTTCAAGAGAGGTTATTGGTGATGAAGCTGTGTAACTATGTGAATGCTGTCATTTAGATTCTGTTTAATTGTAGTCAGAAAAGGAAAATTAAAAATGATGGATAAAAATATGGCATGAGGGAAAAGTGACAACCTTGCCCGTCAAAATGACAGACAGCAAAAAAAGATTACTGTAAGTGTGTTCATTTGCCTCTAACTCTATGGCTTCTAACTTCGTTTTTCATTTACAGCCACTCTGCTCTCCCAAATTCTCCATGCTGACAGCCGGTAGCACACACAAAATCCTCCTTTAAAGAGGTCGAACTGCACCACTTTCATGCCTGTTATCAATTGTCTTAGTAGGTCAACACGCCCACTAATAGCATGTGCAATTTTTTAGTTTGCACACGAATTTAGCACCGTTATTTTGGATCTCAGTAGATCAGGCCCTTTTTAGTTGTCCTGTTCACTACCTTACAACAAACACTAACAAATGCCAGCAAAAAGGTGTTCTGGTGATTCTCTCGGCTCCTGTTGTTGATATTCAATGATCAACATTCAAGTTAGGCTGAACTGTCGCTGCAGTTTTTAATTTTGGAAAGTCCAAAAAGAAAAACTTCATGCCTGTCGCACAGCTGAGACAAGCCCGACGGTCTTTTTGACTCCACCATGTTTTCACCTTTAACAGCAAATATTCCAGAAGCAGTCAGACAGACTTTCATGAGCTCTGAGCGAGTTGTCTTTCTCTGCTCTTGTTTCCCCTCTGTCCTCCTCCTCTCAGGTACATCCTTTTATTCCTCGACATCTGTTGTTTTTCCTCCCATACATATCCTCACCTTTACTCCTCTGTCATCTCTCTTGTAGTTTCTCACCTTTTGACTCATTCTGAAGAACAAGCACCGTGTCTTCCTCTGCAGTGCACACCGAGGCTCCAGGACGGCATGTGTCACGTCAGAGTTTCACCCTCACACTCCTCTTCCCACAATTATAGTTATTTCCCTCCTGTCCCTGCAGATGTCTAAATAAGTTGACCCTATGTGCAGTCTTAATCCATGTGAATTCCAATCATCTTCCCCACACATCCAGCATTTAGGATGTCAGGAGGTCCACAGTTAGAGACAGCATCCCCCCGAGCCCCCTGCCGTGAGGGCAAATCAGCACGTCGAGCTTGTTAGATTGTATGTAAGACTCGTGCTCAGCACACTGCAGGATGTCTGCTTTCAAACTGAACTCTATTACTCGAAGAAGATGAGAAGGAGCAAAGGTGTCAACACAGAGAATTTGACCCTCCTCTGGGACCACCACGGTCTCCTACAGATGGGCTACACATTTGTAAAATCCCCCGAAGAGGGAGCCACTGAAGAGAGGTGAAGCACGTCTCTGCTGCAGCCTCTCTGAAGGTCTTTTCACATCAAGAACAACAACGACAACAAGAACATTGTTTTGCCTGCTTAGTAAGATGCTGATCTTCTGTATTTTTTACTTTACCATTCTGTTCCCCTCAAAGACAGTTGGGTTGAAATGTTATTTCAGTCGATAATTCCTCTCCTTTAATAAAACCAATTGGTTTTGTAGTTTATATCAATGGAAAGCCTGATAAGTCACCTTAAAACAAGGTAAAACTTGTAATGATTGTGCATTTGTGGAATTAACAACACAGCTAAACATGTGAGTAGCACCCCCAAAAAGTACCAAAATTTCCCTCTTACCCTGGCAGAAAGCCTCTGGTTCCTCAGTGAAGCAAGGGTGAGGAACAGGTCTTCTTGGGATGTCCACCTCACAGTCTGGCTTTGACTCTGGCTTTCTCCTGCAGACTGTGGCATTTGTTGGATGGTTGATGTTGAGCTTCAGCTCGTGGAGGAAAATTGGAGAACAGACACATGAAGCACAAAGCTGTTTGGGGCTTGTCTTCTAACATTTTGATACGTAGAAGGAGCAAAAACCTGGTGCAAAACCAGGTGCAGAGGCAGAGATTATGGATTATGTGCCCTTATCATACTTAGCTGTGTTTTTGAGCTCTGTCTCTGTGGCTAATGCTCAGGCTAATGCTGTATACCTCATACAGCCCCACCTCAAAAATCCTAAACTATCTTTTATGGCATTATAGCAGGGGTTCTCCATTACCTTTTGTCCTACCCCTCTTTGAGACTAATTTTCAAACTCCCCAACCCCCCACCACCCACAGAGTCACCAAGAGGGCAAAGTTAAGGTTTTTCTTCATACATGAAGCATGTGGATGTTAATGTCAACATTATATATTAGCAAATAGACACAGAAATCAAAATATGTTGAATACCTTTGTCATATTCTCACGATATACTATTTGTACTCCAAATGATGATGAACAGATGAAAATAACACGGTGGCTGTTTTTATACTGAATTCGTTGACGACTGAAATAAAAGCCAGTCACAGTTTCAGGTTTGAACAAAAAAAGCATTTCCGTGAATAAGACACAAAATTAACCAAAAAAAAAAAACAACACAATCTTGTTGTTACAGAGCCCAGGCTGATTTATTGCAAAGGTCACACATCCTGAAAATACATGTACTTTGCTTTTAATGTTGTTAGAAAGGGCTTGGTGAGCAGAAGAACATGACTAAATGAATAACCTCTTATAGCAAGGGGAAGTTTGCTATGTCCTTGTAAAGAAAATGCCTCCTAATACACTCTTTTTTTACTTCCTGGAGTTTATGATGTCATAGCTATACAGCCTCCACCTACATGTGTGTTTTCTGCTCATCACAGACATTGGACACCTGCTCCAATCAGGCATTGTTTGAGTTCATTGTCATAACATTGTGCAGCTTTCCCACCCTCTCAGATAAGAGCGTTTCCAAAGGAGAGGGAAAAAGAGCTGCAGCTGATCCTCTAAAGATCCATTTTTGTTTTTTCAATCTTAATCAAGAAAGGATGTATACAATCAAACTCATCAAGACATGGGATTTTTAACATACAGCCTACCACTGACAGGACAAATGGCCAGTCAAAGAGCAAAGTTTTTAACTGTTACCTGGGGTGGCCAATCAAAATATCCAGATGGCCTGGACTGATTTGACCACACCCCTGTCCAGACCAAGCCCACCCCTCTTTTTCTGGGTGCCCCAATATTTGAGAAATACTGCATCACACAGACAGACAGTGTTACCACAATAACATTGTGCAGTGATTTTGTTTTCCCTCATTAGTCTCACCCATGATTGCAAGTAACTTTATCCATTCTTAACCCAAACTTGTGCCAGAAGTGATGGAAGAGAATCCTAAAAATACAGATCCATTCTCATTAAACGTGGCGGATGATCATAATTTTCCCTAATCACCCCATAACTCTTTTAAAACCAGATTATTTGCATTGGAAGAAAGTTAAATTATGAGTCAACTGGTTCCCGAAAAGACATCTCGCAGCGCCAGACTGGAACAAGCAGCTTGTTCAGACAAATATGTCTTGCTGTGAAAGCTGGAAGGGGTTTGGAGCCGTTGTTTTCTTTGTTCCTCCTTCTCTCTGCCTTTAAGAGCGATCAAAAAACTTTGTTATTGTTTTTGCCATAGCTTCAGAGAAAAGAATACACCCTCCTTAACTGTTCCAGGCTACAGACTCATGATGAAATCCGCTGCCTTGTTTTCCTCGTCTCTACTTCCACCTGCTTCAAATCAAGAGTTAGGCTCCCGCTCCCAGAGGCCTGTGATGTCCCTTATTCACTGGTGTAGAGTTTTAAGATAAAGTTAGAGCATCCTCTCAGGGCTCTCCAATGATGTTACCTCTCATCCCCTACATTTGGTGCTCTGTCCTTCCTGTCCTCCTCGCTCAGCCTCTGACTTCCAGCTGATGCTGTTTTATATGCTGCGGGGAGCGTGCAGCACATTGCTCTGCCTCTGCCTCACTCTCTGCTTATATTTTGGCCTTTGAGCTGAGAGCAGGAGACCGTGCTGCAAGCAGACCAGAGGGGACCAAGGAAAAGAAAAGAGGGAGCAATCGGGCTGGAGAGTGCTGGTTTTAGGGACGAAGTGGATGAAATAAAAAGAGGCAGAAGCAAGAAATGTTAGTTCAGGGTTCAGGGTTACTTAAAAGATGGGAAGAGCGAATGGAAGTGGGGAGAGAGGAGAGTCATCCATCTTGCTTTTTGCTTCTGTGAGGCTTCATGTGAATCACTTTGTAAAGCTGCCGGGGAAATGATTGTACAGGATGTGAAGCACACTGTGCAGCTCAGTCTGCTACCATATCATGAGTGATGGTGGGAGAAGTCTGCAGCCTTTAGCACCACTTTTGTAGAAGTTCTTTTTAAGATTAAGGGGTCAAACTGAAACTAAACCCTGTGATAAAGCTAATGAGTTTGTAGTTTTAGCTGTATCATTGTTTTGTGGCCCCAAAAAAGAAGTAAGGTTCATCTTCATTTGGGGAAAGATGTCCCAACTTAATACGAAGGTGTCTGAGAAATGATGTTAAAATTCTGACCAGCTCCACGGGCGTGACATTTGCAGGATGCTCTGTTAGTCCATTTCCTTTCTTTTAGATTGGACACTCTCAACAGCTGCTTTAATAGACACCTCTGATTAACTGTTTGTTTACACAAATGGCTAATCAATCAATCAATCACATGGCAGCAACACAATGCACTCAGGCATATACATAGTGTCATAGACGAGGCACAGAGACAGGGAACAAATGCACAACACTACTCCAGAAGTCAATATGGACAAAAAAGTTTAATGAATTACCAGGCAGTAGTTGGTCCATAGTAAATGTCAGATCAGGCAACAGGATCCAAAAATGGTGAGGCAAAAGACTATGTCAGAAAAATGAGCAAGGTTGTAATGGCAAGACAAGACTGTGAATAATGCTGGGATGAAAACTGTGAGGTGCGACGAACTGGCACAGGACAAAGGGAGACATGAGGTTAAACACGGGGTAATGAGGGGTGATGGGAAACAGGTGTGACAAGATGGGGGCAGGGCAAACAGGAACTCATCTGAAAAGGAGACAAGGGTTATAATGTTTCAAAACAAAACAGGAAAGACAAGACATGAGACCTGAAATGTGCAAAAAATAAAAGAAAAACTTGACCGACATGACAACAAGACCTATTCAAGTTCAGACCGAGCATCAGAATGAAGAACAAAGGTGGCTGGTCCGAGTATTTCAGAGACTGATGGTCCCAAAAAGAGACAATGCCTATAGAGTGGAAGTTCTCTTGTTGAGAAGGATTTGTTGATGCTAGCAGTCAGGGTAGGATGGTCAAATTGGTTGAAGACGATAGAACAGAAACTTAACTAAACACCCGTAACATCCAAGGTCTGCAGCAGACCATGTCTGAGTGCACAACCCTTTGGATCTTGTGGTAGAAGAAGAGCACAGCAGAAGACCTGGTGTCAGTCCTGTCAGCCAAGAACAGGAAATTGAAGCTGCAACTAGACTGGAAAGATGTTTCCTGCTCTGATGTGTCTGATTTCTGCTCCACACTCAGATGGTAGGGCCAGAATTTGGTGTGAACATCATTAAAGCATGCATCCATCCTGCCTTGTATTAACAGTTCAGGCTGCTGGTTTGAGGGGTGTTTTCTTTGCACACTTTAGTCCTGTGAGTACCAGCTGAGCATTGTTTAATCCCAACAGAGTTTTGTTGCTGACCAATCCCTTTATGACCACAGTGGACTAGCTTCTGATGAATACTTCCAGCAGGATAACTGTTAAGACGCAATGTCTTTAAGTACATATATTCTTAAGGTTTATATTGATGCTTAGAGTGCATTATTTGTGAAGTACAACCAAGTTTGGTTGTGAACTCAGTTTGGATGATATATGTGGTCTTCTGTGCTGCTGTGTTTTCATACATATTTACACCTTACGTTCTCATCTGCTTTCATTGTCTGTGAATAAGAGAATATTATTATTTTTCGCATTTACAGAAAATACTTACCTCTTGTGCTACAGTATAATTTTCTAGTTCCCCGTATACATACCGATTTACTTACCTGTCAGTGTATACAGTACACTACAGTATGCTATACTCACCTGTTTTACCATCTCTCATACTGACCTGTAATATGTATATTTTGTCATATTTTTGTTACAGTTTCACACCGTGGTTCAGTAAAGCATCCAAATACAAGTCCTAGCTTCCACTGGTTTTAGTGAACTCTGTGTTTAACTGTCTGGGTAACCTATCTGCTGGTGAGACCAGTACAATAACACACCAAGTCACAAAGCTTAGATCGACTCAAACTGGATTCTTGAACATGTTTATTAGTTCACTGAACTCCAGATCCCAATCCAAGCCTTTGGGATGTGGTGAAATGGGAGGTTTGCTTTGTGAAAATGCAGCCAACAAACCTGCAGCAACTGTGTGATTCTGTCAGTACAGACTGAAATATCTGAGAGATGTTTCCAGCACCTTTTTGAATCCATGCCTCGAAAAGCAAAGGCAGTTCTGAAGGCAAAAGGGAGCCCAGTCCAGTACTAGAAAGGTGTGCATAATACATCGGAAAAACCTTGAATGTCTGAGTTTGAACTCTCCAAAGCTTTGAGAAATCTGTAGTCAGACAGACTTTGCTCAGTGAATATGGCCCTGTGTCTTGAAGATAATGTCCTTTTGTGTATACTAGAACAAATGCCCAGCATATCATCCCAGTCAACCAAAAGTCAGTGCTGTAAATCAGTGTTATAGGCTGAGACACAGGTTTATCCGTACAATAGTTGGTAAGCTACTCTGGCATGTGACAGAGCAGTTAAAACACTGCTGCCCCAAGAGTCACACAGAAAGCACGACTAAAAGATGAAACTCTGAGAGTCACATTTACCTTTTTGTGGCAACGATTTCAAAACAAAGCAACATGCCGAAGAGCTTCATAACATATAATTGGGCTCGTTGGGACCATATGATCATGTCCCCTTGAAAGAAAGAGAAGAATATGACAAAAAAGACATTATACAGAAGGGAGGGGGGAACAGATGCTGCTTTAAATATAAAACAACTTCAATACATTTCATCTCCGAGTGTGTTTTGTTTTGTAAAAGTCCAAATAGAAGCAAATCTCTAGTGTGGCTGACTTTCTTTTATCTCAAGTGCTTTTTTGGGGTTTGACAGTTTTACAGAGCTAAATTTAAAGCAGTGAGCGAACAGAGATTTGGTGACAATGACTTTGAGCTACATCCTGAGGGCTTGAGGGGTGTTGTCCGTGAGCATGAACAGAAAGTCTAGCTGGTTTGATTTTAGTCCTGCTTCCTATGATTTTTTGTTTTTGGACATAGACATGGATGTAGTCAGACTGAAGATGCCTTAAAGCTGTAAGGCAGAGAAAAGTGGTGTAAAAATCTAACAGTGTAGATGCATAAAGGATATTGTATCCTTTTAGCATGTCCTGGGTCTGACCCGAGGAGTAGCAGCTCAATGCCAAGCTCTATCAGGATGTTCAAAGTCCTCACCCCATCTCCGAGCTTGAGCATCCTCAGTAGAAACTCATTCAGCTTGAATCTGCCAAATCGAGCTAAATCCATCACTCAGGCATGTGTTTTGTAAGTTTTTGAAAGTCTAAGGGGGCTGAAAAGGGCAATTTCTGAAGAATGAAAGTTCTCAAAGATGTTTGTGATTTAATCTCCACATCGTTCAGAGTCTGTGATAAACTTCTCTTTAGATGCACAGGCTGTTTCAGAGTCCGCAGCTGAAAGACTTCATCGCTTCATCGTCCATCTCTGAGAAATAAATGACTTCATCATCGCTGGATTAAATAAAGCTTCAACACCACAAATGGTAAACATCAGCCACCGAGGGCCATGAAGATTATGTGATACAATCATTTGTGCTTTGAGCTGAAAGTTGAGCTGTATTCAAGGGTTATTTTTTGCATATATACACTCACTAGCCCCTTTTTTTAGGTACACATTGCTAGACCTGCAATCACTTGTGCCCTCAGAGCTTTCTTTGCTCTTCGTGGCATTGATTCAGAAAGGATTGAGATCTGGTGACAGCGGAGGCCACTGGAGTACAGTGAACCAACTGTGATGTTAAAGAAACCAGTTTGAGATGACTTTGAGTGAATGAAGTGGAGCGTTATCCTGCTGGAAGACGTCATCAGAAGATTGGTACTTCAAAAACACATGAAACACATCCCTCAAAATGAAAATACCATGTATTAATTGAAACTATCTGTTTTTTTTTTTTGTATGTTTGGTTTTTTTTTTTTCGATAAAATAAGTAGAATCACAAAACAAAGTTGACATTTTAAGGGTGAAAATTGTAAAAAGAAACTGAATATTTGGTAGTTTTGAGCAAAGTCGTATGAGAGTTTTATGCAAAAAAAAGAAAAAATATAAATGTAAGTTCATTTTTTGTATTTTTGGGGGATTTTTTAATGCACAATTTTGGCTTGAAGATCCCAAGAGGGGCTTTTTTAAATCAATACCACCACTTACATGGCAAGTAGCCAATCACAGTGCAGAATTTTGGAGTGACATCTTGGGTGGCCAATCAAAATTCCAGGGGACTCAAACCCAAATTTAGGCTGTTTTTCAGCAGTGGTTTGGACGTGTGAATCATGACCTCAAAGTTATGAGTCACAATTTCATACCGTTCAAGGCATTCTTCTGTTGCAATAAACTATATACGAGCAGGATGCATATAGAGGTCATTTCATACACTTAACATGTGATAATATATCTAGCACAATGGAAAAAAATATTTTTATCTACCCCAATAGAATATTTCTTACCGGGGCCGCCATTGTGTGAAGCTGCGTGACGTCTAAAGAGGAACTCGGAGGAGGTTGAGCACCATCGAGTTCACAGGCATGAATTCACAGGTTTGGCTATAGCACCGCCCACTTTTAGCTGGTAAATCACGGGTTACGGGAGGCTTGGAACGCACCCTTAGTCCAGAGGGGTCGTGCCCCCCTTGACTTGTGGCCACACCCTCCTTTGGGGTCGTGCTCCACTCTTTGAGAAACACGGTGCAGCCAGTGCTTGTGCTCATGCATCAGTGAGCAAAAGCCCACTTCCTCCAAGCAGTCTCTGCACTCCTGTTAATGAAGGATTGTTAAGCTCTAATTAAATTTCCACTTTAGTTAAATCCTTGCCTTTTCTCTTCACAAGCAGCCCTCGTTCACAGACTTACAGTTGCTTCTTTCTGTTGTCTGGGTTTTTCCTCTAAAAAGACGCTGCGTGGTCTCTGCCTCAGTCTGAGGTCCAGCACTACAGCTTGAAGCTTTGCAGGATGGATCTGCCTGACTTCAGCCAATGAATCTAGGAAAACCAGCTATCAGAGTGATACTTCAAGTCAAGAAGAGGGTTTTGTTTTGCTGTTTCTGTGGCCTGGATCTGATGTAGAATGATTTGTGTTTTGAGAGCTGGTCTTTTAAAATGATTTGAGAAATAAGATTGAAAGTGTTGGAAGGAATGCGTCCTGCTTGCTGATTCGACTAAAGACTTCCTGCTCTGTGACTGGGACATGTGTGTTTGTAAGTGTTTTTCTGTGTTGAACGTCTTTTTGCTTTATTTTACCTTAATGAGGCCTCGTTTCTCAAACAAGAATCATGTCTCAGTGTGAGAGCCGCCTTGAAATATGAAATTCAGACTGAACAAATGATGAGCAATGTTTGAAAGTTTGGGTCTGTATTTCTCCAAACTTGAGCCATTATTCTACCTCCATCTGCACATGAGGGATCAAACCTGGTACTGTCTAATTACGGGACTGCCTCCCTAACCACCAGGCTAATCTGATGGCTGATGCATTAAACATGGCCAGCAGGTTTGGAAATTAATATGACAGAGGTGCTGAGAGAAAGTTTGAACGCTCATTCTGGAAACTCTTCACATGTCTGAAAATGTCTCTGAGTGTGTATGTGTGTGCGAGCATGTCTAGGCCACTAAAGGTTATATTTACCATTTGTCTGGATTCTGGGAGAGGCAGAGGGAGGCTGGGGACAAAGGCATGGACCACCAGAATTCTGATGATGAGTGTGAAAAGATCAGGCTCACACAAACACACGCATACAGGAAGAAAAGATGTTTATGGGGAATTGATCAAATGTCATAGCTGCTGATATCCTGCTGTGAATACGGAGGGAAAGAGGCTCGGAAATAATGGAAGATATCAGGAGAGGTGGTCACATAGATCCCATTTCGTCATCTATACGTTAGAACAAGAATGGCAGCAAGCACGTTAGGAGGAATTATACACAACACTCACATCATCAACTTTGTGAGAAAAGAAATAAGAGTTTTATTTCAACAATCATGCTGACCAAGGCAACTAGGATTCACTGGATGGAGACAGTTTCAGTTTTGTTTTTTTGGTTTTTTTTGGACATCCTTAGAAAATGTAATATCTGTCTAGCTCCTCTCCTTGTTAGTTTGGTTATATTTTACAGGTGATACTGTGAGGACGATCAGGGCCGTAGCCAGAATTTTGAAAATACCGAGGGAGGTAGGGCTAGCGCTGTCACGTCGATCTTGCTCCTATTATTTAATTATTTATCATAACTTTAGACCTTTTATTTTAAAAACGGGAAATATGCCATCCTGTGCAGGACAAAAATCATTATGATCAAAATACGGGACATCCCGGCTAAAACAGGACAGATGGCAACCCTACACACAAAAATGATGTAGTCTACACGTACGTTCTCAGTATTTCTTCTTCTTCTTTTAGATTTTCCACCTCTCTGTCTTTCCCACTGTCAGTATTTGTGTTTTCTCCTCTTCCAAGCCTTTTTTTTCTTTCCAAAAACTTTATTTCAAAGCCCGGTACACCAACAGTATCCATGCTCCACCTCACATTCACGCAACCAATACACCCCGCGACCCGGGTGTCTATCAAAGATTGTCTATGGAGAAGCGAGGAGTCACTCCCTCAGTCCTCCCAAGTAATTTCACAATAAAATGTTTTGGTTTTTTTTTAGGTCAGACAAAATACCGAGGTCATGACCTTGGTGACCTTAATGGTAGCTACAGCCATGAGGATGATCATGTTTTGCCACAAATCAAAACAATGGATCTCCATCTCCAACACTTGTCAAACTTTAGTTTTCATGTGTACTATTTCTTGTCATGGATACGGTTGTTGTTTCTCCTGCTTTAGCCAGCTCGCTCTTCAGAGAACGCCACACTCATCAGGATTCCTGATCATATATTGAACACATTATTTATTTATTTATTGTTTATTTGACATGGACACACAGTAACATTCATGCTGTGATATTTGAGTATACACAGGTCCCAAATGCACTGCTGTAAGTGTTTATAGCACAGTGCTAATTTTCAACACCAGTCAATGGGAGAATTTTAAGGACTAAAGTTGTACAAAGAAAACTTTAGAAAAAACAGAGATACCTAAAACACAGTTCATTAGAAACTACATCAGAATTAAAATATCCAGGACAGATAGAAATACAAGTTCAATAAAAAAGCTGAATGAGGAGGTTCCTTCAGGTAAACATGTATACAAGCAAATGTTTTATATGTGGGAACGTTATTGTTGCTTCTCCAGCCATGATTTAATACCTTTGTTGAAACTTTTAAAGTTAGTTTGCATTTTCAGCTCAGTAGGTGGACTATCCAAGTTTAGCTCCTGTGACAGAGAAGGCTGATTGTCCTAAGGAAGTTTTGCACATTTAACATTTTTGTTTTCAGTTAGGGCAGACCTGATCCTCTTCTGAGACAGGAAGGATTAAATCCTTTTAACACACTTCACACCAGAGGATAACCATTAGAAACACCAGATAATTGGGCCCTGCTGACTTTGGTTGGATCTGAGATGAAACTTGGACTGATTATCATGTAGTGTGTACCCTGCTTTGGACTGTAAAAATCCTCTGATGTGTGCCAGGCTTATCTTGGATGTGTTCACTAAGAACACTTATTTCTTCTTCCCTGGAGAGAACAATGAAATTGGGTGTTAGCTGATGTGAGAATGCAGAGGGAATATTAAAGTAAATTTAACGAGAGGAGTGATGGCATTTATATTCTGCCACATGAGTCCATAAATTGTATAAGTTAAGACAAATGTGGTCTCCTTGTATGATGTAAAACCACTTCATTATGTTCTGCTGATGCCTTGAATGTGTTTAACAAGCCATGGCATTGATTTGAAGCATATTTCCCAAAATCAGTGCCATCCGGCCTTTAGCTCTCAGATGGAGCCTTTTATATGTGATCAGTCTCAGTGGACAAAAATCTTACAAAATATCAGAACTCTGTACTAAAGTTTGATCAGAACTCTCCACATTAGCTGGAGCCGTTCCTTCCTCCATCTCTGTTTGGTTACAATGGGAGTTCAGCTGTCCTCCCCCTTCGCCTCTCTTTGTCTGCTCTTCAGATGGCACAGACTGCCAGTGTAAAAGAAGTGTTGCCCTCCCACCGCAGTCCATCTATCACAGCCAGGCAGCCTGGCACTAAGCAGCTCCTCGTTTGACATTTGCCTTCCCTCCACTTCTCATTTTTTCTTTTCCACTGTCTGATCTTCTTCCCCCTCTTTTTCATTCCTCAGTGACTCATGCTTCGTATCTCCTATCCGCCCTCTTCTCCTAATGCCTTTACTGTATGTGATCATCATTTTATGCAAATGCACAGTAGTTATACGCTCACACATTTAAAGAGCTTGTGCTTCAAAGCGATTTCTTTCCTCCAATGCAGAGAAGATGTCCATTAAGAGCAAACAGGAACAAACTTGACTCTTGATCCCTGAAGGAGTTTGACAAACCGAGCAACAGTCCTCATTACTGACAGAGTTTTGTCAGCTTTATGAAAAAGTCCTCAAACTCTGAGCAGAGACTTTGGTCAGACTTTGGTTTGAGAGTGATTTGAGTTCAAATATACACACATGTTTTTAGGATAAGAGAAACAGTAACAGTTCAGTTACTATATAAAATAAACTCCTGTCTCAGAATGTTTAAGGCATGATAATGAACGCTTTTTGTTTGCATAATTATTAGACGGTTTCAAAGTATGAAGGAGAACCTTGATTTTTTCAGTGCTTTATCTAGTTGTAGGACCCTCTTGTGACAAGTAAAGGCCTGCAGTCTAAAAGCCCACAGTGGTTTACTGTGTCTCTGGTTCTGTGTGTGAGTGCATTTTTTTTAAATAAAAACTCTGTCAGGTGAAAACAGGAAAGACACCTGTGCTGCATGCCAAACTGCTTTGTGCTGATTATACAGTGGAGCCTCTTCAGTGTTGTACGTTTTGTTTTAATCAAAAATAATATCTGGAAATAAAGAAAACAGCCCAGGATGCAGACAGGTGGATGAAGATTTAGATGAATGTATGGATAGGCAGATGTTGAATGGATGTATATATGGAAAGGTTAAATAAATGAAAGGATGGATGAATGGTTGGATGAATGGATGGGATTGCTAAATGGACAAAGAGAAAGACAAATGGAGAGAGAGATTTATATATAAATGGATGGATGGAAGGAAATGTTGAATGGATCAACTGGTTGAATGGATAGATGGATGAATCAATGGATTTTTAGGTGACGGATGGATGGATAAACAGACAGACAGATAAACTGGCAGATTAATAAATGGATGGATGGAAAATAATTATGGTTGGATGTATAGATAGGTGAAAAGATGAACTAATGGATGGAATGATGAGAAAAAGAACAGAATTATGTATACCTAGTTGGATAAATTGATAGATAGATGGTTGGGTGATGGATTGATGGATGGTTGGATGAATTGATTGATGATGATAGATGGATTAATGGATTGTTAGATAGTGATGGATGGTTTCAGAAAGACAGACAGATGGAATACATCTGCGATTCAATAGATAGATAAATATATGGATGGATGAATGGCTGGATGAATATTTTCCAGACTATTTATGTTGATTCTTCTTTTGCTTTGTTTAGTGTTTCGGTGTTTGGACATAAAACAGGAAGTGATCTTATGTCTGATTTGTTATATTTAAATATTGATTTTATGAATCACTAACATTTATCCCTGTGCTCGACCATCTTCACTCTCAGACACCATCAGAGGCGATGCATATTTATTTTGAGGGAAACTGGTTCAAACAATCATAAATAAATTAACAAAAAGACTTTCGAACTCTTGAAACCTTTAACCATGATAACATGTGGAGCCTACAGCAGGAAGAGTCAAGATGGAGGAGACAAGTCCTGAGGAAATACACATCTGGATCGCTGCCATGTGGCAGACTAGCTCTCTGTAATTAGGCCTCATGGAGAAACTGGGTTAGAGTGTCTTGATTAATTCTCATATTTTTCATTATTCCTTTAATCTCTCTGACGCTCAACATCGCGCAGGTCGTGCTGTGCTGGATGTGCTTCTTTATCTCTCATACCGAGGCCCTGTGCCAACTTTTAGAAAGCTCCTGCTGGGGGCATATAGAGTGTGAGGCAGAGTCACATATGTTTATTACCTTTAAGCCTTAAATAAGACATTTCAAGTTGTGATTAAAAAATTAAAAACACTTGGCAGGCACGGTGAATGCTCCCTTTCATGTTTTATCCAATGAGTAACAAGTATCCTCCTCCTTATTTTTCCAGAGCACGGCTAATGTGATTACTCCGTTTGACTTTGTGTGCTGCGTATTGTGCAGCTCTCTGAAGTGAAGCAGCGCTCCCTCTCTCTCCCACACCGGGCCCCGAGCCAGCTTCCTCTACTGTAGAGCTGCAGGCGTGCAACATATAGGACAGATGGCCCCATATCTTCATCACCCTTTTTGGCACATGGCCCTCATTGTCGTACAGTCGGAGGGAGCATGTGTCAGGCAGCGCTTCTCTGAAAACCTTTCGTTTCATTGAGGAGAACTGATGATTTCTGCTTCTTTTTGGCTGCATGTCAGTTATGAATTAGGAATAAAAACAATTTATCTTCATTAACCTTTCTACATAAAGGCTCCAGCTCCCCCGCAACCCCGAAAGAGATAGTCGGTATAGAAAATGAATGAATGAATGAACCTTTCTGCATTTCTCCGTGTTGCCATGGGTCATGTAACACATACATGGTTCAGCCAACAGGGTATAAAACATATATAAATCCTTGGGAGGATAATTGACTCAGCCCTTTTAATTGCCTCTAATTTAGCAGCAATAACAAAGTGTGAGCGCTCAATTAACTTCAAAGGTCATTTAAAACATCAGTAATGCTGCTAATGAAGCACACATGCTTTTCACCTACGGTCATGCTTATGAGGGGGGGTTGTTCTTGGTGGGAGTGACTCATTTTATGCTTGGGTTGTATTAAAGGTTGTGATACAATGATATCCAGCACGGCACGGCAGCAGCTGTTTAAACAAAGCTATTACCAAGTCCTTCCTGAATGGGATGTGCAAGGGCATCAGTAGTATCCCAACTGCCTGTGAGCAATGCAGCGCGACGCTGCACAACGCGGTGCAGTGCTTTTGCCCCCATACTCTGTTTTTATTTTCTTCTTAGTTGCTAGTGTAGTCATAGAGCAAAGAAAGAGAGACACTGAAATGATGTTCAATGTGTAGAGGGATTTTTTTTTACTTTTCTTACTTAGCAAAGCTTGTTTATCTGTTTAGAGAATTCATCTTTTTCAGTGAGTGAAATAATTTACTTTCACTCTTGACACGGACGGAGGAACTTCCTTCTGCTGCCAGGCTTTGGGTCAACTAGTAGGTCAACTAATTTCTCCAATGTAACAATCAAAGCACTTGATCTAATGCTTAAAGATAGAAATATTTGACATAGAATATTTTAACGTGTGAAGTGTGGACCGCAAACATGCAACACTGCACGATGCTACTCGACTTCCAATGCTTGTGTTCAGTTAGGACACGGTGTATGTCAACAGGTCAGTTCAGGTGTGGGAGCACTTTCCACACCTGTGTTTTTGCCTTGACACTTTTTTATTTTCTTCATTCTGCTCTTGAGGACTGAGGGGATGCTGTTGCTAACTTGTTTCAGAGACTCAGGGCTCTAATTTCCTGGTGCAACTCAGGGTGGCGGAGGGTGGCGCAGCCTGGCACACCCCGCGCAGTGGTAATTTCGTCTGGCGCACCGCCGTGCTCAGCCAATGTGGCAATTTGGTAGACCGGCTGCGCCGAGATGGGTGTGACGGCGCACCGGGGGGAGGTGTCGACAAATTCAGCTTGGCGCAGTGACAATTTCGTTCTATACCGCGCGGAAGGTGCGCTGAAAGCCCGCCAGCTCCAACCTGGTCTATTCTCGGCGCAGGAGAGGTGTACTCGGGGCAGTGGTAATTTGGCTGACAGGCGCGCTGTGCGCACAAGTCACCAGAACCTCACAGGCAGGTATCCAGAGTGTCAGGCACATTTCAATGCAATAAACAATCACAGTGACCACTATTTCATGTAACCGTCTGAACCAGCATATACATTTGTATCTATATTAATTGTCCCGTCACATCTGATGTCAGATCAGAGACGTTTGTCATAACTAACGAGTTCACATCTCTCAAGCCAACCACAAACAGCCACATCATCCGATACGGAGTATCCGGCTTGTGTCATCTCATGAAATTAAATAGAAAAGAAAAAGAGAGAGACGCTCGCTGAATAAATGTAAGTCACTCGGTGTCTTAAGGATTTGCCTGTGATTGTCCATATTTCTCTCTTTTAATCTTCATTCCTAATGTGATCTAAAAAGATGGAGTACATTATTGCAAGGAGGATGAGGAGGAGATATATTTTCACCTAAGGTTCTGCTATTTGGTGATGACAGACCAGTAATGAAGGTGGATCACAAGCATGATGAATGGATTAGTCTGCTGCTGTGTTTAAATGTACTTATCACTTAATTCTGTACTCCTATTATGACACAGGAACAGATTATATCTGTCCCACCAGGTGGTCCACACGGTGACGCGCGTCATGTCCTCCGATGCGTGGCCCGGTGGCCCTTGCGCTCTCCCAGTTGCTGCAAAAGTGACAGCGGCTCTGACCTTCTTCGCCACCGAGGGTAAATTGCCACTGCACCTCGCCCGCGGCGCATTTAAAGGAGAGGAGAGGCGTTCATCTGATTGGTGAAGATCACACTCGGCTGTGTTAAACCCACTCACGCCTACTCTCCTCCCTCTCTGCCATTTGCGCCAGTGGGAGAGATGAAGGCGTGGGTGCGCCTCCCTGCGCCAGACTGCGCCGTGCAGGTAACTTGCAAAATGCCCTGGACACACCCCTTGGCGTGGCGCAGGCGCGGCGCAGGGCAGGTGCGCCCCGCCTGCGCCTGGTCTACGAAATTAGAGCCCTCAGTGTTGTTGGTTGTCATGTGACTGTGTTGACTGGTGAGCAATGGCTGCCTGTGTCTTTAGTTACCGTAGTGGAGACCAACCAGAGTCCATGAATGTTATTTAATAACATGTCCAACCCCCCCAGCAGAGACTGAGGCCCCTGCACAGTGTGTGTTCTGTGCCTGAGTGTGGATAAAATACTTTCCCTTCACTAACTTCAGTCACACTGGTGTGGTGAGCTGGTGTCTTTTTTGAAAATTACAGCTCAACAGTTTCCTGATGTAATGTGAGACTCCGCTCTGTCTTTGTCTTCAGAGACATTTAAAAAAAAAAAAAAACAGCCTGAAATGATTTACTGCAGCGTGTCGACTCCCTCTCTCTGTGTGTTACTGAAAGTGACGAGAACTTTGGTGTAAATAATGCATCAAGAAGAAAACACAGCAGGCCTGTTTTCGCTCTGTTCAGATGATTTCTGTTTCTTTTCTTAAATGTTTAAATCCTGTTCCTCAATGAGAGATTCATCAATGATTCACAGGGTGGAGACTCAAAAATACGGCTGAGGAGTAATTTAGTATTTGTTGTCTCCTTCAGGCTCACTGCCTGTATCATATCTATATTTTAAAAAGACAAATTTAACTGATGACGCACATCCCCTCTGATGAGTCATGGGTTTTGGAAATGTGTCCTGGTTTGGTTGATTTTACTGCCAGGCTAGGACCGGTGCTCCAAGTCTTTCGTCTTAAAGGGATAGTTCGGTTTTTTTGGAGTGGGGTTGTATGAGCTCCTTATGGCCACTAAGTACATTAGATGCAGTAGAAAGTTCTCTCCTCTCCCTCAGTAAGCCACAATTTGTAAAAGTTTGTGACGCAGTACCAGCCGCAAACAGGGAAGCATTGTTCCAAATACAAAGGGTATTTTCTCCACCTACAAGAACTCCCATCAAAAAATAATATCACAGTTTATACGCTACCTAGAATTTTTTTTGAGTGCATTAGCTTTTTGGGAAAATAAAGTTTATCTGGAACTAACCAACTCACGTCACGTATTGACGAGCTTTAAGAACTTGGAGACTGCTTTGCGCACAACAAAAAGCACTTTAAAAATTAAATCTCATTACAGAAAGTCAAATTTGATTTTTTTCTCCTAAATTAAGTAACTCTGAAAAAGTTTTGGGGCGGCACCATGGCACAGCAGGTGGTGCACGTGCCTCACAGCAAAAAGGTTGCTGGTTTGATCCCTGAGTCAGTCAGGGCCTTTCTGTGTGAGGTTCGCATGATCTCTTTGTGCGTGTGTGTGTTCTCCCCCAGCACTCCAGCTTCCTCCCACAGACCAAAAACAAACTCATTGAGTTAATTGGTGACTCCTAATTGTCCTTAGGTACACTGTAAAAATTTTTTTAAAAATCCAGAAAACTCAAAATTTTAGGTTCAGAGAACAGCTATTTAAAATAAAGCCAATCCCAGGCAGGATTCACACCCAGACCAGATGCAGATGTTATTTTATCATGAATGTTTGCTTCCCACTGCAGCAGTCTAACACTCAATGATATTTGACCTTTCATGAACCCTGTGGTCAGAACTTAGCCTGACCTCACACTAACTGTTTTAAATTCTGCCAACTTAAGTTAAGAAATTAGCCCATCTTTACATAAAAAAAACTTAATGACACCTCTCACCAGTGTTAATTTTGACCACACTTTTAATTTAGTTTTAGTTTTAGTCTTTTGCCTAAAATATCTTTTAGTTTTAGTCATAATTTAGTCAAAAAAAGTTTTAAGTTTTACTATTGTTTTAGTTGATGAAATTTCACAACATTTTAGTCGATGAAATCTACTGTAAATTTAGTCGACTAAAATATGAAGTGTAAAGGGTAAGGCATTTTTTACGTATCCTTGAATCTCTGAAGTCATGTTTCACACTTGGATAAAATGAAACATCTAATAACCCTTTAGTGAATGTTAGTAAAGTCTGAATGTATAAATGAACAGAAACAAATTGAACTTTTGTGTGAAATGCAGTCACCTTTATTTAGGCTACCTGACAGAGCATCTCAGTTACAATACCAGAACTGACAACAAACAGTGAACCTGCTCTACATGAATATATCAATTCATAAAGAGAGGAGCTCTGATTGGATCGCTCCACAACTTATCCCACCACCACCAAGCTAAGGCAGCTGTGATTGGATGTCCCTCTTAACTCATCCAACCTTTCCACATAACCAAAGTAGCTGTGATTGGATATATTCTTAACTTGTCCCTACTTTCTACATGACCAAATTAGGTCTGACTGGATTAAGTCTCTGTCAAACATTTTTGTCTAGTTTTTATTTGTTGATGAAAATATCGATTAATTGAGTTTTAGTTTTTGTCCATGTGCTCTTGTTTTTATTAGTTACTGTCTAGTTTCTGTCAGGGGAAAAAAGATTGTTGACGAAAACTATGACGAAAATAATTAGTCAACAACATAAACCCTGCCTCTCACGGTTCTTACTGGCATGTAGGTGAAGAAGGTTTGCAGTTTTTTCTCCTTTTGGGGTCCAGCTTTGATTTTCCTGAATCCTGGGGCGGGTCTTAAAATAAAAATGAGTGCATATTTAAACCACAGAGGCTAAATTAGTCTGACCTACTCAGCTTGATAAAAAATACAATTATTAACTATAATAATAGCTACAAATGAAAAAAAGATATATTATGATAGTTCTCACCTTGTAAATGGCATGTGCAAACAAACAGCAAAATCAAACACAACAACAAATTGATGCATTTTTAAATGCATTTTTATTCATTATTTAAGTATAATCTCTATTTTTATTTTCTTTGATGATCTTGAGCTTTTAGGCATTATTTTGTTTCATCTGAAATAGTAATTGTATGTTTTCTGATTCCTAATTTTGATGTGTTGATGTATATTTATTTATTGTTGTGCTTTTTAATATTGTGTTTTTGTTACATTTTTATTTACTGTCCCTTTTTTGATACTGTTGTTTTTTTCCCAATATTTTCACCTATTCTTTGTTATGATTTAATTTTGCTTTATTTGTTGTTTGTTCACTTTTTTGTTATTCCGTGGTAGATTTTTTTTTGTTTTCAAATGTTGTAGCTTTTGTTCAAATTTAATGCTATTTTTTAATCTGCTTTTGAATTTTTATTTATCAGTGTTTTTTATTTGTTGCTGTCTTTTTATCTGTTGTTTACCATTTTTCAATTTATTGATGTGGGTTTCATTTGTATTTGTTGTTTTTTTTTCTTTTGTTGATGTATTTTTGTTGTTCTTCTTTGGTTGTTCAATTTCTTGCTGTTTAAGTCCTGTTTGTTGTTGCTTTTAATTTCTTTGAAATTTAGTCTGTTTATTTATTTTCTTAGTGCTTTTTTCCTTGTTATATTTTTTTCTTGTTGTGTTACTTTTATTTGTAGTTAATTCATTTATTTGTCGCAATACTTTATTGCTGTACCATTTTTAATGTGCTGTTGTGGGCTTTGGTTGCTGTATTTTTATTTGCTTTTTTTTTTTTGTCCTTGAAATTGTTTTATTCTTTTAAAGGTTGATTATTTAACCCCTTGCTGTTATACTTCTATATATTGATGCTTTTTATTGATTTTTTTTAACTTGTAGTTAAATTTTCCAGTTTAGGCCTTTTCCCAGATTAAAACTTGACCTTCATTAAAAGTCCTTCATGAAAAGTCTCTTTTACCGAGCAAACCCAAACACATCTTAATATAACCTACAGGACCTTGAACGCATCACAGTGTAATTGTGTCACCTGCCGAGGTTAGCGCCTTAGCTGGTGTCTTGGTGACCTTAATGTGGATTTAAACACAGATTTCAACACTGGATTCATGTTTTTTTTTCCTGTCATGACTGAAAGCTGCTGGATATTCTGCCTCTGCTGCTTCATGAGGACTTCAGATCAGCAGAAGGAGACCAGGTGAGAGCTGTTTTCATGACAAAGGTGCTGCATGGACGTCAAACAGGCCTGCTGTGACGTGACCTCCTATCAGCTGATGGTGTGTTTTAATGAATGTTGGATGATCACTGTGTGCAGCTCTTTCCTGTTTGTTGTGTGAGCTCAGAATCGTCCACACTCCTCATGAAGCAGCATTGAGGAGTGGTGGTTCTTCTAAAGTCTGAAACAACTTCCTCCTGCTCCTGTGTGCAGTGATGTGAATATTTCATCCTTTGAGGCCTCGTGGTGCTCTAAACCCTTTTCCCTGACTTGTTACATAAGTTAAAGATGTGTTACCGGCTAAGGCAGTGGGTTTTATTCTTCTTTAACAAGAGTTCCTTTCAGTAGACCTAATCTGGCTCTGACTATCCTTCTGTCTTTGCCCTCCTCTCTCTCCAGGGGCTTGTAAAGCTTTGAGTCCAATTTCATACACTCTGTTTCCTCCTTTTTATGACTCCCTCTCTCTCTGGCCTCGCCTCATCCTCCCCTTCTCATGATGCTCCCCTCTCTCCTTCATCACACAGTTTGGCCTGCTGTAATAACCCAGAATGTCCACAACAAATCATCTGTTGTGTTCTGAAGGTTCACTGCCTGATACACGCTGACCTTAATGCTCAGGAGCAAAAGTAGAAAATGAGAAACCAGTGGCTTGAAATTGCGGTGTCTTGTAACCTGAGCTGCATTCTGGTGCATCAGTGCAGTGAGAGGAGCGAGGTGGAATCTGAGGCCTGAAATGGACATAATTTGGCATTGAGGATTGTTATGTTTACTGACAGAGAGAGGCAGAGCTGGGTTTGCAGATACAGAGCAGGATAACAGCTCCTGCCTCTGGTCCTTTTTTCAAGTCTGTTAAATAAGTCAGAACTGAAAATTAAAGTCAAACTTGGAATTCCAACTTTCATCTCAGAAAAATGTTTTTTTTTCCCCTCAGAATTCTGACATTAATCTTAAATTGACACATGAATTATGACTTTTTTTTTTTATAAAATCCCACTTTTCTCAGAATCCTGACTTAATCTTAAAAAACTCAGTTTTCTCAAAACTGACATTTTTTTTGGGACACCTGAAACAGACTTCTGACTTTAATCTTAAAACTCTGATTTTTCTTTCAATTCTGTCTTAAATCTCAACATTCTGATTTTTATTTTAAAATTTAACGTTAATCTCTTAATTCCAGCTTTTTCTCAAAATTCCATTTTACCTAAATTCTGACTGTGATGTTGTAAATTTTGACACTTTTCTCCTCAAAATTCTGACTTTTACCTAAACTTTCTGACTGAATTCTGTAAATGCAAAGTTTAATCTCAGAATAATGATTTTGAATTCAGAGCTGTGACTTTAATCTCAAATGAGAGATTTAAGTTTCAAAATTCTAACTTTAGTTTTAGAACTCTAATTTTTAGAATCTCCAAAATTTTGATTCAGAATTTAAATCTGAATTCTGACAGTAATCTTATAACTCTGATTTTTTTTCCCCTTTCAAGTCTGGATTATATCTCAAAATTCTGATTTTTATTGTATAATTTTAACTTTGATCTCTGAATTTCAACTTTTCCTCAGAAATCCTCTTTTTTCTTAATTCTGACGATGGTCTCTTAATTGTGTAATCCTGACTTACGTCTCAAAGTCCTGGATTTTAATTGCAGAATTCACGTTCAGAATGCTGAGGTTGAAGTCAGAACTCTGACTGTGATCCTTGAATTCAGAGTTTAATTCTGACTTAAATCTCAGAATTATGGTTTGAAATTCAAAATCATGTCTTTAATCTCCGAAATAAAACTACAATTTTTGAAATTTGGGTTTAAATTTAAGAAGTCTGGTTTTAATTTTAGAGCACAAACTTTTATCTCAGATTTCTTAATTTGGAGATTTAAGTCTAAATTCTGACTGTAATCTAAGAATTCTGCCTTTTCTTTTGTAAATTCTTATTTATGATTAGAAATTGCAAATTTATTTTCTCTTATTCTTGATTCTGGGATTGACCTCAGAATTTTTCACAACTCAGGTGCAAGACAGATTTTTTCCGACTGCTGAGATTGAAGTCAGGATTCTTACTGTAATCTTAATATTCTGACTTTTGTCTCAGAATCCAGACGTGTTTTCAGAATGCTGACTTTAATCCGTGAATCTTAATCTGTGTTTATTTTTTTTAAGGCTCTTCTTCTCTTCTCTGTCCACGTTTGCTCACAGAGAGATTTCATCTTTTCATGAAACTGTCAGTCAGAGACCTGGCATGCACTCTGCACAACTCTCTTCAGCTTAATACGTCTCATTCTGCAGCCGTACTCATTATCTCGACACATAATCTGAGGCATAATAGCTCTCATACATTAATCATAGTTATTAAATTCTACTGGCAATGTGAAATTGGAGTCTACTTTAATTGCAAAAAAGCAGCTTAGGAACATTTGGTGAATGATACAAGGATAAATATGGCTCCCAGACTATTAATAATCATAACTTTTACTCTTTATGATAAAGTTAGAAATATCATCAAAATCTCATTTCAGTTTTGTTATTAGTTTTTATGGTTGCTGGTGGATCTTTATTACCCAAATGGATTAAAATTAGTGTTACATGTGAGAGGGAATCATGGAACAAGGATGGAGCGCTCAATCCAGCCTCTCTGCTTTCATTTAATCTCACTTACACACAAGGCCACTTTATTAGGGACACGTGCAAGAACCTAATTCTTCAACCAGTTGCTGGAGGTAATTCTGATAGATTTTGGTCCATAATATAAAATTAGCATCACACAGTTGCTGCAGATCTGTCAGCTGCACATCCACGATGCATATTTGTCATCCCACCACATCCTAAGGGCCTGTTCTCAGTAGAAGTTTTTTGCATGAGTAGTGCTCTCAATCTCACGTTCAGAGCAGGTCTTACCGGTCGATGGGTAACACCTCTTTGGTCTTTTAAAATCACTCCATGTGCAACATTTTGCCTTCAATGCACCACAATTTCACCCAGAAAACATGAAATAAAAGTCGAGATATCAAGTCCTTCCACTGATGAAAGCTGAAGACCAGGAAACTGTTTCCTTGTTTACATGAGGCATCTTACTTTGACCTCCGACCTTGTTGTGTCCAAATCAAAAAAGAGAGGTCCCGCCGCTTCTTGCACAACAGGATTGAGATCTGGTGACTGTGGTGACCTCATTGTCAAATAACCAGTTTGAGATGATCTGAGCTTTGTGATATGGCTCCTTATTCTGCAGGAAGTCTCCAGCAGAAGATGATCCACTGTGGTCATAAAGGGACGGACATGATGAGAAACAACACTCGGGTATCGTGGGGTTTAATTGAGGCTTTGTTGGTACGAAGGGGCCCAAAGTGTGCTAAGGAAATGTCCGCCATACAATCAGACCACCACCAGCTTGAGCCGATGATACAAGGCAGGATGGACCTGTGCCTTCAGGATGTTCACGCCAAATTCTGACCCCCAAATCTGGATGCTGCAGCAGAAACTGAGACTCTACAGACCAGGAAATATGTCCAACCTCCTTTTATTCAGTTTTGGGTGAGCCACTTCAACTTGTAGCCTCAGTCTCCTGCTCTTAGCTGACAGGAGTGGCACCAAGTGTGGTCTGTTGCTGCTGTAACTCCTCTGCCTGAAAGTTCCTATACATGTGGTGCCTTCAGAAATGATCTTCAGCATACTTCAGTGGTCATTTAAGTTACTGTGGCATTTTTATCATCTCCAACCCCTCTGGCCGCCTTTGACCCCTGACATCAACAAGGCATTTTTGCCCACAGAATTGCTGCTCACTGGATTTTTCTAGTGTGTCCCAAATCGCATACTTCCATACTCAATCTTAAAATTTTCAAATTGAGTACACTAAGCATACTATGTACTCACTGGCTAAGTGCACGAATTTGAAGAGTGTTGTGTTGTCCAAAATCACGTACTGCCACGCAGTACACTCACTGGAAATGACGACGTGATGTCGACCTCTTCTTCTTCTACGCAGATTTGTGACCGGCTTGCAGCGCATTACCGCTAATCACCGCCACCATTTGGACGCCGGCAGCTGTTAGCCAACTAGCATTAGCATTCGTGATACCGTTCGTGGTAAAAACAAACCTGCTTGGCAGAGGTCTGCGCTCTCTGAGTGCTTTTCTAGTTTCCCATACTTTCCATACTTTTTTCTTTTTGGCTCAGAATACTCAAAATTTTAAGTATTGAGTATGGAAGTATGCGATTTGGGACACACCATGCCTCATTTTCAGACCATTTTTCTGTTAATTGTAGAGATGTTTGCACATGAAAATCCCAGTATTGAGATAAATAAGTCCTACTTATCTAAATTAAAAAATAATAATAGTACACAGAAATCATTACTTTCTAAATAGATCTTTAAGTTAAGTCATTACTCTTGCACTTTGTGTTTTACATCCTTACATCCTACATCCTTCAGAACAGCTACACCAGCCTAATACCTTCAACGGTCAAGAGAACTCTCAAACATTTTGATGTATGTCTAAACATTAAAACAAGCTGTTAACAGACTGAAAACAGCAAAGGTAACAAGTGCATTATCCTTTAATTTTCTTGTAAAGATCAGTTCATAGTTTAATGCTTTGAATCCACTGATAGTTGAGAATTTATAAAATGATTAAGATAAGATAAGATAGAACTTCATTAATCCCTTGAGAAGACTCCATCAGGGAAAATAAGATCCCAGCAGTATTGTGTAGTACACAGGGATACAAGAACACAGGATATCAATAAGTAAAGAAGTAAAAAAACAATGAGCAGTTATAAATTATACATATATACATGCATTAATAAATCTTATTAATAAAAATAAAAAAATGAGTATTATTAGATGCAATTCTTCTGTTTTTTTTTTTTATTTTTTATGATAATAATACCATTTTAAGCCTGTATTACAAGTAGGACACATCTCATAACCAAAAAATATGGATAAATACAGATGAAACATTTGGGTGATTACTTAATTCCAAAATATTGAAGACGAGATAGGGTTAAATTAGCTTATTCTTCTTCCCTTTTAAGGCATGTTAGTTTAATATTGTTTAAATTGTTTTAATGATGTTGCTTCATTTCTTGCTTTTCTATCACTCATATAATAGAATTAAGCTTTGATTCTGTCACTCTTTCATTCATTCAGCCAGAATCTGGGCATCAGCTCCTCTAAACTGTGGCAGTAGTGGTCCAGGCCTCCTCCGGGCCGGCCTGGTGGATCAGTCGGGGTCGGTATGAAGCCCGGTTAAATGCGGTCAGAGGCCTCCCTGGTTTGGCAGGCGCTGAGGCGACAGCTGCAGATCATGAGGTTGAAGCAGGTTTATCTGCAGCCAGCCCGGTCCGTCTTTGGAAACAAAGCTGTTTGCAGAAATGTTTGGCATTCTCAGCCTCCACGGGCTGAACGCTGAAGGGCTGGCGGGTGCATCGCTGACAGAGACGCGTTTTCAGGACTGTTTCTCGGAGCAGTGGCCGGATAATTTGATGGTTCTTTTGGACTGTCAGTGCTGTGATCAGGGCCTCGTTTCTTGGCTTGCTAATGAACTGGATGCTCCTGGGCGCAGACAGAGGTGGAGGGAGATGACAACAGCACTGTGGACTGGCCAGCTGCCCCAGGATAATTCTGTCTTCTTTTTTTGTCCTCTGAGTCTCTCAATAGCTCATTTGTTTTGTGCACTTCAAGCTAGATTGAGACTTCAAGCTTGTTTGTGTAATTTGCACATGAACCCTTCATGTACAGGGAGAAGTGGCGCGGTGAAGCAGCTTTGGACTTTCCTTTCAGATGTGTTTGATTGATTTTTTTTTTTTACTGAAATTGCTGTTTGGTTTTGATCAGAACAGAGATTCTGGAGGACTTTTTCATGTGTTTTGTACTGTCCCAGTCATGATTTCTCCCTCCTCCCCTCTACCTGCTGGCCTGCTTTTACATTGATCACAGACACAGACTGTAGAAAATAGACATGTAAAGAAAAATCAGATGCTTGATAAGTAAAGCAGCCTTTTGAGTCCAATCTGCTGCAGCTGCATTGTGAAAAATTTTTCAAACAACCATGACTGACAGAGGCCCCTAAAAATCATAATATCATCAGTATTTTATACATCTCTTATTTCTAAATATACAACACACCAAGCTTCTTTGTTTTCAGGAGCTACAAAGGAAAATTCAAGCATTTTTTCAACATTTTTATATTGAATTGTGTCTTCTTGAGCCTTTATTAAAGGATATGTCTCTGATGTGTAAGCTTACTTTTATTTATTTGTTTCAATCAAGGACAGTGCACATTAATGAACACTGACATATAAATGTGCTAGATTTTCCCCGCAGGCTAATTTCACATCTATAGTCCCCCGCAGGTTAATGTAATGCATTTTTTTCAAATGTGTACAATCTTAACATAAATATAGTACATAAACATCAGTAACAGGCAGCAGCAAGATGACAAATACACAAAACATGAATTCTACATTAATTTACAGAACACACAGACAACAATACAGAAGTAATGGTAAAGGCAAACCATAACAAAACATTGACAAGCTTTGGGTTTAAAAGATAATGACTTAGTGCAAATTACTCACATGAAAAATCCCATCCAGTGTGCACAGCCCTATAGTCCAAAGAAAAAAAAGCTCGCTGATATTTCTCTATTAAATAATATGTTACATTATTTTTATGATCTATAAAATAAATAAAAATATTAATATTTGTTGGGGAGCAGAAACACATTAAATTGATTACATTATAGGGCTGAAAGATTTCAGGAAATTATGTAATTGCAATTTTTCTGCAGATATTGTGATTTCAATTTGATTCACAATTTTCTTCAAATCTAGCTTCAGTGCAATATTCACCTTGTTTACAGTCTAGACAACAGTAAGGAAATCAATGATCAAAAGCACACAATACATCATTCATCACCTGGTATTGATGATAAATAATCTATTTCATTTTTTAAGGGATACTCCAACTTCCTAAACGGAGGCTTTGTGTTGTTGACCTGCTTACTAGCACTTCTGTAAATGAAAATTGCTGCAAATTTGTAAAATAGTTGACACAACAGATCCTGGGTCAGTCAGAAGTGATGCAAAAAACTGCAGCTTTCATAATCCCGATTGTTTTGTCTGAAATACCTATTTTGATCTGAAAATTATAAGTAGTTCAGCCCTATTGCCTTCCAATTAATACTTCATTCAGTGTGTAAGCTTGACGGTGTAGCCAAGTGCTGTTTGATACATCTGATTGGTCTCCACAGTCATATAACACGTAAAGTGGCACTCCCTCAGCATGGAAGACCCCAAATAATCTGGAGAAATGACCTTGCAGAGCAGCTGGATCTGCCTAATTCAATGTCGGCACTCAGGCAGATCCATCTTGCCAAGCTCCAACCTACAACGATTGTTCTGGTCCCAAAGTGGCATTGTCCAATCAGAGTCCTTTACAGCAGGAAGAGGTGGGAGCTACAAGGGAGATGAAAGCAGGAGGTGACAGAGATTACAACACTGAAAGCCCTTTTGAAAGGATATTTTCCCTCCACTTTGAACATGTTTTGGTGAGAGTTTAGTGGCTTTCGTTTTGTACTTTATAGTGCCAGCCTACCACGTTATCTTATTGGCGTGTAATGAATGTGATTCCCAATCACTTTCTATGGGCTGTCGTGTGGGAAGTATTTGATACCAACAGGGCACTTGTAAAACAATTGCTGTTTTGATACTGCAGTATTGATACTTCTATCTTTCGCGGGTGTTGATGCCACCTGTACGGCATTAGTGGAGGTAGCATCCATTTTCTTTTCAGGTGAAAGTGGCATTATCTGCCTTGTGAACTTTTTTTCGTCAGTTTCTTCAGCAATTACTGGCTCATTTACACATCCAATTGTTAAAAATCAGCATTAACATTCATTTGGGGTTGTTGCAAACCTGCATTAATGACTCTGGCTGCTTTAAAGTCCATCACAGGAATCTAAAATGCATAAAATTAAACACCAGCCACCTCTTACAAATTGATCGCGGAGCCTTTTGCCTCCCTTGCGTCTGGGGCCCGGGGACTGTTGCCCTCTCTGACAGGTGGACCGCTGAGGATTGTATTTGGGATATTTACATAAAATGTGCTTACTTTGTGTCAGTGGCAACAGCACAACAATAAATCAAACTCAACACTTGTGCAGGATGTTTGAACCGTAGCATACATTATCTCGTATTGGTGCTGTAATCTTGTGTTTTGCACTGAGGGACCCTTATCACAAACAGATTTGTAATGCACAATGTAGAAAATCAAACAGCCTCACATAAAAACCAATCTGTAACCCCAAACATTTATTTAAACAACCTGTATGTATAACCCAGGGGGCAAGGACTTTAAAGCAGCTCACCCTCAACAACTCGGGACCTGAATGGACACAAATTCAGAAAATCTGCATCCACGGTGCTTGGCAAAGGGAGGAACTTTTCACCATCCTTTATATCTACATCCTATTCCCATTCATGTTCCTCTTCCTGTGCTGTGTGGCTGCATGGGCTGATTTTGATTAGCTCTGATTTGGGAAAGGTTCACCCGGCTGCTGTAATTGCGGGACAGATGTTTATTCTAATGGACCGTTTCAGAAAATAGTCAGAACTCTCAGGGGGGAAATGATTCTGCTGTGGATTTCTGTCAATTTGCAAAAGTTAAACATTTACAAACTCCATAGTTCAGGAGTAATTAGTCAAAAATAACAATATCTTTCAGGCAGTTAATTAGGGAGTGCTCTGTTTTAAACAAAAGCAAAACACAGGGTAAGAATATGGAGGGATCCCCGCTAAAAAATCAGAAATAAATGCTTGTATACTAGCTCTTGTGTTTGTGAGTTGCATGAGAAGGTGATGTCTCAGTGGTTCGACCAAACTGCTTCCAAATCCCCCCAAGATACAAGACACAGTCCTGAAGAAGCCCATCACAGACTTGAAGTATTTGCATTGTAGACAACCTCTCTGACACCTCACTACTGGGCCCAATGTTCTTGCATATGAATCTTGCAATCCATTCCTCTGGTGGCCTTCTTCAGAGCCACTGGTAGGGGGCGCACTTGACGAGGTACCGAGGTACTCCTTGTTGTTAAGGTTAAGAAATTAGGCGCCATAATGTGCTGCTACGCTGTATGTTCTATGAATTTCTACCCTCATAATGAACAGATATTAGAATGCTGAGCATAAGATCGCCATCCTTGTGGCCAGAGTGGTTTGAGATGAAAGAATGGAAACAGACTGTGTGATGCTATCACATTAACCTGGACTATAATCTCTGAGGAATGTTTCAGCACCTTGTTGTATTTATGTCATGAAGGATTTAGGCATCTCTGATGGCAAAAATAAGTCCAACCTGGTACCAGGAAAGTGCACCTGATAAAATGTCTGTTTCTTTTTTATAAATACATCATTGTCAGGGTCATCGCAGTCTTCTTTAAAAATCCATGTCAGTAGTTTCATCTCACCATAAAGTTGTCCAGCACGCCCCATTTGCTGAGTCATGTCACGTTGCACTGACCTGTTCCCAGAGATAAAGAGGGAAACAAAAGAGGCCGAAAGAAGACGAAGACAAAAGGGTGCAGGTGAAGGCCGGCAGCAGAGAGGACACTCTGAATCAACGAGAAATCGATTCTGGAGATTATTCATTTGCATATATAAGAATCTCTGTGCCACAATGGCAGAACTGAAGGGGGGCAGTGGCAGGGAGAGTGTTGAACCAATTACATTAAAAAAACGGTTTAATTTCATATCAGTGCTGTAGAATTATATCAGCAAGACTGTTATACAAAGTAATCAAGAGATGGATGTACTTTAGATCACTGAGAAAACATGATCAGATTTTCTCATCTCTGCTGGGAAATGTATCCCAGTTTTGAAGAGGCTTGTGGACACTTTAGCAAAATTAAATCTAAATAATCTTCAGACTGTTTTGGCTAAATGTTCAGTGCAGTGACAAGATTCTGAATAACGCTGCTTTAAGAGATGATCAAATGACTGCTCAGTGATAACCAACGTTTTATTTGGTTTTATCTCTCACTCAGCAGTGGTGTCGGGCCTTGTGTACCATCCTAGGGTCTGAGTGACAATGACACATCTCACCCACCATAACGCAGGGTCTGAGGGAGCCACAGCCTTGTTTCTAAACCTCAACAAATATTAGTTTACGAGGACCTACTCTGTATTCACAATGACATTTAGGAACACTGTCAGCTGATAAATACCAGCTTACAGGGTAAATAATTAGGTAGCATAAAAAGCGTGCATACAGTGCCGACAGCACGTGTTTAACCCATTTCTGATCTGATCTGATGTGTAATGATTACTGATAAGTCATTTATTTGCTGTTATCTCTGAACTGAAGCTTCTCTCAATCTTTTCACATCAGATGTTGAGTGCCTTTGTGACTGTCTTCCAGTTACACACATCATGCAGTCAGTTTAACAACTCTATCCAGAGCACAGGTAGAACGGTGCATGGGCAAAGGATTCTGACAAGGGCAGAAAGCCTGAATGTTAGCGAAATTGTTGTTGCAGTCATGCTTCATAGGTGGATATGTGAGGATTAGGTCATCTTTCAGTCACTATTGTAAAAAAAGGTAATTAAACTGAGTATTTTTGATTCCCTATGGTACAGTACCGAATTCCAAAGCAGTGGTCCAAAGTGGTCTGGTTCAGTATAGTTCGGTACAGTGTGGAGCGTTAAACCCGAATCTTATTCCCAATTCCAGCTGTGCAATCGGGGTCACGCCAGCTACGTAACTGCTAGGCTAAAGAGAGGCATCCAGACTGTTATCAGAGCTACATTCAAAAGCATCTGTTATGGTATAGGGGATGTTAGTGCCCAGCAGTTTTAATTTTGACAACACTTTTTAATTTAGTTTTAATGGTAGCCTTTGCCTTAAATATCTTTTAGTTTTGGTGAAAATTTAGTCATCTAAATTGTTTTAATTTTACTCTAGTTTTAGTTGATGAAATTCCACAACATTTTAGTCGATGAAATCTACTGTAAATTTAGTCGACTAAAATATGAAGTGTAAAGGATAAGTCATTTTTATGTCTCCTTGAATTTCTGAAGTCATGTTTTACACTTGAATAAAATAAAACGTCTAATAACCCTAAACTGAATGATAGTAAAGTTTGAATGTGTAAATGAACAGAAACAAATTGAACAAACATTTTAGTCTAGTTTTTATTTGTTGATGAAAATGTCAGTTAATTGAGTTTTTGACCATGTGCTCTTGTTTTTATTAGTTACTGTCTAGTTTTTGTCAGGGGCAAAAAGGGAAAAAAATCAGTCGGCTTGTTTTTATGCTGCACTCCATTCACCATCTACACATGAGTATAACTTATTTAATCTCCAAAATTATTTTAAAGCAACATATTTTGTGCTTAAATTTCCCTAAAGCTAATGACACGACACCCTTAAGCTTCTTTCTGTATGGCACAGTTGATATATTTGTGTCTCTCAATACTTTCTTGACCTTTAACCTTTTTTAATTTGATTTTGCAGACTTCAGGGATATGAAGCACTTGAAGTTACTCCAAGAAGAAGCTGACTCATCTCACTGTTGTGAACAAAATGCAAACTAACCAACCTTGACTTGTAAACACGACCCTAAGGTAAGTGAACATCTTTACCTTGGCAGCTTGTGCAGAAACTTAATGATTACTGATTTTGATTTAGTATCACACCTTTCTTACTCATTCTCTGAAACACAAGGACATTCTTTTAAAAAGTATTGAATTGGCAAAATGAATCTTACCGTCAGATCTCGAAATACTTCAACATATTTGAGCCATTGGAGCTTAACTCAGTGATTGTGATATGATTTGTTTGAGTTATGAAGGCGCCTCGAGGCCCAGGAAGAGGTGAAACAGATGACAGACAGGCTCACTCCTCGACATTTTGTGCTCTTGTACGGCCCACGTCTACGCTGACTCAAGCGATATCTTTAAGGACATTAATCAGATTTCACAGCACTCTAAAGAGCAACAAAGGCTTTATACATAAAGCATTCCCCATGAAGTGAAGACCCACTTTGATGTGTAAAATCACTGCCATCCTTCAAGGGTTTCCCCTGGTACCCTGACATCAGATTCAATATGCTAACTCTCCATCTTTATACTGTATCAGCCCAGCATGTGGTGGAGGTCGAACTTTTAGGGAGCTTGGAGGATTGCATCACCTGAATAAAAGTGGGATAAAATACTGGGGTCTTTACACTCCTTATCGGGCCGTGCCTTGTGATGGAATTGTGTTATTTTGCTTTTCATTTTAATGTTTAAAATCCTAACTAGAAAAAGCACAAAAAAATCCACACACAAAAAGGAGCTCCCTCCAAGAATTTATTTTAAAGTCACACACATGTGACCAAACCCAGCTGGAACTCATCACAATCTAGTTAGGTACCAAAAAAATCTATTTTTGCTTTTTCCTGTGACTTTTTTTGGATCCAGCAGCCAACCAGGGATGCATCTATCTACTTTGTATTTTTCTATTAAATCCTAACAGTTCATTGCAACTCAGTTACCAGTGTAGTGCAGTTTTTGTCGTTTTATTTGTTTATAAAGACAATAAAAGCCAAGGACATAAACTAACATTGAGGACACACAGGTCATGACCTCTTTATTTGCTCTCCACCGACACAGAGATGCTTCTTGTCTGTAGGATCACCAACATCATTGCTTGAGTATGTGGCAGGTGGGAGGGTCGGCGATGTTTTTTCAGCGCTGAACGTTTTGTGTCCACACAGAGTGACACTTTGTTGACCTGCATGTGTCTGCAAACATCTACTGATAAGACACGGGGGCTAGTTTGTGTCTGTCAACAGCATTCAAATACACTGATCATTGTAAACCTCTATGATAGACTTTGCAAACACGCGCAAATTATTGTATAATTTAGCCAATCATTATCAATCAATCAATCAATCAAGCGTTATTTATACAGCACTTTTCATACAAAAAATGTAGCACAAAGTGCTTTACAAACAGATGGATAAATTAGAGCCCACTCTGCCCAACCCCCAACCCACCCCATACACAGTATTGGTTAAATGCATCATAAATAAAAATAAAATCAAAGATGTACCAAGTACGCACCGAAGAAACGTCGAACCTTAGAGGTTTAAAATGAGTAAACAATGGAGGTCAGGTTAAAGTGTGAGATAAAAAAATATCGTCAAATAGTATAATAACATGGTGCTGTAATGAGAATAAAATCACTTAACCTGCAAAGTCCCAGCCCTTTTTTTAAGCCTTCTGCTCGAAAATGACATGCCCATAAAAAAATAGTATATCTCTGCAACCACATGGTCTTTTTGCATAATTATGGTGTCATAATAAAGGGAACACCTGTGAGATTTATTCAGATGTGTAAATATCAGTATATATGATACTGGGAAAGAGTAAATGAAGATGGAACACAGCATAATTGAAAGATTTCATTTCCGCCCAAAAAAACCCCAAACATCTTTATAATGACTATCCTTTAGGAATGATGCAGCAGCAGCTTTAAAACTCTAAAAATGAATAATAAAGTATGTTATTGTATGCTATTATGTATTATTATTCTTATAAATTGATGCAGAGCAAGTTAAAACAGAAGAAGATATCACCTTAATCACTAACAATGATTAAGATGAGAACATTAAATTCAGGTAAAAGCCAGACTAAAGAGGTAGGTCTTGAGTTTGCTTTTAAAGTTTGCTTTTGATTCATTCTCTTGGGGAGATTTTAAACAGAAATACTGCCTGCTGTTAGTATCTTCTTCTCTCATGTGTCCTGCTCTCTATGAGTCAACTCACATACATTCATGATATTTATGTACTGTAATCGTATTTAACTGGTATTATGATGCACTGGAGTGATTGTTAAGAACATTTAGATCAGGAAAAAAAGAGAGGAAGACAAATAAAATATGCAGGCTCAGTGCCCATTGTTGCATGTAGTAGTTGTGGTTTTAAATTCATTTTCTTCTTCCTTTTTCAAAGGAAAGTGTTGAAATTTAATCTGCAGGGCAGCAGCGGATGAGTCATTTTTAACAACCACAACTGCACAAATACTGAGATTAAAGACTCTGAACAAATATATTTATTTCACAAGGTTTTAGA
Source organism: Cetoscarus ocellatus (assembly GCA_037902135.1). Classification (NCBI taxonomy): domain Eukaryota; kingdom Metazoa; phylum Chordata; class Actinopteri; order Labriformes; family Labridae; genus Cetoscarus; species Cetoscarus ocellatus. The sequence goes on from JBAMNC010001229.1 coordinate 515,088, forward strand.
TGTCCTCACCAGGAGGGTTTGATTAGTACTGTATGTAGAATATCTTTTAAAAAACCTAGAATTTATAAGCTAACAGCAGTGTATGATTTCTGACCTTTCTGGGTGCTCTAACAAGGTGGCGGGGCGGCTCAAAAAGCCTAATCACCATCAGAGAAAAACAGGAGATCTTCAAAACCACTCTGAGTCTGCCTGGTGATACTGGAGCTGTAGTGGTTTGGAGAGACTCTCCAAATGCATGAGTGGGGTTTAAACCTCTGTGTCAGCACACAGATGGTCTTTTGGAGTGTCCTTGAGCAAGATGTGGAGTCAAAACGTGCTCCAGCTGGACTTTTCTGACCTCTGTCTTCCCCAGAGGAGGGGGTGGGGGATTTGCAACCAAACATTGTGTGTAAATGAGCGATCACTTTGATGCAAGCAACAGGGAGAGGGGATGCATGGAGCAGCAGGGAGACGGGGTGAGGCGTATACGAGCTAACCAGACTGCATTAGCATTGACCTTTCCCGGCGGCTGGGCAGAGCAAGGCGGAGCTAACACACAGACTGTTGGTACTCGGATAAATGCTAGCATGTCACAACCTATCTCATCACATCTTTAATTCAACCTTTCCTCTGCCCCAATGGGCTCTGGATGTAATAAGCAATATCTTTATGGCACAAAAAGGCCAACAAACCAACGAAGTTACGTGTGGGAGGACGGCGAGCCCGTGCTGTGTTTGTGTGTCTGTTTCTTTGCAGGGATTGTAATCCCCTCACATAAAGAAACTGGAGGGATATGAAATAATATGACCACAGGAGCGTGGCATTTCAAAAAACAAGCACCTTGCCTACCTGCAATTTACCTCTCTTCTATAAGTCTGTTTTATTTCAGCGCCGCAGAATATAACCTTAAAGTGAAAAAACAGCCCGCAGCGGATTTCATATGAGCTGAAAGAAGAACACACTGCCAGCTTTAGCTTACGGGCCTTCACGCTTAACTCACCCAGAACAGCGAGGAAAGAAAAGGAAAACTGATTAGCCTTTTGCTCCTGTCGCCCAGCATTGTATGTTATCCAATGAGCTTTGGCACAATCCGTACTGTTGAGAGTGAAAAAGTCCTCAAAAACTATAAATGTACAGACTCAACAGCGCCGAGGTTCTGCTGTAACACTCTTTAGTGCCGGTCTACTGGCTCTGAATTACAGGCTGAAACAAACATGCTGATGTGGAGCGAGGTCGTCTTCATCAGAGCAGCCATTTTGGCAAATCACTAGAAAGGCACAAAGTCAATCTTCTACTGATTAAGAATAAGCTGCATCATAATACAGACCAAACATTAAGGGTCCCATACATTGAGCTGCCCATTCAATCGCTTGGTCACGCAAGTTACTAATCAGCCAATCGCATGGCAGTGTATCAATGCATTAAGCATGGAGATATGTTCAAATGAGTTTAACTCTGTATTTTACTTACCGTAATTTCTCGATTATCACACACACTTTTTTGCTTTAGAATGAGCGCTAATTTTTCCAGGTGCGTATTAAACAAGCAACATACTTACCTTATTTTGTCTTGCCAACATCGCAATTGCAACACATCTGATACAAAAAGCTGAAATATTCTCTTTCTCTGCGAAAACACAGGTGAACACAAAGCGCTGCCATCTTGTGAGCAAAAGGTGTTTCCGCATCCGTTTCAGAGAGAAAATCATGTATTTGTTGTGAAATACTGAAATTTCATTGATTAAATTTTGAATAAAGGTCATTTTTGAGCTGTCTGAGAGAGTAAGGTTTATGCAAAATTTGGGTGTGTGTTATATTCGAGTCCAGTGTTTTTCAGGCAAAAATTGTGAAAGTATGGGGTGCGTGTTATAATCGAGAAATTACAGTTAGTAATATGTCATGTTTTCAAAATAGGCTCAGGAGACTATCAGTGGTCTGTTGATATGTGTAAATCAAAATCATGAACTTACTGCCTCATAAAGAAGAGTTATACAGAATCATATTTTCAGAATAATTAAACTAAAATAAATAGATGTGTAAACTGTGCACAGTTACACTCAGGAACATTACCGTTAGCCTTAGAGAGAAGCAGGTTTGATGCTACTCCAGGAGAAGAAAGACTCTGTTGTGTGAGTTTGCTGAAGTTGAAAATGAAATTCATTTTCTTTTTGATTGTCCTGTCTAAGATGATATGAGGGTTGTACTTTTCCGTAAAACGTCTTCTGTTGATGCAGATTTCTTCTGGTTGGATGAGCCTGATGGGAGAAAAAGTGTAAAGAGGGAATACAATTTCATTTTAGTCTGTTATGAACTGTCGAAACCACTGCAACTTCAATTCTGGTGTCTTGTGAACCCATGAGGGTTGGGCACTTTGTATGAACATGACACATAAATAAAAAAACAATCAATAAATCAGTCAATTAATGATCAAGACGACCTGCTGAAGTTCAAACTGAGCATCATAATGGTGAGGAAGGGTGGTCGTTGCTGCTACAGGGACTTTCACACACAATTACAGTTTACAGAAAATGGTCTAAAATAAAGAGGATACCCAGTGAGCAGCAGATCTTTGGGTGAGAATGGCTAATTGGTGCCAGAGGTCAGAGGTGAATGGTCAGAGTGGTTGGAGATGATAGGAAGGTGAGAGAAAGTAAAAAAACTACTTGTTACATCCAAGCATTGTGGAAAACCATTCCTTTACTCACTCAAAACTTGAAGCAGGACCACACCTGGTGCCAGTCCTGAGGCTACATTTTGCACAGAATCGCCAAAATTGAACAACAGAAGACTGGATCTTAACATCTGCTCCCGCATTCAGATGATAGGATCAGAATTAATGTGAACAATGTGAAAGCGGGGATCCATCCGGCCTTGTATCAACACTTCAGGTTGATGCTGGTGGTGTGATGGTGTGGGGGATATTTTTCTTGGCACACTTTGGGCCCCTTAGTACCACCTGAGCATGGTTTAAACCCCACAGCCTACCTGATTATTGTTGCTGACCATGTCCATCCCTTTATGACCACGGTGTACCCATCTTCTCATGGATAACTGCGCAACTGTGATGCTATCGTGGAGATATGGACCAGAATATCTGAGGAATGTTCCCAGCACCTTGTTGATTCTGTGCCATGAAGGGAGTTCACCCCAGTACTGGTACCTAATAAAGTTGCCACAAAGTGTACATTAGGATTGATAGAATATAGATTTTGTGGCACAGTGTTTTTTATTTTTATTTATATAAATGTTTACAGTGCGTATTGATGAACGTACAATACTGTGGGAGTCCATACAATACCAGCATAAATATGCTGGATTTAGCACAATGCTGGTTTTTAGCTGTAGTCTCAAATATAAAAGAGAGACGTAAAAACAAAGATGAAGACATCAACACAGGGCGATACCACAAACATACAATTACAATACATACAATTACAGTACAGGCTGGGTTAAGTCTACCCTACAATACATAACAACATACATGCAGCAAACAATGTTCTGTATCAATATTCTATGACTCAATATCAATGTTTTTTCAGCTGATAATTCCATCTCAAAAAACACAACATTAACCCTTTAATCAGAGAATATGACTTCCTGGGTGAGATTTTATATGGCGCCCCCCTCCATCGGCGTTTTACATACGCTTACAAAAGAAATCAAATAGCATTGTTTTTAATCATTATCTTAAATTTATAAGATAAAATGTCACCAGGTTTACATACCTAACAAATTACACATAAATACCAAAAATCGGAAATACAATAGAAATGCCCTTACCACAAAATAAAAATCCTGTATATAACTGAATATAAAACAATAATAGTAATAAATTATAAATGCAGCAATCCACATCAAACAATTAAAATAACAGTTTGCACACAGTCACTCTATACATAAGCCACATTCACACTATGCAATTACTATATAGAAAAACTATACAAAATATCTATTGACAACTATATGCAAAACTATGTACAAAAGAGGCATTTTACAGACCTCTAGTGTTACTTTTTTGGTATTATAATTTGTAGTCATAACAATTGGGCATTGCTCTACATTTGAATCAATGTGAGCTTTTCCATTTTAAGATTTAATGGTAATAAGTAGTTTTAATATAATTATCTTATATAATTATACTGAATGTTACTGAAGGTGATTTTTTTTTTTTGACACACATGAAAGATATTTTTGTTCTTCTTAGGTCATCATAATTTGAGTCATAAGAAGTTGGCAGTTAAAAATCTGGTCTAATGTCCATTAAGCATCCATTATATCATATTATCCATTATTTTCCATTTCCGTCCTGTCCTCCATGCAGCTCCAGGGTTGGTCAGCCTCTCTCAGATAAAGCAAAGTGGAGCTCCAAAGAAAATAAGTTGGGATTAACTGATATAACCCACGGTGTTGCTCCATTTGGTAGGCAGTATGATTTAATTATCATTGACACGGTCAGAACTCTTCTATTAGACCACTGTTGCAGTGCTTTGTGGGAAAAACACACATTTAACATTGATTTGTTTGCACAGACAGAATAACAGCATTTATGTCATTACTGCATGTTATTCTGCCTCGATGGAACTTTTCAAAAAATCATTTCCATTGTGATTGCTTTTATAATTGCATGAGGGCTCGCACAATGGGGAAATATCAGGTCAATTTGCTTTACATTGATGAGCAGAGGGCAGGGCATGCTGCTGTGAGGATGAGTAGGTTGTTGTATATTTATAAAGGAGTGCCTGGTGGGAGATACAGGAGCGCACAAGTGCACATGGACAAAAACTAAATTAACTGGCATTTTCATCAACAAATAAAAACTAGACGAAAATGTTTGACAGAGACTTAATCCAATCAGACCTAATTTGGTCATGTAGAAAGTAGGGACAAGTTAGGAATATATCCAATCACAGCTGCTTTGGTTGTGTGGAAAGGTTGGATGAGTTAAGAGGGACATCCAATCACAGCTGCCTTAGCTTGGTGGTGGTGGGATAAGTTAGGGAGCGATTCAATCAGAGCTACTCTCCTTATGAATTGATATATTCATGTAGAGCAGGTTCACTGTTTGTTGTCAGTTCTGGTATTGTAACTGAGATGCTCTTCCAGGTAGCCTAAATAAAGGTGACTGCATTTCACACAAAAGTTCAATTTGTTTCTGTTCATTTATACATTCAGACTTTACTACCATTCAATAAAAGGTTATTAGATGTTTCATTTTATCCAAGTGTCAAAAAATTACTTGAGAAATTCAAGGAAAAAAACAATGCCTTACACTTTACACTTCATACTTTAGTCAACTGAATTTACAGTAGCTTTCATCGACTAAAATGTTGTGAAATTTCTTCAACTGAAACTAGACTAAAATTAAAACAATTTAGAATAAATTACATCTGAAACTAAAAGATATTTTATTCATGGCTCATGTCTCACAGCACAAAGTTTGCTGGTTTGACTCTTGCAATTGTTTCTTCTGTTCATCTTATTTTGTGCTTCATTCTTTTTATTGATTAGTTTTTAGGCTAAATAAAAAAGTCAGATAAACTCAGATCCTAGCAGGTGTGTTTTTCTTATTCCAAGTCAGAAATATCCAAACACTTATTTGAATCCACATTTCTTATTTGACATGTCCAGATTAATGTCTTCCTACAAGAAATAAAAAGCAAAATAAGGCATTAAGTTTCTTGTAATGATGAGACAATGTCTTCCAACAAAGTGAAGGTCTTAAATTAAGGTTTAATAACTACTTAGGATAGAACATTTCATTTCAAGACAACTTACAAGTTAAATTTGGATTGTCCTTGGTATTTTTACTTATTTTGCAAGCAACTGAGGCCTTAATTTTTATTTTTTAAGTCTTAAAATAAGATGTTATACCAGACATTACAGGATATTGTGGCTTACAATAAGTCCAGTGAAGTGTTTTTGTCATGAAATTGGACAAATACCCTTGCTTAGACCTGCAGTTGTACAGCACTCCGCTTTAATCAAGGTAATGCCGTAACTGTTCACATACATGCACGTTAATCTCATTTTATATCCCCCCATTAAGATAAATCAACCACCAGCGACCCTTCATATATTTACTGAGCATTTAAGAATCCAAGATGGCGCAGCAGACGGCAGCCTCGTCACATCGCTCTCCTGGAATTTGCGTGTTTTTGTTTATTTTCTTTGTGTTTGGACACTCTAGTCCAATTTCTTTCAGCAGAGACACCCTGCTAACCATCAGGGAGTCCTCTCCGGACACTTTTCCCTCTTTTCACTCAAACCCAGAGTGCTTTTTAGAACTTCATCCACCTGGCGAACCTCTGCTCCCTGCCTAACAAAATGGACGAGCTGCTTCTCCTCAACGGATCCAGCAAGGATTTTTCACATTCTGCTGCCCTCTGCTTCACTGAAACCTGGCTCAGTGAAGCCGTACCTGACGCTGGATTACATCTGCCGGGCTTCTCCCTCCACAGCGCGGACCGCGTCACGGAGCTCTCGGGGAAAACAAAGGGCGGTGGAATATGCTTTTACATAAACGAAGGTTGGTGCACATCTGTCACAGTTCTGTCTGTACACTGCAGTACCAATCTGGAGTCTTTTATCATAAACTGTAAGCCGTTTTATTCTTCGCGGGAGTTTTCCTCCTTCATCATGGCTGGAGTTTACATCCCCCCTCAGGCCAACGTGAGTGAAGCGCTGCAGACTCTCGCTGAACAATTAAACGGCTTTGAAGCTAAACACCCGGACTCGCTCTTTATTGTCATGGGGGACTTTAACAGAGCAAGACTAAATCACGAACTCCCAAAATACAAACAGCATATCAGCTGCCCCACCAGAGGCAGCAACACACTGGACCACTGTTACACCGTTATTAAAGGAGCATACCACTCGGTTCCCCGGGCAGCTTTGGGTCACTCAGACCACTGTTTGGTCCATCTCATCCCCACTTACAGGCAAAAACTAAAATCTGCAAAGCCTGTGGTGAAGACTGTGAGGAAATGGACCAGGGAGGCAAAGCAGGAACTACAGGCCTGCTTTGACTGCACAGACTGGAGTGTCTTTGAAGCTGCAAATGACAACCTGGACGACCTGACAGACACTGTGACAGCCTACATCAGTTTCTGCGAGGACTTATGTGTACCAACTAAAACATTTCGGACTTTCATCAACAATAAGCCATGGTTCACCGCCAGACTGCGCCAGCTCCGCCAGGCCAAGGAGGAGGCTTACAGGAGTGGGGACAGGGTCCTGTACAGGCAGGCCAGAAACCTACTGAACAAGGAGATCAGAGCAGCTAAGAGGAGCTACTCTGAGAAGCTGAAGGACCAGTTTTCAGCCAACGACCCTGCTTCAGTGTGGAGGGGCCTGCAAGACATTACCACCTACAAGAGACCCTCCCCCCGCGTCGAGGCAAACAAAGACCTGGCCAACGACCTCAACGACTTTTACTGCAGGTTTGAGAGGGACAACTTCACACCCCTCACCCATCCAAGCCCACCTCTCACCCAGACCAGCACTACCACAACAACCCCCGCCACACCTCTACCTGCACTCCAACCTGCCCGCCCTGCCACACTCAGAGTGTGTGAAGAGGAGCTGAGCCGGCTGTTCCAGAAACAGAAAACCAGGAAGGCACCAGGCCCAGACGGAGTGTCACCCTCCTGTCTTAAAGCCTGTGCTGATCAGCTGGCCCCAGTCTTCACCAGGATCTTCAACCGCTCCCTGGAGCAGTGTGAAGTCCCCTCTGCCTTTAAGTGCTCCACCATCATCCCAGTCCCCAAGAAAACCTCCATCACAGGACTGAATGACTACAGACCGGTGGCTCTAACGTCTGTGGTCATGAAGTCCTTTGAACGAGTAGTGCTGAACCACCTAAGAACTGTAACAGGACCCCTGTTGGACCCCCTGCAGTTCGCCTACCGGGCAAACAGGTTGGTGGATGATGCTGTCAACCTGGGACTGCACTACATCCTGCACCATCTTGACAGCCCAGGGAACTACACGAGGATCCTGTTTGTGGACTTCAGCTCAGCATTTAACACCATCATCCCGGACATCCTCTCCTCCAAACTCTCTCACCTCAACGTGTCTCCATCCATCTGTCAGTGGATTACCAGCTTTCTGACCGACAGGAGACAGCAGGTGAGGCTGGGAGACATCACCTCTACAACCCGGACTGTCAGCACTGGCGCCCCCCAGGGGTGTGTCCTGTCCCCACTGCTCTTCTCCCTCTATACCGACGACTGCACCTCCAAGCACCCAGCTGTTAAACTCCTGAAGTTTGCAGACGACACTACCATCATCGACCTGATCCAGGATGGAGACGAATCTGCATACCGGCTGGAGGTAGAGCGGCTGGTGCTTTGGTGCAGCCAGAACAACTTAGAGCTGAACACGCTCCAAACTGTGGAGATGACAGTGGACTTCAGGAGACAGCCTTCGTCACTGCTCCCCCTCACCATCAGCAACAGCCCTGTGTCATCCGTCGAGTCCTTCAAGTTCCTGGGAACTACGATCTCTCAGGACCTGAAGTGGGAGATGAACATCCACTGCATCCTGAAAAAGGCTCAGCAGAGGATGTACTTCCTTCGTCAGCTGAAGAGACACGGCCTGCCTCAGGAGCTGCTCATCCAGTTCTACACCGCTGTCATCGAGGCCGTCCTGCGCACCTCCATCACCGTGTGGTTCAGAGCGGCCACACAGCAGGACAGACGCAGACTACAGTGCACAGTTAGGACTGCTGAAAAAATCACTGGAGCCCCCCTGCCCTCCATCCAGGAACTGTACTCCTCCAGAACCAGCAAGAGGGCAGGAAACATCATCAGAGACCCCACTCACCCTGGACATAACCTGTTCTCCCTCCTCCCCTCTGGCAGGCGATACTGAGCCCTGCGCACAAGGACCTCTAGACACAAAAACAGTTTCTTCCCGACTGCCGTAAGCTGAATGTGGTACCTATTGCACTGCTAAATGGTCATATACTCACCTTCACTGGCCACTGATCCAATTGCACTACAATGTGTACTTTGCACCAATTGTACATATATTTATTTCTCTGCACAAGTGTACATACATATAGTATATACACATATTTTTCTCGTTTTCTACTAAGTGTACATATCCATATTCTACTAAGTGTACATATTTTTCTTCTATTCAAATTCGGTGTGTATATATATATAATATATATATATATATATATATATATGTTTATATACATATATATATATACAAATATATATATATATATATATACACACACACACACATATATATATATATATATATATATATATATATATATATATATATATATATGTTTTTGTTTTTTTTTGTTTTTTTTTCTATTATGTTTATGGTTATATTTGCTGCTGTTATTCTGTGAGCGATACCACCTGCTGAAACCAAATTCCTTGTATGTCACAAACATACTTGGCCAATAAAGATGATTCTGATTCTGATTCTGATTCTGATTTGACTGTGTGCTGAAGTTCATCTTTCAGCAAACAAGACACTCTGAATATTGTTTTAACTCACCTCTTAAGGATCAATCATTAACTATTATGACATTTTTTGCCCCAGTTTTCCCCTCCCAGGGAAAAGTTCCAGGCTTATCCCAGGTGATAATTACCTCCGCCAAGGAGGATATGTTTTCGTCAGGGTTTGTTTTTAGGTTTATTTGCTTGTTTGTTTGTCTGTTTGTCTGTTAGCAACATTAAGCAAAAACTACTGGATGGATTTACATCAAAATTTTACCAGAGGTGTAGTTTGACCAAGGAAAAAGCCAATACATTTTGGTGGTGATCCGCATTTTTGTCTGGATGGAAAAAATTCCCCAAATTTTCTAAAAATCCCATAACAACTAAGTTGCTTGGCGAAGGTCTGCGCTCTCTGAGTGCTTTTCTAGTTTTTTTAATGTTTTTATCTCATGTCTGGTCCTTGCGGTCTCTTTATTTGTAGCTGGGTTCTTGTTTTGTCTGCCAGACTTGGGGCCCGGGGAGTGAGCATGGGTGGTCTGGGTGGTCTGACTGGGGCCTCTTGAAATGGTTTGGGGAATATGGAGGGCATCCCTGTCAAGTTTTGGATTAGAAAATATGGGAAATTTTCCGCCGCCCACTGCGAGCCATCCCACCATCCCCATCCCAACCAAGCTCCAGTATCCCTTACACTTTAAGACGTGTACAAGAAATCTAAAATAAATCCACTTGTAACCACTTACTAACTACAATTAGGTGATCAGAATCCAGCGCTTGTGCTTTTGGATTTTTCATGGTGACTGGTATCGTTCCTCCCCCCGGTGTGAGACGCTAAAATCGCAGTTACAAATCTTACAGATCTTACTTACTTAAGAAAGCAAATTTGCTGTCCTATATTTACACATCTTATTTGTTTTTTTTGGCAGGAATGTCTTCTCCTTCGTCACATCTATCCATCTTTCTCCTATTTTTTCTTGGTTTGTTCCTGCTGTTGGCACCATCCTAAACAACTGCCACCCAGGCTACTGCAGGTGGCAGTTCTCGTGAGCGTTTTTCTTCTTTTTACGGCGGTTGGCATCTATCCTTTTGGTGCATTACCGCCCCATTCTCATGAGGCTAGTGACAGAGTACAGTTTGGAGAGGCATTATTATTGTATTATAATACAGGAGATTTACGGGATAATACTAATTCAGGAGGATGGCGGGAAAGGGGGTAAAATACGGTAGTTTCCCTACCAAACGGGAGACTTGACAGCTATGATGGAGGTCCTGGTGACATTGGGAACTGCATTGGCACATCTTGACGAGCAACACTATGCCCCTTGGTGTGGCCTCTGGTGTGTCCAGCCCTGTGGATTGGGGGTCCTCTGTGTTTTTCTGACCGTGTTGGGTGCCTGGGCCTGGATTATTGTGCCCATTTTTCGTGTCTGGGGCTCATGCTCTATCTTCTTAGGTCCTTATACTTCATAGAGTTATTATGCTGCTTGAATTTGTGTCGTGTGTCTTTGAGTCTTTCTTGTTGATTGGTTCCTTTATGCTGGAGCTCTTTGCTCAAGCACATTGTTTTTGTCTCCTTTGGTGTTATGTTCTCATATTCTTATTTTGCCATGACTACAGCATTTTTACCTCCTTGTGCTTCCAGTTTCTTTTAACAGTCTACAGCAGATATCATCTTTGGATTTGGACCATAAGTGGGAGCTGGTCATTAATATTGATGAGAGAATTATAGATGAAATGATGAAGAGGATTCATGAAACAATCCTTTATTAGAGATCAAGCAAATTCTCTTTAATGCACACCAAACAAAACCAAAGAAAAGAGACCTTATCTTCAACCATTCTCTTTTTAACACAGATTTTATTTGACTAGTTTGACTCTAAGATCTCTGTCCTTTTTCATATTCTTATCCATGCAGCCTGTTTTATAAATGAAAGAAAATCATCACTGCTGAACCTTTCAGGGTCACAGTGATATCAGTGAAAGTTCTCAAGATATCGAGGTCAACAATCATCTCTTTTTACCACAAACAGGAAAATAGCAGAGTTTACGAGGATGCGAGTGATCAGACTTTTGTGTCATTATTGTTTCACCTCTCACACTGACCTTAGTCCACCTTGGATTTAAGGCGGACCTTGTTTTATTTCGTCAAGGCCTTGGTTTGATTTGAGCGACCACGCATCTGCAACAAACGCTGACCGCCGCTAAAGTCAGGGGCAAAGAACAAAGACGCAGAGAGAGAAGTGTGAAATGGATCTCTATATCACCACAGCTATAAATGACATGGCAGCCACATGGCTCGCCACAGAGAGGACGCAGGTTAAACTGAAATAAAGAGAAATGTTTGAGACGAGGAGGGAAAGGAGAGATAACAGGTTTACAGACCTTTTTATTTTCCCATCATCCTCAGCTGTGGGACCCAGAGCATTCTCCATCATCGACAACAAAAGGAACCAAAACATGTAATCACAATCTGTCAGGAGCATAATGAAGTCAGATTTATCAGGATCCGTGTGTCCAGACCTAGAATAACCAACGCAGATGCACAAGAATGTCACAGGATGCGTTTCACTTTTTCAAATCTGCACACACAGCAGCCATTTTCCTTCTACATTCATCCAACATCTCAACCCTCAGCTATCAAATGGAGACAAGGACAATCTATCATGCAGAGTTAATAAAGGTTTTAATCATAGGCAGGGGTGCTGTAAAGGGGGAAATGCTGGGACAATGCAAAGGGTCCTTGATGGAAAGGGCCTAAAAGTGTAAAACAGGAGTAATAATTCAGATATTATAAACTTATCCTCATCAGCCAGGACTTTTTTCTTGCACCACATTAAAAGCACAGTCTGTCCTCTGTGCTTTTATTGTGAAAAATGAATCATTCAAGTAGCCTCCATATTGTGACGAGATTTGTTCCACCTTTGACATGTTTGGCGAGAGCTTGTTTTACGAAGTGACTCACGTTTTGTACTTTACAACATGGCAGTAGCTACCACCTCCTACATTATCTTATTAGTCGGTAATGAATGTGATGACTGAATGATCATCTAACCATCTGCCGGATATTCTTTCGAAAGGTCCTGCCCATTCCCAAACACTTTCTGTGGGCTGTTGCTCTGATGGACTTGTGAAATATTCGCTTTATGGTACACTGTCAACATAATAATAATTAAGCTATGACAACTCTTAATTCTAAGGTAACTGTCTGCACTGGATGTCTGAGTTTTGGGTCCAACTCCAACTACGTAGAGTCAAGACAATAAAGGACATCAGGCAGGATTTGAACCTTAACTGGATATAGGAGAAACATAAATTACTTACTGCTGCACCAAACCAGAACCCAAGGCCCTGGTCTTAAGGCAAACCACAGAACCTTGCCTGACCTCAAACCAACTGATTGAAATTTTTTCATTTTTAGTTAAGAAATGAGACCAACTTTACATAAAGAAACATAATAAAGATAGTTGAGAGAATACTTCAAGTTTATAATGCAACAAAAGTCATTTTGTTTTGTTTACAAAAAATATTTCATGCAAAAAAAAAATTAAGTTTTAGTTAAATCAGTGTAAACACTCCATTTGGTGTGTCAGGTTAATTTTCAACATTGTTGAGTGGGTAATTGTTAAAAAATGCCCTATCTCACACTGTTAACAAATCATTGAATATTACTGGATCCACATCTGGATTCAGATCACCTCCAAAGTCTAATCAATCAATCAAACATTCAATCAGTCAAACTTTATTTGTGTAGCACTTTTTATTCCGTGTATTGTTGCACAAAGTACTTTACATAAAAAGAAAATGAATAAAATAAATTAAAAGTAGACATTTGAATACAATGAAAGTACAAAACCCAACCCACCCTTGCAGTCCACATACAGCACACACTTAAAAACACACACAAAGACAGTAAGAGGAGATACTAACAGAAAACAGAATCAGGGGACTGAGGAAACACTATCTTGAATTAAAAATGAGGAATCACAGGAGCTAAGACTAAAAAGACAATAAAAAACCATGATAAAAATAGATTAAAAAAAGTACTAAAGGAAAAATTAATGAAGAAAAAAATATATATATGGTAAAATGAAACAGCCAAACACCAAATGCAAAATAAAATCTACAAAAGTAGGATAATGAAAATAAAATCGATTTACAGAGAATAAAATTTCGAACAACAAATCTGAACAGAAATGGAGAAATAAGACAATCACTTCTCCCTTGTGCCATGACAAACATTTCCTGAAAATTTATTTGCAATCTGTTGAGAGCTCATAGTTATTCCTGTAATTCCCAAAATGTAAATAATTTCTTGTGCCATGACCAACATTTCCTGAAAATTTCACCAATATATTATGTACATTTTTTTTTGTAATCTTGCTACTTGACAAACTGACAACTGTCTACTTTTTGAGTGATCCACTTTCAAAAGATATGAAATACTGCAATGTTCAGGTATTCTCACTATTTGAATTAGTCGAAAACTGTATCATCATGAAGTTTTTGTGTACTTTGATGGTAGATTACTCAAAAAGTACACAGTAAAAGTGTTTCAAACAGCTTACATGTAAAGGTCCTCTGTACAGTGATCATCAGGTACAAATGAAAGAAAAGTGTTCTGATTTAATCCTAATATCTACCAAAAGGATTTTAATTAACCGCACCATGCATTTATCAAGCTGTCTTTGGTACAATATTATTACACATTCTGTTCATTCATGTTGGAAAAAATGGGATCTTAGAGCCAACCTTAAGGCAAGACTCCTTACTTTACACTTTAAATTTAGGAGCGGCTGACTTTACCACAGTCTGTCCCTGCCACAGCGCCCCCTGCAGGCCTGGAGCTCTTGTGTTGTTGTACTTGGTTCTGCTGCGTTTCTGCTCTTGCAGGTGTTTTCCTGTCATTGAACTGCATCAAGCCGTCGTGGGCCACCATACATTTGAGAGTCACGATTCATTTTTCTTGCATGTTGTAGTTAAAATAAAAGTAACAATAGAAATTACCATGATGTAACACTGGCATCCAGTTTGAAGCATGTTTAGTAATTTCTTTAATGTATAGAAGCTGAATTTCATCTAACACATGCTAATCTTGTCTTGATGCTGAGATAATGAAGCTTTATCCCCGTCCTTGGGTACAATTCGGAGATCCTTGCGTACTCTCTGCTCCACTGTGTGACGACCCAAACCTAATTCATGAATGGCTGTGAGGATGAATGAGCATTTAAGACCTTGTAAGCACTCCTCATTAAAATGCACTCTAAATATCAGTATTTGTCTATTTTCTGCATGGATTGTGTGAACATGTGTGAAAGCGTGATCGCAATTAGACATTGTGGCGATAATGATGCAGGAGAGAAAGGTCATCAGCTCTGATGAAAAAAGCGGGAAGCAGCAGGTGAGACAGATCAGCAGGATGGGAGTGTAATGATCCCTGTGGGGAGAGCGGGTCATTGCAGCGTTAGTCCAAAGACAGAAGAATATGAAGACGAATGAAGAGTATTTATTATAATCCTGGCTCCTGTTGCATTAGACACAATAAGAATATTGTCTTCTATTTATGAGTGGATTGTTGTTGATTTCTGGCTTTCATGTTAATCTGATTGTCTTTGAGTAATCTCTGTCTCTGAGCCCAACACCAATAATCCTGGTTAACAAAATACAATAAATCTTTGCCACCACACGGCAAATTAGAAGATTTTTAATCAGAAGAAATGGAAACTAGATCTGCCACTTGGCGGTTTTATGCAGTGATTGTCAGTTAATTAGACTGAATTTACACTTTCCAGGAGCTCCACTTAAGTTCATTTCCCTTTGTAAGTAAACCTGTGATCCTGTTAAAAGCTTAAACGGGAGAGTTTCTCAACAAATCATTACCATCCTTTTACTTTTTTTACTTAAGCAAAACATTCTTCACCCCCTGCCTCGATTTAACTGCCCTTGTTTAAATAAAAATGGCCTTGACAGAGTTATTCCTGTTTTTATAACCTCCAGGCCTGATTATTGCAGTTTGCTGTACATTGGTCTGCATAAATCTTCTCTTTACCGTCTGCAGCTCGTGCAAAATGCTGCTGTACATGCCTCACAAGGAGGAAACATGACCGTATAACACCAGTTTACCTTCTCTCCATTGGCTTCCCAGCATTTTAGGATGTAGTTTGAAACGTTATTGACTGTTTTTAAAGTTTTAATTGGGTTAAGACTGTCCCACCTTGTTATTCTGGTTCATGACTGCACTCCAGCCGGATCTCTCAGGTCATCCAATCAACTGTGTTGGTGGTGTCAGGATCTAATTTCAGACCCAGAGGATATTGAGCCTTCATGGTGGCTGCTCTCAGGCTTTGGTACTCACTCCCTCTCCATTTAAGATCTACCCCAGTTCTGTTCTCACCTTCAAGTCTTTCCTAAGGACCCATTTCTTCTCTATGGCCTTTGACTAAACTAACCAGAGCCTTCTGTTTTATTGTACTTTGACGTATTTTATATTGTTTTATTTTCATGTTGGTTTTATAGTTTCATTTTCATCTTGTCTGACCTTAGCCTTCGTGATTTCTTTTCCAATTTGGCTGTTTTAGTTTGTTTGTTTTATTCCTCCCGATGGTTCTCATTGCTGTTTTTCTGTCTTGTTTGTCTATTTGTTGGTGTGCAGCACTTTGGTCAGACATTTTAGTTTTTAAATGTGCTATATGAATAAATTCTAACTGAACTTATTTTAAAGGGAAAAATAAGGAACTTCTGGAGGTGATGACATTCACCTTTAAACTCTACATGAGCCATGTTTACATGACCAATCAGAATAAAATCTTGATCAGAGTTAAAAGACATCATGTGAAATGTCAATCTGAAGATCCTGAACCAAAAGAGCAGATTTTTGAAGAGATTAAATGCCAAATGAGAGGAGTGGTTAATGCTGACTGTTCTACCAAACGACTTTCATGTAAACAATAGTCTACCTGGTTCTCCCCCAGTACATGTTCAGTAGGGATGGGAGTATCAGTATCGAGTATTGAAGTATCAGTACTTTTGCAAGTACTATTTTGGTGTTGATTACTCCCCTAAAATGTCAGTACCAAATGAGAACTGTAACAATTTTTTTATTTTTTCTGTAAAGTTTTATGGACTGTTTTATTCTTGTTTTTGCAACAGACTTAAGTAGGAATGACAGAAAGAGAACACAAACCCTCCAAAACAAATTAAAAGCCACTTTTCAAATAACTTAGAATTGAATGTTTGGTTTAGAGTTATACATCTGTGCAGCACAGGCCTACATTACTTTAATTTATAATGTTTTATGAAATAAAGATCAAGTCATCCGAAAAAAAAAACGTATTATCGTCACTTGAGTTTTTAATGGTGGAATATCTGCTGAATTTATTTTCTTTGAACTATGACTAAAAACATTGGCTTCCTCTGATGTTATTGAGGCTTCCTGAGTCCATAGAGTGAAACAGCTGATCACCGACATCAACCCTCACACAAGCGACCCAACAAAGTTTCATGGCTTGTTTTTGCAGAAATTCACATAATTGCGTGAAATAACTGTGCTTATCAGCAGCACTTGTTTTTCTTAAGATTGATTTGCCCTCTTCTTACAATCTACAGCAATAGTAATGAGTGGTTAAATATATTGAGAAATTATAAAACAGATTACTAAAAGCTGAACAGCTGTACTCAAAGATATTTTGCACCACAGTGAATAACCTTGAGGTTATTTTTAGACTGCAGTTAAACTACATTAAGACTGCTTTATTGAAAATTACCTTTTTTATTATTGATATTGTACTTACATTCAAGTATCAAACCAGTTGTCTTTTCTTTTTTTTCGATCTCAAAATGCCTCCAAAAGATTTATTTGTGCTCTACCCAATTGAAATTTTCCCAGAACCCCACTACATTAAAAAAAAAAGTTTAAAACTTGCTTTATGGGGAAATAAAAGCAAAAGGTGACATCTGGCAGCACTGCAGGGGGCTTTTTCAGCCTCCTCACATATTGTCATGGACCTGATACAACTTTACATAAAAATACATATGCAAATACCTATACATCAAAAACACTGAACTAACCCTTTAACCTGTATGTAACAAACAACAGCATGTAAACCCTGATGTTTCATTGAAGGCCCGTGTGACACATTCCTCTGTAGTGTGACGTTAATATGTGATTTACAGGAGGAGAGCTTACTTTGGGAAACAAAGCAGGACCCTCCTATCACGTTAGCTGGCAGTTTTCCTCTGGGACTCTCTGTATATGTTTACTGTTACTGTTGATCAGTGTCAAAGCAGGAGAGGAAGACTGTCTACAAAAACAACCCACTGAACAAATAAAAGAGGGCTAATGTATATTGTAGAGTGCACATGGATTTGAAGCACTTTGAGAACAGATTGCATTGGAGTAAGGTCTGACATGTAACCCAGGTTTTATTCAAATGAAGTCCCTGTATAACACCAGCACGGTGAAATGGCCTCAGATGTTGCTCCACTTGGACTCCCTCTCTCTCCTCCTCTCTGTGCCCCGAGGGAGTCGAGCCTCGGCCCCCATGACAGAACAAGATTTTTTTTATCACTTTGCTGAGCCTGCAGGCGTTCCTGCTGCTGCTGCATCGCCACCATGAAACAGCAAAACCCACGGCATGGGAAACCACTGCTTAGACAGCACAGACCATCTAACAATGTGCATTTTAAAGTTTCTTCTTTCAAACAGGAATAATGTGGAGCTTTATAACAAATGCATTGATTTTTGTGGTCACAACAGGTGTGCGATACTGTAAGATTTGGTATTGATCTGATACCAAGTAAATGTAGGGCCAGTATCACCGATATCGATAGTTAAATAGTAAAGGTGGATGCATCATCCACCTTAATTAGCTACAATGGAAAGAGATAAACCAACATGGAATCTTTGGGCCGATTTGATAGGATTTGGGGGCCTTTCTTCTCTTTTATTACATGACTCTCTACTGGCCTCGACTCACAATAAAGAAAGTACCATGTGTACAATGAACATTTAAAAGTTTTTTTAACTGAAGAGAATACACAGTTTGAAGGAAAGAAAGTGTAAGTGTAAAGTGGGGGTAGCGGCTGCATGCATTTTATGGGTACATCTTATTGTGCAGATACTTAGACGCATATTTGTGTGTATGTTTGTTGTTGTCTGTATATGTCTAAACTGGGAACATACTTGGGCTGGGGGTAATGGGTAACAAGCTGGCAGGTTTTGGAGTACTTCGTCTTTAGTTCATGTATAAACAACCATTTTGCCTGTCAACCTTTGTCTTTCCTAATCTATTCAGTAAATTACATTAATGGCAAAGGATTGTGGGAAAAAATACTTATTCTGTAAAAATTAACAGCATTTAACCATAAAATATACAGTTACCAACTGTAAAATGCCTATACAGCAAGTTTCTGAAAAGGGCAATGGATCAAGAGAAAATTTAATGTTGCCCAGAAAAACTGATCAATAGTAGGTAAGATTTCTTTTAGTAAATGTTTCACATTTTTGGGTGAAACAAATGTTTGAGTAAGTGTATTTTATTGATTAAAAATTCAATAAAAAAAAAAGTCAATAAAACAGTAATTATGCTGTAAATTGAAAGACAGTAGCGATACCTTGAAAAAAAAAAACAGTAGTAAAACTATTATAGAAAATACAGTATAATGCTGTAAATTAAATAGAGTAATGCTTCTGTAAAGAAATTATTGGCATCTTGTTGCGTCATCAAATTGCCAAATCTTTGTGAATTTTCCTGATCTTTAAGTATTTTTGTGATTTTTCTTTGGGTTAATAGTCAGTTAACTGTGTCAGGACTGTGTCAGGACTGTAGAGGGTTTTAAGATAAGATAAGATAAGATATCCTGTATTAGTCCCACAGGGGGAAATTTTGGAATTTCCCCCTGTGGGACTAATAAAGGATATCTCATCTTATCTTATCTTATCTTATCTTATCTTAAAACCCTTTACAGTCCAGACACAGTCTCGCAGTCATCACTGCACTTTCTCTCTCTCTCCCTTTCTCTCGCTCGTCCTTTTTCTTTCAGAAACACAAAGACATGTAGCAAAGCATGCTGCCACTGATGGTACAACAGCTCATCTGCAACTCTTATAACTTTAGGTCAGCTTTAGAATTTCTCCAGTTGTGCAGCACAAACAAACCCAGAAATGCTTTAAGTCTGTCTCAACAAATCCAACACATCGGTTAAGAGCACTATTCGTTTGCTTGGCACCACAGCCTTAAATTTCTTATATTGAGACCGACGACACCATCAGTGCTTCAAACCTGCAGAGTTGATGTACTGCAGGTCGTATCTCTGAGGCTGAAAGTTTCATGCAAGTCCAAACTCAGAAAATGAGAGTTGACAGCGTGATTTTATCCTGCACCGCACCAGGATTTGCCGGCGTAAAGCCATGAGGAGCTCTGAAGCTTCAAAACAGTGGACAGATGATGGATCAGACGTTTAAAGTGACGGCACACAGATCTCATGGGATGCAGCCCTCCATTATCCCCTCACTTTGTTTATTTGGAGACCTCACAGTAATTAACCAAGCGCCCCACAATACCAGACCAATACTTATAGTCATAACCACAGCCAAAAAGACCCAAACTGAGGAACTGGAAAACTAAGCACAAACCAGTACATCACACTGGTTAAATATCCTTACAGAATATATATCAGTGGAAAAGCTCTCAGTCACTCTCCAAGACCAAACTCATTATTTTGAAGCAACCTGGACTCCTCTTCTTCTCAGAGCCCTACATTTAATGTCTTAAAAACATTCACGTTTTTGCTATTATCTTTCTTTCCTTTGTATTTTTCCCTCAATTGCTTATTACTTAGTATTTTTTTTATTTATTTATCTTATTCCAGACAAGATTTTGCCCCCAAACCACGTAAATTTTATTCACCCACACACTCAATCAACAATATTCTTTGTCATACAAACATTTATATTCTTCATATTGCACTTTACTCCTTTGTTACCTTGTTAAATGTTTGCAAATAAATAAATAAATCAATAAATCAATAAAATGACGGCGCGACATCAAACACAAAAAGAGGGAGGAGGAGCGAAATGTGCCTGCTCCGCACTGTGAAACAGCCAGGCCACCTCTTTGATGAAGCCACAGCAGAGCATAGAGCAGAGAAACTGAAATAAAGCACTGAATTCATCGCACAAGAATCAATCAATATCAATATCAATGTCGATATTATCATCATTTAGATCACTCTGCCCACCACTAGTGCTCATAGTATCTCAGAATGACGCCCATCTCCTAATTTTCTTTAAACATCAATGAAAAGAATAAAAAAATGGCATTTCCCAGTAGTTCAGAAAACATCATCTTTTAAGTCCCACATGCAAAATAACCGAGCAGCGTACTCAAACAGAGCAGGTGAACACAACAGATAGTGATGATCTTATATTGTTTCAGAATAAAAGGTGGTTTGGAAAGCAGTAAACAAAATGATTTTAAGGACTGGAGACAGTGCACAAACAGCTTTAAACTAAATGTCAGGGAAAATGTTCTCACACTTCAAGCCGTGGATATTCAAATTTAAGCACAACAGAGGTGGCGTTTTTACACCTTTGCTCTGAAAGCATCAAAAGAAATCACGTCCAGAATTAAAATGGTATATGAAACCTTTAACTAACCCTCATTTTTCCACTGGATGGACTGAAGGCATGTCTGTATTTACAGCGATAGCCCTGAGGACCAAATTAGTGTCTATAGTTAATTTTGGCATGTTGTCCTGGTGTGTTCCAGTGAAGGCAAATCTTCTGTGAACCTCTGCTGGTCCTCAGATATTTGGCTTCAGGCTAATTTACATAAATTAACATCTTAAATGAGATGCCTCAAATAAGGGCAACAGTATGCAAATTTCTGAAAACTAATTATTAAAGCTGTTTATTCTTGGTCTCTTTTAAAGCAGCCTCTTTCAGGAACTTGGTGACTGCAGTTTATTGTAGGTCAGAGCATTGAATGGTTCCTGTTGTTGATCAGCTTCTCTTACTGTTGTGGAAGGTAAACATGAAAATTAAACTTGAAACCATCCATGAAAAGGAAGCTTTCTGCCGTCTGACAAAGGCTTTTTTTTGTTTGTTTGTTTGCTTGTTTTTTCCCCACTTTGGGGAGAAGGGAACAGTAAATTACTCCAAATATAAGCTTGCTTGCTGCTTTCTTAGGGCGCTCTCACACCTGAAGTTTGGCTGACTCAGTTGTGCTCGGGGGTGAAGTAGCATTGTTTCATTCTCTTCATTCATTCTCTCTTGGTTCGGTTTGCTTTCATATTGCACTTGATCAAATAATGTGTAATCTAGCCTCCCACCACTAGATGGAGCTGTAGCTGCAGTCTTCGTTCCTGACATCTGACTGGAAATACACAACAGGCATCGAGAAATAACATTTAGCTTGAAGCACTTTGGAAGCATTGTGTACCTCAGGGATGTCCAAACTAAGGCCCGCAGCAAACTTCAAAAATGGCCCATGAAATGTGATGAGGGTTTAGCTTGTTTGTTGTATAAATAGTAAAGGGTCATGGCAGCAAATTTCTCAATTCATGCTTCACTGTCTGCTGCATATCGAGGTTTAAAAAGCATACGCTAAAATCTATTTTACCATCTTTAAGGACCAACACATCTAAAGAGTTTGGCACCTTCCTGGAGTTTGCTTTGTTTTTGTCTGAATGTTAAGTTGGCCTGTCGATGGGGTTCTTCTGCTGCACAGGGGGTCTTATCCTGATCAGGGGTCGATCTGTTGGTCACCAGGGCCAGCCAGGGTCCACCTAAATTTTACTGACCATCCCATATTCCTGAACTTTTATACTATATTTAAGTTGAAATATAATGTGACCCAGTTAGCTTTATACTTTTCTGTATGTGACCCTCAATTAAAAACATTTGGACACTCCTGCTGCACCATAAAGTAAAGAACAAAACTGCTTGGCGGTGCTAAAAACGCTGCTTTCTGCTTGATCTCATCACTAAACACTACATTTGCTTTCTTGATAGTGTGATATTCGGCCAAATTCAACCCACAATGCCCTGCTTTTTGGTTCCCTTACCTGGTTTGGTCCTTGTTTGGTTCGGTTTGCTTTGACACCAGCTGAGAATCGAGCTCTGGTTCACTTAGAAGCAAACTGACCTCCGTTTTAAGGCAGACCAGAGTTTGGTTCCTTGATCCACACCAGACTTGTGAGCTTCACACCAGCCCAAACGAATGGAACTTTCTGAAAAACTTTCTGAACCGGATTTTGTTTGGTCCAGACTAAACATGTCAGGATGCTTTCACACATAAATTTGGGCAGACATGTTTCATTTCAGGGTGAAGTTGCAACGCAGTTTAATTTATAAATTTTTTTGTTTTGCTTTCAAGCTGCTCCTACTCGGGCGAACCAAAGCTTGTCTAAGACCCCGTTTCCATGACAACGAAAACATCCAAAAACTGAGTTTTTGTTATGTTTGTACCTTCTGTTTACACGAGAATGATGCCTGAAGTGCCTGAGTCCGCAAGCTTTTGAACCCGGGATTCAGAGTGAAAAGTACTGAAAACGTTTTGGTATCTGTGTAAACAGGAATCAGCATTTTCTGGGAAAACGATTACGTGTGGCACAGTACTCTTTCAGATCAAGGTTGCATGTGCACCCAGGAACAACGACAACAGCTTTGGCCATCTACCGAGTAACATGTGTGCTGCTTACTGTGCTCGGTTTGTTATCCAGACAAAAATATCCAGATTTGTTATCCAGACAAGAAACTCCTGTGTCTTAGTGCGTCCACTCACCATTGCTGTTTTGAAAAGGTTGTCTTCACCGGAAAGCGTACACATGTTCTAACACTGCTCTAACGCTGTTTCCCTACAAACCTACATCCCCATCTACTGCCTGGCATGCAAGCTTCAGCGTTTTCAGTCGTTCTTGCGGATCCGCATGTTTTCACCTATTTTCCGTGTGAACCAGGATGTTCTGGTCTTTGTTTCTGGCTTCTGGCCCCTTTGTTGCATTATGAGCTGGAAACACACAGTCGGTATTGTATGGCTTGAAGAAGTTCAGAAGTATTCTGTGCCATAAAATAAAGATAAAGCTGCTTGTAGGCTGCATCAGGTGGCATGTTCACATTTACCAGAGGGACGTATAAACATTCTCGGCCCAGATTTGTTAATCTGGCATTAATCTGGAAAGAGGACTGAAGGCTGGTGGTGCTAGTAATGCTAATGTTACCTGCTCTCTGCTCTCTATTGTCAGCTGTTAGCTTTTCTGTTGTCATATTTGGCCAAATCCAAGCCACAATTCACCCCGTTTTGGTTGAAATGCCTTAACTGGTTTGGATTGCTTTCACACTAGCAGTAAACTGAACTCTGGTCCACTTAGAAGCGAACCAAGACCCCTGTTTCAGGCAGATAAGAGTTCAGTTCTTTTGTCCACACCAGAGTTCTTGTGAGCTTTCACACAACCACAAATGAACCAAACTTTCCCAAAAAAGGAACCAGAGTTTGTTTGGTCTGTGCATGTTATTTACTCCCAGCCTTTATAAATCAAAAAAGTCTGGACACACCGCTGATTCTTGTCAATATTTGTATTTTGAATTTATAACCCTGAGAGTAAAAGACCTCTCTCACTCTCAGATGTGTTGGAAGGAAAACTTGTGTAATAAATTCAAGGTTGCAGACTGATGAGTGTTTTTAAGCTCACATGTGTGCTCCACTCATGATAATCGCTTCAGGGACGGCGCACATGTTGGTAACTGTTTAAAAAGCTGTGTTACACAAGAGAGTGTTTATCAGGTGAACATGGTCGCGTTGCTTGTAGAGGACGAAAAAGGGACAAGCAGAGAGATAAATAGATCATCCCCATGCACACAAATCCCTGTAGGCAGGAGGGATGTGTTTGTGTGAGTGTGTGTTGGTGTGTGTGCGGTTCAGCCTGCTGAGTCTCATGCTGCTGGTTTGCTTTTCCCAAGGAGAGCTGCAGCAAACACACAGCGGTCTGCAGTTTCACCTGCCATCAGTTTGAGCGGTTTCAGACCAAGTTACCCTGGCAAATGTTCCGACGTAGAATTTCAGGTCCAGTGTGCCTGTCACTTGAAATAAACCCTGTTTGTCCAACCGAGTACCAAGAGAGCAAAGAATAAAACCCTTATCAGCAAATAAGGTTTAGAATTCCATGAGGCAAATCTGGTCAACT
Organism: Cetoscarus ocellatus; assembly: GCA_037902135.1. NCBI lineage: Eukaryota > Metazoa > Chordata > Actinopteri > Labriformes > Labridae > Cetoscarus > Cetoscarus ocellatus. The sequence goes on from JBAMNC010001229.1 coordinate 539,707, forward strand.
AAAAATGTGAGATTAATAGTTCATTATTATTAAGCAAAATGGACAGAAGGGTTAATTGGAGGTTTAAGGGCCAAAGCCATCCATCCATTTCTGTCTATCCATGATCTGTCACTCTACACATCCATCCATACGTATATACTCCTCAAAAAGATATTGGAAACATTATTTTGATCAGTTTTTTCTCCCCTTTAATAAACCCAATTGGTATTGTCTTTTATATCGTTGGAAAGCCCAATTAGTCAACTTCACAACAAAGTTCAACTTTTAAGGACCCTGCATTCTTGGAATGAGGAACACAGCTAAACGTGTGGGTAGCACCCCCCAAAAAATGTGCCAAAATCCCCTTCTTACCTCGAAGAAAGCCTACAACTCCTCACTGAAGCAAGGCTTAGGAACCGGTGTTCTGTCTTTGACTCTACCAGTCTAACCGAACTTGATCCTAAGTTTGGAGATGGTACCAGAGCTGACACCAAATAATGCTGCCCTTCGTACCCGAACTCCAGCTTCCAGTTGCAGGGATTTTGCACATTTCTTGGGGAGCTTCCCGCATGTTTAGCTGTGTTGCTCATTCCACAAATGCATGATCCTGACAAGTTGTACCTTGTCATACAGGAGACTAATCAGGCTTTCCCAGGATATAAAATACAACATCAGTTGGTATTATCAAAGGGCAGAAATAATCGACCAAAACGTTTCCAAGCTTTTTTTGAGGAGTACATTACATAAGTCAGTTACTAAGGTGATTTAACTGGGTTAAAGAAGGCAGCATCATAGCATGGTAAACCCTGACTTTAGGCTCAACAGACAGGAATTTACTTGATTTTAATTATAAAGATAAAACAACTGCAGTAGGTGTTCTGTTTTCGGGTCTTGTGACATATTTGAATGCCTCAAAAAAATATCTATGAACCATATGTGGAGGCAGCTGGGGTGCACACAAGACATGCCAATATGTGTCCTCCTCACATGCCCACAGATGGTGATCCATGAGCAGCAAATGGTCTTGTGTGAAAAATGTGCCATCACACCTCACCGCAAAATCAGCATCTGTGTAAATATGATCAGCTGTATCTGTCAACCACAAACTCGTGCACTCTTCCTAAAATAAGAGTTTCTGCCTTTGCATAAAATCATTTCTTTTTCACTGACATGGACGACCAGGATAAGGGATTAAGATTGTATTCTCCTGAATAAGAAGCGAATATGAGTTCACTGCTGAGCATCACTCATTTAAAGTGGTAGTTCTGCTCCAACTTTGGGACCCACCATTGTCTAAAAAAGCCTATTTTCTGTTTTCTGTTTGATCATACTCACTCTAGTCCATTGAGTGTATGAGACAAAAATCGACTTTGTCTGTGCAGACACTAAATTCTGGGAGAATATGTGTATTTATGTCAGTTGATGCTTAATGGGTATTGTCTCAGTTTTCATTCTGCTGGAACAGGCCATACTTTCATTTGTATTCTCTGTGCCAGGCCATCATGATTGTGTTGTTGTCAGGGGTCACCAATCAGCAAAGTGGCCATCAGAAGAACGCTGCGCTTTGCCCGCTCCTGATCCTAATGGAAACAAATGACCATAACAGTGTCTAGGTCCTCGAGTATGAAGAGAGGGAAAGACACCAAAGGAGAAGACAGAAAATGCAGCATGTGGAGAGACGAAGGTTGACATGGAGAGAAAAGCAAGGCTATGCTATTTTCTTCTGAATATATATTCGGCTTAAACCACAGAAATTTTTAATATAACACAACATAACTCTCTTTAATAAGAACCCTTACTTAAGACAGCAGCTTGGTCGATGGCCTAATATTTCAAGAAACAATGCAGAGCCCTCTTGTCCGTGCTTTCCTTTCATTTTGTATTTGACCGGGGCACTTGACCAGCACTGGCCCCCAGAGCCCACCTTACCAGCTTGTTAATAAATCAGACCAGACACCTTGTTTTATCACTGTTGTTAACAAAACCCGATTTCTGTCTTATGACTTGTATGGCCCTGTAAAATCCACGATCACTGAGTCACGGACAGACTCGCAGAACTGGGCATCAAAAGTGTAAACCAATACACGGAATTTCACAGAAATGGCCAACATTTTACGTCAAAATTTTTTTCAGAATAAAATTGAACATATCTCTCAGTAAAATGGTGTGAAAGCAAGGGGTCACTAAGGCTGGGGACAGAACACTCTTCCCTTCATCCATTAACAAAGCAAACATGTCGATGCAGCCACCTGAGACACTGGCTAAACTGGCAAAGAAGCTACAAAACTCCAAAGTACAGGGCAGAGCAGTTTCCCAATGGTTATTATGTGTCAGGCAATCAAATGTTCTGAAAATTTTGTCAACATACCGTTGACTGAACCCAAGAAGATATGTGTGAGGACCGCCCGAAGAGTGAATTATATTTCATTACTTTATCCTGTGTCTCTGTGTTTAATTTGAGTAAAATACTAAAAACCGAGAAGAAGAAGACTGAGAAAAAAAGAGAGCAGAAATTTTAGTGACAGCTTTTTGTGGAGCGGTGGCTGCTGCCTCTGAGCCAGGAGTGGTGGGATTGTATCGTGAGGGGCTTCACTGACATAAGGTTAATTCAGAATTGTTTGGTCCATTGTTTACTTAGGTCTCACTTCAATAACGTAAGAGACAGATGAAATGAGTGTTCAGAGTGATTAAGGACCACATATGAATGTGTGTTGTTCAGACTGTCATGACAAATAAACAGATGTGGGCCACATATGGGCAAAAATGTCCAATTTGGGAACTTTTGCCTGCAGTGTGAATGTAGCCTGATGTTGGGGATTGTACTGACGGTGCTGGATCAGGTACAAGAGCAGGAACTATGAACTACATTTGTACAAAGACCACTCCCATAAGCTGTTAACCAATCTGTGGTTGTTTGTTGTCAACAGAGAGTGGTAACTGACAGTGGTGGGTTGTGACCTTTGACTTCACTTATTCAATTTAGGCAGCAGAAGTTTACTCAGTGCTTATTTAACAACTTTGATTCAACGTCATGCCTGTCTACCTTTAAAGATTTCTATTTTAAAGGGAGAAACTGAGCATATCCATCAACACCATGGTTGTTCCTTTTGTGTGTTCTGGGCTTTTGTGTTGGTCTGTGTTTAGTTTTAAATAGAATAAGTCCTGCTGTGTCCTCCGAGCATCAAGGAGGCTTATAAATGAACAAACAACTCATTATATTTTTGAATTTCCTGATTAAATTGTTGCTTGGATACTGAGATTTGTAACTGAATTCACGAGGCAAAAAACATGAAGGTGCTTTTTATATCGAACAGAAGAGGCTGGAATAATAAGAAAATAAATCTTTAACACTTATAATCAGCTTACCGAGCTCAGCATGTGATGAACAAACACACCGATGCCAACAAAAATTATACCCACGACTAACGGAGTTTTACACGACAGTTGTGAGCATACTCTTTATGCTGGGGCAGTGTTGGATCCTCTTTGAAGCAGATTTGTCAGCTGCGCGTCCATGATGTAAACATCCTAAAGGAGACATGGAGCTTTATTGTGGTCTTATACGGTCAGCAACAGAACTCAGGTAGGGTATGACCTTCAGTCGATGCTCATAGGGGTCCAAAGTGTGCCAAGAAAATGTCCATGACACCACCAGCCTGAACTGTTGACACAAGGCAGGATGGATCCAGGCTTTCATGATGTTTACGCCAAATTCTACTCTACCATCTGAATATGGCTGCAGAAACTGAGACTCAGACCAGGCAACATCTTCCTAATCTTCTATGTCATATTTTGGTGAGCCTGTGTGACCTATAACCTCAGATTCTTGTTCTTTGCTAACACAAGTGGCACCCAATTGATCCTCTGCTGCTATAGCCCGTCTGCTTCAAGATTTGACATGTTGTGCGTACAGAGATGTTTTTTTGCACCTCTCGTTGGAGCCATTTTTGAGTAGTGTTTGTTTTTTGTTTGGCCACTGGGTGGAGCTGTGGAACCAGTGACACGATTTTTATTAAAGTGGTGTCAGAGCAGGTCATTAGTTTTTGGTCAAAGTAAAGATGGATTTGTTTGAGCTTCAAGTTGTAGAAATGGATGTTAGCACCAAGAATGAACTCCAAATTGGGTCAGAAAGCAAAAATGGTCAACATAATGCTTTATGCGGCACGCCTCTCAATTCTGCATGTTTGGCTAGATGAAAATCCACCCACACTGTCAATTTGGTGCGATAAATTGTTGTAATTACTTCGATATGAGAGAATATCACATGTACTACAAGAAACATTAGATGAATTTTTAAAGGAATGGTAACCCCTAAATGAATATTTAGGTAGTGAATGGTACAGAGTGATCTGCTTAGGAGTAGACTGACCAGCGTATTGATTTATCATTTGTCCATTTATTTGATTTGTAATCTTCTGTAATTATTACTGTTTTTATTTGTTGTTTATTTACTATATATTTCTCCCCTGTTTGTGTTTGTGTGTGTGTTTGTATATGCTTTTTTTTGTCACTTGCTTTTGTCATATATGCTAATTTTCAATGCATGGGTAACTCAAGCCAGACAACACAGATTACACAGATCAACACCTTGGTTGTAAAATGGTGCTTCAAAGTTATAGTTTAGTATTCTTGAAGTTTGGTTGTATCAAGTACTAGACAACAGGTAGAGTTTGCATGATTGTGTGAGTTTGATGGAAAAACAGCACTCAAAACTATGCCTGGTTGAATGTATGATTGGGCAAAAAATCTTAGAGCATTTAATTTTTCCCCTAAGAAGTCTCTGTGATTGGATCTATTTTGTGATGCAGCAAATGGCGATGTGCTCTTCCATGTGTGCAGATTGATTCTACTGATCTGCTGTGTGGCTCTGTGGACTAAAAAATAATACTGGGCCATAAATGAGTTATTTTGACTCAAGTGATGATGCCGTTCCTTTTATTGTAGATGCATGGGTTACCCTTTAAAATGAAGTACACAGAGTAAGACATTCAGCTGAATGAGATTCAGCACATAGTCATTGCTGCATCGTAAAATAGTGCCAAACACAGACTTTGTTACTGATTTGTACATTTGACTCAATATAGTGTTTTGGCTTGTTTTTACCTAAAACTCACACAAAGGTACAGTGCTGCTGGAAGCCTTTTAAGCCACTTCACATCAAAAATACTGAAATAACCTTTTGAGTTTCTTTCGCTTCTCATCTCATCTCAAATCCCTCTGCCTTCTTCTCTGACCTCTGGCATCAACAAGACATTTTGACCTTGGAAACTGTCGCTTATCTGCTTTGTTTTACTCTTTTTCAGACCATTCTCCCTAAACCCCACAGGTGGTTGTGCAAAAATCCAAATAAATCAGCAGTTTCTGAAATAGTCTGACCAGCCTAGTTGGTCTTTTTTTTTTTAATAACGAAGTATAGATATGCAAATGGCTCCAGAAGTCGCTGCAGTTATTAAGTTGTGTTTTTTCAGGCATTGTTAGTTAGTGAGTTTGTTTGTCAGCAGGTGACACAAAAACATACTAACTGATTTAAGTAAAATTTTCAGGGAATGAATTTGTGACGCAGAACCAGCAGTAAAAAGGGAAGTATTGTACCAAATACAAAGGCTATTTTCTCCACCTACAAGAACTCCTATCAAAAAATAATACCACAGTTTAAGAGTACGGTACCTAGAAATTTTTTGAGTGCATTAACTTTTCTGAAAAAATAAAGCTTATCTTTAACTAGGAATACGAGGAATACGTGTTGTGAGTCGGTTAGTTTCAGCTATTTAAATAAAAAATTATTTCTTAATGATTACCCTCCAAGCTGAGTCCCTGGGGTCTCCAATCTGCTAATTTCTCTTTAAAAAAACTCCTTTTTGGTCTTCAGTCTGCTCACTCTGATGCTTTTAGATGCTTTTCTGTTGTTTCCTCACAAACAAACAAAACTGACAGGGAGTCACCTTCAGTAAATGCAAAGGCAAAGGAGGACGATGAATTGTTTTCTTCTCCCATATGGGTCGAACATAATGCAGCTCAGACTCTCTCCCCTCCATCTCCCTCTTTACTCTGACGCTATTTAAACATAATGAACGTATTAAAATAAAAGTGTTCTCATGGATCACTTCATAATAAGTGCCCCCGCGTCCTCCTTTCTCCTTTACCTGGGGTGTCTCCATTGTTGCTTCCGTCTTTAGCACTCTACCACTTCCTTCAGTATCCATGGCAACATGCATTTATGTCCCCTTTACCTGGTGAAATCAATGGAAGATGGAGATTTCCAAGAACTGCCTTTCAATAGATGCATTAAGGATGATGCGATGGCGTCGTCACCGCTGTGGACAATGTATGTTTGTCATTGTCTGAGCTGTTTGGATTCATGGAGCAGTCAGTGTGTCATTGTTGACGTCTGATTTTAAACACTGTTTAACGTGTGTGGAAGAAAAAACATTCAGGTATAAGCCGTCTGTACCAGCCAAAAAAAGTATCATTTATCCTCACAGTGGTACCATTTTGATGACCTCTAATTTAGCTTTATTTCCTCTAAAAGATTCACTGCATCCTCGCTTTAACCTGTTGTTGAAGGAAACTGTCCTTCACTTCAGAAATGAACCTGAAATGCAGCCTCCACATCTCCAGCTTGAATCAAATGTTAAGTATCTGCTGAAGCATCCTGCCCTGAGTGTCTTGAAAATCTATTTTAAGTTGAAGGTTAGCTGTTATGCTAATCCTGAAAGTCTGAGGGCCTGATATGATATGGATTAAGAACACCGAGGCTCCAAGAATTGTGCATTATTTTCTCCTGCTATCAGCTTATCATCGTCCACATTCACAAAGGATATTGTCCTATTAGTCTATGTTCAGGTGCAAGCCAATACATGCCCCCTGATCATGTGGTGTGACATGTTTTGGGTTTATAATGGAAAGATAAACCTATTAACTGGATAAATACAAAATAGCATGTTTCCTGTGCATCTATTTAGCCACACCATGCCACCTGGGATCTTGCGTCATAACCTACCAGCAGCGTTTCAGAGCACCGGGCCACACCACAGGGTGCTGCCCAGGCTTTTGTCGCAAGATCACAGGAGACTTGCAAATTCATGCAAGAGATCACACACCAAAAACTACGGAAATGTCCTAAAACAAACAAAGACTGACCTCACCTGACAAACAGTCATCTGAGTCTCCGCCTGGGGCTTTAACCTGGAAAATTACCTGCATTCAGGAGTAAGTAAAACCGTCTTCTAACATTGAGTGAACTGGCACAAATGTTAGTTTCAGGCCTGGATCATGAGCATTTTCAGGGCAGAAATGTGTCAGTGTTGTAAACCCCAATACCAATGAATACAGTGATTTGCTAATCCTTTTGTACCTATAGTCGATGGCACATCCTAGACAAGACAAGATATTTAATGTTCAAACTGATAAGCTTCATTTAGTTTGTAAACATTCACTCATTTTTTTAATTTGATGCCTGCATCACATTGAAAAAACACTGGGACTGGGGCATGTTTACTACTGTGCTACATCACTGTTGACTTAATTTTCCCTTTTTCCCGGCACCATTGCCCGCCCCTACTTCACTTTATCTTCCTCCTTTTATTGATCACAACCGGGTTGCAGCAACAGTTGCAGTTGCAGTAGCAGGCTGTCATTAAATAGGTTCAACATTAACCACTTTTAATCCTTTAATAGGTAACCTTTTTAGTGTTTTATCTCCTGCTGTCTGCTGTTTAATTTTAATCATTGCTATTATTGTTATTATTGTTATTATTTTTATTATCATTATTAATATCGTCTTTTTATAATTGTTTGTCTGTTTTTTCTTTCATCCCCTTTTTTTACTTTTTCTTACTGGTTTTATTTATTCATTTTTTTTTAGCCTTTATTTTGGTCCTCATGGTCTCATTTTACGTTGCATGGTTCTTGTATTGTCTGGGTTCTCATTCTTATGACATAGAAAAAGGTCCTGCATGACCACCGTTGGTCTACAAGACCCCAGAAGCGCCAGTTGCTCTCCTCTTGGCTTTTCTTTGCTAGTGTCTATTATGCTTCTTGTGTTTTTCTGTAATAGTGCCTTGACTTTAACTGGGCTTTTAGTTTTTATTTCCTTTTGTGATTCTGTGCTCTTGTAATTGCTGTCTGTATGTCCTTGACTGTTTGTCAAAGCACTTTGTAAACCTCTATTTTTAAAAGTGCTGCACAAATAAAGTTATTATTATTATTATTAATAATTAATAATGCCACACAATTTTAGTTGGAGAAAAGTCTAGACTGCAGGCAGGCCGTGAACCCACACTGTTGTAAGACGTGCAGAACTTGTCTTGATATTGCCTCACTGAAATAAGCAGGGATGTCCCTGAAAAAGATGGCAGCGTATGTTGTGCCAAAACCTGTATCTACCCCTTAGCCTTAATAGTGCCCTCACAGATGTGCAAGTTACCCATGCCATGGGCACCAACACACCCCATACCATCACAGGTGCTGACTGTTGAACTTTGCTCCAATCACAGTCTGGATGATCCTTTTCCTCTTCAGCTTTATAAGTGAAATGGGAGAGAGTTGTAGAAAGCTTTTAATAGACAGAGGAAGAGATCACCTGGATGAGGGATGCTCAGTTTGTGAAAGCCATAAGGTTTTATTTAACATAATTGTACATACTTTAAACTAATTTATGAACCTGATTTAATCCAAAGTATGAGGTCTTAATGTCTAGTGTATGATCTTTCTCTCTGTATTTTAACTGTTTACTTCATCATTTTGGGTTCACCTCATAAAAACACAGGGTTATAAAAAAGTTATTTCAAAAAAACATCTAAACACTGAACACTTGAAAAGGATATGTTATACTGTTTTCAAGCCAAAATGGTTCCTCCAGAAGAAGAGACAGGGGCAGAGTTATGCATCCACTTACTTTATATTCTGACTTTTAATACGGTACATTTTGGAAATGCTCACTGAGAATATAAATGAGCTTTGACTGGAGAGGCAATAAGAGGACATTCATGGCTCTGCAGAGTGGATGTGTACCAGCCAGAGGTTTCGGATGCTGACTGTAGGTGCTGAATATGAGAACATCTTGACAGTAGCAGTGTCACACTCTGCTCTCCTTTCACATGTGTGTGGGCGAGTGTATGAGCCTGTGTTCACCTCTGTCAGAGTGTGTGCATGTGCTGCATCCTCCTTACTCGTGCCTGGAAGCCTTGTGTCTTGAAAATAGACACACTTCCTCCCCTCAGGTTTAAATAGCTCTGTCTCTCTACCTCATATCACCTGGTTGGCTGTGGCGTACCCGTGTTGCCTGTGTGAGATACTGCGGCGTTAGCCCGAGGTACTAAAATAGCTTTGCTTAATCCCTCAGGTTTCAATAGCTGTCGCCGTACTTTATATCACCTGAGCGGAGCAGAGGGGGGGGAAGAAACAGGAAATAAGAAAAGAAAAGAGGAGCCGTGGAGACGAGGAGAGGAGGGTGAGACATAAGAAGACGGGAGGGAAGGTGACAGGCGACGTGAGGGCATTAGGGGAGGAATAAAAAAAAAAAACAAATCAAAATAAGTTCACAAAAAGTTCCTCAAAGGGCCTCAATCCAAACCTTATTTCCCCCCTCTTGATCCAGCCTGCTTCCTTTTCCCTCTGCGGGACGACAGCTGGTCAGACAATCAGACGGTCGGTCACTCAACCCTTCAAACAGTGAATCTTCATCTATTATTTACCCCCAGCCCTTGTTCTTTCCACTACCGATTGCAGGCTTATTGCAGAGCCCTGTAATCACATCTCCCCTGAGCCAGCTGGGGCTGAAAAAGTAATGGAGGGTACGAGGCAAACCAAGCCGCAGCATGTCGGGGATGTCATCCGCATTGTCGAGCCATCAACACCTACAGGGTCACCCATCCTGCAGTGACTCAGCCACAGAGGCCTTGGCATTAAAATAGCTTGTAATGGCCTGCAGTAAAACAATGTCACACACGCATTTTTCTGCTCCGCAAGAGAGCAAACAGAGGTCAAAAAACGTCCACCAAGTTAGAGTTTGGCACGGGGGTCAAAGAAACAAACAAGGCCTGGAGCTTTTGTTATTTCAGCAACCCGCTTTCAAAGTAGATGTGTTTTACTTTAAATGTTTATTTTTGTTCTAAAGAAGCTCATTATTATGTGAGAAAATGGTAAAAGCAGGGTTGGAGAAGACGGCGCTGCAGTAGAGAGTTCATCATTTCACTGACACAGATAGACGGACTAAAGGCCCATGTTGGCTCCAGAGTGAGGCACCACATTTCTGTTACCCTGTGACAAAACCTGAACATTTCACACTGAAGATACTTCATGAAAGTATAACATGATGCCATCAGACACCCAGGGCCTCCATTTTGATTTCAACTTCAAAATCTTCAAAAAAGAGACTTTAAACACAATCTTTTTTCTTTCATAAAAAGAAAACACACAAAGAGCTCATGTGGGGAGCTCCTCTGTCATTTTTAATCAACATTTTTACATCAAATTGTTCTTTTGTGATTTAATACGCAAGAACAAATGAGTGGACGTCAGAGTCCCGCCCACTAAGTTTGATTGACAGGTGACAACAATCAAGTCAAGAAGACTGAAAACACAGAAGTTAACCCACTGTCCCTGAAATAAATGACTTCTGTCTATTTCAGTTACACAACTCAGCAAAGGATCCAACAGAAAGAAAAGGAATCCCTAATCCAGCATGTAGAGGCTCAGTGAAGGTGGTCTGGACTCTGTGGAGCAGGGTCATGGTTTCAGAGACGCTGTAGAAGGACAGAATACCTGCTCTGTGATCCAGGTACACCCCGACTCTGGAGGACCGAGGACCTGAGACAGCAGTGCGGCTCTTTTTGTACTTGAAGACATAACGGTCTGTGTCACAATATAAAGACCAAGACTTCTCATTTAATCCAAACAAACATTCATCTGACCCCCCTGATCTGCTGATGGTCTTGTATGAGACTGCTACATAAACTTCTCCGCTCAGCTCCACCTCCCAGTAACAACATCCAGTCAGACTCTCTTTACTCAGGACCTGATAACAACCAGTGAATCTGTCTGGGTGATCAGGATAAGGCTGATCTTTTCTCATTAAAGTTACTTTTCTGTTCCCATCAGATAATAACAGTCGTTTGTGTGCTGTGTTTGGATCCAGTGTGATGACTCGTGAATACCTGAAGAACTCAGCTCTGGTCCTGGGCTCTGGCTCTGACAGTAAAACATCCACTTGAGTCTCTGAGATGTTTGTCCATGTTCTTCTCAGGATGTCCTGAAGTTTATCTCTGAGCTCTGACACAGCCGCTGTCACACCCTCAAAGTTGCTCAGAGGACGTTCAGAGATGCTGGATGAGTCTGGAGGTTCTCTGAGTTGTGACACTGAGGGGTAGTCCCGTGTAAACTGGTTGTGGTCCTGTGTGTGTGAGAGCTTCTCCGGCTCCTTGTCCTTCCTCTTCAGCTCAGTGATCTCCTGCTCCAGCTTCTCCTGAAGCTCCCTGACTCGGCTCACTTCAGTTTGCTGATGGGATCTGACCTGATGCTTCACCTCAGAGCGTCTTTGCTCCACCAGACGGATCAGCTCAGTGAAGATCTTCTCACTGTTCTCCACTGCTTTATCAGCAGAGCCGTTGATGTCCTCCACCTCCTGCTGAAGCAGCTTCACGTCTCTCTCTCTGTGCTGGATTCTCTGCTGGATGTTTTGTCGACTCCCCTGGAGCTCTCTCTGCCTGTCTGTCCTCTCTGCTGCAGCAGAGACCATGTCATGACCTTTGTGTTGGTCCACAGAGCAGAGATAACAGATGGACTTCTGATCAGTGCAGCAGAACATCTTCATCACCTCATCATGAACAGAGCAGATGTTCTCCTGCAGCTTCTTGGACGGCTCCACCAGCCTGTGTTTCTCATAGGCAGGTGAGAAATGCTGCTGAAGGTGTTCCTCACAGAAAGAAATCAGACACTGCAGACAGGACTTCTGGGCTTTGAGTTTCCTCCCAGTGCAGACATCACAGGCCACATCTTCAGGACCAGCATAGCAGTGATCAGCAGGAGCAGCCTGGAGTCCAGTCTTCCTTCAGGTCCTCCACTAAATCTGCTAGCATGGTGTTTTTCTTCAGGACCGGCCTCGGTGTGAAGGTCTGTCTACACTGAGGGCAGCTGTAGGCAATCTTCTGATCTTCTGTATCCCAGTGGTCTTTGATACACCTCATGCAGTAACTGTGTCCACAGGTTGTAGTCACAGGATCCTTCAGCAGATCCAGACAGAGGGAACAAGAAAGTTTTTCGAAGTTCGACATGACTCCTCTCTCCGTTTTAGCTCTCAGTAACAACTCCTGTCTGAGTTTCACTTCCTTATAACTGACACTCATCTGAACTCTGATCTACAAATCATGTGTTTGTGCTCAGAGCACGTTGGTTACATCATCTTCAAACTGTAGATCTGGAGGGGAGGGAACAAGGAAGTGCTCGGTCAGAGCGAGCTGGCTGTGTTTGAGAGCAGAGAGAGGAGGGAGGGATCGTCCAGCTGTGAGTTCATTCCAGGAAGAGGAGCGGTGTGAGCGTCTTTATCTGGTGCTCACAGTAGAGCTCATTACTCTGTAAAAACAGGGGCTGTGTCAGAATTTAGGAGATCAACTTATATTTCAGCCTGAGGGTTTGGAAACATCTGAGATTTGATGATATTTCACGCAAACAAATGTCTGTCCAGGTGATGAGGACAAAGTTGTAAGTGAGAAAAGGCTGTGAGCTTATATACTTCAAGGGAGAAATGGCAGAGCTTCCTTTTCAACAAACTCCTTCAAGAAATGCATCGCGAGGCAGGCAGACTCTGAATAAAGGGGAAGAAAACAGCCTGGAGTCTTTGGTGTGCTGCAGCACCTTTAGTGTTACAGTGCAAAGTGAAGTTGGGACAATATTCAGCTGCTGTTATCCTTCACTCCACTGTACATCTACCTCCACAAGACAAGAATACAGCTCTGTGAAGAGAGCAGGCCTTTCTTCATCTGAGCACTGAAAGCTTCCTTCAACATGCAGAGGAGTTTGTTATGATGTAACAAAGAAACTGCACTTAAAACATGTTCAGACACGTATTGTATCACCAAAAGCAGCCAAACAAATATCTTATCAACATGTGACAACACTGTGGCACAATCAGTGATGATTTTGTTTGAGGGCCTTGACAGGGCGCTCATCTGATGCAGCTGTACTTGATCAGTCAAATGACTGAGCCACTAAAAAGCAGTTAGATACAGAAAACAAGGGCGCTTCCCTCAAAAGATGCTGAAAAATGACAATAAGCTACCATGCCATTTGCAGTGACATTACTGTCCATTGCTGTAATTTACTATGTATATAAATAATGCTGTGGATTGTACTGTCTCTGATATATTCTGTCAAAATATTGTATGAGCTGATTGGAAAAATACTCCCTCAAAATGGATGCAAAATGAAACTTAAGGATGTCTGAAATGTTAAATTCCAATATGCACTCCTTGTTCCAACAAAAGGAAAAACAGGTACATTCCACTTTATGCTCCATAATCCCAATACATGGAAAAGTTATAATCCAATTCACGCTCTTCATCCGCAAAAGAAGGGAAACAGTTATACTCCTAGTTAAACTCCAGGTCCCCAAAAAAGCACAAAATGCAGACGTCCAAGTATCACCAGTTTATTAAAGCTCAAAAGAATCTTTAACAAACTTGTGGGTTGAGTTGAAGCGTGGTACCAAGCACCCCAAAGTCATCGCAAAGCTGTGAAACATGGCATTTTATCTCTGGGTGGAGCTCCTCCCTCCTACCAACATGCTCCATCCCCTCTAATTAATATTTTCTTTTGTTTATTCATGGAGTAATAGTGCAAAAGTCCCTTCCCTAGAACGTCATACCAATCCAATGATGACCTGAGTGTTTTCTTTTTGTAGTTATAATTTGGCATTTTTCCCTTCCCTGTTTCTCAAAATGGTGTCTGCTGGTTTAGTCTGCTGCTTCCAAATGTCTTCTCTGTGAGCTTTCCAAATATGGGCTTTCCTCTTCTGAGCCTCTTTCCCAGACGTGTTAGATTCACCTAATCTTTAAAATAGACAGCATTAGAAATGTATTTTGTCTCCATGAAAGGGACAAACAATGTTTTAAGTAGTTTGTGCACATAAAACCAGTTACCTTCAATAAATCAGAAACCATTCCATGAAAATATGTGTGAAATGTCTAACTTCTACTTTGTGAGATTATAAAATTATAACAATCTTGTGAACTCATAAGGCATATATTGTGACAATTCTAACTAATACATTATGTGTGTTTGTGAGGATTATATGAGGCAGACATCTAAGGGAATACATAAAGCACAAAACATGTAAAACAAAACTTATGAAACAATTAAGCATATAATCCAACTTTCATTATAAAAATAGAAGTAAAAATAAGTAAACTATGACACTGAATATATATAAAATAAGCAAATGACAGTAAATTTTAAAGTGAATCATAAAAGTAAATATTGATGAAAACATTGATTCTAAAATCAAATATATAAGTACATTATTGGAAATAACATTGTTTATGACATTAAAAACACTGACCAAGACAACTGACGAACCAAAACACTTGTTTAAGACCATCAATCATCAATATAATGCTTCTACAGGATGTTAGGATGTTGTATGCTTTTGCATTGTTTTATGCAGATGTCAGGAGAGGGTGAATGATTGATCCAAACACATCAAAACACATGGAAACACTCATATTTCGTTAGGTTGTTGTCCTGACTGCAGTGTAAGGACATGGTTCTCCAATATTACAGTGGGCAAACTGTTTGGCACTGGTAAAAATGAGCTTTTGAAGTGACATCAATCCTGTTAAAGATGCTGTATGAAATAAATGACTTCTGTCTATTTTAGTTTACACAACTCAGCAGAGAATCCAACAGAATAAATCCCTAATCCAGCATGTAGAGGCTCAGTGAAGGTGGTCTGGACTCTGTGGAGCAGGGTCATGGTTTCAGAGACGCTGTAGAAGGACAGAATACCTGCTCTGTGATCCAGGTACACCCCGACTCTGGAGGACCGAGGACCTGAGACCGCGGTGCGGCTCTTGGTGTACCTTAAGTCATAACTGTGTGTGCCACAATATAAAGACCAAGACTTCTCATTCAATCCAAACCCACATTCATGTGACCCCCCTGATCTGCTGATGGTCTTGTATGAGACTGCTACATTAACTCTTCCTCTCAGCTCCACCTCCCAGTAACAACATCCAGTCAGACTCTCTTTACTCAGGACCTGCTCATAATCAGTGAATCTGTCTGGGTGATCAGGATAAGGCTGAACTTCACTCATTAATGTTACTTTTCTGTTCCCATCGGGTAATAACAGTCGTTTGTGTGCTGTGTTTGGATCCAGTGTGATGTCTCGTGAATACCTGAAGAACTCAGCTCTGGTCCTGGGCTCTGGCTCTGACAGTAAAACATCCACTTGAGTCTCTGAGATGTTTGTCCATGTTCTTCTCAGGATGTCCTGAAGTTTATCTCTGAGCTCTGACACAGCCGCTGTCACACCCTCAAAGTAGCTCAGAGGACATTCAGAGATGCTGGATGAGTCTGGAGGTTCTCTGAGTTGTGACACTGAGGGGTAGTCCTGTAGAAACTGGTTGTGGTCCTGTGTGTGTGAGAGCTTCTCCAGCTCCTTGTCCTTCCTCTTCAGCTCAGTGATCTCCTGCTCCAGCTTCTCCTGAAGCTCCCTGACTCGGCTCACTTCAGTTTGCTGATGGGATCTGACCTGCTGCTTCACCTCAGATTGTCTTTGCTCCACCAGACGGATCAGCTCAGTGAAGATCTTCTCACTGTTCTCCACTGCTTTATCAGCAGAGCCGTTGATGTCCTCCACCTCCTGCTGGAGCAGCTTCACGTCTCTCTCTCTGTGCTGGATCATCTGCTGGATGTTTTGTCGACTCCCCTGGAGCTCTCTCTGCCTCTCTGTCCTCTCTGCTGCAGCAGAGACCATGTCATGACCTTTGTGTTGGTCCACAGAGCAGAGATAACAGATGGACTTCTGATCAGTGTGGCAGAACATCTTCATCACCTCATCATGAACAGAGCAGATGTTCTCCTGCAGCTTCTTGGACGGCTCCACCAGCCTGTGTTTCTCATAGGCAGGTGAGAAATGCTGCTGAAGGTGTTCCTCACAGAAAGAAATCAGACACTGCAGACAGGACTTCTGGGCTTTGAGTTTCCTCCCAGTGCAGACATCACAGGCCACATCTTCAGGTCCAGCATAGCAGTGATCAGCAGGAGCAGCCTGGAGTCCAGTCTCCTTCAGGTCCTCCACTAAATCTGCTAGCATGGTGTTTTTCTTCAGGACCAGCCTCGGTGTGAAGGTCTGTCTACACTGAGGGCAGCTGTAGGCAATCTTCTGATCTTCTGTATCCCAGTGGTCTTTGATACAGCTCATACAGTAGCTGTGTCCACAGGTTGTAGTCACAGGATCCTTCAGCAGATCCAGACAGAGGGAACAAGAAAGTATTTCAAGGTTTGACATGACTCCTCTCTCCGTTTTAGCTCTCAGTCGCCTGTCTGAGTTTCAAATCACATCTACATCAAAATGTAGATCTGGAGGGGAGTGAACAAGGAAGTGCTCGGTCAGAGCGGAGCTGACTGTGTTTGAGAGCAGAGAGAGGAGGGAGGGATCGTCCATCTGTGAGTTCATTCCAGGAAGAGGAGCGGTGTGAGCGTCTTTATCTGGTGCTCACAGTAGAGCTCATTACTCTGTAAAAACAGGGGCTGTGTCAGAATTTAGGAGATCAACTTATATTTCAGCCTGAGGGTTTGAAAACATCTGAGATTTGATGACATTTCACGCAAACAAATGTCTGTCCAGGTGGTGAGGACAAAGTTGTAAATGAGAAAAGGCTGTGAGCTTATATACTTCAAGGGAGAAATGGCAGAGCTTCCTTTTCAACAAACTCCTTCAAGAAATGCATCGCGAGGCAGGCAGACTCTGAATAAAGGGGAAGAAAACAGCCTGGAGTCTTTGGTGTGCTGCAGCACCTTTAGTGTTACAGTGCAAAGTGAAGTTGGGACAATATTCAGCTGCTGTTATCCTTCACCCCACTGTACATCTACCTCCACAAGACAAGAATACAGCTCTGTGAAGAGAGCAGGCCTTTCTTCATCTGAGCACTGAAAGCTTCCTTCAACATGCAGAGGAGTTTGTTATGATGTAACAAAGAAACTGCTCTTAAAACATGTTCAGACACGTATTGTATCACCAAAAGCAACCAAACAAATATCTTTTCAACATGTGACAACACTGTGGCACAATCAGTGATGATTTTGTTTGAGGGCCTTGACAGGGCGCTCATCTGATGCAGCTGTACTTGATCAGTCAAATGACTGAGCCACTAAAAAGCTGTTAGATACAGAAAACAAGGGCGCTTCCCTTAAAAGCTGCTGAAAAATGAAAATAAGCTACGACAACATTTGCAGTGACGTTGCTTCCCATTGCTGTAATTTTCTATGTAATGATGTGGATGTTAGGTTGTCGTATTCTATTGCATTATTTTAGGTAGATGTCAGGATAGGATGAATTATTGATCCAAACACATCAAACAACATGGAAACACTCATATTTCTTCAGGTGTTGTCCTGGTTGCAGTTTATTGGACACGGTTCTCCAATATTACAGTGGGCAAACAGTTTGGCACTGGTAAAATTAGCTTTTTGAAGGGACATAAATCATGTTAAAGATGCTGTATGAAGACCAAAAGTTCCAAACAGTGATAGTCTACATCAGGATGGGCAACTTGGTTACTATAATGGACACATGAAGTTAATCCTAACTGTGAGAGGGCCAAATCGTTGCATTTAGAAGGATATTCTCATCTAAACAGCCATAATTATTCATGATGTACCAAATGGAACAAATGCAGAGCTGTTTTAAGAAGCTCTTCCATTATCATTTATAGGTATATTTAAGTAATTCAGGAAACATTGCCCATTTAATAAGCTTAATACAGAATTTAATCAATTTTAGTGTTCAGAGTATTCACAGAAACAATGAGCAGTTTTCTTCTATCGTGCAGCACAAACAAACACAAAAATGTTTTGCAATGCAGGACTCACCACAACCATGAAATCAGCTAGAAAGGTAACTTCTTTTCTTGGTAAAAGAGTCCTTCACAGCCTTGCATGTCTCAAGTTTGAGGCCAAAAGCAACATCAGTGCTTCTTACCTTCAGGGCTGATGAGGCAGCATATCTGTTCGGTCGAAATGTTTCTACATACGTCTGAACACTGAAGATGGCGATTTAGTCTTAACCAGGAGTTTAAAATATGGTTTAATATAACAGAGTTTCCAGCTCTGAACAAGGATTATCCAGCGTAAGTTTTCAAAAACAAGATTTCCACAATGTTTACATTCAGATTCCCTCCAATGGCTCGGGGCATGATCCCGTGAAAGAGACCACATGAGGACCATTAGAGCCTGAAAACACGGATTATAGGAAATCTAGATGCTCAAAAACTGAAAATTATCTCTTTCTCTCTCATTCTCCCTCTCTCACCCCCACCCATAAATTTTTTACCTGCATGTTTTTGACAGCTACCCAACCCGTACCTGGACTTTGCATGGCATTGCCTACCTCTGGTTTACTTCAGCCCTTCTCACAGAGCCTTTTCACAAAAGCTCCATCATCATTACACCTTGAGACACTCACACTCGTTCTGTGAGGGCAGAATATCTGAGTCAATTTACAGTGTAGCTTGGCTTGGTGGATGACATGGTGTATGCTCCTCATACACAGGAAGGAAGACACTAAATACTAAATCCACATGCCCCCCTCTCTCCAGTATCATGCCTCCGATACTACCTCTGAAGACGGAGCAAATGTGGCTCAGCTCTTCCCCCAGTTTCCACCTCCCTGAGGTTCAGAGTGGAGGCAAAGTGTCACAGGGTGTAAATATTTCAACTTGAAACATCAGCGTGCATGGGGTTTCTACTGTCTCTAACTTTTCTGTGGTTTTGTTGGATTTGAACCTATTGGTTAGGTGCAGATTAAACTCAAGAAGCCTGTGCTGCAGCCCCACATAATGGTGAAAATTGTGGTATTTGGGTTGTTGTGTTGTTTTATATGCAAATGCATGAAATGGTCTCTTGGTGTGTGGTTTTCGGTCAACATTAGATGCTGCAACGTCTTTCAGAACAGAGGAGGTCTCAGTCTTTGGTAATGTTGTCTTTATGGGCTAAAAAATTTGGGAACCACCTCTGAAATTTTATAAAACTCAGTTTTGAGGTCATGATTTTATAGGAAAATATGGATTAGGGAAAACAGCACTTCAAGGATCTATCTTCAAGATACTAATGAGGCAGCAAAAGAGCAACTATTCACTACTAAAGCAGTCAAAATACAGAAATCAAACAATAAATCATCAATCTTTATTTGTATAGTTCCAATTCACATCAAGTGTTATCTCAAGACAAAATAGAGCAGACTGAAAACAAACTCATTTTATGGATACACATACAGTATATGATATAGATACATATATACATATATAAAATACCCATATACATATTTACACACACACATACATCCAACATGAATCCATCATGATCACAGTAATGGGTGAACCAGACTACAGGAAGGTGCGTCTGTAAGGCCTTACAGTAACGGCGGCAGGAAAAAACCTGTGTAGCTGGAAATCTTGAATGTGGATCCCAGTGTCATGATGAACAGCCATCCACACGATGCTGTTTTGGGTGCGTGGGCGAAGGACGGGAGGTGGGCAGAGACAAGTGGACTAAAGTAAGAACTAAAGCTAGTGAGAGATCCGTGGGCCAATCATAGACTTGTCTTCGTCATATTTGTCTCTGCTGAATACAAATGTATTAGAGGCCCCTGGAGAGCTAGCATTTCGTTTTCAGGAGGATCCTCATATCTGTGCGATTGTAGTGATAGTTTTTACAGAAGTATAATCAATAACAACCATGACAAGAGTTATGCCGCCTTTAACATGAAGTCAGTTGTCATTAAAAAGTTTAAGTTAAAAGGGTAAAAACATTTCATTCTTTGTATCAGTTCATAGTGTTTGCAGCCATCTGGTGGGCATTGTCATTAACTAAACTTAAGGTTTAAGAGCTGAAGTTTCATTTTCTCTCAGTCACATGCAGCAGTCTCACAGAGGAGAGCGAAATATACAAATGTTGCTGAGTCCTTTCTGTCACACTTTGGCCTTGGAGAACATTCATCATGTAAGTTTTAATGTCTTATAGTTATAAATATGTCTAAGAATTTTAATTAGAGCCCTTTTGGTTGTTTGTATTTTGCCATGCGCTCGCTTGCTAATGCTAATGATAGCAGATACTGTTTCATGTTGTGGCCTCGATTAGCTTGCCAAGTTAGCCATACTTTCATGCTTTAAAGTGTCTCTGTATGATGATTACATGTTATTGGTGCATATATTTCATGTCTGTACTGATTGAATGTTATTTTCTGTGTGTTTTCAGTTTACAAAAAACTAGAAAAGCCCTCAGAGAGTGCAGACCTCCGCCAAGCAGCTTCAGTCCATCCCTAACACAATCCCCCAATGACAAAGTATCCATGGAGTTATATGCACAAATGGCGAAAATGGTCCTCTCTCGCAATGTTAAAGAGTCCTTTAAAAAATTCCTGGATCCAGATGGTGATCCGGATCAGTCCCAAAATCGAATAATTTCTACCTTATCCCATTCCACACATTTCCTAAAAATTTCATCCAAATCTGTCCATAACTTTTCAAGTTATCTTGAACACAAACAAACAGACAAGCAGACAAACCAACGCCGGCAAAAACATAACCTCCTTGGCGGAGGTCACTATCACATCAAGCTTCAGTAAAACCAAGAAGAGTCAGGCCTTGTGTTTTAATTGGAGACTTTTGTGAACTGTTATCTGGCTGTCTAACCCTACACACTGGAACATGTAGAAAAGGCAGCAAAGAGTAATTAATCTAATATTTACACAAACATCTATAATGATTATAAGGCAGAGATGACTGATGTTGAATAATACAACAGCATCAAAATGAGAATTTATAAGTGATGTATTTTCTGCTAAATAAGGCCAATAAGGAGTGAAAAAAGAGCAAAATTGTCCAGATGTGATGCAGACTTCTCAGAAATTAATTGGCAGGCAGATGCAGCGAGTGAAGTAAACCTTCAAAGCCTGTTCCCACTGTGGCTTCAGGTAACAGGGCCGTGACATTCTAGAAAGTTCAGAGGTGTCTTAATGAGATTGAGGTCTGCGCACAGGGCCAGGAGGGCGGAGAGGACAGCGGATACACACAAACATATACTCACTGTGGGGAGAGCCATGGATACAAAGGCACAGGGTGGGAAAATAAATGAATTCTGCTCTGCGGTGTTCACCGGCAAACACGAGTTCACACTAACAGTATCAGGTACAGGAAGCCCAGGTGATCTCAGCAGTTCCTGTTTGGATCTGCTTCCACTGTAAGGGATCAGTATCAATTAAACAACAGCCTGGCAGATCAGATGATTTGTCTGTGTGTATGTGAAACCTGCTTCTCCAAACACACACACGTGGGTTTGTGTTTGCCAACATCTAAGTTTACATGAGTGTGGTTATGCAAGCGTGCAGCGTGGGTGTGAACGTGTGGAAACCTGTTGCCTGGTTGTGGCCTGGCACAACAATCTTATGACATTTTAATGAATTAATCAAAGCTTAGTGGTTTCTTGTTGTTGGATCATGTTCGGATTGGAGCGTGGGGACTCGGGGACAAAGAAACGCTGACCTAAAAACAAGAAAAGGAGCCAAGCCTCCAGCAGCCTTTGTGCTCAAATACTCTGGATTGATACAACAGGAGGTGAGACTGATGCTGGCACCACAGAGGAGAAAATGGGGACGCTAATTGGATCTGCCATTCATAAAAAATGTCTGCCTCTGTCTGTGTTTAGCTCTGTTGATTGCTGCTCCTCAGATATGGATATATTTCCTAAGTTGGGCAAATCAGCGGTAGTTTCAGTTTTCAACTTTTGTTCAGGGCAATTTATTAAATCAGATATTTGGATGTTTTCAAACATCAGACATGCAGTTAGACAAAGGGCCTCTGTTTTGTAAAAAGAGAGAAGTTGCAACGTTTTTGGGGGCATGTCTGCAAGGCCAGGTGTAAGGGGACACAAACAGAGAAAGTTTTCTGGGGCCCAGCCTCAAGGGGGCGCCCATGAGGTTAGAAGGTGGTTTTTACTCCATTCAAGGAATCAAGATGACACTTTACTTTTGACCCCGATACTCACATTTCCTTGCAATGCTAATTTATGGGTACTTCAGTAAACCGTTGCCTGTTTCAAATTGTGAAACAGTTTTTCCTGACCTTTAATCACTTAACTCTGCGTAGCATTAAAGAACTTTGACTTTATTTTGTAATTACGACCAATCATCGAGATCGACATTATGTTCTAGAAATCTCAATAACATTCTGGACTGCTCAGATCATTCTAGAGACCGGACATCAATCACAGAATTCTGAATTTCATTCTAGAACTCTAGAAGTTTGATGTCATCAAGAATTCTGACCTTAGTCATAGAATTTATGAACCAACATTCCAGAACTTTTCCTAGATTCTAAAAATCCTGTGTTCTAATACTAAGTGCCATTATTGAATTCTCAGTAACATTCTAGCACGTTGACTACATCCAGAAATTCTGGCCTCAGTCATGGGATTCCAAATTCTTTTCTAAAATTATTGATGGCATTCTAAATGTTGGAATCATGCAAGAGATTCTGTCATCCATTTTCAAATTCTATTCTAGGATGTTCAGTAGCATATGAGAACTCTAAAATGTTAAATTCTATAATTGTTGGTTCAATTGAAAAATTCCAAATTTCATTCTAGAATTCTAAATGGTATTCTAGACTTTTGACATCATCCAGGAATTCTGACTTCAGCCATAAAATTCCAAATTCTATTCTGTATTTCTCAATAGTGTTCCTGAATGCTGACATCATTCTAGAATTCTAGCTTCCATCAATGAATTCATGAATTTCATTCTAGAATTGTGGATTTCATCCATGAATTCTGACCTCATCACAGAATTCTGAATAACATTTGAAAATTGTGACTTAATTTTTTTCATCTATTCTAGGATGTTCAGTAGCATATGAGAATTCTGAAATATTATTTAATTGATGATTTTTAAATTTCATTCTAGAGTTCTCATTAGCGTTCTACAATGTTGCCTTCATTCTAGAGTCCCAATTTTAGCCATAGAATTCCAAATTCTGTTCTAGAATTATTTTTTGATTTTTACAACCAAAACTTCAATCGGTCAATAAAATTCTAGACTTCTCATTGGTGTTCTTGAATGTTGACATTGATCTAGAATTCTACCTTCAACTGATGAATTCTGAATTTCACTCTAGAGTTGTCAGTGGCACTCTAAACTTTTGACGTCACTCAGGAATTCTGACCGCAGTCACAAAATTCCAAATTCTGTTCTAGAATTCTCAATTATCTAATTAAATGATGGAATATGTAGCTCATAAACACAGGAGCTTTGTTGTGGAAAAGTGAAACACTGTAAAGAATCTTACTGTTGTGTTCGGTCGAGCTTACATGGTTTTGTTGTTTTACCCTAAAAAGTAGGGAATTGTGATGTTTTCACTGAAACAGTTGACTGCTATTTATATGCTAGCATGCATACCCAGCTATCTCCTCTCACTGTGGAGCATCAGCCAGCTGCTTTATTGGCAGTTTTATTTACTAGTGCCATAGATCTCCTAAAAACCTGAACTATGTTTAAGGGAGGAACATGCCAACTTTGCTCATGCTTGCTCCTCATTTCCAGGTAAATACATCCCTGGACACCAACAGACACTCATGTTTGTACTGGACATAAATGAAGGATGGAAAATAGGACAGACATCTATGCTACATGCAAACGCACTGTAGGCAGTGCAGATGAAATGTTCCCAGTTATTCCTTAATAACAGTAAAGTCATTTAACACCCATTTAGCCACACTGCAGTTCAACCCTAGGTTTGTAATTTTCCATCACTTCACACCCGCTACATTAGTCTATATGTTAATCTCAGGAAAGAGTAGTCCCAGTGTGTTTCAGCCTTCATGTAATCAGCTCAAAAATAAACCTTTAGCATGGCATTATTGCAGGCCATGTTATAATAATGCAAATATAGATTCTGTCCAAGCAATCGCCTAGCAACCATATTGAAAGTCCATTAAGGAACCCCAGACAAATCTATATTAAAAATGGTTTAGTCAGGAGAAAAAAGAAGAGAGAAACACAGGCGCGGATCGTGAAATAGCTCATTTTAATGCTGAAAGTCTTATTTTGTTAGAGATTTGCTTTCGGAAAATATTCTCTGTTTTTTTTTTTTTCTCTTTCTCTACATATTTATATTTATTATTATGGAGTGAATTCTCGGCCACACAGCAGGAAACAAGGGCCTTTTCTCTTTCCTTTTCTCCACATCTGGTTCATAATTTATTAAGAGCACATTGATATGCATGGCACTGTTCTGCTGGAGCTTCATTCATATTCACTACACTGGTACAGCAAGAAGAGAGAGAAGGAGGAAAAGATGAATATATGTATGGTTAGGTCCTCCTGTGCTGTGTATTTGTGTGTTTCTGTGCACGAGGAGATAAACTGTAGTGTCAGATGATGGAAGTCACCAAAGTTGATGAGTTGACCTTCAGATTACAGAATGATGCTGCTTTCTCCTTCAATATGCCTGTGAGCTGGATCGCACCATAAAGCAGCAGCTGCTTCGAGAATGGAAGTCAAAGATTACAGATGTGATCCGCCGTAGTTTCATGTGGGCATGTACATGGTTTTAGCATTACTAGTCTGTTGTTTACAGTCCAAATTGTCTATACAGTCAAAAAACACTGATTGGCCATGACCTTCGATCTTTGAGGCAGCACTGCATTAAAAACTGACATCATTCTGTAAAGGAAGTTACCACTTAGGCTCAGGAGCTGCTGTCAGTTAACACGGTTCATCTCCACATCTACAAGGTCAAGGTCAAACTCTACCATGCAAAGACAAAGATATACATCAACAACACCCAGAAACATCGCCGGCTTCTCTGGCCCAAGCTCATCTGAGATGGACTGAGGCAAAGTGGAAAAGTCTGCAGTGGTCTGAGTCCACATTTCAGACTGTTTTTGAGTGAAAAGGACCATCCAAACTGCATCTGTGATGGTATGAGAGGTGTTAGTGTCCATGGCATGGGTAGCTTGCACATCTGTGAAGGGACCATTAATGCTGAAAGGTACACACAAGCTTTGGAGCAACATATACTGTCATCCGTCTTTACCAGGGACATTTCTGCTTATTTCAGGAAGACGATGTCAAGACACATTCTGCATGAGTTACAACAGCGTGGCTTCAAAGTGAAAGAGTGCACGTACTAAAGCAGTGATTCTCAACTGGTGGGTCGTGACCCAAAAGTGGGTCGCGGACCCTTTTCCAGTGGGTCACAAGCCTTTGTCTGAGCAAAAAAAAAAATGTTTGGAAAAAAAAATCATGTGCTTTTATTTTGAAGGGGAGTGTTTATGCAGGGGAGCACCATCTGTTCACACTCCTAAACAAAAGGTGGCTATAATACCCTGTAATGCTAATACCACTTTTTTGGGTACTCAGCTAAAGCTACATGTTTTTAATCATTTTTGGAACAACTTCTCAGGAGCTGGACATTTTTATTTCATGTTTGTTAGGGCTGTTAAAAAAAGGCTGAAGTTACTGAAGTGTGTTGTGTGAACAACGGCTTATTTAGTGCTACTAATTGAATGTGATCAATATAGGGCTGTTCAGTATGTATCAACCAATGCAGGGTTATGACAGCTACATTTACATTTATAGTCTTGAAACCTTGTGTCCAAAGATGCACTTTTTGGTTGTGATTAAAATTCAGATAATTGAGTGTTAAACAGAATATTTCCCTCTCTATCATCACCACTTGCTGCTAATTTTGGTTATCATTAAACATTTTTTGTGTTGGCATGCTGTGATATTTTGCACCAAATCATGCTCAAACTGCTTGATCTTTTCATTCAAGAAGTTAAAAATGTTCCTCCATTTGGGTCACAGTTTGTCAGTAAGGAGTGATGTTGTGTACTAGAGTGACCTGCTGCAGTCCAGGCCTGTCTCCCAATGAAAATGTTTGGCACATTGTGAAGTGCAAAATAGTGCCACCACAGTCGTACATCAAGCAAGGTCGGAAAGAATTTTTTCCACAGAGGTTTAACGATTAGTGTCCTCGGTTCCCAAATGCTTATTTTGAACAGTAATGCAAGCGATAGTAAACATGCCCTTGTCCCAGCTTTTTTTGGATTGTGTTGCAGGCTTCAGATTCAAATTAAGGGAATATTTACAAAAAACAAAGTCATCAGTTTGAAGATTAAATATCTATATTTTATAATTTATATTTTTCACAATGTCCCAACTTCATGTGAATTGGCATTTGTGCATTGACAGATAGACAATATAGTATTTTATAAATGCCCAGGGTGGAATTGCTTGACCTGTTAGTTCAATTATTTTATTTTAATAATTAAAATAACAGGAGAAATAATTGAGTATGATGAACTAAATATGGATTACGATGAGGCTGTTTATGAGTTCATTAAGTTTAAAAGTTAAAATTAATGCTTTTAGTTTGTTAGAGAACCAGAAAGCCTTCCCCATGTTTATGTCGAACCTGAACTCGTATATATTTTGCTCTCTGGTAATGAGAGATTTGTGATGTTGGCATGACCACCCACCCTCTTTCTAAAACCCCAGAGCACACAGCAAGCCCACTATAATACGCAGCAGTGCTGAGCTCCCATGGGGTAGAGCGAACCGCCGGCTCACTGAAGGGGAAATAGATTTGCTTCAGTGCCACAGGAGGGGGGACAGCTCACCACCCACCGAGGGCCTGGAGCATTATTAGGTCGTACGGTCCTGCACAGTCCTGCGATTAGAAATGGATTTCACTTCCCCATAGAGGACTAGAGGCTTGATGACCCCCGTGAGCTCCAACCCCGGCAGCAGCTTTCCAGCAAAGTTTTACTGCAATGCAGCAGACTTAGCGTGAGGAAATGGAGGGAACATCTGGCTTGGAATATATGACTTTATCCCTGTAGCCTGGAATGTCTGTCCTGGACCAACATCTAACTTTAACAGCTTGTTTGCATGCACTAGAAAAACAGCTGATTAAAGGCCGATGTCCACTGCCTGCTTTTTTTTTATCACAAAACTAATGTGGTCCAGCTCAGGGTCCTGGAGCAACTCCTCCAGCTTTAGCTGCTTTTTGTCTCCACACTGAAAAGCTCGTAGATAAAACACTTCAACTTTTTGGACAGTGCTGCACATGTCTGTGTCACTCCTCCCTCGCTGATCAATTAAAATCAAGCAGGAACCAGACTGTTTAGACTTCTTAGACTTACTTGTCCACAACTTAGTGGGGGAACAATTCCAAGGTCTACAGCTTTTAGCCCATGTTTCTGTGTACAATGTTCCATATCCAGCCAGATTACCTTTAACTAACTTAACAGCTAACTCGCCAAAATAATTGATACAGTAATATACTGTCACTTACTCTTTGCTGATATTTGTATATTGACATGGATTTTACAGATTCATAATCACTGTTAATGCTGTGACTGCACTTGTAAGATACACTGTTGTAATATCACACATTTAAAGGTGGTAGTGAGAGCCAATCTTTATGATGCAGCACACATTACAGAGAATTATGAGGACCTGAAATTTATGGTTCACATCTAACAAGTAAATTATGGACCAAGCGAGCTTGGATTATTTAAGTTGGTGTGAAAGCTCAAAAACTCTGGTGTTGACCGAAGGACCAAACTCTGAAACTCTCAGAAACATGGGTCTCAGTTCGGCTTCAAGCAGACTAACATTTGGTTCACAGGGGGGAGTGAAAGCCATCCAAACCAAGGTCGGGTCTACATGGATCTACAGCACAGATATGACATGGTAGTCTATACTTGCTAAAGAAGAGAAACTCCTCACTTATCAGAATGGTTGTCAAGGTAGACCATAAAGATCCTTCCATACACGTTATTCTGTTGTGTTTGGTCCAAGCTTCGGTGATCTGGTGTTGTCAACCTCGTGTATTTATCAGCTGCTGTGCTCGGGTTAACACAATATTAAAGCAGTCCTTTTCTTACCTCGCTCAGAGTCTGAGCATCAACCCATGGGCTGTACAAGCTGTGGAGAAAGGTCAAAAGAACATGATGGACCCTCTGCCTCCAGCAGAACCTGCTGCAGTGCGCAGGCATGAGTTGATTTTACACATTAGACCAACGTCCACAGGATGAGGACTGAACATTATTCAGGCTTGTCCTTTCAACATGAAGCCCACAGCAGGGGGTGTTCCTTCCTTTTCTGAAACAGTAGACACACTGGCCTAGTACCAGTCTACAGGCTTATGGTTGGGACCTCTGGTTTGAGAGACATAAGACCTACGTCGACTCTGTGTAAGACAAGAAAGGACTGTCAAAAAGCAGCTGCTGTGGATTGTATTTAAGACTATTTGAAATCAGATGGATGATATCGTTGCTTCATCAATATTTTCCACAGGCAAAAGTTTGATAACAGAAAAGCTTTTGGTTTGAGAATGAAAATGATAAGGAACATCTGCTGACTATCTTTTACATGTGACAACCAACACTTACAGAAACCATCATAATAACTTCAGAAATATTAAAGGAAATTTAGTTGTCAAGTTTGAGCACTTAGTGGATGTTTCTTATGGGTGTAACACTTAGTTAAATTATATTTATCACTCTGTGGTCTGAGTTTCTTTGTCTTCAGGTACCTCGACCATACTCCCTGGTAACTGGAACTTGTTTTTGTGACATAATTCCCACCTCCAACATCCAAGTTCTGAGCAAATAGACACACCGTTAAGCGTCCTGATCATATTAGAACATATTTTTTCTTATTATAGGAACAGACTGCTGAGTAAAAGCTATTCATTTACCTCACATAATCTAAAAGGCTAAAATAAAACATGGTTGTTGCTTATGCAAGTGATGTCCAACAGCCTATTAAAAGGTCTGGTAATGAGTCCTAGAGCTGAGATACAAGACTCTCCTCAGGGGTGAGTGATTCAGGAGGTTGAGTTCAGTCAAGGTGGACGCTGAAGTAAAACTAAAAACACTGTCATCAAAATAAGTGAGTCAGGAAAAAGCGTTCCATGTTTCCAGAGAAAGCAGGACTTTAGCCGTAGGCTGATGCCTAGGAAAAAGCTTTCGAAGGAAGAGTCATTTTGGTGTTTTAATGTTGGCCCTTGTGTTGGTTTATTCCCCACAAGATTTACTTATCAACATAAAACATGGAGGCACCTTTAAAGGCATCCAAAGCAGGAGATAACATATATTAGAGCCTTCCAGTCTTTTCAGTCTGCAGCCCTAAAAATATTGATCATAGAGACTCTGTGTGCAACTTCAAATATGGCAGTATACCCCTTCATCATCAGTGTCGAGGGGAAACAATCAGTTATGCTGAAATGAGGAAATATTGTCCCCAAGTCAGCATAGCTTGCACCTCATGACTGTGGTTTTATTTCATATCAAACTTATTTTATGGCTGTTTTCTTAACATTATGCTCATAATTTGTCATTTTAAATAATTAAAAAAGCATAAATGTTTTTGGAAAGCATCTTACAACCCCCTTCTTGGTGTTTCAGAACCTCCTGGTGGCTCCTGACTCTATATTGAGGAAATACTTTTGTATATTTTAGTTTTGGTCATTTTGAGATTATTTTAGAGCAAGCGAGAAAAGCAAAGAGTATCAAGTGAACTGGCCAAATGGAGAGAGGACAAAAAAAATGACATACTTATTTGTCTTTCAGATTTGCACCGTTACAATGCACATCAAAATTAAAATGCGTTGTTCTGTCTTAGTACAGTAATAAAAATATTGTGCTGTAATGTAGGAAAATAAACAATGTCAAATAAAACACTGTATAAAATGGGGTAAACATGAAATATTATATAAATATAAAAGCATGGATTAAAAATCATTTACAATGCATTTCAACGTATGAAATAACCTTCAATATATGCACATATGTGCTATTATATTGCACAGCAACAGTGTCTGAAAAACCCTACTTCTGTGTGTGAGCGGTCCTGATAAGCATGAGTGGGGGATTTTTTTATTTCCAGTCTGAAAGTTTGTTGGAAGAGGTTTTTATTGAATCTGGCTGTTCTGCTTCAAAGGCTGCAGTGGCCAATGGCGGCCCCTTTCAGAAGAATAAGTTCAGACAACCTGAGAGGTACAGTGCTGCCAATGGGTACAGTTATTTTGCAAAATGAGCCACAAAACTACACACTGTGCTTTATCTTTCCTTCAGGAAGTCTCTGTGATTGGCACTGTTTTACAATTAAGCACACGGCGATGTGTTTTCCGCCTGTGCACATTGATTCTGCCCGTTGAATCATGTTCTGATGAAAATATTCTTATACATACTTTACTTCATAAAGCTGACACCATGCATCCACACTGAAAAGAGCGTCATCACCACTTTAGCCAAACTCATGTTTTCATAGCTGTTGTGTCTCCATGAGTCAATACAGCAAAAACAGAAGATCAGCAAAACCATTGTGCACAGGCAGAGAACACTTAGCCATTTGCTGCATCGTAAAATAGACTTTTTCATGCAATCATACATTCATGTTTTTAAGTAAAACTCACAATTATGCATAATAACTCTACCTGTTTACAGCACTGCTCGTTCTTCTTAAAGGAGCAGCTCTGCTTTTCGTCTTTTTATTGACTGATGTCAAGTATCTCAAGTTAACTTCAAAAACACTGAAATAACCCTTAAATGGAACGCACTCAAGGCTCAGCCTGTACATTAACCCACATAAGTTAATGTACAAACTGGGGCTGATCAATTATCGCAGAAAAAGTAATCATGATTATTTTGATGGATACAAAGATCACAATTATTGAACACAATTACTGACAGATTTTACAACAAGCAGCACATGCAATCATTTAAATTATATTTAATTTAATGCATTTAAAAACAGGCAAAAATCAAGTGCATATTTGAGAAAATACCTAAAATAATTAGAGATGGATGGAGAACAAACAAAAGAGTGCAACACGACTTGTAATAATTAACTCTTCATCTAGACTATCCAATTTTTATAACTGTGGGAGACAGTAATTTTAATTGAAATCAAAACTAAATTAATTTCCAGCTCTAGTTCAAGCTTTCAGTAATTCTAAGCCTATCGTCCACACAGTTTTGTTCAATTCAGGCCTGCACTTGTTTTGTAAATCGCTCTCAGACTCAGCAGGCAGAGCAGGAACCTGGCAGAACCATGGTCCTCAGAGCATTCTTGTCTTCCCCCTGAACGAACGTTGTGGACTGGGAGAAGTTTTTGTGGGGTATAATCAGAAATTTTGACAGGATTATTCACCCTGAACAACAACAACTGTTGGCTAATGCCACTTTTCAGTTTTAACTTCAACTTGTGTCAACACAGCCACATGCAATTCCCCGGAGCTTCTGTGACTTCGTTTCAGTTTCCTTTTTGTTGATTTTGGCCGCGCCTCTTGTAATCAGCAGTCTGAGGCAGGACATCAGGAAGGACATGGAAAGAGAGGTCGTGACCTCATTCAGAACATTTATATGCATATGTAAGTTGTGTTATGGTGATAGCTCAGTTCAGATGTTTTACTGGACAGCTGCCCTTGACCCAGTGAACAAGGACCAGAGGGGGACTGATTCATTGAAGGTCACCCTCCTCAAGACCTTGCTCACAAGTTAGCTAGCAGCTGACAGTTAAATGTTGCAGATGTGGAAACATGAACAGTTTTGCTGCTTCATTCTTTACTTTCGGAACAAATCATTGCATCAGTCTAGCTTACTGTGATATCCAATGGCAGAAAACATCTGTACAGAATGAAGCCGACAGAGCAGGTTACAGAGGAGCTCACTGAAGCTGAAACTCCCAATGCATTTGCTGCTACAGCTGTTTATGTTAAATCATTGTTGCCCTTTCTCTTTGCTGTGCAGATAAATTTGCTCGATTCAGTGTCTGTAATCAGGCAGATCTATCTTGCTAAGCTCCAACTGACAACAACTCTGTTCGGCCCAAAGTGGCACTACCCAATCAGCATCCTTCAAAGCAGGAAGAGGCGGGAGCTTTGAGAGGAACGTCAGCAGGAAGTGACTGTTGGTACAGAGATTAGCATAGATGCTAACAGCTTTAGGAGCAGTTTTATCAGATCTGGACCGCATTTATTTATTAAATAAAAACGAGATATCTAAGACTAATTTTTCTCCACCTCTGTCATGTTTTGGCAAGAGTTTGTTTCATGAAGTCGCTCATGTTCTGTCCTTCACACAGATGCAGTAGTGCCCGCCTGCTACATTTTCTAATTGGCCCGTAATGAGTGCGATTGACAGATCAGTCATCTGAAAGGTTCTGCCCTCCCCAAACACTTTCAAAGGGCTCTTTCCCAGATGGTCTAATAAAATGTATTATTTATAACAGAAATCATCAACTACATTTGTACAAGGGCCAGTTTTTTTTTTTTGATATACACTCCAAGGGCCAGGTTTTAAAGCAAATTGAAATAATGTAAATATTTTGGAATAATTAACATATCACTAGTTTATTAAAAATTGAATGGATGTATCAAAGCATTTAAAAGAGAGATCAGTCCCTTTCACCAATACAGCTGCCCACCACATGAGGTCGACGGACATATCATGGCTTCTTGGTTTTGGGCCTGTCATGTTTACACTCACATTCTCATACCCCTGACAGAACATTGCTGATTTTTGCTGACATGAGGATTTCTTGAAAACTTCCAAACATGAAGTCATTTATGATAGAATTGTTTCATTTGCGATTGTTTTGGGGTTGTTTGAACACCCATAGGTACAAAACAATGATTAAAAAAAATACCTTTAAAACCACAACAAGGTTTCCCCTTATATTTCCAGAATTTGATTTTACTCTGAGGGCCACATGTGAAGCTGTGGTCGGCTGGTTTGGCCCCCGGGCAGTTTGGTGCATGTCAGCTGCATTCTCCTTCCACTTTTTTTAAGTAACGTGATCAAAAAGGAGTCCCCAAATAAATACATAGTCTTTAAAAGGATGCTTGACATTTATTTGCTCTTTATGGATACACACATATGCATAGATACATAGATACATATATAAAATACACATATACATATATATACATCCAACACCCAACATGAATCCATACAGCCAATCATGAATCCCTCCATCATGGCGGCAAGAAAAAACCTTCTGTTAAGCAGCAGGAAATCTTGAATGTGGACCCCAGTCTCATGATGAACAGCAAATCCACACAATGCTGTGTTGGGTGTGTGAGCGAAGGAAGGGAGGTAAGTGGAGACAAGTGGACTAAAGTAAGAACTAAAGCTAGTGACAGATCAATGGACCAATCATAGACCTGTCGTCGTCAAATTTGTTTCTGCTGCAAACAAATTTATTAGAGGTTAGCCTCTTGAGATGCTACATCTTGTTTCAGGAGGGTCCTCATGTCTGTATGGTTGAGGTGGTAATTTTATAGAAGTATAATCAATAATAGTCACACTGAAAATAAGAATTTATGGTAGTGACACACTCATGGGTGCCCAGACCACAAATGCATCCCTACCATATTTGTCTCTGTTAAGTATAAATGTATTAAAGGTAAGCCCATTGAGACGTGACATCCCATTTTCAAGAGGAACCTCATGCCTATGTGGTGCTAGAGATAGTTACTATAGATGTATCAACCATGGATAGAGAGATCATGCTAATGTCTACATTAACAGCTGTAATGATTATGAACTGGAATGGGGCTAATGAAATGGACAAATATGTGTTATGTCTGTAAATGTAGCTATTGAGTCTTCGTGACTCTACAGCAGCAGGCAGTCTACACCAAGGATCCCAGGCCATCTACAAGACAAGGGCCAGAGACGAGTACAGGAGCAAACAAAAAGCGACAGAGGCATATATGGAGGGAGAGCGTGAGAGAGAGAACATATTTATTTAGACAACAGTAAGACGAGTCTGACTGAGTGTAAACATCAGCCTCCTTTTTTCCACTGCGGTCAGAAAGAGTCTCATGGTCTCAGCCTCTCATTCCAAGATGATGACTCATGTAGCCAAAGTTTGACCTTCTGTCCACTCACATTCAGTGACAACCGAGGAAACAGTGAAAACGTTTTACCACCACATTATGAATAAGAGGGAAATACATGGAAAGGGTGAAAGATACTCCATTCACTTTCTGCTTTGCAGAAATTCTTCTCAAACTGGAGAAGCTTCTCCATGAAAGATTAGAGAAATCAATAACGGTCATTATTGACTAGCACTTTGAAAAAACATCATGGATAGGCTGGAGATCAGGTTTACAGGATAATGGCAGAGCAGCTCTGTTGGTGTGTGAATACAAGCAGAAGTCTGAAGAAGTCTTTATCTGATGTTTGTAAAAGCTCAACATCTGTGGGGCAGCAGCACATCGACAAAACTCTGCAGATTCTGTATTAGATTCGCTCTTTCTGTGGCCCTTAATTGCTGCTTTTTGGGGACACACTGCTGCTAGAATTATTCATGCAAAGACTATTTTTCGGTGTGAGAAAAATGTTCTCTCAACCACCTTATGTCGAAACATAAGTGGAGGTAGATTTACAAACCCCAGTTCCAATAAAGTTGGGACCTTGAAAAAAAACTCAGACAAAATCAGAATACATGATTTGTCAGTCCCTTCAAATCTACATTCAGTTCAATACACCACAAAGGCAAGATATATCATGTTCGAACTGATAAACTTTTGCATATATTCCCTTATTAGGTGCTCAAAAGACATTCCAGAAAAGGTGGGACAGGGGCAACAAAAGACTGGGAAAGTTGAGGAACGCTCAAAAACACCTTTTTGGAGCATTTCCAGGTGAACAGGTAAATTAAGAGCAGATAAGAGTTATGATTGGGTCTAAAAGGTGCATCCCTGAAAGGTTCAGTAGTTCTCAATCAAGAATAGGGCGAGGTTCACCACTTTGACAGGAACAGAATGAGCAAATAGTCCAACAGTTTCTCATTGCACAACTGCAAGAAATGTAGAGATTTCATTACCTTCAGTCCATAAAATCATCAAAAGATTCAGAGAATCTGGAGATATCTCTGCATGTAAGCAGCAAGGCTACCAAACCAACATTGAATGCCTGTGACCTTGGATCCCTCAGGCAGCACTGCATTAAAAACCAACATTATTCTGTAACGGACGTGGAAAACACTGCTGTGGTCTGAGTCCACATTTCAGAGTGTTTTTGGACATCATGGATGTGGTGTCCTCCAGGCTTAAGATGAAAAGGACCATCCAGACTGTTTAAGAGCAAAGGTCAAAAGTCAGCTTCTGTGATGGGGTGTGTTAGTGCCCATGACGTGGGTAACTTGCACATCTTTGAAGTACAAATCTTACTCCTTTAAATCAGCCCCTGCTTGTTGGCTGCTGCTTTGTTATACGCCAGTTTGGACTGTGTGGTTCACACTCCAGTTGGATGATCTTTCATTTCATTATTCCATTAAACACGGAACATACTCGAGGCGCCGCATGAATGTTATTGCTTGGTTTGAAGACATATTTCACTAAGGCAACATCAGAAAGAGTTAAAAATGAATGCTACATAAAACTGTAACCTCATTTATTATAAAAATCAGAATGAAGCCAACAAGATAAGATGGTTTTTCAATGCTCTGTCAGTCAGCCTCAAGTTATAGTAGGCTGGGAACAGGTTTTTTTAATCATTTTACTGGCTGGAGTCCTTGCTTGATTCTCAAATGTTTGCCCAAAACACATTGATTAACCCGCTTTACTACCTGTGCCCATACTTAACTGACAGATCTCATTATTATGCATTAAATCTTAAAAAGTCTCATGTATTCAATTAAGATGGCCACTAGAGTAAAACCATCTAGTTTTCACATAATGAGCGCCCCTGATCCAGCTGTATTCTCAGTCTGAGACATCCCTGACACCTTCAGGCCCCTTCCCCAGATGGACCCACTCTGTTCTTATTGGTTATTGGTCAGCTCAGTGCCATGTTTTCAGCAGCTCTGCACTCAGTCAATGGTCCACAACAAAGTCCCAAAGTTAATTATCAGTACCCGCCTCACAGCCCTGCCCACGAGAAGCATGTTTTAGAGTCCCAGAATAGGTGCACCCACCCTAAAGTCAGGGTTTAGTAACTCTTAACAAGCTGGCAGCATAGGGTAAAGTAAAGACAGAAAAGATAATTAACATTCGTTTTAAGCAGGTCCAGGCTCATAAACAGTACTCGAAGATAAAATGTGACCATAAACTAAGATGGTTGTTGTGTCGTCCCTCTGGTGCACATGGTTGTTTTCTGACATTGTGTTTTTCTGACATTTTTTTCCTGTGATTGTCGCTCTCTGTTTCAGCAAAACAAATCAAATTTGCTTCCAGATGGAAAATCCACTCCGCTGTATCTTCAGCCTCCTCTCCTGCTGCTCCAAGTCCATCTCTTCCTGCGTGTGCTTTTTGATTAAGAGACTATTTTAGGTCGACGAGTCGTGACAGGAGCACAAAGACGTGCTGTCGGGAGTGTCCTTGGTGCTGAGCACAATAAAGCGCAATCTTCCTCTGTAGCTCCGTCTCTTTCCTTCCTACTGCACCTCGGCTCTTTTCTCTCATCCTGTTGTGCTATCTTGACCTTTGGCTCTCTCTTTCACTTTTCTGCCGTGTCCTCAGGAAATCTGTACATTTTTCAATAGACATATTCGCCTTTCAGCTCCAGCTAGGTTATCCTTTATCTTGTCCAAGTGCACAGAAGGTTCCCTCCCTCCCACTCAAGGTAAAGCGGTAGGAACACAGTTGCATAATAAAATGTTTTTTTGTTGTACCCATCAGGTTGGCAGAGGTAGTGATAGAGTTGTTTTTTTTAAGTGCTCTTTTATTTTGTCTTATTAAGTGTTTTCTTATATATTTCCCTTGTCCATCTGGGAAAGAAAGTGTTTGGGAATGGGAAGAACCTTTAAAGCATGTCCGGCAGGTGACTGGACAATCATTCCTTCAATCAGATTTATTCAGGACCAATCAGGTGATGCAGTAGATGGGCGCGATCTATCCTGAAATGATTTCAGTGTTGCTTGTTCTTCATTTGTTAAGGAATATGGTTCAGATGTGATAAAACTGCTACTGAAGCATCTATGCTAATCTCCGTATGAGCAGTGACTTCCTGCTGCCATTTCTTGTAGCTCTCACTTCTTCCTGTTTCAAAGTCCGATGAATGCTGGGCCGTGCCACTTTGGGCTGCCCAGAATCATTGTAGGCTCGAGCTTGACAAGATGGATCTGCCTGATTACAGACATTGAATCAGGCAGATCCAGCTACACTGCAAGGTTAGCTTTCTGGTAAAGTATATGACAATAGTGTTCCAACTCTTGACATGTCATTGAATGTATTTGCACTCTTTCGAGATTGATTCAGTTTCTAAATTAAGGGTCCAAGGCCAATTTGAAAAATCCATTAATCACCTATACCACTTTTCCCTCTCTGGGTCACGAGGGCGTTGGAGCCTATCCCAGCTGACATTGGGCGAGAGGCAGGGTACACCCTAAACCCGTCACCAGCCAATCGCATGGCCACATGGAGAGACAAACAACCATTCACACTCACACTTATACCTAAGGATAATTTAGAGCCACCAATGAACCTAATGAGCATGTTTTTGGTTTGTGGGAGGAAGCAGGCATGCCCGAAGAGAACCCATGCATACACAGAGAGAACATGCAAGTGTGTTGGCTTTCTCAGGGCACTCTGGTTTCCTCCTACAGACCAAAAACATGCCCATTAGGTTAATTAGTCATCTGAAAATGCAAGTAGTTGGTAGTTAGCTATTCATCAATGTGTGTTAGCCCTGTGATTGGCTGGGAACCAGTTCAAGATGTACCCCACCTCTTGCCCATCAACAGCTTTGATTGACTCCACTCCCCCTTGACCCTGAAAGGATTGAATGACGTAGATAATGGATCGATCTGAGTTTCAAAACTAGATGTAAACCGTACACATTAAAGGCCTTTGCACACTTCTGCTTATTGATCTGGTTTTTTATTGATTCCTATAAAACTTCTGTGGGGAACAAAAGTCACCCAAAACAGCTTTTCAGT
This sequence comes from Cetoscarus ocellatus, assembly GCA_037902135.1. Taxonomy (NCBI): domain Eukaryota; kingdom Metazoa; phylum Chordata; class Actinopteri; order Labriformes; family Labridae; genus Cetoscarus; species Cetoscarus ocellatus. The sequence continues at coordinate 577,862 of JBAMNC010001229.1, forward strand.
GTTAACAATATCACAATCATGTCATTCTTGATGTTTAATACCGTGCTTCTTGAAGTTGCTGGTGTTTCCACCCCTGCTTGAAAAGCTATGGACACAGACACTGGATGTCGTGAAGCTGATGCCAATTTATTTAAAATTAGGTCAGAATTTTGCCCATGTCGGCCTTTTGTCTGCCATGATAACATCTTTGACTACTTTTTGTCATTTGTGCTGATGGCCATTGATAAGAGCTTTACATCCTTGATTTGAAAGACATCGAGAACAGAGTGGAGGGAACTGGTAAAGGAATAGCTGAGTGAAATGATTATTGATATCAACTCCTTGAGCTACTTGTAAACAAATTTAAATTGTAATTGGATTTCAATTCCCAGCCCTACACAAGACACATTTTTTTCATGCAATTTTTATTTATTTATTTTGTACCTAAAGCTAGCCGATGTTAGCTTACATAACAGCCATATCATGTCATCAATGAAATAGAGTCTTTTCCCTTTTTTTGTTTTTTGACTGTCATAAATTTTTCTCAAGTTACGCATCTGGTAAGCCCTCATCTGCACGATGAAATCACTCATTTACTTCACAATCTGTGACCATGGTACAGTTTTAGTGCCTGAATTGAATCGTGAATCTCACTAGGTTCTTTTTTCCTTCATGGACCAAATCAAGACACTGGCAAGAATGTCTCCAAACTGGCACTGATGATGATATGATTTGATTCAATATGCAAAATAATTAAAATTTAGACAGATGGCTTGAAAAAAAAGAAAAGGCAGTCAATGCAGAAAATCTTTCAAGAATTACCAATTCATTGAAGTGTCTACATGTATTATTTGGCTGCTCCACTTTTAATATAAATTTGACGTTATGATTTATTGATTTAATGAGTTGATAACAAAAAAAAGATCTGCACCACATGTCCCATCTTGAATGAAACAGTCCCTTCTTTGCTTTAAGCCTCAAAAAATATACTTCCACAGTAAAAATTGCCCCCGCTTGACATTTACAGTCGACTTTAATGGAACTGAAGTGACTTCATTGCTCTTATTTCAAGCTCCAAAGACGAGAGAGCTGCAGAGACATTTCACACAGTTTATGGCTGTTGAATGTTTGATGTTGGTTTGGGCGGCAGCGGCAACCAGAAGAAAAATCTCTGAGCTCCGAGCCTGAAGCGTGAGGGATAGACTCCTCTCCCTGATCTGACCCCTGCATGAGCACAAACACATTTACGGTGGGTTGCTACATGATCAAAAAAGGGAAACATGCATCCCGCCTCGTCCAGATGAAGCACCTAAATCCGACCCTGTGAAGCAGTGACTCATTTTCCACTTTGAGACTCACAGATTTCACGTGTGTGAATGAATGCGTACGCCCGTCTGTCTTCCTCTCTGTTTGTCAGTAACTGCAGTAATGTTAAGTGACAGAAAGCTAAGAGGTTTCACTCCATGCTGACCGTGTGTCACCACATACACTGATAGAGACGGAGAGGAGCGGGGACTTAAAGCTGAGAGAGCGTACAAAGAGGGTTACACTCCAGACGTGAGAGGCAGTGATGGACACGGAGAACATGGGATGAATTAAGAGAGAGGGGACCTGTTAGAAGAAAGAGGAGGGAAAAGCTTTGCATTAAAGTCATCCAGAAAAGCTAAATAGAGGTATGATCATTTATTTTTAAGCCCTGCCCTTAAACAGTCAGTTTCACTATTACAAAACAAAGTCTGATGCGCTTGAGTCAATACTAAATACCACATTTTTGTTGTTTATGATGTCCTGGTGGCAAAGCCCAAGGCTGTCTGTGGCCCAGAGTGGTGTAGGGCCCCTGAAAGTAATTTCCTGCAGGACCACGTTGAAAAAAAGACAGAAGAGCAGTTATATGATCGGTGTGGCTCTGAAGGGGCTCTCCCCACCTTTCAAACAGCAGTAAACAGTGCCCTAAGCATAAACTGCCCACGAAGGCAGTGTGAGGCAGAGAGAGTAACTGATTTAAAGGAGTAAGAATAATACTTCACAGATGTGCAGGTTACCCATGCCATAGGCACTAAACACCCCCCATACCATCACAGATGCTGTCTTTTGACCTTTGCTCTGATAACAGTCTGGATGGTCCTTTTCCTCTTTAGCCTGGAGGACACCACATCCTTGATGTCCAAAAACAGTCTGAAATGTGGACTCAGACCACAGCAGACTTTTCCACTTTGCCTCAGTCCATCTCAGATGAGCTCGGCTCAGAGAAGCCGGGGGTGTTTCTGGTTGTTGTTGATATTTGGCTTTGTCTTTGCATGGTAGAGTTTGGCCTTGACCTTGTAGATGTAGAGATGAACTGTGTTAACTGACAATGGTTTTCTGAAGTGTTCCTGAGCCCATGTGGTGATGTCCTTTACAGAGTGATGCTGGTTTAATGCAGTGCTGTCTGAGGGATCGAAGGTCACAGGCATTCAGTGTTGGTTTTTAGCCTTGCAGCTTATGTGCAGAGGTTTTGCTTGATTCTCTGACTTTTTTTTTGATGATATTTTGGACTGTAGATGATGACATCCTTAAATTCCTTGCAGTTGTACATTGAGAAATGTTCTTTAACTTTTGGACTATTTTCTCATACAGTTGTTCCCAAAGTGGTGAATCTCGCCCCATCCTTTCTTCTTTTATACCCGATCCTGACGCTCACCTGTTTCCTATTAAGCTGTTCAACTGTGGAAAAGTGTTTTTGAGCATTCTACAACTTTCCAAGTCTTTTGTTGCCCCTGTCCCAGCTTTTTTGGCACATGTTCAGTCATTAAAATGAGCGAAGTTCATCAGTTAGAACAGTAAATATCTTGTCAATGTCGCTAATATACTGTAATTGAACGTAGGTCAAAAAGGATTTGCAAATCAATGTATTCTGTGTTCCAACATCATTGGAATTGGGGTTTTTGTATGTTTTATTTCTAGGGATTGAATTTAAAAAGCCTGTGCCACAGCTTCCTGAAGTGGTCAGTGCTAGTTGACATTCTTTGTTTGTATTCCAGTCTTCCAAGCTAGTCCCCTGACTGAATGTGATAACAGCTCAGCTCAGCAGAAACCATTTTAATCTATTTGGAACAAAATGAATGACTTGAAATCTTACACCACTTTTAATTCAACTGTTATACAAACATAGTCTCAACAAGTTGGCATAAAAATCTAAGCTCAAGGTTTAGATATTTTTATTTTGATATATGTTTCCTAATTCATTCATACTTTGTCAGGTTACATTGTAACTGCTGCATCATTGTGTTTTGTCTTTTTCCATCAACAAAACATCACTGTTGCCCTTCTGGCTCATGTTGATCTAAAATGTACAGTAAGGCCAGAACTCAAAAGTCTAGATGAAGCTGCCTGCCTTCATCAAAATAAAACAGACATTTCTGTGAGATTGCTCCCGAGGCAGGCGGTGATTTATCAGTGAGGAGGCAGATAAACAGTAGAGGACAGACAGAGACGGATGAAGAATCTGATGAAGAGCATCTTGGTAATGCATGACAGTCGAGAGGAAGGTTGGTGAGGGTAAAGGACAATAAAATATGAATCCATGAAGAGGTCATGATGGGGGAAAAGGGATGAGACCCTAAACAAAACTAGAAAAGCACTCAGAGAGTGCAGACCTCCACCAAGCAGCTCAGTTCTGCAGTGGCTTTTCCACACCCCTGTAAAAGATCCAGAATGGAGCCGGGATCTGGACCAAACTCAGCACATACATGGAGGTTGTTATCCTGTATGAACACAACAAGTTTTGGGAACATCACTTAATATTTTGATTTCATATGAATTATTGAATGTCATCAATGGGATTTCCCATTATAAAGTTCAATGTTTTTTTGACAACAATCTGGATCAGATTGCATGGACCCCACATTATCCTGTAAAATTAGAAGTGAATCTGTTTAAAAATGGCAGAGATATGATTTTTTTTTTTAATTCTGCTCAATGTTAACATATGGGATTTTCTGGAATTTGGGGATTTTTTTCATCCAGACCAATATATGTATCACCACCAAAATTTGATCATTTTTAAGTTGGGATATTGCCGACATCTCCTGAAAATTTCAGCAAATTTGTCCAGTAGTTTTTGCATAACCTTGCTAACAATCAAACAAACATACGCCGGCAAAAACATAACCTTGGCATGATCACAGCACTACATTCAGATGATTGTTGGGTACAATGACGGCCTGTTTGTCTGTCTGTGCCATCACTCCCCCCTCCTTTTATCTGTCATCTTGTTTCTCTTATTCTTCCTCTGTGTGTTCCTCTCACATAAACAGTCTCAAAAAACATCCAGACAGATATTGTTGTGATTTCAGCAGCATGAATGAATGCACACGCTGTCTCTGCTTCCATTGTTGTATGGTATATGGAGTCATTGATTGAAATGAATTTCTCACGGGGAAATAACCACTGTTGTATTCTTTCATTTCTGTGACTGTGAATGTGGCTGCTTTTAATATTATTCAGGTGGGGGTCTATGTATTTTCATATAGTTGGAGCTACATCTTAAGAAAATAATAATAACTTAGTTTAAAGATGTTGTTTCCCAACATGCCCAGCTGCGGGCCCCGTCCCCACTGAAGCTTCAACACTGAGAAGAAGTCATCGTGGACGATGATGAGTTTGCAAATGGATAGTTCCTGAATCAGTCTTGATGGTCACGATACTTAATAATCATACTTAAGTCAGGAAATCTCTCACTTGCAGAAGAGTTTATGTATATGGCTCTCAACATTGTACCATTTTAAATATGAATGAGGAATTTCAGACTGAATTCACCTTTTTATACCCAAATCTGAGCCGCACACTGGGCTTCTCTGAGAAGACAGAAATTAATTGAGCACAGCATTCAACCACTTAAAGTAATTTTTCTGCTCAGGAATGCAAGTGAATAACTATAATTTGACATCTTAATCAAGAAATAATCATGACCTTTTGTATTTTTCCGTTTTTTATGTGTAAAGCAGTCCATCAGAAAATTCAAGAATAAGAATATTAATCATAGGTTAGCAATAAAAATATCATTTCAGATAAAGAGCTCCAACAAACTGGTGTAGTAATCATTACAGAAGCATGAAAAATGATTTTGGTAATTAAGAATCCTGGACAGACAGACAGACAGGCAGGCAGGCAGGCAGGCAGACAGACAGACAGACAGACAGACAGATAGATAGATAGACAGACACAGTGGTTAAAGTGGGATTTTGACAGGTGGGGGAACCCTAAAATACAGTGTTGAGGCACAGTTGAAAAAATGACATAAATGATTGCAAAAAACTGTTTAGGCTTTATTCTCAACTGAAAAATACAGGCCGGCTTAACAGGCAAAACACACACACAAACACACACCCCTATCTAATGCACTGCTAGCTATTTCGGCTGTTAGCATAAATAGGGTCATTCTCGATAAAGGTTGACTAACTGTTAATGTTTTATCATTATAAAAGGCACATAATTTAAAGCAGCTAGCCATTTTTAAATTGAAGTTCTTCTTATTTGCCTGTTTGAATTGTTGAATATTACAAAACTTCACCCTCAATGTAAATTTAACTTAATCCACTTACTTTGGTTTAAAAGCCATTTCAAACTCCCACAGATTAGCTTGTCCGTGATTCGATGCACATGCATTTATTGAAATGATAACACTGTGGCGTGACTGACTCATAGATGCTGCATATTAAAGAAAGTGGGGCCAGCAGAGGGTGATGTTGCGCTCTGATTTGTCGAGCATCTTGGTGCTTATGAGAGAGCCATGCAGGCTGTGCATGCGAAAATGATCTGTAGTCCGCAGTCTGCTTGTTTGAATTCAATAATTCATTTATTTGACTAAGGTGGTGGAGCTCAGCTCCGATGTGGCGGGGCTCAGCTCCGGAGGGCTTCGGCCCACTTTAATGGATGGATGGATGGAAACTATGTAAACACAATATGCTGTACTGTACTATAAATGAACAAGCTGGATATCTTGTTGGGGGAAATCTTATGTTCATGCGGCACAAAATTGATGGAAAACCTTTGTTTTATATTTATAAACATGTTTGTGTCAAGACGACTCAAAACTGGAATTTGTTTTGTGGATAAACAGAGTGTGACCAAGTGAGTTTTATTATTTATTGTCTATTGTAATTCTTTATTTATATTCGGGGCGTCGATGATGCAATCTGTGCGCTCTGTCTATAATCGGAAGGTTGCAGGTTCGAGCCCAGCTCCGGTTGTCACATGGCGATGTGTCCTTTGGCAAGGCACTTAGCCCCAAGTTGCTCCCACTGCTGCGTCAGAGTATGAAAGGGCGTGAATGTGTTAGCTAATACTGATGGACGACTGACACAGCAACTCCAACCATCAGTGAACGTGAGCGCGACTGGGTCGATGTGACCTGGTGTGAAGCTACTTTGAGTCATCAAAAAGACGGGAAAAGTGCTCTATAAGCTCAACTCCATTTACCATTTGCATTTAAATATGACATCCAAAAGTTTCCCACCTTGAAGAAGGCATAGAGGTGGATTCATTTAACACCAGTGACCCAGAGTCAGAGGAAAAATGCCACAGCAGGGAGAAGGAAGTGTGCCCTCTGCAAGACAATTTGGTTAGTCAAATAGTCCAATCCTTGGAAGTGAGGGCATGTGATGTGGTCTTGTTCCAGACAGAAACTGCTTCAAGGAGTGGCACAAATATCAATATAGATCAAAAAATGCCTTGAGGAAAAAGTGTAACGATGTGAATAGTTTTTATTTAAGTTTGTGGTTATTTTATCCTCTGGTAGCCAAGGCTTGAGGGACCATATTTAGTTGTGAAAAGGTTTGTTCACTGTTGATTCATGTGCGAATTATACAAAGTTCAGACAAAAAACTATTAATAAATTATTTTGACATCACTATTAAACAGATATTCTTTTGCTCAGGAAGAGTTTTTAACTGGGTTGTACTTGGAGGGTCGAGGTCTTGAATGCATTTTCACACAAAAAATAGAACAAAAATAGAAAAATTGGTTTTAATTTCAAGGGTTTAAGTCCCAAAAAACAGGAAAACACTCCGCTCATGCATCTGTAAGCCATAATTGAGTTCATCTGAAATTTCCACTCTTTTGGAAATCAGGATTTTAAAGTCCTAGTTTATCTGATTTAAAGCTTCACTGATCATGTCAGTGGTTCAAGCAGACTGATTCTTTAATCTTGACAGACTCATATTCACCCCGGCTGTTCCTGCTGCGCTGCTAACAGCTTGTTTTGCTTGTTGTCAAAACTTGGATTTCGACACGGATCCAACGTTTTTTGTGGGTAATGTGTCATAAAAAATGTTTGTTGTGCTCTAAGCTCCTTCTTGTTCTCTTGATGTCTCGCTTTGAGCCAGATTTCAGACTTGTTCCATGGCAGGAGTTATTTCGGGTACCTTGGTAAATGAAAAACCTGCTGTTACAGCTCCCGTCTGGCAAATAAAAGTTCCCTACCGTCTTGAGAAAGCTTTGTCAAAGAAAAGAACTTGCGGTCTTGCTGTTTTTGCTGCTGCTGCTTCCTCTGCCACTGTGCCTGTGACACCCGCTAAGAATGGGAGTCCAAACCTTCATAACTTCCACCCAGAGAGCTGTCATAGCATCCAGACCTCATATGGTCACACATTCAGGCTGCAGAGAAGCGGTTCTTACGCTGCCCGGATGCATTTCCTACATCTTTTGTTACCAAAGCTTCAAATGTAAGGCGTATATTTAACTTCTTATCCTGAACTGTTCAATCCCGAGGAAATGATGCTGAGTCCTTTTTATGCTAGAATCTGCCGTCCCAGATGCCCAAACCTAAGCCTCATGCCTCCATCTATACCGAGTATTAAGCTTTAATACCTGTTCTATTGTGTCATACCTATTTATAGCTAAGTTCACTTTTAACTAAGTTTAAATTATTAATGAGGGTTTCATCCCCAATACCAGGTACTTCTATACCAGGAACATTTATACTCTGACAAGCTTTTAGATGTCACCTCGGGGAAAGCATTCACTTTTATTCGGTGAGATGTCCTCATGCCACGCCCATCAGGGGAGAATTTATCCTAAAATCCATGCCCACAATCTGTCTTCTGAGCAGAGTGTGTTGGTGCGCACTGCTATCACTCCTGACTCAGAGCTTAAATAAGACATTTCCACGTTTTGTGCTGTACAGCAGAGGACAATCACCAACAAAACTGGTTTCCATTGAATTTTTAGCCATGCCTGTTAATGTCTCCTGGCCTGTGGGTTGATCCCCATGATGAAGATTGACCTGTATGAACTAATCTGAATTAACTTAAAATATGTTGTTGTAGGACACATTTATGAGGAAAAAACGTTGCTTAGAGTATTCTTTTATTTTATTATTTTGCTCAGAATTGCAGCACAAAAGCCAAGTTTCGTTTATTTCCTCTTTGCCGTCTATTTTTATGTATCAAAATGTTCTATAAATGCTGTAATAACATTGTTTTTCTGTTTTTTTTTGTCTTTTCATGATAAAAGTGAAGTAAAAATCCAATATCCTCACAGCGCTATTTCCATGTAGACCAGTGGTGTGCACAGACTTTTTCAAGGGCATGGGCGAAAAGGAAAAAATGGCACATACAGTGTGTTCTCACCACTGAAGAGGGCTCTAGGTTTCACGTGTTTTTAAGGGCACTATGTTATACAAATGGCACATTATATAGCCCTAAAACAGACTAACTAGACAGACTAATAAAGTTAGTTTGTAGTTAAGATCAGCATCCACAAGAACTGTGTTGATTTAATGTTGGACTATGAAGAACACACATAGATAAATAAATAAATCCTAAGTGATCTGGGGGCCTTACCCCAGAAAATTTTTGATAAACAAGATGCTGTTTCCTGTATTGCAGTGCATTCAGGCATGAAAACGGGTCAAGGGTGAAAAGGGTGAGAAGGATATGACCCCTCTAGGGGGGTCCAGGGGCATGTAAGAAAACTTTTAATATTTCATATTTAAAAGCATCAATCTGATGCATTTTTACAGAAAAAAATTTGCAGAATTACATGACAATATATGCCAACCAGGAGGGCACTTTAGCATGCGTTTAGACGCCCAAGAGGGCACAGAGGGAACTGTTGCACACGTTTTAGCTCCCAAGTGAACACTTTAGAGCGCATCTTGCCTCCTAAGAGGGCACTTTAGAGTGCGTTTTGGCTCTCAAGGGTACTGTAGCACGTGTTTCAGCTCCCAAGAGGGCACATTAGAGCGCGTTTTTCCAAAGTTGGGCCACATGGTGGACAATCCCCCCCCCCCATGCACACCCCTGACATTCTTGCATGTTTACACCTCACTGATGTCAAAGAAGGAGAGGTTGGGGATGGAAAGTTTGAGTTCATATATATTTTCTACTGCTGTAAAAGTGCAAGGGCTTAACTGTAACCCAGGTAAAAGTCAGACATCCTCTAAATAATGTCTTTCTTGTCCATCAGACAAAACCAGCAAGACAGTACAGTGCACCACTACATCTCCTTTATTAAAAGTGAAGAAGAGGTGGAGCCACGAGCTAGGCAACAGCAGGAAGTGACTGCTGGTACAAAGATTAGCATAGATGCTAACAGCTTCAGTAGCAGTTTTTTCCCTTCACTTCTGTATAAAGAAAAGGATGTTGAATTAGTAAATTAAAAGCCAAATAAGAAGAAATGTCACTGTGAAACTGAAATGTAAAGTAGATGAAAATCAAAACATGATTTATGAAGATTCCTCTTTACAAAAAAAGGAAAATATATCACATTAGGAAATACATAGCTGGAAGTTGCTTGTTTTGGGCTGGTTTTTATTGACCTCATTGCTTATTTCGGTAGAAAATTCTGGCAACACTGTTATCAGGTCTAAAGAGTCTCTAAGAACCTTTGAAGACAGGAGAGTTGCACATATGTGTGCTGAATGTGGGCGCTGCAGCTAAAGTCGGCCTCAGATGTACATGAAGTGCTCGGATAACTGCCGTAATCAGCACAAAAAATGTGATGGAGCCAGCTTTTTCTTCACCTCCCCTTTGGCAAAGAAGTCCAACGTTGTGGACATGTCCTTGGAGAATTAACTCCATCAAATCTAAAATAAGATCTTTCAGACTCGATTTTTGGGATCAGGACTGGATTGAACCACCGTGGCTCCGCCTCCTCTGGACGTTCTCCCATCACTGAGGAGCTTTCCATCCCCGGAGCTGCTCTATCTCCCCTGTGACAGCGGCAGGAGTGGCTGCAGTAATCCAGTTAGGAGAAACTCACTCACTCTAAACAGCAGCCACAGAGATTATTCCTCTGGGTAAAATGGCACGACGCGCATGTGTGTGTGTGTGTGTGGGTGTAACGGCGTGTGCGAGTCTCGAGGGAACATGCAATGTAATCACAGGAGGCGATTACCTGGTGGCAGTCAGGCTTTTGCCAGTGTGTGCAAATCCTGGGAGAGCAGCACAATGTAATCACAGGAGACTGTTACTCAGCGGCGGTCAGGTGTGTATACGTGTACGTGTACTATTCGGAGGAGGAGATAAGAATGTATGCACTCAGATAAAATACCCGCCTGCAGATAAGTCAGAGAGTCTGCATCACTGCGCGCATAAACACGCACCAACACACCGAAACCTGCCGCATCAGCAAAATGCAGACAAGTGAACGTCCACCAGCAGTTTGTGTAGAGTTTCTTTTTGGACGTGGACATCATGAGGTTACATTTAGTGAATCTAGATCATATAAAGTTTAATGTCTGCGTGAAAACAGTTCAGTCTGTCAAGTCTGAGACTTCTAGAGTCAACAAGCTTTCAAAAACAGGCAGAAACTAAATTCAGACCAGTTAAAGGTCCCATGTCCTGGAGTTTTTGATCATTTACATCATATTTTGGGAGTCTATTAAGCAAACATTTAATTAAAGTTGAATAAAAAATGAAATTTTCATCGCTTTAAAGCAGGGGTGTCCAAACTATGTCCAGGGGGCCAAATGCGGGCCGCTGCCCATTTTGAATTGGCCCTTGAAACAGTTGATGAATAAAGGCATTTTGATTACAGCAGCAAACACCATCAATAATGAACATTTTCTGCCATATTTACTTTGTCACAAGGTCTCATTTACAAAGTACATTGCAATATTCATCTTCAAGCACCAACATTCTTGCCTTTTACTCTTGTTTTGTGTCTGACAGTGTTTGTGTTTTGTCTCTGCTGCTCAGAGTGTCATTCTTGCCCTCACTAGGTGTGAATCCAGTGATAACCTGAGGTTACACAGGACCCTTGACAGGTGATAACCCACACCTAAACCCTAAAAGTTTAACTTAAATACACCAAAAGTGAGGTGCAGCAAGTGGCTCAGTCATCCATGTTTTCCCCTTTATGCGGCCCTTGATGTAAAAAGTTTGGACACCCCTGCTTTAGAGGATCAGATGCAGCTCTTTTTCCCTCCACTTTGAAAACACTCAGATCTGAGGGGGTGGGGAGGCTATGATGATGAGCTCTGTGCTGATTGGCTACCCAAATGATGTCTTTTGTCAGGAAGGAGGGGTAACCGGCCACAGGGCAGACTCACAAAACAGCCTGTGACAAGAAGAACACACATGTAGGTGGAGGCTGTATAGCTATGACATCATAAACCCCAGGAAGTAAAAACTGAGCATTTTAGGGAGCATTTTTTCCAAAGAGGCAGAGAGTTTTTCTCCATAACTGAGAGTTAAACAAAAGGTGCCATGTTGTTCTCCTCCCCAAGCATTATTTTCTTAAGTTATTTTCTTAAGTTTAGCTTTTCATTTTTACTCTAATTTTGGATCTTTATTTTAACATTTGCCCTGTGTTTATGTTTTTTAATGAGCTTGTTTATGTCTTTATATTACTCTGATATTTTGTTTTAATTCCTATTTTTACCTCCGCCAAGGAAGTTATGTGTTTGCCAGGGTCTGTCTGCTTGTTTGTTCGTTTGTTTGTCCGTTAGCAAGATAATGCAACACTACTGGATGGATTTACATGAAAATTTTACCAGAGGTGTGGTTTGGTCCAAGGCAAAAGCCATTACATTTTGGTGGTTATCCGCATATTTGTGTAGATGCCAAAAAAATACCAAAATTTTCTGAAAATCCCATAACTTAACATTGGGCCGTATTTTAAATAAATCATATCCCTGACATCACTCGATGGATTTGCTTCAAAATTTACAGGATAATATATATAATATAACTCTTATCATCATGGTCAATTTCATTTGGATCCGATCCAGACTGACATCATAAAAAAACATTGAAGTTTATAATGCCAAATCCCATTTATTTCTCCTCGGCTGCTGTGAGGGTTTTGCCTCCTGTATGTCATTATGGGAATTGTAGGTTTTCAAGCCTATGTCACTACATTTCCCAGCTTCCCTTGCAATGCCAGCGGAGGAGTTCTCCACATGGACAGACATGAACAGAGACTCGTCCGTCCAATCGGAGCGTGTGGTGATCCAGAATTGTACCTTTTACAGCAGTTGCGAAAAAGCCACTGCCGTGACTGAGCTGTTTGGTGGAGGCCTGTGCTCTCCCAGTGCTTTTCTAGTTTATTAAGTATTTTTATTGTTTTTTCTGTTCTTGCTTGGCAGTCACTGTGCAAGATTTGATTACTGTTAAAAAATATTACTTCTTCTCCCTTAAGACCTGATGTCAATATATAAAACTTGAAACTCTACTTTTTCTCTTATTCTTTCATTTTGCTTTAGTGGATCTCCAGAGTTTCACATTATTTTTTCGTTTTCACGGTCTGCTGTTAGAATTTCTGACCTTATAAAACATCATAACAGATTTTCAGCGGCGCTCATGTTCTCCTGTGTGTATTATAACTTCTTTCTCTGAGAAATCTCAACACTATTTTTGAATCAAATCACATGAAAATCTCTCACTTTGACAGTGATTGATGAATGAAAACTGCTGTGAAACCCTCTTTTCTTCGATCTGACCTCATACAGCACATTTCCTCTTCCTCTTCCTCACTACTAAACATTTGTATTTCATTCCTTTCTTTTCCCTCTTACTTTACATCTTATTTGTCTCTCTTTAGCTTCAGTTGGCATTTTTTAACCACAAATGCTGAGATGTACTTCCATGATTAAAGTCGAACCCTCCTCAGTTTTATTGAGTCAGACTTTACCTTAGAGCTAACAGCACCATGGGCTCAGTTGCTCCACAAAAAGTAATAAAAGTCCCAAATAAAGCAAAAGCTTCAGTGAAAAATAAGGGTACTGCACAACTTGAAAGGAGAAGCTGCAGGGCAGGACACAAGTAGAGGCAAAACAAAGCCGCTGCATTATGACATTTTAAAGGACAGGCGTACAAACCCAGTACTCGTGCACCGGAGCTCCCAGGCAGGCCTTTGTCACAGCACAAGGATAGTTTTTCCTCATAACATCGTCCTACATCCATTTCCCTCTTTCAAGAAAGTTCTGAGGGCGTTAACCCAGATCCTGGCAGCTTTCTGACAACCGAGTTAGATGAGTTTTATTTGTTATGGAGCCAGTGGGGCTCGTGATTCTTCTTCTTTGTTATGAAATGTCATATCCTGCACGTCACTGATAGAAATGCAGACAGTTTTTCAACAAGTTGTGAAGTTAATGTCAAATGAAAACCTGTTTTGAGACCTTGATGAAGATGCTTGTCTAATTGTGTGTTTTGGATATAAAATCTGAAACAATTCAGACATGAACAACAGTGTCACTTCGATGGCAGATTGTCCAAAATTTGTTGTGTTGTGCAGTTGTAGTTTTATCGGATCTGGACTGCATTTCTGTATAAAATGAAAAACAAATGATGTCACTGAAAGCATTTCTTGACAGAAGGGATAGTTTCACTCAACTGTGGACATGTTTAGGGGGCTTACATTTATTTTGCACCGCAGCAGTACTACATTATCTGATTGGCCTGTAATGAATGTGATTGATGGAACGATCATCCAGTCACCTGCCACATATGCTTTGGAAAGGTTCTGCCCATTCCTAAGCAAAAGTGGAGCAAAAGTCTGTTGACTGGTCACAAAACCATCAGCGCTCATGCGACAGCAACAAAAACCAAAAAACATGTTTCGCAACGTTCAACTAGAATGCACTCAGAGAGCGCAAACCTCCGCGAAGGTAGCTCAGATATTGCTGTTACATCAATAAGCAATAGTTCCATGATAAAGTTACCATCATAATATGATTCCTTGACCCTGAAACCCACATCTAGCACTCAGAATCAGGTTGATATCATTATTGGTTGACAGTTATTGAGCAAGAACTATTGTTCACTAATGGCAGTTATCTGGATCACCACCAAAATCTAAAGATTTTTAAGTTGGGCCATTACCAACATCTCCTGAAAATTTCAGCAAAATCCATCCAGTATTTTTTGTGTAATCTTGCTAACAAACACACAAATGCAAAAACATAACCTCCTTGGCGGACGTAAAAATAAGATCCTCTTATGTCAGGTTTTTTTTTTTTTCTTTTACTAAAATGTCAAATGTAATTGGCCATTAAGCCCAATTTTTATCCTTGTTTCCTTTAAAGAGCTGTTTTTCCCATGTTTTTTTTTGTTTGTTTTTATATTATGATATCTTTAGAAAACAACCAAATTCACCTGACCACAGAAAATAAAATATCATAAAAAAGCATGTAAACTATCCTAAAAATGTATTTAAAAACATATTTTTTAGTTTCATTCAAAGCGGAAATTGTGGTGCTTTATTCAAATATATTTGATTGCTTAAATTTTTTATGCAAATTTAGGTCTGTTCCTCAAAAAGAAGGGGACAGGTCCTGAAACCTGATCAGTTTAGAATTAGTGATTACGCGTATCCACAAAAGTTTTTTCTTTATTTTATGGGTCCCCACGATCCCATTGCCCCTTCTCGAGCATTTACATCATGTCTTGGGTGTCTATGAGCAGGGATTTGATTTGACTTGAAGATAAAAAACGAAAAATTTAATGTCTAATGCAGCCTTTTCCCCTCCCCTTTGGAAACACGTGGTTCTGAGGGGGAAGGGAGGTGACAGGAGGCCATGATAATGAGCCCTGTGCTGATTGGCTGCCCACATGATATCTGATGGGAGTGGGTGACAGAGAGGTTTCAGGCCTTGGAGCGGACTATCCAAACAGTCACGGTATCTGCCTGTGATGCACATAGGTGGAGGATATATAGCATGACATGATAAACCCATGGGAGTTAAAGCAGAACATTTTATGGGGCATTTTCTTAAAAGAGGCCGAGAGAATTTCTCCAGAGTGAGAGTTTGGAAAAAAAAAAAAATAGTCATGTTCTTCTGCTTCACAAGCCCCTGTTAACAACATTACAAGCAAAGAATTGATTTTGCTGGATGTGAGACCTTTAAATATCATGCACTAACTTTAGCAAACCAGAAACTATGGCTGAATACAGTGATGCGCTCGTGCTTCAGGAGCTCCTGAGTCTTCTACTCCTCTACGACCACTGTGAGCAACAAAAAACAGCAGACGCTACATCTTGTTGTATTTTTTTAAATGTATTGCACATGTTTTGAGCACATGTCCATCTCTTCTTCTCTGGTTTTGGTGTGCTGTAGTGTTTTCAGCAGTGTTAATTTTGACAGCACTTTTTAATTTAGTTTTAGTTACAGTCTCTTGCCTAAAATATGTTTTAGTGTCAGTCATAAATTAGTCATCTAAATGATTTTAGTCTAGTTTTAGTTGATGAAATTTCACAACATTTTAGTCAACAAAATCTACTGTAAATTTAGTCGACTAAAATATGAAGTGTAAAGTGTAAGGCATTTTTTTAATGTTTCCTTGAATTTCTGAAGTCATGTTTTACACTTTGATAAAATGAAACATCTAATAACTTTTTACTGAATGCTAGTATAGTCTGAATGTATAAATGAACAGAAACAAATTAACTTTTGTGAAATGCAGTCACCTTTATTTAGGCTACCTGTCAGAGCATCTCAGTCACAATACCAGAACTGACAACAAACAGTGAACCTGCTCTACATGAATATATCAATTCATAAAGAGAGGAGCTCTGATTGGATCGCTCCCCAACTTATCCCACCACCACCAAGCTAAGACAGCTGTGATTGGATATCCCTCTTAACTCATCAAACCTTTCCACACAACCAAAGTAGCTGTGATTGGATATATTCCTAACTTGTCTCTACTTTCTACATGACCAAATTAGGTCTGATTGGATTATGTCTCTGTCAAACATTTTAGTCTAGTTTTTATTTGTTGATGAAAATGTCAGTTAATTTAGTTTTTGTGCACTTGTTTTTATTAGTTACTGTCTAGTTTTCGTCAGAGAAAAAAAAGGGTGTGAACAAACAATATGATGAAAATAATTAGTCAACAAAATTAATACTGGTTTTCAGTGCCTTCAAACAGACAGACACTTTCCTTGAAAAGATGTCGGGGTTAATAGAAAAAATTAAATGTCTGGTCTTTCTAAGTTCTCATTTACATATATTTTTGTCCCATTAAACTGCCCTGCTGTGGTTTTGCTTGTCAGTTCCAGCTCCTCTCTTCTTCTATGATGGTACAAAAAAAAAAGATCTGACATACAGAGGTCTGAAGGACAAATACAGAATAGTTAAAAGTAAGGGATTCCACTTGACCTGTGTCTCCTGGCCCATGTGACATAAAGCCTCCGAGCTTCAACGAAGCAGCTCAGCGTGGAGGATGGACTGATGCGGAAAGATGTTTGGGTTCTTTCAAAGCAATATGCCGCCTGTTCACAGGTACGCAGAGAGGCAGACACGCCAACCCTCAGATGGCAAGCTGAGAAATTCCCATCAGAGCAAAAAGAGAAAAAAAATCACACTCATGCACTTACTCTTGATTGCCCACAGTCATCCATGCGAGAGTTCTCACACACAAACATCTCCCCTGCTCACTCTGGTGCATCTCTGCCCCCTGAAGGTATCCAGGAAACACTGATACTCCATCCCTCCACATACACTATCTCCAGTGGCTCCAGACAGTGGGGGGGGGGAGACTGTCAGACATGGAGTCACGCTGAGTTCACCTGTCTTACCTCTGATTTGGTTGTCAGTGTGGACGGATCTCTGCGCGACTGCTCGTAACCTCGGCTGAACCAAAACTGTCGAGCTGAATATCACAGAAACGGGCTAAAATATCTGAAACCTGCAGTCAAAATGGCGTTTAACTGTGATGTAACCATTTATGATGTGGTTTCTGTTTATCCTTGTTGTGCAAAATCGGAGCAAAAATAGCTGATAAATCAAAACTCATGAAAGATTTATTAGCTTATAAGACCACGGAGACAGAATCACTGTTGACGGAGCACCATAGACCTGAACAGCGCCTCTTTTAAAGGCTCCAAATCAGAGATAATCAGCTTTAAATTTATTTGTACAGTTTATTTCAGTCATTAGTCAAAGAAAGCATTTCAGTGCAAAATAAAACACCAAGTCTTGAATGAAAAGGAGCAGAAAGAAGACTGTTCTTATATGGTCTGCTCCTTTTTTACCAGATACTCATTAAGAAAGTATATAACAAATCACAAAACTTCAAATACAACAGCTGCAGGCCAAAGATGCCCTCACATCCCAAGATTAGATACTGAGATTCAATTTACGCATCACCACACAAAGAGGATCACAAAATAATGATCCTGACACCACAACACAAACACAAAACAGACTTGTTTTTATATTTTCATCATATATTATTTTACCTCCACCAAGGAGGTTATGTTTTTGCCGGTGTTTGTTTGTTTGTTTGTTTGTTTGTTAGCAAGATTACAAAAAAACTACTGGATGAATTTTGCTGAAATTTTTAGGAAAAGTTGGTTGTTAAGGCAATCTAAAGACTTGATGCATTTTGTTTATGTCATATTTGTAATTTGTTTGGTAGTTTCCTATGTCGTCCCCAAAGAGAGTGACTGCGGTATCAAAACCAGACTCCTCAGTGCAGGTAGAGAGGGGGAGGTCAGAGTTGAGGCAATAAGTAGGCTCAGAAACAGGTGTGTCACTTTTGTTTGTCGCACAGACAGAGTGATTGGTGGCATGACTGTATGAAGACCTCAGAGACGTCAGTGGTGAGAAAACTTTCATTTGATCTCAATGAAGAAAAGGTGAGTTTAGTTTAGTGACTTAGAGACTAAAATTTTGTGTTTGCTGAAAATTTAAGCCCTGTTCATTTAAAATTTAGTCTTAAATATTGACATAGTGACACTGGTGACTAGAGGTCTGATATCTTTATTTCTTTACATTATTTAAACTTCATAGGCAATCTCATTTAGATTGAGACTGTTTGATTTGATTTCAATGCAGACTATTATTGTTAACATTGAGTTTGAATGCATTTAATCCTTAAAGTAGTTGAAATCAGTTAAAATGTATTACTTTGAGTTAAAATTATGAATTAATTTAAATCTTTAAGTATAAAGCATGCATTAAAATGAGAGGGCATAATAATTTAAATGTAAAACCGTTAAAAACCTATTGATTTTGCAAGGTTAAACTTATTTAAATCATTTTAATAACTAAGAAAGTCTATCAATACATTTGCATAGTTCAGTCTTTTATTTAACAATTTATTTAAATAGGCATTAATGGGGAAACTTATTTTGAATTTATTTAATGACAGCCTGATTCCTCGCCTATTTTCTTTGAGGTTATCAACCTGCTACTGCTACTGTTGCCTCAACCAAGTCGTGATCAATAAAGGAGTAACGTGAAGCAAGCCGAGTTGTGTCCAGGCCCCGAGCGAGTAGGGGTGGACAATGATGCCGGGACAAAGGGAAAATTAACTCGACATTGGTAATGGCCCAACTTAAAAATGTTTAGATTTTGGTGGTGATCCTGATAACTGCCATAGGCAAGCAATCGTTTTTGCTCAACAACTCTCTAACTATAATGACATCAGCATGATTCTGAGTGCTTGGTGCTAGGTAGCTAGACCTCTACATCCCTACTCCTCACCTAACAAAGAAACACCATTACAATCTATCAGTGTACATCCTTCTCTAGAGAAACCAAATCCTCAACAAATCACACACTTATCCCTTTTCCATCTTTATTATTCATAATAAGTGTGACTTTCCAGGTTTTCTGATTGATTGATTGAATGATTGGTTTATTTTATTTATCTATATTAATCTCTTGTTTAGGAGCATCATTTTCCCTGTATCTCCCTGTGTCCCCCTAATCATCTTTGCCTCCCTCTGGTTCTCCCCCATCTTCCCAGTTAGCCAAAATTTACAAATGAGATCAAACTAAATCAAATTAAAAAAAATAAAGAAAAAAGAAAGAAAGAAAGGGTGAGCGAGTAAAGTGAAATAAGTGTGAAAAGGAAAGACAAACAGGGGTCGTGGGGTTCTGATGATATTGGGGGTAGTTGTCACTCAGTCAGGAAGGACTTAAGCTGACAGCCTAAGGGTCGTGAACCTGGGTCTTTAACAACATCCAGGAAGTGGGCAGACAGCAAACGAGCTGTTAATTCACCTCCTAAATACAATTGACGAGCCCTTGAGCAAGGCAGCATTCACCCACCTCAAACAATTCCCCCCATCCCCCACGTTTCACAACTCACTTTCGTATCTTTCCAGGCAAAAAAATATATATATACAGGGAAAGATAATATGTGTGAATATGAGTATGTATATTTATCCCCTTTTCTATTTCTTTAAGTCTTTAAGGCACCAAGACTGAAGTCTGGGGCCAAAAGGAGTTGGGACTTAATAAGACTGGTAAGATGTCTTTCCTAATTAATTGATTGATTGATTGTTTTTTCTGAGTCATTTATCACAATATGTAAACTGACACACCAAAAAAATAACTTAGTACAAGAGGAATAAAATTTAATAAATCTCCACCCCATCACAAACCTGACTCTTTATACTTCCAATATATAATTTCATAAACTGCCCTTGTTCTTTTTCTTTTTGTAAAAATGTATTTTAGTTTCCTCTTTTTTCTTTTGCTGTTGTGGCCTTATTGTCCCTGTTAATCAATTTATGCCCTCACATCACTGCCCTCCCTGTATCACTGTTTTTGTTTATTTCAGTTACTTTGCACTGTACTGCACTGCACCAATTGTAATGATGATAATTATTATATTTAAAGAAGTGCCAACGTTACATCAGTTTTGTTAAAATCTTGGCCTTTAAAATATCTCCCATTTTCTACAAAGGACAGTTTATTTCTTGACATATGCTAGGGTGACACTTTTTATCAGTATTATTGTATGTAAAGACTTGATTTGCATATTCACCAAGTAAAGGAATGAGCTTGGCGGCCATTTTGTACCTGCCCTGATGAAGGACTAAATGGCTGAAACATGTTGGCATGTCTTTACGTCTGCAGCTTTTAGGGTTTATGTCTGCTGCTATGTTTATGAGTTGTTAAAGTGGTTAGTTACGCCTCCCCATCTGCTTTTATCAGATATTGTCAAAATCAGAAAAATAATCAATATATAAATTCAATATAAATATATTTATACTAGTTGTAAATATTAACTCTTAAAATGGAAAAGCTCACATTGATTCAAATGTAAAGCAGTGCCTTATACATATTACTACAAATGATATACCAAATAAGTAAAAGTATGGAGTTATTGTGTGCAAACTGTGTAGTTATACAGATTGTTTGATGGTGATTGTTGTATTATGATTGATTTCTATTACTATTATTTACTAATTTATGTACAGGATTCCTGTTTTGTGGTAAAGGTATTTAGGTTATATTTTTGATTTTGGGGATTTATTTGTAATTTGTTAAGTATGTGAATTAAGTGACGTGTTATCTGACAAATTTAAGATAATGGTTAAAAAATAATATTCAATTTCTTTTGTTAGCATAGGTAAATCACCAATGCGCCGTATAAATCTTGACTAGGGTGCCACATTCGGTAGGGCGTCTCTGTATTTCACTGCATGTAACCAGACCTGGAGATGTTTGCTATCCAAGATATTATGATTGGAGAGTGGAGAGGCTTCAGTCCAATTTGATCGCAGTGCTTAGGAGTAATTCAATCATTAAACTTTTTATTGGAGATGTTATTAGTGTTTTATCAAGTAAATCACTTCAAAATGTGAGTAAAAACATTTAAAATACACAGTGTTTCAATCTAGTACTCTTCACTTCATTTTCCGTGGCTTTCTGGCATCATGGACTCCATCAGCCCGACGGCACACACTGTCCACTGTCATCTCCCAGAGAGCTGCTCCGGAGGTCCAGATGTCTATCAGTACAATCATCCATGAGTGCTGATCCCATGTCAACATGACCAGTCCAAATGACGACTGTTATTACCCTCACAGTGAGAGACCTGCTCCGTGTGACTCAGCTGTGTAAAGAAGTGATTGTACACAGGATCACATGGTTTAACTCTCAATTACTGGACCCTTCTGGAAAAGTCTGCAGAAACAGAGGCAACGAGGTTAGACGCAGAACATTAGTCAAGTCTGAGTTTAGACACACCCCTAAAATAACTAACTAAAATAACTCAATAATGTTGTTGAAGGTGCTTGTGAAATGAAAGAACATGACACCTTTTCACTGAGAAGTGCTCTAATCCTCTATAAAGAAAATGCTCCTTCAAACACTGAGGCCCTGATCTACTAAGATCCCATATAATGAGCGCTAAATTGCATCTGCAAACAAAAAAAATTGCACATGCTATTGGTGGGCATGTTGCAGGTGATCTACTATGACTGCATGTGCAATTGATAATAGGTGGAAAAAAATGGTGCCTTATTTAAATGAGGATTTTGCGTATGCTGTCACCATGGAAAGTTTGGGAGAGAAGAGTGGCCGTAAACTGTTGGGGCCAAATATTGGGCTTAATATTCTGTTCTCAATATGCCCGGGTCAGCTTGACCTGAAAGGAGGGACAAGCATATAAATGTTATCAAAGAGGACTTTGCTGAAAGAGGACTAATGGAAGAAGACTTTGATCACCTAGGCAGGAAACGATGACGTGACTGAAGGACTTTTAACGTATCTGGAAGTTTAGTCAGGGTCTGTCTAGCGAGAGCAGCTTGAAGTTGTAAAATGGTAAATGGTAAACAGACTTGAGCTTATATAGCGCTTTTCTAGTCTTCGACTGCTCAAAGCTGCTTGACACCGCAGGTCACATCTACCCATTCACACCCATTTGCTCTCACATTCACTCACTAATGGTTCAGAGTTTCTATGTTAGTTATCCATCAGTATAAGCTAACACATTCACGCACATTTACATGCCACTGACGCAGCAGTGGGAGCAAGTTAGAGTTAAGTCTGCATATTCAGCATATTCATGAAGGGAAACACGCTAAATGGGTTGCCCATGCTATTTTGCTCATTTGACAGACGCAATCCTCGGTTCACCCTGTTAGTAGACCAGCATTGTGTGCACTATCAAGTTTGCATGTGTTTTTATACATGCAAACCTTTAGTAGATCAGGCCCTCAGCTTTTACTTCCTAGTTTTTATGATGTAATACCAATACAGCCTCCACCTACATGTGTGTTTCCTGATTGTCACAGGTGGATGCCATGTTATGATAGTCCACTTCTAGGCCTGTAACCCCTCCTCCCCCCTCCCATCAGACATTGTTCGGACAGCCAATCAGCACAGAGCTTATTATCATGGCCTCCTGTAGCCTCCCTGCCCCCCCAGCTCTGAGCGTTTCCACAGGAGAGGGGAAAAGAGCTGCATCTGATCATCTACTGAGACTCAATTTCTATTTTTTTTTAATCAACTTAAGTCAAATCTTTGCTTAATAGACAATCAAGTCGGTCAAACACACCAGGACAACAGCTAAAAACCAACTTGATCTGTTTTGTTTAGTTAGCTGGAAACACTCTTGAGATACTGAGTGACCATAGAGGAAAACTGCATTTTTGTTTCACTGAAAAAATAAGTGTTGGCACACACTAAAATGTGCTTTTTGTCCCATTTGTCATACAGTGTTTGGATCCTGATGATGAGAACTCATTTAAATGTTTTCCTGCTGTAGTCCTCTGCCCTCAGGAGGTCTAAAGGTCCAAATCTGGCCGGAAGGCAATCTTGTTACAGGTGAACTGAAGAACCAACCTGAGGCAATGCGCCTCCTGCCAGGTCCAATTTATGAGCTCTACTTTATGAACTGAACTGCATTGTAACTTGCTTCAACAAGGGAGGCTCAGTCTGGGATGAAATCTGCTGTCGAATTAAAAACTGAAATTAAAAAAAGTCTGATTTATATTCATCTGTGAAAAGTGTAATTAGCAGTACAAACAAGACTGTAGAAATAGATTTTGAGATCAGTTAAAGTGTGTGTTTAATTGGTCATTTCTGAGTTTATTTCATAAGTAAATAAGTGCCACTAGATCTTGAGTTTTTACCAGTGTTGAGGGCTGTATTTTTAGGCTTCATACGGAGGGTCTTTTTGACGAAGACAGTCTTTCTAAACGCTGCTATGATATATTTAGGAGACAAACCTTCACTGTGTTAGCTGCAGACTCTTAAAGCTGCTGTGGCCTGTAGGTCAGTATAATCCTGAACTGACACAGAGGGTCACACAAGTAGTCAGATGTGTACCTTCCCAAGAAAGAGAGACTGCATGTCAGTACAGTGCAAACCATCGTCCCTGAGACTGGTCTACAAGGTCTGCTGCACAGCATCACAGCAGGATTTGTGGAGGCTAATTGTTGAAGCTTTGTAGGTTGAAGTCTTTCACTTTCTTGCTTGATGTACGACTTCAGTTGCTCAACAGTCCACGGTCTCTGTTGTCATATGTTGTGCTTCAGAACTGGCCTCATATTTTAAATGGGGACAGGTCTGGACTGCAGGAGGGTCAGTCTAGTACCTGCACTCTTGTGCTCTGAAGCCACGCTGTTGTAACTTGTGCAGAATGAGTCTTGACAACGTCTTGCTGAAGTAAGCAGGGGCGTCCCTGAAAAAGACGCTCCTTGGATGTCAACATGTTGCTCCAAAACCTGTATGTACTTTTCAGCATTAATGATGCCTTCACAGATGTGCAGGTTACCCATGCCATGGGCATTAACACCCCCCATACCATCACAGATGCTCTCTGTTTACTTTTGCTCTGATAACAGTCTGGATGGGCCTTTTCCTCTTTAGCCCGGAGGACACCACGTCCATGATGTCCAAAAACTGAAATGTGAACTCAGACCACAGCAGACTTTTCCACTTTGCCTCAGTCCATCTTGGATGAGCTCGGGCCAGAGAAGCTGTCAGTGTTTCTGGGTGTTGTTGATAGTTGGCTATGTCTTTGCATGTTAGAGTTTGACTTTGACCTTGTAGATGTAGAGATGAACTGTTCTAAAAATGGTTTTCTGAAGTGTTCCTGAGCCCACGTGATGATATCCTTAAGTGAATCATGTTGATTTTTAATGGAGCACTGCCTGGGGGATGGAAGGTCACAGGCATACAATGTTGCTTTTTGTCCATGCCACTTATGTACTGAGAGTTCTCTGGATTCTCTTAATATTTAGATGATATTATGGACTGTAGGTTAAGAAATCCCTAAATTCTTTTTAGCTGAACATTGAGAAGCATTTATGTTAAACTATTGGACTGTTTGCTCACACAGTTCACAAAGTGGTGAACCTCGCCCCGTTGTTGCTCGTGAGAGACTGAGCCTTTCGGGGATACTCCTTTTATACCGGATCATGGCACTCACCTGTTACCAAATGACCTTGTTACCTTTTTCTTTTGTTGCCCTTGTCCCAGCTCTTTAGCACATGTTAGGTATCAATTTCAAAATGAGAGAATATTTGCAAAGAAAAAACAATAAAGTTTATCAGTTTGAACATTAAATATCTTGACTTTGTGCTGTATTCAACCACTGTGGAGTTCTCCCTTGACGTCTTGAGTCAACAGAACTGTGGCTGACTGGATATTTTCTCTTTTTCAGACCTTGTCTATTAACCCTAGAGATGGATTTGTGTGAAAATTCCAGTATATCAGCACTTTCTTAAGTATTCACACTGACCATGCCACTTTTAAAGTCAGTTAAATCTAAATTCTTCTTTATTCTGATACTTGGATTAACTTCAGCAGATCTTCTGTGACTTCACTACCCGCCTAAATGCATTGAGTTGCTGACAAGCGATTGACTGACTAGCCAATTGTGCAAAAAAGGAGTTGAACAAGAATAAAACTTTCATTTTCACATGTTGTTTGTATGTAACATTTAAAATACATTGATTTATTTCCTTGAAGCCAGCGGACACGTTCAGCCTCATTCCTCCGTGATTTGACTTGTTACAGTTTTGACAAATTTTGGTCTTTCAGGGCGAGTGGGCGATATCGTTGTCATCTCCGCATCAGTGTCAGAGCTCTGTAATCCTTTCTTCTCCTCTATCATCTCCCTCCCTGCTGAAACTGTTTGAATATTCCTCCCACTGTTCATTTTGACTCTGTGGCTTATTCAAAACCCACAGCCAATTACGGGAGATACCGTCAGAAAATAACACAGGAGTTACTTTGTGGAAAATGAGCTGTGAAAATTCTCACTGATATGTGACAGGCTGGGAGTGATGAGGATAGTTATCAGAGACAGGGAGGCCGAGACGGCAGAGCAGACGCTGGATGAGCATTTGCAAAGCTTTAGATTGAGTAAATATTATGGCTGACATGAAAACACATCGCTCCGTCTTAGATGATCATGGGAGATGAAGCAAAGTTAAGGAAGGAGGGAGTTTGATAAGAATATAAATGAGGGAAGCACAGGGTGTTAGCCAGGTAGTTTCAGTTTATGTGGATTAAAAACAGCCCCTAGTGCTGCACTTTTGGCTTTTTCTTCAATTTTATTGTATTAACTGGTCAAAATGTAAAACAAAATTGATTCTAAGTGATTAGGGGACTGAAAACATCACTAAAAAAATAAAAGATGAATAAAGTCTGTGAAAAAAGTCGTAATTCTGAAATCAAAGTAAGAATCCTGACTTTAATCCAAGAATCCTGACTTTTACCTCAGAATCCTAACTTTAATCCCAGATGCCTGATTCAAATCTCAGAATCCTGACTTTAATCTCAGGATCCTAATGTTAATCCCAGATGCCCTGAATTTAATCTCAGGATCCTGACTTTCATCTCAGAATCCCAACTTTAATCCCTGAACCCTGACTTACTCTCAGAAAACTTGATCCAATCCCAGACTTTCAACTTTAAACCCAGAATCCTTCAACTTCAATCCCCAAATCCTGGCATTGATCTCAGAATCCTGACTTTGATCCAAGGATCCGACTTGAATCCCTGAAGTTTGACATAAATCTCAGAATTCTGTTTTTTTTTTTTTTTTTACTGCGTTAAAAAATGAAGCTGTCATTGTTTGTTATTTTCTAATGGCCCTTATTTTCTCCTGTACTTAATGAACTTATTGTACAATATTATATTATAATTCATCCTTCTAATGTGTAGTGCACTGATGCCTCTTACTAAATCACTTCTTTCTCATGAATTAGGCAGCAAACTCATGAGCATCAGACTGACGTGAAGAGTTGAATTAGATTTGTTCTATGAAATTTCTTCTTCAATGAAACACATTCAAACTCAGAAAATCAGATTACACAATTCTCTGATAACAAGCATGCTCGAGTACAAAAGTTTGACAGTTTGCTCAGTAAATATTTTTTTATGAAAATCTTGTCGCATGTTTACCACATTTTGACAGGCGTGAACATGCTTCCAGTTCATCAGCCTTCAACTGGACTGAAATCAGCTTTGTCAAGTATACGCAGACCCTGGTGCTTCACAAAGAACCGATGAACAGGAGATATCAGTCTCGATGCTCAGTATTAGTGCTTTCTTGGTGTCGAGTACTTCCAAGTTGGTACTTTGACAGAAAATACATGTTTTCATTCTCTCTCTGCAAAGACCAAGCAGGACCCTCTGAAAATGGGGCCCATGTAGGAGTCCCAGAAGCTGTAGTTCCTCGAGGAACACTTCAGGCCAGCTGCAGGAACCCTGGAGAGCATTAAACATGTGCTCTCACTGTGAAGGGGGGAATTTTTTATTATCTCCGCCAAGGATATTGTGTTTTTGCTGGCGTATCTTTGTATTGCGCATGCATGAAGCAAAAGGTGTTTCCACATCTGGTTGAGAGAGAAAATCGTGTACAGTGTTCGTTGTGAAAATACTGAAATTTCATTGATTAAATCTTTGAATCAAGGTAATTTTTGAGTTGTCTGAGAGAGTAAGGTGTGGGCAAAATGTGGGTGCGTGTTATATTTAAATACAGCATTTTTCCTGGAAAAAAGCATGAAAAAATGGGGTGCGTGTTACAAACGAGGGCGTGTTATATACGAGAAATTACGGTATCAACATGATTCTGAATGCTAGGTGTGGGTTTTCAGGGTCATGAATCATATTATGACGGTAACTTTGTCATGGAACTATTGCTTATAGATGTAACAGTAATATGTGAGCTACCTTGGCAGATATTTGTGCTCTCCCAGTGCTTTCTGTTTCTTATTGAGTTTTTTGGTTTTAAAAAACAGAGGCATGAACTTCACGCCTGCATAGTGAAATGCTGTTGGTGTCCCTCTGTCTGTGTGTTGAGCTAAAGTTCGGTTGAGATGACATATATAAGTATATCTCCACCTTATTCTCCTGTAAAATAACATTTTGCTGAACCTAAACATCATTTCTCACTTTTCTAACCCAGTTCATGACATGCATTTGACTCCAAGATCCAAATTCTTGCATCTGTTCACATAGAAATCACAGTTTATCACCCAAATCTCTTTGCTATTCAGTAAACATATTTCTGCGTTACATAAAACCTGGATTAAAAGTTAAAAATGAACTAACTAGATCACCATGATGGCCTTTCAGCAGCCTTATTTCCACGATGCCTTCATGACTGTGTCGTAACATCTTGAGCAGCTTTAATTTCTGGAACATCTCATAAAGATCTGGGACAGAACACACTAATTAGCTGTGTTGTAGAAATCTAATTTTAGAGACGACTTTAGCATGATCTGATTATTCGCTCTTACTGAGACAATTACTGAGCTGATTGGCATCTGAGCATCAGCAGCCTCTTTCAAGCATCTCATTTCTTTTTCGTTCCTGCCCTGTTTATTTTCCTCGGTCATTATTTTCTAATGAAGCTCTGTGATGAAGCTCGCTGTAGTTGCTATGGACACTGTGGCGTATCTGCAGAGCCTTCATGGTCTGCCGCTCAGCGAGGGGCACGGTGCAGTGGGCGTGCGGTCCACACCCCGGCGTCATGTCTGGTCCAAAAGAAGAATGACCTGTCACATCCACGTGCTGCCCACTCATCCAGGGAACGCCGCTGTCATGTCTGCTCCAATAGAAGAGGAAGTCAGTGTGGTGTGAGGATGGATGTGGCTTGGACACTTCTGGACTGTAATATCAGGCCTTCAGAGCAGCTGTCCAGATGTACTCGTGATAACAGATGTGGAGCTGCCGTTGTCGCTGTGTGTTCATCTTTGTCTTCATCTGTCACACGGCTTCAGGACGCTGTCAGCTCTCTGCTCTAAAAGCTCATGTGGTGCTTCCTTCAAAATTGAAGATCTGCTATCTGTGTTGATGTCCCTCAGCAACAGAAAAATGCCTCGACTGAGCAGCAAAAAGGGTTTGAGTGATGCGTTACATTTTGTCTGACGGCAGTTTTTGACCCTTTTATGGGACTGCTGAGGCCCCTAAAATGCATCATAGGACCAAGAAAGAATAATAACAGGGGCAAATGTAACGTTGTAATGCAGTTAAGAAATCTGGTTCATCAAATGAATAACTAAAAAGCACTCAGAGAGCACAAACCTCCGCCAAGGTAGCTCACATATTGCTATTACATCTATAAGCAACAGTTCCATGATAAAGTTACCATCATAATTCATGACCCTGATGACCCACACCTAGCACTCAAATCATGTTGATATCATTATTAGTTAGACAGTACCTGAGCAAAAACGATTGTTTGCTCATGGCAGTTTTCTGGATCACCTCCAAAACCTAATCATTTTTAAGTTGGGCCATTAACAACATCTCCTGAGTATTTCAGCCAAATCCATCCAGTAGTTTTTGTGTGATCTTGCTAAAAAACTAACAGACATACGCCAGCAAAACCATCACCTCCTTGGCGGAGATAACTAATCACTGACACTGTAATTACTTTACTTTCAATATACTGAAAATATTCAATTGTGTTTTTTGTATTTTTTTTTTTTTTTTTTTCAGAAATTGGGGATGCCATCACATACACTGGCATTTAAAGGGTTTCAATGTGAAATATTGATACCTTGATAGTTACAATCAGGACTGAAGTGGATAAAAAAACTTATGAAAAAATGAATGAAGGAGTTTCTGGTTTTAGGTATGAAAGTTAAATCATCTGTAAGAAATAATTTTGAGTAACCGATGTAATTTATATACTTCCAAGCCCTAATTTGTAAATTCTGCTTATAAGTGCAGCATATATGGCCAACATGTACAGCAAAAATACTGGTTGTTAATATCAGCATAAATGTTCATATCTGCTGATACCGATATTGATATTGATGCATCCCTGAAAAACATCAGTGATTTAGTCATAGGGACATAAAATTATTTTTTTTATCTGTTGTTTCTTTGTTTAAATATATTTTTATGTATTTAATTAATTAAAAAAACGGTTAATCACAGATCTGTCACTGTGGATCTACAAATACTACATTTCCTGGAAAAAAAAAAAAAAAGAAAAGAAATAATAATAAAAAACCATAAAAAGTCATTGCACTTCATGGAGTTAAATTTGACTTATGAACTGCATTACATTTGGTATATATAAGTCGTAAATTTGGCTATTTTGGTGAACACAGGTATGCATGTGCTGTAACTTTCGTACTTCCTTATTACATATATATATATATATATTTTTTTTTTAATATTAATTTTAATTTTTGAAATAAAGTTCCTCAAGCTGGCACACTGCTTAGATACCATGAAAAATTTGAATGTAAAAAGCACTTGAGGACAGATAGTAATTAAAAATAAATAAATAAAAGAACAAAAATCATAACATAAAAGTTAAAAAAAAAAAATGAATAATTGCTCTCACATAAATTGTAAAAATATTAAAAGACAATGTAATACTATTTGTTAAACAAGTATCTTTCTATGATAAATAAATTATAAAAATTCCATCATGTGAGGGTCTTGTTTAGAGGATAAGTTGGCCTGATATTATGCTGATATCAGTGCAACATGTTAGTAACAAATGAGCTGAAAATATAGAGACTAGCACTCGTATATGGTTGAAGCACTAAATGTTTGTGGCCTTTGGACTTGAAATGAATCCTGCAGTAAAATTAGGAGATCTGTACGGTTTGTCTGTACAGCAGGGTGCAGAGCGTCTCCTTTAGTGATCAGCTGTCTTACATTCCTAATTTCTCTTTGTGAACCTCAACTCTACCTCAACAAACCATCCAATTATTGCTCTACCATGGAGCTGAGGTCCCTCCAAACAGAACTTCTAATCCTGTTTCTGTCTTTTACAATCTGCCGTCTCATTAGAGGAAACACTCCGACTTAAAAAAGTAACTTCAAGTCAATTTCGGGTTATTTATCCTGCTTCACATCTGAGCCACACGAGTCACAGCAGGAAAGTGCAGCTCTAATCGGCCAATTAATTCCTTCGTGGAGACGTAGCATGCTGTAATTGGATCTTTAGGTGTTAGTTTTACTTTTGTCACGCAGAGTTTTATGTCACATTATGTGGCCGCCCGCTGGGGAGGGGTCTAAACTGAAGCTGCCTTTTAGAAAGTGACAATTAACTGAAGATCAGGACTTAGCTCCATTCTCCTCCTTCATCCACTCTCCTCACAGATCAGACTGATTTATTTGGGTTCACGCACTTTGAAAACTTCAGACATAACAAAGGAATAAATGCATTTACACAGAAATGAAATGCAACTTCTCCTCAAAACAATTTGCACTCCAAAGTCATTTCAGCTCTGCAAGTTGTGGCCCTGGGGCATAGCCCGCTCGCTGTGAAAAATAACCCAAGAAAAGAACTCAGAGTCCCAATTTAGCTGTTCCAGAGGCCTGATGCATCAACATTAAGGTCTATGACAGCAGCCATCAGTAACATCATTTTAGATTTCTGTGTGTCGGTGCACTTGAAGAGGTTTAGATGCTCTTTTATTGAGAAGTCAAACAATGTGATGTAAGAATGAAACAGGCATTAGGTAGAAACGTCTCCTAATTGTGCTCTCTTCTAGAATAATCAGAATGAAACGATTGTTCTGATTCTGAGAGACGGTTAGAATCAATAAATGTCTCCCTCTAACCATCATTCTTGTTTTAGCTGATATTTCAGGGGTGTTCATGATCTTTGCAGTCCTTCATAAATAACATATTCACCAGCTTTCATCTTTTAATGATATTGAAAGATGAACAAAGCAAATACTTTCACAATTTTTACCCTTTAAATGCCAGTGTATGAAATGATATCACCAATTTCTGTAAAATAAACAATAACATTGAAATATTTTAGTGTAATGAAAGAAAAGTCAAATTTTCTTGAGGGATTATTACAGCTTCAGTGATGAGACACAATATGTTTTTTTATGGATTTGTAGTTTTTCCACTAAGTCAGACTTTATAAGAAACTCCTTAGTTTCTGAAAAACTGTCATTTTTGTAACCTGGCGCACTGGATGTTTGTTCAATATGGTTCACTAGTCCATCTAAGAAAGAGCCCATAGAAAGTGTTTGGGGAGGGCAGAAACTATCCAGCATGTGATTGGACCATCATTCTGTCATTCACATTTATTACAAGCCAATCGGATCATTTAGTAGCCGGGCGCTACTGCACTGTAGACCTTGAGCCACTTCGTCAAACAAACATGTCAAAACATTTTGGAAGTGGAGAAAAAACATCCTTTCTATAGAGAAGTTTGTAGAGTTGGAATTTGTTTTTCATATAATAAAGAAATATGGTCCAGATCTGATAAAACTGTTACTGAAGCTGTTAGCATCTATGCTAATCTCTGTACGAGCAGCCACTTCCTGCGGTCTTCATGCAAAGGACTCTGATTGGGCCGTCCCACTTTGGGCTGCTCACAGTCATTGTAGATTGGAGCTTGCCTGAATACAGACATTGAATCAGGGGCACTTTTTTTTTAATTTCTTGTTCTGGACTTGCCACGTATTTCCAGCGAACCAGTGCAGAGCTGCTGGCATGCTCCACTACGAATCGAGGTGCAGGCTGTGGAAACTGACTGATTGGTGATTTGCTGCAGAGTGCTCGGCTTGTATGGAACACTGCGCGGGCAGATTACATGGAAATTGGGGGTAATGTCATGTCCGTCTCTTGGTTGTACTTTTTGTTTATCATAGCAACACATTCAACTACACAAAGAGATGAAGTACGCGTCTGTCTCAGGGTGATGAAATCAACCCTCCTATTTCTCTATGGCCTGGTACCAAAGGGTCAAGGCCGGTGGTTGAGACCCCCTGATATAAACCTTGGCAAAGCTGCACACTGTACTGCTTCATGTTCACCTGCTTTTTCTGCATGCACAAGAGAAACAAACACAGGGAGGGTGTTTCCCACAGACCATTATCCTCCCCCCAGACGTCTTCTGCTGGAGTGAAGTCCGTCATACTAACTGCATATCAGAAAAGCTCCTGGGTCATTTCTTCCAGATGAAACTCTGATCACATCCGACATGCCATCATAGTTCTTCTCCGGAGTTATTTCCAGTCTGTGTGGTCCCACAGCAGCTCTCAGTGACTCTCAAACATTACGCTGAATAATAACTCCCCTCCACCATATTCCCCCTCAGGTTCCCCGTCGATTGTTTCCAACAGTCAGTCATCAGGAAGACCACCTCAGGCTGCGGGGGGGCTAATGGACACACACCTGCATGAAACAGCAACATCCAACAGTTACAGACGGGTTTTTGGTTATTTATAGACATGCCGAAACACCACAAACGTATTCAGGCTTTTTTAAAATTATATCTTTTAACAGACACTGGCAAACATGAGCACAAATCACCAATTTTAGCCTCACTTCACTGGCAGCCAGTTCATTTTAGAATCCATTTTAAATTATTTTATTTGCTTTTAAAGCCCTTAACGGCCCTGCCCCTCCATACCTCTCTGAGCTTCTTCATCCTTTGACCCCCTTATGATCCCTCGGGTCAGCTAATCAGCTGCTCCTGACTGTCCCCAAAAGCGGGCTCAATTTCAGGGGGATTGCGCTTTTGCCGTTGCAGCCAGCTCCAAAGTTTTGGAACGACTTGCTGCTCCACATCAGACAGGCTTCGTCCTTACCTGTTCTTAAATCCCTCTTTAAATCTCACCTGTTTTCTTTGGCCTTTGACACTGCATGAGATGCTTGCATTTTGCAGTTTAATGCATTTTAATTCATTTTATAACCTATGCGTTTCACTTTTTAATTTCTTTTATGTATTTTAATTCATTTTATATTCTCTTACTTATTTATCTTAGCACTTTGGCTCACTGAGGCTGTTTTAAAAGTGCTATTTAAATTAAGTTGTATTGTTTGCATATATGTATACTTCTATATATATAGAAAGGAAAATGATGCGTATGCTACCTAAAATTCAGTGATTCTAAAACGGTTTTAAAAATGTAGTTGCTGTGGGATATCCTTAGTCTTGATGAAGTGAGGACGTTCTTCTGTGATCTTGGTGGTTAAGTGTAAAGAGGTCTCAACACCCAAATCTTGCAGTTTCAGAGCACTCTTTCTTCAGTATTGGTCTTATGGGCAAGTCAACAAGTTTATTATTACCCTAACTCTTTAGCTTAATGCAAACTGCCTTGTTCAAAGGTGTGACCCTTTAGACTTTGGCTTAAGAGCAGGGAGACAAAGGAGTGCAGGGCTCTGCAGGACTGAACTGCCCTGATCACCCTCTGTTTGCTGAATTTGATCTTCTCCCTTCTGCCGACGTTACAGAATGCCTAAAACTAAGACAATGCATGCCAGAACTTCCTTTATTCCAGTTGCCATTGACAACCTTAATTCATTGGCCTGACTTTATTCACCTTGTGGATAAGACTGATTTTTAGACTGTAATCCTTGATCCTCTTTGTCTGATCCTTTAGCTTTTGGCTCATGTTCTGGTGTGCTGATGTCTGCTGCAAAACAAATTTCCCACGGCATAGTAATAAAGTTGAAGTTATACGTATACATATATATATCCCCCGATTACTGACAGGAGCAAAGTAAGTCCAAGGTTGGTACCTGAGGAGGCATGACAAGATGTAAAACGATGCATCGCCATGTTTGATGAGCAAAAAAGTCAAACCCCTGGACACTTTTTGTCTGTGTCTCAAGAGAGGACTTAGTAAATCCAGAAAGCAGAGAGAGACCCTCAGTTTCAGCTTGGTCAGAAGTTTGTCTGCTCTGGTTCATAAATTTAAAATACTGAAGGGGATTTCCTGTGGCAGAAGCTCAGGAGACCACACAGTTCAACGTGGAGGAGTATGGTCCATGAACACCTCTCCAAACCACCTCCTCTCCACCTTCAGCCTCCTGTTTCTCCATCAGAACCCCCCCAACAATCTCTGCTCCCTCTGTTTCTTTTTTTAATCTTGTGTCCGCCTCCAGGGAGCAGGTGCAGAACAAGTTCACGGTCTTCCTTTTTCATGCACACTGATTACATTATCCCCAGTGGATCAGAGTCATCTCATCACGGCGTTGGAACATGTATCGATTGATATCACGCCACAAGCATGGCCCCCTAGTGAGATCAACCTCCCTTTTTTACCGTAGAAGCCCACGACTGGGAACATATCTGCTTATGATGCATCAACCTGGTGACATCCCGTATATACAAGATGTAAAAAAGATCATCAACTGTTACATAAGGCCCAATGTTGAGAGATAGTTTGTATAAAAACTATTAAAGTTGGTGAAAATTAATGATATAAGCTTAAAGTGAATAAGATATTTTAGTGACAGGACTCTCCGTGGAGGGATGTTCTGGGCAGAGTGTGTTTTTAATGCACTTTCCCCCAAAGGAGTGAAATGAATCAGTATGAGACATGGCAACACATTAGTATGGAAATGAAAGACCTACAGAAGAGGTGTGAATTCTATTACTGTCACTGCAGGATCAGGGGACCACGGCAGGTCCATCAATGAGAAGTCATGCTCCATACACATCACTGCACATTTACATAGAGACATATTCTTAAACACAATCTGAGGATGGATACTGCACCACGCTAAGACGTTATACAACGAGCTGTCGAATCAGGGAGGAATTCAAGATACAACCATGTCATATCTGTTCCCTACCATCAGCACAGCCAAATGAGCATCTTACTCTTCCATATCTGGGCAATCAGACATAAATACTCTGATTTCTGCTTTTGGTGCGGAAAGTCTGTGTAGTTTTAACCTAAGAAACTCACTACTTGATGATCAAATCTTAAACACACAGGATGTAAACAGTGTTGCCAGATTTTTCTACTAAAATAAGCAACCAGGCCGATAAAAAACAGCCCAATACAAGCAACCTCTGCTATATGTAACCTTTTTTTTCTAAGAGAAATCTACATAAAGCATGTTTTAATTTTCAGCCACATTATATTTCAATTTCACACTGACATTTCTTCTTATTTGGCTCTTAATTAACTTATTGAACATGCTTTTGTTTGGAATGAAAGGAGAGCTACTGTTATTTGTAACTCTGTTATCACTAAACAGTCTGTCTAACCTTGATTTTGTAACCAAACAGATATATTCAGGCTTTTATCTAAGTGTTATGTTGATCCTCTACAGCTTTATTATGGAGAAAACAGTAACAGCTACATTAGAAAAGAATTAAAGGATTTCTTTTCGGTGGAAACATCATTTTGCCCCCCTTTTTACAGTAAAATTTACATTTGTATTTGGAGTGTAACTTCTGAATTGAGTTTATATTGGTAGTAGAGTGTGCATCAGATCCCTCGTGGGTTTGGGGGCACAACAAGCCTAAATAAAAAACTGCACTTTTGGAACAAGCCCCAAAAAATACAACCTGTGACTACCAATATTTACAATCAACTTTCACAAAAAAGTAGCCCAGAGTCGCTTATAATAAGCGGACCTGGGCTAGAATCTTTAAAATCCTCTGATAGCAAAAAAACGACGACAACAAAAGGTTACTAGTCATCCCAGAATGCTTTGCAAGTAGCTCAAATGCAAATAAGGGCATCCACTTCTGTGAGATTTTCTCCATCGTCAAGCCAAAGTTGAGAAAAACAGACAAACAGTGGATGCGGTCAGAGCTCAAAGTTGATCCCTGATTGCTCCAGACTTGGAAATGCTTACTCTGGCTGCTCCGTCACAGGTTACTAACCTTGCAGTGCAGATAGATCCCCCTGATTTAATGTCCCTGAACAGGCAGATCTACCTTGCTAAGCTCCAATCGTAAGGTGAGAGCTATGAGCAAGACTAAAGCTGGAAGTCACTGCTAGTACAGAGATTAGCTTTGATGCTAACCGCTTCAGAAGGAGTTTTACTAAATCTGCACCACAGTTCTTTATTAATGAAAAACAATAACACACTAAAAAGTTCTCTATGGAAAGGATATTTTTGCTCCACTTCCGATATGTTTTGGCCAAAGTTTGTTAGACGAAGTGGCTCATATTCGGTCCTTTACACCACAGCTGTAGCGCCTACCTTCTGCATCATCTGATTGGCCGATAATGAAAATGATTGATGGAACAATCTTCCAGTCACCTGCTGGGTATGCTTCTGAAATGTTCTGCCCATTCCCAAACACTTTCTTTGGACTCTTTCCCAGATGAACGAGTAGTCGTCTTAGCAGTCAGGATCATCATGGTCTATCACGTGTATCAGCAGAAAACATGGATGAGATGCTGTGTGGCAGTTTTTGACGTAACATTTTGCAATTTTCACAGCAACAATGAACATGTTGTGTCTGTAAAGGTCACTGCATCGAGAGGCGTCCTGTTAGTTTTTTAAAAAAGATGTTTTTCTGGCTTTAAAATCTTGTTGAAATATTTTAGGTGCTGTACATTCCAAACTATGATAACAACTAAAACAGAACTATCACAAACTTCCAAACTCAAGTCGATCTGATGAGTCCCTATGACAAATATGTCTTTTTATTTGTCATGTGTTTTCTATCCTTTGTACATTTATTTTTCTTTGTTTATTTGGCCTTTAATGTTAGTTTAATTTATTTGACCTAATCTCAGTGCTATGCTATACTTTTTCTGCATGGTAACAACGGTGCAGCACTTTAGTAAACCTTTTTCTTTTCTTAATCCTTCAACTCACAGATCAACTTCTCGGTAGATCAAACCTTCAGTAACTGTATCTTATTCATAAATGCATCAAACTTCTTAAACCTGATAAGACCATTTAGATTTTGTGGGGGTTAAACATAATGCTAGAAAAAAATCAGTTGTTCGCTTTTGGGTTTTTTTAAAGCTATTAGATTTTTAAATGTCTCTCTATCCATATTCAATGTATGATGGTACTGGAGATCTTATTCAACAGACTAGTGTAACTTACACAATTTAAACAAGTCTTAAGGGGTAAGATAAATGATATCAAAATAAAATAAAAATAACACAAGATATGATCAACCAAATAGTTGAACTGGGTGTTTATGGCCAACCAACAAAACTAATGTAATTTCAAAAAGGGAAAAAAATGAAATATTAATGTCTTTCTTTCTTTCTTATTGAAGAGGGGAATTTCTCAGACAAGTAAACCTAGCATTATTATAAAACCAGGAATAAAAAAAACAAAATGAAATGATTATGATGTCCAAAAAGTTTAAAAGTTTTTCTCAAAAAAGGACATTTTTCATGATTTGTGTTCTCTTTTTACTTTTACAGTAGAATTACTTCTTTAACTTCCAAGTCGACCATTTGGTAGACAACAATGATTTATAAATATTTAGGGAGGAAAAAAAAGAATTGCTGCATTAGTTGCACAAAAAAGACATTTTCATTCTGCCCATTCCCAAGTTAATGTGCCATGTAAATAAAGTGGATTGGAGCGGATCCCAAACTCTGCAGAGGCCTCCACAGTCACCAGCTCTCAATCCAATAGAGGAATTTTGGGATGTAGTGGAACAGGAGATTTTCATCTTGGATTTGCAGCCGATAAATCTGCAGCAACCGTGTGATGCTATTAAGTCAATGTCAAAATCAGAATCAGAAACACTTTATTAATCCCCAAGGGGACATTTGGTTGTTTCAGTTGCTCTTGTACACAGGATAGCAGTAGGAAATACCAGCTAAAGACATTAAAATATATATAAGAACATAAATTTAAATCAAATAAAATTAAAAATTGAGGAGGCGGGTTACATCATGCAGAATCTTTAAGACACTGAGTTATAAGCATAAATATCAATATAAGTGGAATATCCTCAACTTTATTTCAGTTTATGTGTTTTGTTTGTTTCAGGGAGTCATGGAGGCAAGATGCTAAACCCAAAATCCATTACACTTAGTTAATAATTAACCAAAGCCTAACTTAACGAGGGTAATACAGAGACACAACTGTGACAAATATTTCCATTTAGGCAGAGATCAGTGATATATATGAAGTTTTCCAGCCAGCAGAATTTTCATCTTTTTTTCTGCTTCTAAAACTTCAATGTAGAGAGAAAACACACAATAATGTCCTAATAAATAAGTCCACAATGAGTCACAGCAGCTGCTTTCTTATAAAGAAAAGCTTTACTTGCAGAAAACAGCGTGTGATTATTTCACACAGGAAGTCACTGAGCGCTCGCCCACGTAACAGTCCTCGGAGTCTGAAGCACACCTCTGCTCAACTATTATCCGCTCTAGTTAATAAGAACACAGACATGGACCGCTCCCTGTTCCTGCGCCGTGCGTCAGAAGTACCAGTGCCTGTCTGGGAGAAAAGTGGCTCATTACATGTATGTAGGAAACCGCAGTTAACCACCGAAGATGGATGAGGATGGCTTTAATGCCCGTGTCTGAGTGACTGCTTCGCTGAAGTACTCAGCAGCTGTCGAGCACGAAGACGAGAAATTATTTCAGAGACGAGCGTCACAAATGCTGTGGTAACTGTTATATACCAGTCAGGTGATGTGAGGGAGTCCCTGTGGGAGAAACACAAGCAGAACAGGGTTTAGACACCAGGAGATAATTAAGGAAACTCCATTAACACCACAGCAACATATGGCTCCACTTCATAATACAGTTCTTACCCATCTTGATCCCATAAGAGCTGAATCACTGTAACGTCGTTCAGTTTAGCTGTTGGTTCAACAGCTGCGGCCGTATGAATTATCTCATTAATGATGCAAAGAACAATTGACGGTCAGGCTTAAGAGATGAGAGACGACTGATCAGGTTACAGCATGAGAAGGGACGAGGGGAGCAGCTGGACAGTTTTAATTTAGGACCACAATGTGATGCGATCAGTTTTGAATCCGGGGGATTATGTTTCAGTCTGAGAATTATCGCTAAAACTACTGATTTATTTTTATTCCTATATCTTGGGTTTACCTTTGGCTTGATGGTTGGATGTGGAATGGTTGAAAATGTGGAAAACTGTACTATCTTACAGTGTTAACAAATCCTTTAAAAAAGTCCTGGAGCCAGATTACGATCAGTACTTCTTCATTGTGCCATGACCAATCAAAATCCAGTGAGAGCTTTTAGAGGGATTTTTAAAGGCTGTGTCAACATTGTGAGGGGGCAGTTTTCCAAATTTTCACTGATAACTCCTCATTTTATTTTATTAAATATTCAGAGAATGTTTGTCATAGTACAAAGTACTCAACTCCAGCACTTGAGTGAAAGTAGAGATACTCATGGTCAGATAATACTCCAATACAAGTGAAAGCTGTTCAGTTAAATTTTTACTCTGAAAAAGTCACAAGTTAACAAAAAATAATCTCAAGTAAAGTACAGATACTCAAAAAATGTGCTTAAGTACAGTACTCAAGTAAATCTACTCTGTTACTGTCCACCCCTGCAAATGTGTTTCCAGAATTTTTTAAAGGATTTGTTATCATCCCACAGTCAGGCAGTTTTCCTCTCTCACTTCCAATTTGGTTAAAAATGTCAAAAATGCTTCAGTGGAGGTTTGTGCTCTTTTAGTCCATCATGCAAAGGTCAGTCCTTAAGCTGGAGTAAATGCTCGAGGGTTTTGAGGACTCATCCTGGACAAACAGCTGAAATGCTGGGAAAATTGGTCGTTGTTTTTCTTCACTTATTTGCAAAAAAGTTGAAAAAACGCCCTGAATGGAGCAGATTTAATCATTTAAAGTTAAACAGATTTAAAGAGAAATACACAGCAGAAGTTCCAAACAGAGTGAGATATAAATGTAAATGACATTCTAGTTCCTAAGATTTTTATGTCTGAAAATGAAGTGTTGGATTTAAATGTCTGCACGAAGCTTCAGGCACTGATTTGGACTCCCTTTTACTTTAAGTTTTCCGATCAGGCAACATTTTTCCATCCTTCTGTTGTCCAGTTTTGAGAACCCGTGCAGATCCTGTTTTTAGCCGGCCTGGTGTGGTCTTCAGGATGCTATGATTCTAGAAATGCTCTCCTGCATACCTTGGCTGTCCCTACTGCTGCCTTTCTTTCGCTCGAAGTCTCTGTCTATTCTCCTCTGACCTCAAGCAACAACAAGGCATTTTGACCCTCTGCAGGTCAAGCCCCTAATGCCGAGGTCAGACTACACGACTCATGCTGTAACAACTGATGTGACGAAGGTGGAAGGAGGAGGGGCAACCACAAACAAACACTGTATTTAGAGAACAGGACTTTAGTTTGTATCTACAAACATTTTGTTGAGATTTTAGATTACTGATGAATTCAAGCAGTCTCTCACTGTGTTCCTCTGCTGTTTTTCTCCAACATTTCTCTTCTACATTCTACTAGCTCTGCTAAAACACATCACAAGGGCAGGGATGCTGTTTTTCAGAGCTTTGCAATCTTTTCCTCTGTTTGTTTACTTCTGTGATCATCACACAGGCATTGTTTGATGTCTCTGACGTGGAGGAACAGATCGTAGGAAGCAGGACAAAAACAAACCTGCTAGACTTTCTGTCATGGAGTTGTGTGGTGTCTCAGACTGATCTGCTGTTGTTGGTCATGATGACACACTACACGAGACGGAACAACAGATTTTCATGGCCGACGGGTCCCAAAACCCTAAGGCTGTTTGGTCGGGGCATAATCACACATAAATCGTGTAGCCTGACGTCAGCATAAGCCCAAGTGGCATCTCCCTATAAGTGAAGCTCCACTTTAAAGGGACATGCCAACTTTTTTGTTGTTTTTGTATCTTGTCTCACTCCTGAGTCCATGACAAACAGGTAGACACCATTACCAGCAGTAACAAGGAAGAGACGGGCAAAGCTCACCCATCGCTAGTTGTCTTAGCTCAAACACTGGGAGTCAATGGGTAGTGCTAGCCTGCCTCTGCCTACAGTCATCAGATAAACTCTTCAACAACTCTATCATGTTATGCTACGTTATCTTCTTCTATCATCATATTATCTTCCTCTACTCCTAAACAGAGGCTTTGTTTTATTGACCTACTTCGGTGGGGGTTTGCTCCAAAAGATGTGACGTTTGCAAACAAGTCAAGTCTTTTAAACGGCTTTTTTAAGTGAACGATGAGAACTGATTTGCAGTTGTGTGTGAGAAAAGTTGGCGTATCACTTTGAAGGGCCTGCTGAGACCCAGCACCTGGTTGCTGGTCTTACTGATGAAGGCTTGATGCTGAATCGCGTCAAAGTTTGTTTTTAAGGTCTGGATGAACAAGCCGGGAAAATAAAGGCT
The DNA here is from genome assembly GCA_037902135.1 of Cetoscarus ocellatus. Lineage (NCBI taxonomy): Eukaryota > Metazoa > Chordata > Actinopteri > Labriformes > Labridae > Cetoscarus > Cetoscarus ocellatus. Next base: position 619,551 of record JBAMNC010001229.1, read on the forward strand.
TTCGATTTGTTTTAAGAGAGTGCCTTGGAGTCTTCCCTTGATAAATTCATGATTATGTGAGTCTAACTCCAAAAAAAAAAAAAGCACCTCAAACAAACTCTTCTTTGAGTCCAGAACGAAAGGAAGGATAGTCCAGCGAGTTGTTGTCAATAACAAACACTTAAAGAAAAGTCCTGGATCCACATCTTGATTCAGATCACTAGGATTGATTCACTTCTTCCTTGTGCCATGATCATCATTCCCTGGTATTTTCATCAAAATCAGTTCTTTCATTTTTTAGTTATCCTGTTCTCAAATTAACGAACAACAGCAAAAACATGCCCTGTAACAACATATCTTTGTCTCTACATGGTGCTATTTTGGATTTTAATACAAATTATTTAGATTGATTTAAATTGTCAGCATCAAATCGTGTTTTGACGGCTTGACCTACAACCCCTCTGGTCCTTCTCCGACCCAGTAACCCCCCTCCAGCTGCAGTCTGTCAACATCTGTTCCTAAGATGTTCTCATCAATGCTCGCTGCTCCCTAGGGAAGTGTGATCAACTCAGATGTGTCCTACTTCATCACATTTTCCACTCAACTGATGAAAACAACCTACAACTGAATTAACTCTAAACTCCCGAGCCTCCTTTTGAAAGTGTTGGTTCATATAAAAATTCCCTAAAGCTTACTGAAGCAGCAAACTGAGACTGACTTTAATGAAAGACGTAATCACATACGACAAATATTATATTTATTTACATATTGTGTATAACTTAGTGATTTGAAGAAACCTTCATGGCACTGATACACACTGAACTCGATCAGCTGATGCTCTCTGGGTGAAAGAATCTTAATTTAAGCTGGCAATGCAAATGTCGCAATCACATGAGACACCGTGGGAGACGAGGAGAGGGATGGAGATGGATTATTTGAGCTGACAGCCTTTCATGTCACATACTTTCTTCATCAAGTGAATGATCAGCTACCCTTCAACCCCCCCACAAACACACAAATGCACGAGCGCCAACGCAGAGTCACAGTTGATAGTCTGATTGCCTGAGCCCCTGTGGTTTAAGGCCCATTCCAACCCCAATATCCATGTAAATCTACATAAGCCCACGGTAATGAAAGAACAACATGGATGTGGCTCAGCTCTCAGGAGCGCTGTGATGTGATGGGATGCACACTGACATGCACTGACACACATGAAGCAGAGGGACAGCACTGATTCAAAAAGTGAAGCGTGGTCACAGTATGACCCAAAGGTTACACATTGTGTAAATGTGCTCCGTATATAATGTGCAGATCGCTGAGGTTGAAGTCGATCTGTCAGTGTCCACATTCTGGCAACAAGATGCCATTAAGTTACTGTAAATGTCATCACAGTAGCATCAGTCTATTTGAGTTGTATTTTCTATTATTCTTTTCCTACTTTATTTTAATTCAAGTTATAATTACTTTTTCAATTGACAGCATAATTACTGTATTTTTAACACAACACCCTGACTGTTTTATCATTTACAGTATCATTGCCATGTTTTATTTTATAACTTTTTCTAAATGCATTTTAAGTTACAGCAAACTTGCTTTATTTTATTTATATAAGTATGTCTTTAACTATTTCAATGATCATTTATTTTATTAAAAAAAAATCTCATACATCAGTTTGTATCCAATAAAATACATTAATCTCAAACATTTGTTTCACCAAAAAATGTGAAACATTTACTCAAAGAAATTTTGCCTGATAGTGGTCAGTTTTTCTGGGCAACATTAAATTTTCTCTTGAACCATTGCTCTTTTCAGTAATTTACTGTTTAGACATTTGACAGTATAAGTATCTGTAGACTTTATGGTAAAATGCTGTTAATTTTACAGAAATCAGCATGTTTTCCCACACACTTTTACCAATTACAGTAATTAACTGTATAGATGTGTTTACAGTAGGTAACTGATTTTGTGGCAAGATATAATGATAGATGTTAGGATATTAGGATATTATGTAAGATATTATGGTAAAAACTTATTTTTACAAAAATCTGTTACAGTGTAAATAGTGTCTGGCACCTTTTGTAAGAAGGTAAATTGTAAATTACATTTTTACCTCCGCAAGGGAGGGTATGTTTTTTGCCAGCAAAAGTTTGTTTGTCTGTTTGTTTGTTAGCAAGATTTTGAAAAACTACTGGACAGATTTTCCTGAAATCTTCAGGAGATGTTGGTAATGGCTCAACTTAAAAATGATTCGATTTTGGTGGTGATCCTGATCTTTTTTGCTCAATAACTGTCTAATAATGATATCAACATGATTCCCAGTGCTAGTTTTCAGGGTCAAGGAATTGTATTATGATGATAATTTTATCATGGAACTATTGCTTATAGATGTAACAGCAATATGTGAGCAAAGTCTCCTTACAGGGCAAAGTTAAAAACAAAAAAACAGAACAAGACAAGAAAAGGATCACTAACTAGAATAATTTGATCAGATTTAAAAACAATCGGATGGAAAATACAGGGATTTGAAGACGGAGAGAGAGTCAATGTTCTGGATGTCAGGTGGGAGAGAGTTTTCCACATTTTCACTAATAAATCTTCGTTTGATTATGATTAAGTATTTAGAGAATGTTGGTCTTGGTACAAGGAAAAAGTTAATTTGGTGATCTTAATCCAAATATGTTAACACCTTTTTTTAAAGGATTTGTTATCATCCCACAGTCAGGCAGTTTTCCTCTCTCTCGCTACCAACTTTGTTAAAAATGTTAGTAATGTTTCAGTGAAGGTTTGTGCTCTCGGAGCACTTTTAGTCCATCATGTAAAGGTCAGTCCTTAAGCTGGAGTAAATGCTCAAGGGCTTTGAGGACTCATCCTGTATAAACAGGTGAAAGGCTGGGAATAATTGGTCGTTGTTTGTCTTCACTTATTTGCAAAAAAGTTGAAAAATAAGAACTCCCTGAATGGTGCAGATATAATCATTTAAAGTTAAACAGATTTGTAGGGAAAACACGGCAGAAGTTCCAAACAGGCTGAGAAATAAATGTAAATTATATACTTGTTGTTTTTATTTTTTATTTTTGCTCCATGGTAGTGATGGAAGGAAGGTTCACCTGCAGATTTATTTACCACCAGGAGCCCTGTCTCATTAAATTAAAGGCACTGAAATGTCACGTCCTCTTTAAATGAAGGTCCAAAAATAATCATTATCACGTTAGTTCCTGCACAGCATTTCCCAAAGTTCACCTGTCAGTCAGACAACACTGTGGCATATTTCCTGTTTTACTTTTATTAATTGAAACAGGAGGCGTATCCCCAGAGAAACATTATTTTAGTACTGTGACATGGCTCTAAACATATCAATGCAGTCTTGGCTAATATCTGTCCGCTTCACAGTTTTGTAGGGGTGGTTGAAACATTCATTAGATCATGATAGATACATGGCTGTTCTGGGAAATGGTGACGCCTCCAGATGTTCAGAAGGCACAAGAGAGACTGTAGCCCAGATTAGCAAGTATATAAATGTTCAATAATGTGTTGTGTGATGCTGAATATACAGTAAACATAAGAGTTTAGACATTTAAACAATATGATTTGGGTCTGCAGGACTAAATAAAACATGAAACTGATCACCTTCTCAAATATATTAGTCCATCCCTGATACACCAGATAGACCATTTCTTTCCTCACAGCAAGTTTGTTGTTTGTTCGAACCCCGTGTCAGTCTGGGCCTTTGTGTGTGGAGCTAGCATGTTCTTCCTGTGCCTGCATGGGTTCTCTCTGGTACTCTAGCTTCCTCCCACAGACCAGAAACATGCTTATTAGGTTGATTGGCCCTAAATTGCCCTTAGGGAGGTAAGCACGAATGGTTGTCTGTCTTTCTATGTGGCTATGCGATTAGCTGGCGACTGGTCAACCCTGCGTTGGGATAGGCTCATGCTCCCCGTACCTGAAAAGGTTAAGTGGTATAGATACTGGATGGATGGAGAGTCCATCTGGGAAAAAGCCCATAGAAAGTGTTTGAGGATGGGCAGAACCTTTCAGAGGCACACCTGGCAGGTGAATGGTGGATTGTTCTGTCAATTACATTCATTATGGGCCAATCATTTAATGTAGTAGGTGGGTGCTACTGCCACAGTCTGAAGAACAAAACCTGAGCTACTTTGTAATACAAACTATCTGCAAAATATGTCAGAAGTTGTAGTGTAATGTTAAAGGTTTTCATTCATTGCAGTCACTCCCTGTTGTCTCACTTGTAGGTCCACCTCTTCCTGCTTTAAAGGACATTGATTGGGTCGTACCACTTTGGGACAAACAAAATCATTGTAGATTTGAGCTTGGCAAGATGAATCCATCTGATTACAGACATTAAATCAGGCAGATCAAGCTGCACTGAGGATTAGGGGAGAGTCGCTTTTCTGAAAAGTGAAGCATTGATTGGACACAAGCATCAAATATTGCTCCACCTCTGCACCTGTTAAAAATTTAATCATGGGGTGCCAGAGGATGTCAGTAGGGTGCTTTTGGCTATTCTCTTGACATATAAGTCAGCTTTGTTCCCCACATTTCGACTTTAATCAGCACATTTTGCCAACATTGTCTGATTTTTCTCTGAGTGAGAAATCATGAAAAATAAATCCTCTTCCCTTCAACATTTTCCTTATGCCAGGCACTGATACTCTCCTTTAATAATGTGCTCTGAGGCATTTTTCATCAGATTTAATGATGTGTTTGGCAGCTTAATAGCAACCCGAGCTTCAAAATTCTACAACCAGTCATATTCTGATAAAACTAGAATCGCAGAACCAGAATCTCCTTTATAAATGTGCTGTTGTTCTGGTAAGAGTGGCACTGTGGAAAAAAACTGTTTACACACATGAGGATTTTCTAAATCTGCAGAAATGTTTTAACTCACACTGTGTGTGGTGTGCTCCGATAATCTCAACACAGCACACCACACACATAACCATTCTGTCCCACCTCTGATCTAGAATCTAGTCCTCCAAGACAGAAATCTGATCAAACCTGATCTAACAAAAAAGAAGAAGAAGAAACACTGCAACAACCAGAAAACACAACATGGAAGAGGACATACCAGAAGAGGGAATGATGGTGGTCTTTGGACTATTGTTGACAGAAGTAAAAGAAAAGAAAAGAGTGTGGAAAAAAATCCTGGGGACGGCGTGAACACATGAGCTGGTCCTCCATTTCTGAGGTCCACCAAACTTTATGTTTCAGGTCGGCCATGTTTGTTTTTATTTACGCCTGCTTCCTTGTTCCTCAGTCAGCTCGCTTCTTGATTGGCTACATTACATTTCATGGAGTTATGACTCGAGATTCGTCGGCTTTCCCCACACACATGAAGATTTTTGGTCATAAATACTGAACAAGTTTAATATTTACATTTGTCTGCCCCAAACCCATTTCGGAGCTGATTATCAGGACTAATTCACTCTTAACACAACTCAGACCACAGAATAATCTTATAGGATAATCTACTAAAACAGAAGATAATCTGGCATTTGCCATCGTTGGTCTGGAAGGGGGAAAGTCGGGACCAAAACAGCCCAATAATCTTTATGTGTGTACCTCACTTTAGGTGTCATGGTCAAACTCCAACATGAAACTTGTAACAGCAATATGCGAGCTACCTTTCATGAAGAAGCTTGCATGTGTTGCATCACTGTAATGCCAGTGCTTGATGGAGTGACACAGCTGATCTTCATGTAGGTGAAAATGTCAGGTTATGTAACTCAAATTTAAGCTGTGATTGGGATTCTGAATTACAGGCTTAATAAACTCATCTCAATCACCAAACTGACTGAATCATGAATAAATGGAAAGAGGTCATCCAGCTGAGTCAGTGCAGTGAAAATGAATCATTCAGAGGAAGAGTGAGCTAACAAGTCCTGGAGATCTCCATTAGACATGTTTATGTTGTAAATTAAAAATGTTTTAACTCCCATCATGGCGTATCTGTGAGCAGTCTGTATCACAGTTTATTGACTTGATCGTCTGTCAGTGAATCGTTTACAAGGTCAGCTTCCTCATCCTGTGATTGCACACGTCGCTGTTTCATTCAACGCTGTGCTGCAGCTTCAAGAAAGTCTAAATACATTTACAGGCTGTTCATGTTTGCATACTGAGTATTAAAAGTGTTTCCTTCTGCAGACAATGCAGCCTTATTTATCTCGAGGCTCTAAATTACCATCAAATAATCCTTATCAGAATATTAAAACATTTCAGAGCAGATTTGTACATTCTGCACATGCTGATTGACTTTTCTCGATAAGCACACTCGAGGCTCCACTTTTCTTTAGTTTTAACATCTTTTTTCAAATCAGCATTAAAAAGAATATTGTTTTGAGTGAATTACAAAGAAAAATGAAGTGCTTTGTTTTATCTGCTCAGAGCTGTTTTCTCAGTGGATTTTAGTTTTCAGTTCTAAAAGATCAACACTAAATTAAACATTTTGATGTATTTGTATCTTAAATAAAAACTTGTCATTCATTTTGTAGAAAATTCAACATGTTTTCATTTGTTTAAAGAAGCTCAAGAGGTTTTCAGATAGGAGGCGGGTTGCGTCATGCTACCAAGGAGCTTCTTCAGTGCAGGTGGATACATGCACTCGTGCTGCTGAAACAAAGCTGGGATGGGAGTTGGCGATAGTTATGGTCATATAAGAAAGATTTGTCAGGTTTTTGGATGCACATTTATTCATCCTGTTATCAGCAGAAAGCATTTGCATGTTCTTCTGCTGAGGATGAGGCAAGGCAAATTTATTTGTACAGCTCCTTTCAACAACACATCAGTTCAGAGTGTTTCAGCAGCCTCCCTCTCTCCAATATCACGCCTCTGTTATTACCTCTGCAGACGGAGTAAAGGGGGTGTCGTCTTGTTCCCTGATTGTGTTTCTGCGACATTCACGGTGCAGGTGAAGGGTAAATTTTATGGATTGAAATGGCAATGTGAATGGGGCTGTAGTCTTGCATTCAGAGGAAAGAAGTGCACCACTGAGCTGATTGAACAAAACTCCTCAGTTATGCCCCAGTCACACATTCCCGTTTCTCATGGCGATTGTCATAATCCTGATAAAACGTGCTCGGTCGTGGTTCATGCGCTACTTGATCTGGATCAGCATTGTATAGTCCTAGTCGAACCCGGGGAACAGGGAAGGGTCCAGATTGTTTTGAACTGTTCAAAACTGTCGTGGAGAATCGCTACTCTCAGAATAGCAGGGTGGAAGCCTAATGCAGCCCTAAGGCGAACAGTGTTAGCGTGGCATGTACGTGGCTCCGTCGGGCTGATCGTGGCTCAATCCAGAAACCTTTCTGAGGACAATTGACAAGGACGTATCCGATTGTGCTCCAACTGTGTCCCATTCAAGGCGATTTCACAGCATTGTTCTTACGTATCTCGTACGGGAAGTGAACGCAACAAAAACGCAAGAAACGGTGCTCAGTCGGGGCTTATGTGACGCAAACTGGGCTCAAACGGGGCTGACTTTGTGTCAGCAGGATGAGAATTCATGGAATCCTTGTCGTATTGTTGTATTGACCTAATTGAAGGGGGACGAACGCCCCTGAAGCGCTGTCAAAGTGTTACTGACGGTGTATTTACGGGAGAGACAGTCATTTCTTTCCGTTTCATGCCGATCAAACCAGCCTTGCCAATCATGTACAGTCGTGCACAATCGCCATGAGAAACGAGAATGTGTGACCGGGGCTTTACATAAAACAAGTGACCAAAAGGGCAAGATGTGGGCTGTGAGTGTGTACGCCACAATTATCACTGCAGGCTGAGTGCTCAACTCTACCTCTTGCAGGAATGCAAACTTTAAATTGTTTTAACATGCAATGCAGAAAGAGCAACACAGCCATAGTTGCCAGGTCCTACTTTGTGATGTTGGGCTTCTTTTTTGGAAAGTTGCTTGTTTTTTTGGGGGGGTGCTTGTTCCAAAAGTGCACTTGCTTATTTGGACTTTTGACCCCAAACCCAGGAGGGATCTGATGCACACTCTGCTACCAATATAAACTCAATTCAGAAGTTACACAAACTATTTTGTCCCACTCTAAACACATATTTAAATTTTATTGTAAAAGGCGGGCAAAAATGATGTTTCCACCAAAAAGAAATCCATAAGTGTATTTCTAAAGTAGCCATTACTGTTTTCATCATAATAAAGCTGTAGAGGGTCAACATGAAACTTAGATAAAAGCCTGACTATGTCTGTTTGGTCACAAAAATCAAGATAAGACTGTTTAGTGATAACAGAGTTATAAATAACAGTAGCCCTTCCCTTTACTTCTGTATAAAGAAAAGGATGTTGAATAAGTAAATTAAGAGCCAAACAAGAAAAAAATTAAATATAATGTGGCTGAAAATTAAAACATGCTTTATGTAGATTTATCAAAAAAAAATGTAATATTTCACATTAGAAAAAAAATTGCTGGAGGTCACTTGTTTTTGGCTTGTTTTTTTCCACCTGGTTACTTATTTTGGTAAAAAAAAATCTGGCAACACTGTACACAGCTGCACAGAAAGTGAATGTTGTGGACTTTTCTGTCCGCACTGAAACCATCAAACAGGAAGAGAGAAACTCAAGTGCTGTTCAATAAAAAGAAACTTTTTATGGTAGTGACTGAACCATCAGTATTGGCTGTGTATGTTCATGCATCACATACAACATTAGGCTAAATTAATCTTCAGTTATGTCATAGTTGCTCCAGTGTACCCTGCAATTGGGCATGTTTCATGTGGGCTCTGATGCATGCATTTGGACATGATTCAGATTAAATTATGTCCTAAAATATTCAAGCTGCTGGATTTATCATTGACTGATTCAGGCACCTTCATTACTTCTCTGCTTGCATGAGTTGTTCTGTTTGTGCAGATGTTTGTGCACTTTTGTGTCTAATAGAGATGGAGCTGGATCACTGTTCGAGAGTCTGCATCATGTGTTTTTCTGGTCTCTCGCCTGGAGGGTGTGAGTGAGGCAGGTGTGAGTGCGCAGGTTGTTTTCTCTGATCAATGACGGCATTCAATGAGGACATGTTAAAAGGAAAAGGTAGATTCACGTGTGCCTTTGAACATGTGAGAGAATGGTTAAACACTTCAACAGATGAACAGTGCATCAATATCTCAACCAGCATGTGCAATCCTCTGCAATTATTTCAGCATTTCCTTAACGGTAATTTGTCTGGACCCAAAGAGAACAGACCGGTTTAGCAGATGTGCAGGAAACACCCCCATTTCCATAATTACCTACAGAGAAAACATTCCCTGTAAAAATCAATTTACCCCTCTAACTAATGCACTCGTAAAGCGGTGAAGACAAACACAATGAACTGCAGGGAGCGGCTGTATCTCACGCCATTTAGGCTGCAAAATATTCCACTGCAGAAGTGAACAAGTGTATAAATCTGTCCCTCTGCTGCACAGTGCTTTCATACATTTAGTGCTGTTTTACACTGAGACACCGTGCAGTCATGCTTTATTCAGGCATTTTTGATACAATGAGCGGAGAAGTTTCATTGAACATGATGAAAATGGAAGCAGTAATGTTAATATGTGCATTATTGTAATATTATTCCTCTAGTTATCTAAACTATGATTCTCAGTTTGATTCAATATCATGGCACATGAGGGCTCAGGCTCCCAAATGAGACGGCCTGATTTAGTGAGTAGGCCTCGTCTACAGACCAGGGGAGGTGAAACACACCAGCTGTGTGGCTTCTGTAAAGATGTGTATTTCGTCTAATTTGGTGCCTGTAAAGTGATCAAGTCAACAACTAGAAAGCACTCTGAGAGCACAAACCTCCACCAAGGTAGCTCACATATTGCTGTTACATCTATAAGCAATAGTTTCATGATAAAGTTGCCATCATAATATGATTCATGACCCTGAAAACCCACAGCTAGCACTCTGAATTGTGTTGATATCATTATTAGTTAGCCAGTTATTGAGCAAAAACAATTGTTTGCTAATGGTGGTTATCTGGATCACCACCAAAATTGAATTATTTTGAAGTTGGGCAATTACCAACATCTCCTGAAAATTTCAGTAAAATCTGTCCAGTAGTGTTTGCATGATCTCGCTAACAAACAAACAGACAAACAAACATACAGGCATAACCTTCTTGGTGGAGGTAATAACATGTGATGATCAGTTCAGGGTGAACCTGCCTCTTGCCCAATGTCAGCTGGGATAGGCTGCAGCCCCCGTGACCTAGGAAGGGATCAGCGTTAGATAATGGATGGATGGAAATAAACATAATGAAAGTGAACCTTTTTGCCAAATCATATGCCACAAGGGGTGCTGATGGCCAAAGAACAAACACAGGAAAGTTCTATTCCCCAGAGAGGAATCGAATCTGAGGGTGAAAACACAAAAACTGTCTTTGATTCATCATCTGAATGTCCAGCTGAGGTCACTGTAAGTAAGATAATTTTACAACAATTCCCTCCCGACTTCAAACTGTATTAAAGAGCAGTGTGGTGTTTGTACCTTAATCTAACTCCTGACAAGGTGAATATTTATTTTTTAAAATCCAATAAAGAGGACCAAATGCTGCTGTACCCTTTTGGAAGTAATATGCTGCTCCAAAGACTAAATTAGACTTTTAGAACAATAACTGTCTAAACGGAGAAGAAGAAGCTCTCTCCAAACTCTCACTGAAGATAAATACAGAAGCTCTCAGTGTAATTACTCGTGTTTACTTAAAGGCTTGTCATTGTTGGCTGGAGTCATTGTACCTGCAGCTATTCAACAGTTTTCTGCTCCAGAACCTTGACCAGGATTTCCTGGTCAACTTATTCTCTGACAAAGGAGTAACACCTGTTGTCCTTCACTGAATGCTTTCAGGCAGTGGCTTTAAATGAGCGACAAACGGTGACAGATGTCATCATATTGTAAATACAGCGTTTTCTTTATGTGAAGAACTGATTGACTTCTCTATACATATGACTTTGTCTCCTTCTTGAGAGGATGAAATAAAGTGCTGTCAGGTGACATTTTGATTTAAATTAAGAAACTTTCACTTTCTCCCTCCTTGAATATAGATCCTTATGTTGAGTGAGTTTTTTTATCTTTGACAAATGTCACATTTTTTGATAATTCAGAGGTAAGATTATTGAAAAAGTTTTTTTCCCATTAATCTCTCAATAGTTCATCTTTAGATGTAAAAGTCTTTTACAGGTTGCCAAAGTGGCAGCTGTACAACCTTTACAAATGAACTGTATTAAATAAGGATCAGCCGTTCAGTCACTTTGGTCTACAAACCCCTATTCCAATGAAGTTCGGGCATTGTAATAAATGTAAATAAAAACAGAATGCATCCATCCATCCATCATCCATATGATCCCTTTCAGGGTCACTGAGGGCTGGAGCCTATCCAGCTAACATTGGGCGAGAGGCAGGGTACACCCTGAGTCGGTGTTATTTTTGTCTACTAACTATTTTCGTCATAGTTTTCATCAACAACCTTATTTCTGCTGACAAAAAACAGACAATAACCAAAAAAAAAAAAAAAACAGATAAAAAAGTAGAGACAAGTTCAGAATATATCCAATCACAGCACTTTGGTTGTGTGGAAAGGTTGGATGAGTTAAGAGAGACATCCAATCACAGCTGCCTTAGCTTGGTGGTGGTGGGATCCAAGTGTAAAACATGACTTCAGAAATTCAAGGAAACATTAAAAAATGCTTTACACTTTACACTTCATATTTAAGTCGACTAAATTTACAGGAGATTTCATCGACTAAAATGTTGTGAAATTTCATCAACTAAAACTAGACTAAAATTAAAACAATTTAGGTGACTAAATTATGACCAAAACTGGAAGATATTTTAGGCAAAAGACTAAAACTAAATTACAAAGTGCTGTCAAAATTAACACTGCCCTGAACAGCAAACAGTCCCTGAACTCTGGAAAAGGTCAATAATTGTGCCTGTGGCCAAAGTGAAATCATTCATGATTATAGACCCATAGCCTTAACCTCACTTGCTATGAAGGTCTTTGAAATAATAATCAATAGAGAGCTGGTAGAGGCTGTGGAGGACATCTTAGACCCATTGCAATTTGCATATCGGAGCAAAAGAGGGGTGGATGACGCAATTTTAACTCTTCTTAACTTTGTTTTTAAACACCTTGAAGGCCCAGCTACCCATGCACATTTACTGTTTTTAGATTTTACCTCTGCTTTTAACTCAATCCAGCCCCATTTTTTAGCCTCTAAATTATTATCAAATTTTAACCTGTGTCCCAGCATAGTTGGATGGATTTTAGACTTTTTAACAGACAGATCACAATGTGTTAGAGTGAACTCCACCCTGTCTGATGTCCTCCTCTCCTCCACTGGTTCTCCACAGGGCTGTGTCCTCTCACCCATCTTATATATCCTGTACACTGATGACTGCAGAAGCTCACATCCAGGACGACATGTACTGAAGTTTGCTGACGACACAGTCATAGTGAGTCTGCTACAGGGGGAGGACACAGCTCCTGGACCAGTGGTGGATGATTTTATTCACTGGTGTGATGATTCCTTTTTAAACCTAAAAGTGGAAAAAACTAAGGACATGTGCATCGATTTTAGAAAGAACACAAACCCACCAGTTTAACAAAAATTAAGGGGGAGACTGTGGAGCGCGTTAGCAATTTTAAGTACCTTGGTGTTGTCATCGACAATAAGCTGTCTTTTAATGAAAACTCAGATATTGTATATAAAAAATCACAGCAGCGACTGCACTTCCTCAGGATGCTCAACCAGTTTGAGGTCTGCAGCAAACTTATGACAATGTTCTACCATTCAATGATCGAATCTGTTCTGACTTTTGCCATCATTTCCTGGTTTGGCAGCCTCTCTTTAGGGGACAAAAAGAGACCGGAACATGTTGTCAAGGTAGCAAGCAAACTTATTGGTGTTACACTGCCTGACCTGCCTACAACCTTCTGCAGGAGGGTGAACTCCAAGGTCCAGGACATCGTACAGTGTCCTGTGCATCCTCTCCATGTTGGGTTTGAGCTCTTACCCTCTGGTAGGAGATTCAGACTGCCAAAGGCCAAATCTAACAGGATGAAGAATTCCTTTATATCAAAAGCCATTACACAACTCAATTTAAATCTTTAACAACGAATAGTCATGAGTCATTGAAACATTGCAGTGATGGTCCTGCTCAGTTGTTCCCTATAGTACTTGTACTTGTGCTTTATCCATCTCAGTGTTATATCTGGATTTGTGTGATTGTGTTTTTTATGTTTCATGTTTTTACCTGCCTGCAAAGCAAATTTCCCTTAGGGGACAATAAAGTGAAGTCTAAGTCTAAGTCTAACTGGTTGCCAACCAATCACAAGGCCACATAGAGAAACAGACAACCATTCATGCTCACAGTCATACCTAAGAGCAGTTAGGAGTCACCAGTCAACCTAATGAGTATTTGGTCTGTTCACAGTCAAGTTCAAAGTCACCTAACCATGTAGTCTGAAGTGTTCCTGAGCCCATGTGGTAAAATCATGTCGGTTTTCAATGCACTGCTGCCTTAGTGATCAAAGGTCATGGGCATTCAGTGTTTGTTTTCAGCCTTTTGCTTACATGCAGATCTGTTTTCCAGATTCTGTTGGACTGTTTGCTCACACAGCTGTTCCCAAAGTGTTGAACCTCACTCCGTCCTTGCTTGTGAATGGCTGAGCCTTTCAGGGAGGCTCCTTTTATACCCAATCATGAAGGTCACATGTTTCTAATTAACCTGTTCACCTGTGGAAAGTTCCAAACAGGTGTTTTCTGAGCATTCCTCAACTTTTCCAGTGTTCTGTTGCCCCTGTCCCAGCTTTTCTGGAGCATGGTGCAGGCATCAAACTCAAACTGAATAAATATTTGCAAAAGACTAACAAAGTTTATCAGTTTGAACATTTGAAATCTGCCCTTTGTGGTGTATTCAGATAACTATAGGTCGAAAAGGATTTGCAAGTTGTATTCTGTTCATAATTTACACAACTTTACTTTAATGGAAATGGAGTTTATAAATCTTAAAGCCACAATAATAAAGTTCACGTCTTTGCGTTCAGTTGAATCTGTGTTTAATGGACCTGAAGAGAAGAACCAGCAGAATCTATTTATGTCATGTTGTTCATAAACATCTTGAGGCTGACAGTGACCCCAACGCTCTGAAGGTCATTCGTTCCACATTTTTGACCTTGAATGTATTTGATTATATGGAGAACCCCTCAGAGCTCCTTGCCTCAGGAGAGCCAGACCACACGCCTCCTGATGTAAAACACAATTATCTTTAACCACATGAAGTTGATGAGGCTCTAACAAGGAGCTCCACACACCCTGTGGCTTCAGCGTCTACTCACATTTACCTGCCGCTCAGAGGTCATGACCTCTACGCACATCAGGAGACTGTCAGGAATCATATCAATGATGTGATATTACCAATAACAAGGATTTTATCTGATTGATTCGAAAGGTTATGATGGGGTACAAGGATGGAATTACATGAAGAATTCATTCATATTTTTTTTTTTCCTAATTAAATTAATAATTACTTGTATTTTGTAATAATTAAGACATCAAAATATTTTACTGATACAGCTTACTTTAATATGTATAAATAAAAAAATGGAAATATATGCAATGATAACTAACTGAAGACACTAAAATAAGAACTCAATTAAGATGTCGACTTTAAAAAAACCATTAAAACATAACACCATAAAAAATGTTTACAAAAATAAGTAGTTGACAGTATGCATTGATTTCATGAAAAGAAAATATTGATCTTATCAGTCCATCCATCCACATCTATTCTATTCAATAATCTTTTCGTCATCCATTCATCATTCAGTACATTTGTTCATCCATCCATTCACAGTCCATCTATTCATACATTTATCTTTGTTTTTTTTTTTATTTACCAATATCATACATTTAATCATTTGTTATCCCTCCATATATCCATCCATTGATGCTTCATCTATCCATTCATTCATTCATTTACTCATGCATCCTTTCATACATTCACCCATCCATTCACAATACATCTACAAACATTCATGCATCTGTCCATTCATTAATGCTTTTGTTTATCCTTTCTTCCAATTCACTCATCTACCCATCCTTCCCTATATCATTCATCCATCCATTCATCCATCCATCCATCCATCCTTTCATATTCCATCCATCCATTCATCCATACATACAGTCATGCATTTATCCATCCTTTCACAATGTATCCATTATTGCATTCATCGTTCCTTTCTTTTATCATCCATCTATTCAAAATTAATCCAGTCATCTATCCTTTCTTCCAATCCATCCCTCTTTCCATCCATCCATCCATCCATCCATCATCTATTCCTCACCCTCTAATAACAACATACATCTAAACATAGTCATAATAGATTTATTCATACATCTCTCCATTCATCCATCCATCCATCCTGCATCTACTATTCACCCTTCCTTAAAGATGTAAATACAAAGATACAGTCATACATCCATCCATCTTTCATCCATCCCTTTCTTCAGCCTTAGCTCAGTCCCTCTCTCTTCCCCTCAGAGTAACAGAAAACAGAGCCCATCTCCAGACTTCTCTTGGCCATCAGCCCAAATCATTTCTCAAGGACACAGTGACTCTGTGTTTGGACTTGAGCAAGAATTTCATATAAAATCATCCGCCTGTTCTGGCCTGAAACAGCCTGGATGGTTTTTAGACCTTTACTGATGTCTGAGCAGCTTCAGTTGTGAAGCTGGTTGAATAGGGTTGTTGCGATAATTTGTTAGATATTATTGGACATTAATTTAAGGTCTTAATATTCATTTAATAAATAATTTGCACTCTTATAGGGGCACCACCCACAATAGTGGGAAACAAATATTTAGTCTTATAGAGATTGACCGATAATACTAAGTCTTTATGTTTTATCTTTAAAATAAACTTTTAAATTGAATCAGTCCCATGAACCCAAGTGAAAGTTCTGTTACACTGATTTCAATCGTCCGAAAAGAGTACAAACAGACAGAACTTTAAATTTAAGGATGGTTTATTACAAATATAAATGATAAATGAAATTAAATGATTTATGAGGAAGAAATTGCATTATTATACTACACTAGAAAAGCACTCAGAGAGCACAGACCTCCACCAAGCAGCTCAGTTTCAGCAGTGGCTTTTCCACAACCCCTGTAAAAGATACTATTCTGGATCACCAGATCCAGACTAGAGCCAGGATCCAGACCAAACTCAGCACATACAAGGAGGTTGTTATCTTGTACGGACGCAACAAGTTTTGGGAACATCAATTCATATTTTGATTTTTTATGAATTATTGAATGTCATCAATGGGATTTCCCATCGTAAAGTTCAATGGTTTTTTTTTTTTTTTTTCTTGTGATGTCAATCTGGATCAGGTCGAGATGGAATTTGCCTTAATGATAGAGACAGGACCCCATATTATCCTGTAAAATTGGAAAACAATCCTTTGAAAAATGGCAGGGATAGGATTTTTTTTTTTAATTCTGCCCATTGTTAACTGATGGGATTTTTTGAAATTTCAAAAAATTTTTGCATCCAGACAAATATATGTATCACCACCAAAATCTAATCATTTCTAAGTTGGGCCATTACCAACATCTCCTGAAAATATCATCAAAACCTGTCAAGTAGTTTTTGTATAATCTTGCTAACAAGCAAACAAGAAAATAAACCTACACTGGCAAAAACATAACCTCCTTGGCAGAGGTAAATATAAAAGTTTATTTGTATACAACTAAAAATCCATATTTCTTAATCAGAAAAAAACAGCCTGTTCTGAGCAGGACTGAAACAAAGGGGTTTACAGATGTGCCAAAACCAAATATCTGAGTGGATCTTAAATGAAGAAACTGAAGAAATACGTTCAGGGATATCTGAGGCCAGCGTGAGTTTGTTGAAAGGTGCTAATATTTTACCTGTTAAGGTAGATCCATGTTCACTACAGAGTGTGTTGATACTACAAAAACTGTTCATGCAAATTTTGCAAACAGAGCCATTGTTGGACTCAGCCCTGCAGTTTTCTGCCCTGAGCTTGAAAGGACTGTGTCATCAATCTGAACTTCTATGGTGTGAAAAATCCACTTATTTGCTGCTTGATTAAGAGTCAAAACTGCTTCAAAACTTTGAAATAGAGCAAAAAATCATGTTCAACTATTAACAATGTTTAAAAAAATAGATCAGCAACTTTTAGCTTCATTTCTGTTTATTTATAATATATGCTGAGTTTTCTTGATGTTTCTTGGCTCTGAAAATTCACTTCCTGGAAATCTTCGCTGCCTGCTTGGCATCAAATTCCAGCACATTAAAAGTCTGGCTCATAAAACTCCATAAAACTGTGATTTGTTCTCCTACATAAGTTATTGTTTATGGGTTAAACACAAATGCATTATAAGGTGTAAATTAGATTTTGGCAGATATATATATGCAGCCAAACACTGAAATCATGTAAACGCAGGCAGAGTAAAAGCATTTTTTTTGTCACATCCTTCTTTCAAATGCCACAACAGCACCCCAGCTTGATGCATTTACTTCGAGAAAATGGGTACAAAGGCTGAGACCAAGCTGTAAAAAGTTGCACAATAAGGTTTAAGGGAGACTATTTTTCTTTTTTGGCTTCACTGACACCCTCCATATCGCTGATGGGACTTTTCAATCAACAAAACATGCTGTGTTGCTTCCTCCGCTCCATGCCAAGGCTCAGTTTTATGAAATTGCCTCTCAGTGGTTATGGCTTTAAATTCCTCTTTACAATTTAGCGCTTTCATTAAAATGCTTGTGTTCTTAGCAATGCACATAATAAGTGCATTAGCTCTGCAAACTCTTACACATTTACAAAAGTTATTTCCGGAAAATGGGAAGGAACTCTGTGAACTTAAAGAAGGGGAAACAAGAGGGTGTGTTTTATTGGTGCGTGTTGTGCCGCTGAACGCTGCGAGAACTCTGTTAAATCTTCCCCACGCAGTAAAAGTTCAGCGTGGGGACAGCGAGCTGCCGGCCCCTTTGATGGTGCAGCCGGTTTTACAATGCTCCGACCTGTGATTAAATGCTGACACTCGGCTCTTTTGCTCGGCATTCACTGTTTGGAGTTAAATTTATCACAGTCCACATCAAAGCTGGATGACTTAAGCTCACTGTCCTAATACTTCTGATTGTATTTACCATTAGCACGCCCATTGGTTCCTCCCAGCTGTAGAAGAAGACATATGCATTCGTCAGCTCGCTCCATGGGCTCATTATTAAATGCCTATGGATTTATAGTCGCTTTATGACCGAGTCAATATGGCTGTAAAGAAGCTTCAAGCAATGCTCTCACTGAGCTGAATCACCAACTCTGTTGGATGTCATCCCGCGGTCCCAGAATTTATTCGACTATAAAATCATGTAAGTAGCCTATATATCTGTATTGGCCCTGCAGAATGCAAAATAAGCTCTTTTTTCCTCAATTGTCAAAACTTACATGAAGGATGAAGGAGTTTCTGTCTCTGAGTTTAGAAGAGGTAAGACAAACCATATCCTCAAAACAACCTGCACATGGCAGCGCAACTCCTGAAGGCCTGAAAAATTGAACAGCGCTGTGCTTTTTTAAGAGTCTGAAACAGCTTTTTCATCAAGTTTGACACTGATGTTTATGGGACACAAACATAAGAGGTATTTTTTACACTTATTGACAGAATTGGCTCATGCTTTTGCAAGAATACAAGGATACAACTCTGCAGGAGTCCATCAAACAATCAATCAAACCATAAATAAATGAATCTTTATTTGTTTAGCGCCAATTAACAAGTGTTATCGCACTCTTTCTTTTATAAATACATATATTAAATAAACAAATACACATAAACAGATGCAAAACAATTTCCACTTCCTGCTGAGTTTCAGCTAAATACCAGCCAACCTCCAGCCACTGGGATTCCCCCAACCTTTCTGGGAGTTTGCCTAAATTCAACCATGAACACACATGTTTATATGTTTTCATATCCAATGTTTCTGTACAGAACCATATCACAAAATATTCTAAAAAAATAAATAAATAAATAACAAGCACTCTGAGAGCACAAAACTCCAACAAGGTAGCTCACGTATTGCTGTTACATCTATAAGCAATAGTTCAATGGTAAAGCCAACATCATAACATGATTCATGACCCTGAAAACCCAAAACTAGCACTCAAAATCATGTTGATGTCATTATTATTTACAGTTACTGAGCAAAAAAGGATTGTTTGTGAATAGCAGTTATCTAGATCACCACCAAAATCGAATCATTTTTGTGTTGGGCCATTACCAACATTGCCTGAAAAATTTCAGCAAAATCCGTCCAGCAGTTTTTGCGTAATCTTGCTAACAATCAAACAAAAAAACAGACAATCATACACTGGCAAAAGCATAACCTACTTGTCAATGGTAACAAAATAAGTTAAGTGAACCTCTAAAGGCCAAGGAGATTTCACCATTAACATTAACAATATTTACAATATGACTATAACATGACAGCATTGAGTGACAGTAGACCACATTTGACTAGGTATTGCACTGGATGTTACGTTTGCTTATTATAAAAATTAACACGTATTAACTATATCAGAGATTAAAGCACTGAAAAAACGTTTATTCATTAGGAACTGACGGAGCAGTGACATTATAGGGAGGACTTATAAAGTCTGAAGGTCACAGGCAGAAATGACTTCCTGTGGCGCGCTGTGGTGCAGCGTGGTGGGATGAGAAAGTGTTGTCAAGAAGGGGACCAAGAACCCCCCACAGGATCATCAGGGGTTGTGGATACTCGGTGTGAAGAGACATCATATTATTTAACAAACAGAGCAGGGATGATGAAATCTGAAGCTATCATTTATGACACTTAGATATTTGGTTTATTAAGTCCATCCTCACAAATAAATACTTCTTTCATCATCACTGAAGTGTAAATGTAATTAGTAAGAGTAAAAAGCAACTGCTCAACTGTTCAGGGGCGACAATTTAGCCAATTGACTGATTTACACACTGAGCTCCTCTATGGGACTTTCTTCCTGGTGTGACATGATCAAGACACCTGTATGAGATATGACCTGATCATATGTCAATGTCGAGCCTGATGTTGTTTTACAAAGACAACCTTGTTATGTGAGTTGGGGGTGGTGACGAGCAGTCTGGGGGCCACATGTGATCCTTCTACTCCCTAATGTGGCCCTCTTGTCAACCTCAATATCAAACAAATGTGAATATATGAAAAAAGACATGACAGAATCTGCCATAAAAGCTGGAAAACAGCAATATTTCCAAGAAAATAAAACTACAAATGGCTTTAATGGTCTCTGAAAACTACCTCTTTATGTCATTTTACCAGCATATGAAGAAATATAAAGAGCAATGTCAGTTAAATGGACTTATAGCCACTAAATGCTCTTAAACTTGAGTCAAAGTAGCTGAGAAATCATGAGTCACTGCTTGTTATTGCTTTTTTCAACAGTAAAATGATCTCTTGTGAATTTGCCCATGATTTGGTCCCAGCTTCCCTCCAATTGGCCTTGATTTGGCATACGGTTTCACATTTTTACTTCTAAATAACTCACTTTCCTAATGTTGTAGTAGGTATAGTAAGATGCACCGAAGCCCACTATCCCATGAATTTACTGGTGTTAACAAATGATCTGGAATTGATCCTTTTTACAAGCAAAAACTCAGGTCTTAGCAAGTGTGTTTGTCTCATTTTAAATCAAAAATATCCAGAACACAAATTCAAGTCCAGAAAGAAATCTTATTACCAGGAATAAAAAGCTAAATAAGGCACTAAAGTGCTTGTTTTTATAAGGAAATATCTGCCATTTGAAGTGAAATAGTACATATAAATTCAGGTATAATAAAAAGTTTAGATAACACTTCTTATTTTTAAGACACCATACCAGCAAAGTTTTTCTATTTTTACTTGTCTCAAGCAACTCAGGCTTTAATTTTAGTTCTTATGTATGAAAACCAGTTGTGAAGCTGGACATGTCAGACAATTCTGGTTTTCAGGAAGTCTAGAGAAGATTTCCAGACTTAAAATTGGACAAAAAAACATCCTTAGATTTAAGTTTTGGCAGTGTAAAGCATCTCCTCTCATCAAACACCAATAGTGAATGCATGCCCTGCACGTAGCTCTGAACACCAAACACGGTTTGGGGCTAATATAATCAACATGTCAGCTCTGTTAGGAGTTACTTTGCATATTCTGTCCGATTAAATGTGATCAAACTACACTCACACGCTCCTGATGCACCAGATTAGCCTCAGATATTGATTAATGTGACATGTGAGTATGTTTTATTAATAATTTCACCTCTCATGCATGCTAAGTCTTGCATGGATAATGTGGTTCATTAGATCTGAGTACATTTTTTACTGCTTTAAAGTAACTGTGACTGTTAAGTAAAGATCTTAACAGTCACAGTTTCATTCCCATGTAAAGTCTCTGTTAATAGAATTTGCACGTTAAATTTGTTACACAAAAGGAAAGTGTTGTGTTGTATTCACAAACACACCAAATTCCAGGACCAAAAAATCTCCATTTATAATAAATTATCCTTGAAATAGCTGAAGGGTAATTTTATAATGAAGCTGGGATGCTGGCGTCTATGCTCTATGCGCCAAAAGAAGATTCAATATCACACTTTTTAATGTTATATTTTATTTAATGTGTTAAACATGTCTCCTTATATCATATAGGGCTTCTATGAACAAGGCAAAAGTCTGCAGCATCAAGACTATCCCTTGAAATCCCTCTACTGCATGACACGTGTGCCTTTATCTTACATGAGTGGCTGAACTTATTTAAGAATAAACACCTCTAAATCCTTCAGTTTAGCACCACGTCAGTTAGCAGGCTCTGTCTTTCTCGTGATGTTTTCATCGATTATCTTCTTGTTACAGAAGAGAGGCTACACTTAGCCAGGACCCAAAAAGTCTCAAAGGATTACTTCAGAGGGTGAGCAGTTTTGGTTCAGCTGGTCTTGGTTCAGCTCTCGTGATATTAAAATGAAGTCTGCAGACATCCATGCTGAGTCTTACCTTTAAACCCGCTGAATGAGCCTGTCATGCTTTTCATAAACCACTGAGCGCTGATGTCGGGCTGCATTTTATTGCAGGCAAAAACACGACTATCAGTGTAGCTGCAGCGGGATGAATCTGCTCCAGGCTTTCATCAGAGGCGCTTAAGCAATTTACATGGTGGACTAGCGAGTAACATTTTAAAGGCGTCAGACAGGGGGAATAATGGAAAATGCAAATGCAAAGACGATCACACTGACTCTACAAACTGCACACGGATGCATCTAAGTATAGTCATTAGGCTGATACTTTAATAGAAATCTGACAAGTAGCTGAATCATTTACACAGTGGGTTAGATTATGGCAAAGAGCAGCATGTTGTGCAGCATGTTGTACTGAATATTCAGCGCCTCAAATGAGAGGAAATAACTGTGGATGCCAGCAGAGAGACGAGTGCATAGAGCTTGACATGGCGGGAAGACTCTGGAAGTGAAATTGAAGGTTAAATCAACTTTAAAGAAGTGATGCCTCATGAAAAACACTTTTTATTTATGTAGAAGAAAAGTAGTACACATAAAAATTCAACAGCATTGTTCATATTTAAAGTATCGCAGACTGAGTCTTTAGTTTGGGAGCCAGTCCATCACTTCTTTATTTGAAGGCCCCTTAAAACAATAACCCTACCCTCCTAAATCTCTAACGAGACACAGGAGATGGATCGATCAATATATTTCACTTGTCCATTTAGGAGAGAGCCAATAGAAAGTGTTTGGGAATGGGCAGAAACTTTCATAAACATATCCAGCAGGTGATTGGGTGATCATTCCATCAATCACATTCATTACAGGCCAATCAGATAATAAATTGGAGGGCACTACTGCTGTGATGTAAAAGACAGAACATGAGCCACTATGTAGAACAAACTCTTGGCAAAACATGGCAGAAATGGAGAGAAAATATCTTTTTTATTGAGAGATGCTTTCAGTGTTACTGTTTGTTTTTCATTCAATAAAGAAATGAGGTCAAGATCTGATAAAAATGATACTAAAGCGGTTAGCATCTATGCTAATCTCTGTGCAAGCAGTAACTTCCTGCTGTCGTTTTAGGCATAGCTCCTCCTCCCTACTGCTCTAAAAGATGCTGATTGGGCCGTTTTCTTTGGGATGCTAACAATCGTTTCTGGATCTGAGAGGTTCAGGAGATCCTTTGTTCCCATAGCCATCAAAACTGAGCAAGACCCTGAACAAAGGCAGGGGCACATGACCTTGACTGTTTATTAATACTGCTAGTGCTACTGGGTACCTGGATTTCCCCAAGGAGATGAATAAAGATTTACCTACCCACTTACCGACCTGCCTATCTGCCTGATTACAGACATTGAATCAAGTTAAAACAGCAGGGAGAGACTCTTTGGATGCATTAGAGACTCGATGTTGATCGTTATTTGAGCTTGTGTGAACCTTTCCCACATCAGCAACTTTTTTATAATCCTGTCAAGTCTCCCTTTTCTGGTTTGGCGCAGGTCACACAGGATGATATCATCACCCGCACCACCCACTGGCAGTGAATTATTCAGTGCTGTGGAAATCACCAGAGTAAAGTCTGGCTATTTGTGTTCACACATACAGCTCACCCAGGTAATGTCAGGATAATTTCACACTAGAGGCAGGGGCTCTAAAACTGCATGAGATGTTCCCCGCTTGGATCTGAGGATTCGGGGAGGCTATGATGATGATCTCTGCACTGATTGGCTGCTGGAACAGACTTTTAAAACAGTCATGGTGTCTGCCTGTGTGGGCAGAAAACACACATGTAGGTGTAGGCTGTATAGCTATGACATCATAAACCCCAGGAAGTAAAAATCAGTGTTTTAAGGGGAACTTTTTTAACGGAGGCAAAGCTCATTTCTCCATGGACTGAGTTTGGTTCAAGCTGACACGTTCTTCTGCTCCTCAAACCTCTTCTCACAACATTAAAAGGGAAAAAAAATGATTTTGTAGGGTGGGACCAGGATGGGAAAGTGTCTGCCTTATATAGATGGAGCAACTTAATTTTTCCGTATTTCCTTGGCAGAGTGTTGACTGGTCCATGACAGGAAAGTGCTCGGACCTGCCCACATGATAAACATGTCACCCTTGCTACTTACATTTTATAGGATATATAAATTCGATCCGATTGGATTCGATTTAACTTTATTAATCCCTTGGGAAACTCCCTCATGGAAAATAGGATCCCAATAGCTGTTTAAAAAGTAGATAGAAAGTTATGTATGAAAGATAGATATAAACAAATAAATACAAATGGATAAATATAAAGCAAAATAAAAAAAACTAACAATATGGCTCCTGGTTGGCTAGCTTCTGTCTTCCTGTTACTCCCCCCCCAGTGAGGAGTTGTACAGTCTGATGGCCTGAGGGACAAAAGAGTTTTTCAGTCTTTTGGTCCTGCATTTGGGAAGGAGCAGTCTGGTTGCTGATGACGGTGTGCAGAGGGTGACTGGCATCGTCCAAAATGTCCACCAGTTTGTCTTGTTTCCTCTGCCACTGTCACCAGAGTCCAGCTTCATGCCGACCACAGAGAAATGAACACTTTGCTTAGCATGGAAAATGCCCCGATGAAAAAATTTAGAACAAAAACAAAGCAAAAAAAATAACCATTGTTTAGACTTCAGTGTCTGACAGTCGGCTGATATCTGGATGGAACTAGACTGGCATTTGAGGGGGGAGGGAAAATTAATGCAGCTGCATCTGTATGTGATCTGCCATCATCACGTGGTTCTGATCACCTCTTAACTAAGTGTCATTGACAACCATAACCACCCTGTTTAGCGTTAATTGATGCCTTCATGCCGAGGCTCAGGGCAGTGTGCTTGGTGATAATTGATGAGCGCGGCGCCCTGAGCTGGAGGGTGTTTGTTAATAATGGATATGTTAGTATGGACTCACTGGAGCGTATGTGTTTAGCCTGTAATGTGTGGCTGCTGTGATGTGAGGGCGAGATATTAATTGATGACTTGCTATGCTACGTACGGCTCGAGTGCTTCAGTAGAGCTTGAGGGCGTGCTAATGAGATTGGCGTTGACAATGTAAAGCACAGACACATGGACGTTTGTGTGTCCAACAGCTGCATCTAACAGGCTGTCAGTAAGAATCAAAACTGCAAAGTGGCTCATTGAAGTAAAGTTTCTGAACTTTAACATTTGAGTCGTGAGTTAGTGTTTCCATTACAAACACAGCAGGAGGGATGATTTAAAACAATTAGAGAAGGTATAATGAGACGTTAATGGGAGCAGTTAAAGCTTTCAGGTGGCTGTTGAGCCATTAGTGCATCACTTCAAATTTGACATCAGCTTTCAGAGAAAAGTGTAATTTGGAGCAATTTGGTTTTCATTTAAAAAGCAATCTCATGAAAAGGGTTGAGTTTAACACCATCACCCTGAAATTTCATGTTTCAGGTCCCTGTCACATTAAAGTTTGGCTTAGTTGGTTTGGACAAAGGATGAAGGTGTCACATAGTGAGCATTGAAAGTTATCTACTTTCAAAGTACACAAAATATTACTTACTCATAAAGTTTACGGTTAAAGTACTCCATTTTCATCAGGTTCAAATAAAAGAAAATCATCTGATTATCTTCACCAAGGAGGTTATGTTTTTGGCCCCATTTGTTTGTTTGTTAGCAAGACTACGCAAAAACTACAGGACGGATTTAGCTGAAATTTTCAGGACATGTTAGTAATGGCCCCAACTTAAAAATGATTAGATTTTGGTGGTGATCCAGATAACGGCCATTAAAAAAACAATCAGTTTTGCTCAATAGCTGTCTAACTAATAATGATATTATCATGATTCTGAGTGCTAGGTGTGGGTTTTCAGGGTCAATAAATCATATTATGATGGTGACTTTATCATGGAGCTATTGCTTATAAATGTAACAGCAATATGTGAGCTACCTTGGCAGAGGTTTGTGCTCTCCGAGTGCTTTCTGGTTTCATTTTAATGTCCATCACAAGTGCCCAAAATAAAATGATTGACCTTCATTTGATACAATATTATTATACAATCTGTTCATTCATGTTGAATAAGAGGCATCTTAGAGCCAACCATGAGGCAAGACTCCAATATTTCACACTTTTGATGGTAAAAGGAAAAACATGGTAAAGTCACAGAGTATTTGTCACCCTCCTCTCCATGTTGCATCGACCATCAACAGAAATGACATCATTTAACATAAAGTCATACTTTTAGACCAGCTAAGCACATTTTAATGGCAGTTCAGCCAGACGCTGTTATGTTTATTAACATCACTCCTCTCCAGATTATATTCATTATACTAATATTATATATTTTATCAATATATTAATGGTAATATTAGACTGATCTCTGTATCCATGGTTGTATTGATTATACATCCATTGTAACAATCGTTACAACCATATAGACATGAGGACCCTCTTGACAATGAGACGCTGCATCTCAAGGGGCTTACCTTAATAAATTCATATTCAACAAATATGGTGCTATATAAGTAAAGATTGACTGATTAAGTCTATACTCAACAGAGATAAATGTGATTTTAGTCCATCTGATTGATTGATTGATTGATTGATTGAGTTGCTGGTTCGATCCCTGGGTCAGCCCAGGCCTTTCTGTGTGGAGTTTGCATGTTCTCCCTGTGTATGCGTGGGCTCTCTCCCAGCACTCTGGCTTCTCCCACAGACCAAAAACATGCTCATTAGGTTGACTGGGGACTCCAAATTGCCCTTAGATGAGAGTGTGAATGGTTGTTTGTCTCTCTATGTGGCCCTATGATTGGTTGGTGACCAGTCCAGGGTGTACTCCTCCTCTTGCCCAATGTCGCCTGGGATAGGCTCCAGTCTCTGCAACCTCAAAAGCAATAAGTATATTAGATGATGGATGGATGAAATATTGAAGGGGATTTTGAGACATTTTTTGGGCACTGCCCACACCTTTAGCTGTGTTTACCTACTCAAAAAAAGCTTTGATCCTCTGTTTCACACCTCGTTATTTTTTCTACACAGATTTTAAATCGTAAGCAACACTTCAGCCTGACAGTGTAGACGCCAAGTTTCATGTTTGTCACAGCAGCTGTGTGCAGGCTGCAGTGTCGTCATGAGCTCCCTGTGACAGCTTTATCTGTCTGAGTAAATCCTACCTTCATGAAGATGATAAATAATTTACATGCTTTAATTTCTTGGCTTAATAAATGTCATGGGGATTGATTTTTATGCAGATGAGTTCAAGAGGCATGTACTCAACAGTAAATTATAATAAACACAGATAAACAGAATGAACATTTATCACTCTCCTGACTGTCTCAACGGCTCCATTGTGTGAAGGTTTTTTAACATGAATGATAAATAAATGTTCCAATCTTTAACATCAAACTTAGTAACACCATCACTAATGCTGGGTATGTTTCACTCCATACACTGTACACCCCAAATAAAACCTCTCAGCAAAAACATTTAAGTACAACAATACATGGAAAACTCAACCAATAATCCTTTATTTTCCCACATACAACATTTCATGAAATGAGAAAAAAAAGGTCTCGGGGTGGGGCATTAACTTAGGGAAGTGAAATTTGGGGGGGTGAGGGAAAAATTGGGGAATCATTGGAGAAAAAAATCCTGAAAAAAAAATAACAGAACTTGCTCTTCAGTCCATTAATTCCTGGGAAATGTTAGCCTTGTCTGGTGAAGGTACAGTCTCCCTGTATCACTGATAACAGAGGAAAATGTAAACAAAAATTGCACTACAGTTGGGTGTAAATCACCCAAACACACACACCTGCTGTAAAATCAGAGATGGGATCAGGGAAACACGCCCACCTTTGATTACGTCAGTGAGCAGTCTGAAGGTACCCAAGGACCCAGGTAACTCAGACAACAGCAACACAATGAAAACCGCGTGATCACAGTCGTGTGGGTGAAAATCACTCAGTGTTACTGTTCCCGGGTTAAACCCCCTCTCAGTCACAGGCCCTTAAATACATCCTAAATCCACTTCATCCCAACCCGTTCGTCTTCCCCTGGTGCCGCTTTACCCACTCGTTTTGATGTATTTCGTGTTTGTCGTCCTGCGTTTCAGTAATTACTCAGTAATGTGTGGTTGACTGATATGTTTTTGATGCAAATACAATTGATGGATTTCTCAGTTCCCTCAGGCAACTGACCAGTCAAGTGGTGAGTTTAGCTTCATTTTTATTAAAATGCAAAGAGGAATAAACTCAGAATTTCCAGCCATCACTTAAAGGAAAACCCCAAAGTCCCTCTGAGTCCTCTGAAAGTCTTTGTTACAACCGAGGCTGGCGGCTTCATGTTTCCGGGTTTTCTGTCCTGTTCGTGTAATATCTGCGATGCTCTTGAGGAGATCCTTTTTACATTTTGACCACGTGTCCACCTGGATTTACTGGTAAACTGATTATATTCTGGAGGTCATACACAAAAAGTTACTCCACTCTTATGAACTAAAAATCTCAAGAAGACTCAGAGGGATTTTCATCAAACTTTCCACTGATATAAATTCTGACTGAATGCTGAACTGATTAATTTTTGAGGTTAAAGGTCAGAGGACAAAGCCACAGAGCTTTGTCTTTACCTAGTAGTTGTGAAAGCAATTTTGTAGACATGCTGTCCCAATAATTCTTCAAATTATTTTCTTCAAACTGCACAAATGTCCAGCATGAACCAATGAAAAAGTGATCAAAGAAAGTCTTCAGCCTCCACACTTATGTCCATCATAACACAGGGATGAAGTGATGAGAGTCAGGAGGTCAAAGGTCAGCATCTCGGTCACTAAGCTTTTGGGTCATCCTTTGCCTTCAAATGTGAGTGCTGTTTATTAAGAATACTTCCAATATTTTCCGTATAATCTAAGAGAATAAAGCTGGTGTCTGATTTGACTCAGTTAACCAAGAACTGATGACATTTTGGAGGTCAGGGGTCAAAGGTCAAGTTACAGCAGCTTCTTGCAGCCATCTTTTGCTTGTGCATACAGCATCTTTATAACAACAGATATTTTCATCAAACTTTGCACATGTGTAACTAAATGTAAGGATGCCACATTTAGATTTTGAAGGTCACTGTGTGAAGTGCAAGGTCATGAAGTCTAAATGTTGCCTCTGGGGTTTATTATCTTCACATAGGAGGTTATGTATTTGCCTTTGTGTGATTTTTAGCAAGATTGCACAGAAACTACAGATTTAGCTGACATCTTCAGCAGATGTTAATAATGGCTTGACTTAAAAATGCCATTAGTGAACGATAATTTTTGCTCAATAACTGTCTAACTAATAATGATATAAACTTGATTACGAGTGCTTAGGGTCAGCTTTCAGGGTCAAAAAATAATTTTATGATGGTAACTTCATCATGAAACTACAGCTTATAGGTGTTACAGAAATATATGAACTACGTTAGTGGAGGTTTGCACTTTTCAAGTGCTGTTTAGTATTTTCTAAATGCTCTGCATAAACATTTGTCCATTCTTACTGAAGACTGTCCTGATTATATTTTCAAGGTCATAGTCTCTTGTGGTCATATTTTTCTTGCGAATGCCAACTTATGAATCCAGATTTCATAAGAATGCTTGACTAGATTTATGGAAGTCATAGATTGAAGATGAAAGACTGAAAGTCAAAGATTATCTGGCACCATTTTCATCATCTGCTTGGAAACATGAAAAATGCTTGATGTGATTTTATTTTTACATTTTGAACAAGTGTTTGCCGCAGGGATAAATCAGTAGGATTTTGGAAAAACAAGGTGAAATGTCCTTGGGCCTCATGATCATTTCCTGCTTGTTAACTTCACATGTCAAGAATTCTTTGAGGGATTCCCGTCAAACTTTGCAGAAATATCCTGTTGGACTTGACATGAGTTGATTGAATTTTGGAGGTATAGGTCAGAGACTTATTGGACCACAACTGTTCCATCTCATACCTCCTTGCATATAATTTGGCCTACCACGGGTACTGTGCCGACATTATCAGAGTTCTGATTATGTGATAATTATATGTGTTTAGGCTTACCCTCAGGCTGGCACATCACCCACTGCTTCATACAAACTCCATGTGGGATTTTCATAGAAACACGGAGAAGCTGAATGATCCAAACAGAGCTCCCATATTTCACCTCAGCTCACCTTCCTTTCAAACCACAGCAGCCGAACTCGAAGTAGAGACAGGCCTGTGATGACACTGGCATGATAACCAAAATAATGGACTTTCACCTCATCTGTGGGAATAAAATTTATTAAAGCTGTTACCAAAGGAGGAACAACCAAGAATTACTCAAAGTAAATGAATGAGGCAGAGCGAGCACAACTGCTGCGCTGCTTCACACCTTCTGTTGAAATAATCATGCAGAGATACGTGCACAGAGCCGTCATATGAGAGCCTGAGATCTCTTTTCCTTTTTCTGTTCATGCAGCGCTTGTGTGCATGTGCCGCCTACCATCAGGTCTGGCAGATGTTGAGCTGCTGGTGAAGACGATGGTCACCCAGCGTGATGTCAAGGTCATGTCAAGGACAGCTCGGAGGGGGATGTGAACACGCTGTGTGTCTGCGCTTGAATCTACTGAACAGGGAGCACTAGTGAAAACACTCCAAGCAGGTACACTGAATAATTTAAGGTCTCTCGTTTGACGTGATTAAAGGGATGGTTCTATCTATTGTGCTAATGTACAGCAAATTTAAGACAGCCTCAGTTAACCAAAGTGCTTGGCAGACAGGACATACATTTCAACTTCAGCAAGTACCAAATGTACAAGTAACAAGTAAAGATAATTCAACTTCTTTGAAAAGGCCAAAGCAAAAAAGGTAGGTCTTAACCTGAGATTTGTGTGAGTGTAAAGGGTGTGCGTCCCCTGGTTTGTTTAGCGTGGACCTGAAACTGAAAAGGCATCGTCACTTCCTCTAAATCCGAGGGATGACCCGAAGGGACTGATGCGAGGACCTGAGTGATCCTGCTGGAGTTTAAAGGGTTAAAAGGTCAGACAGGTAAAGGGGAGCTAAACCACAGAGTGACTTAAAATTAAGCATTCTGACTTAATTTGACACACCAGATGCACTGTTGAATATTTCTCTCTAGTCCATCAGGGAAAGAGCCCAAAGAAAGTGTTTGGGGATGGGCAGCACCTTTCAGGGCATAGCCGACAGGTGATTGGTTGAGCGTTCTGTAAATCAAGGGC
The DNA here is from genome assembly GCA_037902135.1 of Cetoscarus ocellatus. Taxonomy (NCBI): domain Eukaryota; kingdom Metazoa; phylum Chordata; class Actinopteri; order Labriformes; family Labridae; genus Cetoscarus; species Cetoscarus ocellatus. The sequence continues at coordinate 650,796 of JBAMNC010001229.1, forward strand.
TAATTAGATAATGTATTAGGCAGGTGAAACTGTGCTACAAAACCACTTTGAAAAGCATCTTCTTGTCAAATCATGTCAGAAGTTGAGTGAAAATATCCTTACTATAGAGAAGTTTGTAGTGTTGGTATTTGTTTTTTTATTTAATTAAGAAATTTGGTTCAGATCTTATAAGTAAATTCCTGCTACTGCATCTAGATTAGGATCATCACCAAAATCAAATCACTTCTTTCTCCTGGCATAATCAATGAGCCCTGAAAATTTCATCAAAGTCTGCGGAGGCCTTTTTTTAGCTATTGGCAATGTGGAAAACTTCCCTATCTTCCAAAGTTAAAATGACCTTAAAGAAGTTCCTAGATCCACGTTTCAGACCATCACCGAAACCTAATCACTTCTTTCTTGAGCCATGACCAAGATTCCCTGGAAATTTCAGCAAACTATGTTCAAAACTTCTTTTATCCCATTAAAAAAACACTCAAACAATTACTGGCGAAAATGTAACCCTGCTTAATGATATGGCGACTGCAACACATTAATGAACTTAATTTTCCTGTTGCATTCCACTTTGTTTTAATAGCACTTTAGCATGACCCAGAGGTGTATAGTTCAAGCATAAACAGTCCAACTTTCGTTTTACCAAATGCACTAATATCACTGCATCCCAAACAGTGATCAAATAAGCAATATTTAAAGCTGATCAGGAGTGTTACAGTGGTTTCATGCTGGATGTGTAAGGCCGGGATGAGGGATGTGTCTCCATGGAGGAGGCAAACTGAGCTTTAACTTTGAGAGCAAGTGCAACTCAACAGTGTCTATCTTTTCTGTGATTTATTCTACCATTGTGGACCTATGTTCTTGCTGCATTGAGGCAAATGTGGTTCTATTTTATATTTTTCTTTCTGTTTTGGCAGAGTGTGGCATGCAGCTTGTGGGAAAAGTAGACAAGCCTCCTATTCTCAAGATTTTTGGCGTGGAAGATGCACTTGAGGTTCATTCTCAAAGCTGTGATTTGATACATGCTTGCTGACATGCCAATAAAGTGCATCCAGACTTTTTGTACTTGGCCTCAGCATCATGGCAACAATATATTGCTGTACCCTTAGGCGGCCTAAGCCCTCCGCTCAAGCTCCACTCTGGCTGTCACATGTCCATGTGTCCTTGGGCAAGACACTTAACCCCAAGTTGCTCCCACTGCTGTGTCAATAGTGTATAAATGGGTATGAAAGGTATCAAGGTCTCATGCAGGTCATGGAAAGGTCTTTAACATGAAATCACATGTAATCTCCGTGTTTAAAGACGGACAACGCTGCAGTCTCCACAGCAGATCCCTGCATCTCCATCTGTGGCTCACACAGGCTGTTGTCTTCTTGCACACTCATGTGGACACCCAGATCCACACAGAGATAGCAAGGGCCTTGAGGGTTGTAGATCCATGTGGTGTAATAGTTGCAGACAATTGTTAAATGGATTTGAGGCTCAGTGCTCGAGTCTGTGTTTGCTTATCTGCAGTGTAGCATATGCTGCACACACACAAACACACTGTTCAGATAACTGAGACAATTAAAAAGATTCACTCTCCTTCTGCTGGAATTTCCAGAAATACAGCACCAAGTGTTACTACTACATGGAAAACAAGGAATGAGTCTTCTTATTGTTGTGTTTGAGGATGAACTGGAACAAGAAACTGGGGTTCAGATATGATCATTAAGATGGAATATTCTCGTAATTACAGGCAGATACAAGAACTTGACTGATACGATGGAAAATATACTCCTCAAAAACAGTTTGCAACCATTATATCTGTTGATTATTTCCCCACTTTAATAATACCAATTGGTGCTGTATTTTAATCAGGAGAGCCTGATTAGTCACCTTTACAGCGGGGTTCAACTTATAAGAATTGTGCATCTGTGGAATGATTAAAATGGCTGAAGGCGTGGGTAGTGCCCCAAAAACTGTGCCAAAATCCCCTGCAATATTCTCCTGTCGGTGTTCAGTCTTCAAGTGCTGCCAGACCTGATTTGCACCTACTTGACAATATTTGTGTGCATGCATCAAGCATCAGCATGCCTCGTTTGTCCATTCCGGATAAGGCCAGTGCAATAGGGCAAGACAGCACTTCAAGAAGATTGCTTCCATACCTGCAGGCTTTCTTTCAGAGATCTGTTTTTGGTAGTGTTGTGCAAATCTTGCCTGCAAATCTCTCGCAGCCTGGCAGAACTTGAAGCTTAATAAATTAGCATCATTGTACAAGTTTTTATTAATGAGGCAGCTGATTGATTAATGAACCATCATTAATTTATAGAGAAGGGTAGGGAGTACATAAGTTAACACTTTTGACCACTCCTTTTCGAATATGTAACTCAAAGCATGAATTGTTTAGCATTTTTTATGCTAAGCTTACTTTTTGGTTTCGTTTTCTACATTTATGTTCATTTGTAGTTGTATTTTCTTTTTTTCTTTGCTCCTTTTCTTAAAATAAAATAAATCTATTCACACATTCATTCATTAGTTCAAGCTCAGAACAAGACTAGATACCAACAGGAGAATATTGGGTAACACTTTATTTGGCGAGTAGTTAGCAATTTAAGTTTGTCGTGTCTTTGGTGAATATAACCAATGTGTCTCCACTGGACAGAGTATTGACGCAGCAAATCCACATTTTGTTGGAGGAGCGATAACAAACCTAGCACAGTTAGCAGCACAGATTTATCTTTATCTACCACACTACCACACTGTCACCATACTGTGCATGGGTCCCCGTTTTCCCAAGAAATGGCAATTCCTGTTTACACGGAGACGAAAATGAAAACATTTTTAAAACTTTTCACTCTGGACCTTCAAAAGTTTGCAGATTCAGGCACTCCAGGCACTTTTTCTTGTGTAAACAGAAGGTGCAAACGCAACAAAAACTCGCCGTTTTCAGCCATTTCAGCCTCGCTCTTTCTAGTGACGGTCCCAACTATTGTTTTTTCTCAGCATTATGATTCTTAACAACAGTAGAAAAGGAGGCCTAAGTTTACAAAAGATCAACAAATTCATCAAAAAGATGCAGCAATTCAAAGTATGTTCTATTAAACTATTAATGATGGAGTAAAGGGTGAAAAAGGCAGCAGTGATACAAGATAAACTTGATCAGTTAATTTTACTCTACCTGTCCAAAGTCTGAGATGCTGAAATATGTATTGTATGGATTGTTACAGAGGGTCTCTGTGCTGTCATAACAGCCAGCTTGAGACGCCCTTATGAAAGGAAAAAATCAATACAGCCAGCAAGGACGCACAAACTAGTGCATTTGTTGTACACTCCCACAAACTCTGCAATAATACATACCTCTCTGACTCTCCGTGTGTCTCCTCGCTGTGATTTGATCACAGGAAGACCACCACATCCATCTCTGTCTCCTGCTGACGGCCATGTTAATGGCACAAACACACATAAGCACACAAATATCTAAAGAAAGCATAATCTGTCTCACTTTTTCCATTTCATACGCCATCTATCTTCACGCAGCTCGTACAAACACGCTCATGCTCATAGATTAAAGGGTCAGACTGTGGGCACTGTGCATCCTGCTGTCTGACCCTCGAAGAGACAGATCAGAATCTAAACCACTTTAAATTACTGCTGACTCCCAAAGGACACGTCCTGTGGACCTTTTATTCCATTCTGGGTGTTTGTCCGAGGTTAGTCCTTCTTCACAGAAAGTTTGAATCATGTAAACTGGAGGGCAACATTACTCAGTAAAGAAAAGCGCATACATCGATGAAGATTTGTATTCTTCGACAGACAAATCACGTTGTTTCAATCAGTGGCCATTTTAAGACCATAGGAATGCTTTTGGGAGATTATTCCAGGTAAAGCACAAGTATGATGAAATTCACTTAAAGCTTGTGGTACACAGAAGTTTGGAGTGTGTCAGTCTGCTATACAAAATAAAATACATGTTTAAAAACTGAGGACACTAATTGTTGAAGCTTTAAAGGTGGATTTATTTCTCATTCTCACTTGATAAATGACCTGTTTCTCAACAGTCTGGGGCCTCCGTTGTTGTTTTTTGTGCTTCATAATGGGAGGCAGGTCTGGACTGCAGGCAGGCCAGACTAGTACCAGTACTCCTTTACTTCGAAGCCACGCTGTTGTAACATGAGCAGAATGTGTCTTGGCATTGTCATATTGTGAAATATGCCTGGTTGGCAACATATATCTCTCCAAAACCTGCATGTACCTTTCAGCATTAATGGAGCCTTCACAGATGTGCAAGTTACCCATGCCATAGGCACTAACACCCCCCCATCCCATCACAGATGCTAGTTTTGACCTTTGCCCTGATAACAGTCTGGATGGTCCTCTTCCTCTTTAGTCCTGAGGACACCACGTCCATGATGTCCAAAAACAGTCTGAAATGTGGACTCAGACCACAGCAGACTTTTCCACTTTGCCTCAGTCCATCTCAGATGAGCTCGAGCCCAGACATGCCGGCGGTGTTTCCGGGTGTTGTTGATATATGGCTTTGTCTTTGCATGGTAGGGTTTGACCTTGACCTTGTAGATGTAGAGATGAACTGTGTTAACTGACAATGGTTTTCTGAAGAGTTCCTGAGCCCACGTGGTGATATCCTTTACAGAATGATGCTGCTTTATAATGCAGTGCTGCCTGAGGCATTGAAGGTCACAGGCATTCAGTGCTGATTACAGCATGTGTTAGATTTTTCTGGATTCTCTGAATCTCTTGATGATATTATGGACTGTTGATGATGAAATCCCTAAATCCTCCGATTGTATGATGAGTAATGTTCTTAAACTGTTGGACTTCGCTCCAGCCTTGTTTGTGAATGACTGAGCCTTTCGTGGATGCTCCTTTACTCACTTATTTCCAATGAACCTGTTCACCTGTGCAATGATCCAAACAGGTTTTTTTGAGCAATGGGACACAATGTCCCATTTCTATCACATACTTGGAAATAAAATATATTCAGGAGCATCAAAATATTGATTTATGGAGAACTTTTTTAAGTCACAGTGAGCCAACGTCTACTGAGCTACTAAAACAACTGAAACTTTCACTCGGTCTGTGAGTGCTGGACGCTTACACAATGCTTACAATCAGATGTTTAGGTCCTTTAGAAGTTTAGTGAGGGCCCTGAATAATCACTGGCAGATGCTGAGTTGACAAACATGCTTCTGTGAGCACCATATGACAACAATGAAATCCCCTCATTTCTGATTCTCTTGCAGCGTCGGCCTCATTTCCCTTCTGCTCACCATCGGCCTCTTGTTTGTCTGCAGGTGTGGTGACAGCAGCTGGCAGATGACACCGGAATCTGGTCAGAGGCTTGGTGGATGTTGGCATGCTGGCGTTTGTTATGGCATTATTTTGAGCAGTGTGACAATTTTGCAATTTAATTACTAATGAAAATATAAATAATAAAAAAGCTTCTGTCAGCACTGCATGCCTTTTCTACAGTGTTGCATAGGCTGACACGTACATCTATGTACTTTAAACATTTTTCTTCAAGTCTAGTTTTAGCTGAAAATAAAACCAACTAAGCATTTGATCTCTTGAGGCTGCAAGTCGTCTTTTACACATTTTTCTCACAGATTATTCAACTGCAAGTCCCTTTTTCTTCAGTATTTGGGATCATTTCTTTGCCCCTGCATCAAGTCTCAAGGTGTTTTCGTACAAGCCTACTTACTCTTAGTCCATTTCTTTGTCCACCTAAACCTCCATCCATCTATCATCTAAACTGCTGACCCTTTTCCAGGTAAAGGAGGGCTGGAGCCTATCCAAGCTGACACTGGGTGAGAGGCGGGGTACACCCTGAACCGGTCACCAGCCAATCACAGAGCCACATAGAGAGACTTACAACCATTCATTCTCACACTTATACCTAAAGGCAATTTGGAGTTGCTAGTATTAGTTGTTAATTTTGACAGCACTTTTTAATTTAGTTTTAGTCTTTTGCCTAAAATATATTTTAGTTTTAGTCATAATTTTGTCATCTAAATTGTTTTAATTTTAGTCTAGTTTTAGTTTAGTTTTAATTTCACAACAATTTTAGTCGACAAAATCTACTGTAAATTTAGTCGACTAAAATATGAAGTGTAAAGTGTAAGGCATTTTTAATGTTTCCTTGAATTTCTGAAGTCATGTTTTACACTTGGATCCCGCCACCATTAAGCTGAGGCAGTTGTGATTGGATGTCCCTCTTAACTCATCCAACCTTTCCACACAACCAAAGTAGCTGTGATTGGATACATTCCTAACTCGTCCCTACTGTCTACATGACCAAATTAGGTCTGATTGGATTAAGTCTCAGTCAAACATTTTAGTCTAGTTTTTATCTGTTGATGAAAATGTCAGTTAATTTAGTTTGAGTTTTTGTCCACATGCACTTGTTTTGTTTTAGTTACAGTCTAGTTTTTGTCAGGAGGAAAAAGGTTGTTGACGAAAACTAGTCAACAAAATTAACACTGATGAGCATGTTTTTGGTCTGTGGGGAAAAGCTAGAGTGCCCAGAGAGAACCCACACAGGCAGGAGGAGAACATGCAAACTCCTCGTGGGAGTGTCGTATCTGCTGGGCCACCATGCTTCCCATATCTCAAACATGCTTCGAGAAATTTTCCTTGAATGTTCCTCAGTTGTTTCATCCAACTCGTTGATAAAGTGGATTTTGAACTTTGAACTCCTTCATTTTTGGGTTGCATGTTCACTGCTTGCTCAATTGCACTACCACAAAAACCACAGGAACTTTTCTTCTCGACCCACTTTTGGGCTTTCAGTGTCTGACACTTGCATATATCTTGGCTGCGTATAATAACCAGAGGGTTGTTTAGGTTTGGATCATCTTAAAGTGAGTTAACAGCTCTTGGGAAATCTACAAATTTAATCTTGGCATTGCTCTTTAAAGAAATGTGTATTTCTGCTTCCTGGTTTGGCATAAACTCAGTCCCTGATCCCCCTGATTCTGTTTAATGTCATCATCAAAAGTTGGCATTGAACCCAGTCTGGTCCTGCTTTTGTCCTTTGCCAAATCTTTGATGTGCTTTTATAGTGAATAATACAATTACGCTTTTAAACTGCACTTCATAAACCAGAATAATAACCCAGGCCTTTATTGTCTCCCTGATGCTCACAATAAAGAAGAATCATCTCCAGAACATCCAGAGCCCACCACAGCACCTGTCTCAGCACCTGTCCTATAGGACGCCAGCGGACACAGCTGAATGTGAACAGAAGCGTTCTGATGAAATGTGAGCAGCACAACATTAGCAACAATTAAACAAACAACTTTACTGTTGTAGAATAAACTGCAAAGATTAGAATTATAGAAGAAAACAAGAGACAAAGACTTTGGAAATGGTTCCTTACAGCATGTAATATGGTCTTAATCTTTTGTTTTGTCACTTTGAATGCCTTTGCTCTCGTTCTGATGCTCAGTTTGAACTTCAGCATACTTAAATGCATTTAATTGCCTCTATGGGATTGGTTGATTAGCTTTTTGCATTGGACAGTTGTATTTAATTAAGTTCCCGTGGTTCTGCTCACTTCTTACTCTGCGTCCCTCCCTTTCCTCTGATGCCCCAACAGGAGGTTGTTCTCTCCGACATGGAGGTTCTGTCTTTGCCAGTGTATGTTTGTTTGTCTGTTTGTTTGTTTGTTAGCAAGATTACGCAAAAACTACTGGATGGATTTTGCTGAAAGTTTCAGGAGATGTTTGTAATGGCCCAACTTAAAAGTGATTCGATTTTTGTGGTGATCCAGATAAGCGCCATTAGCGAACAATCGTTTTTGCTCAGTAACTGTCTAACTAATAATGACATCAACATGATTCTGAGTGCTAGGTGTGGGTTTTCAGGGTCAAGGAATCATATTATGATGGTAACTTTATCATGTGACTATTGCTTACTAGTGCTTCCTCGTTCAACACTCGTCTGGCTCTGGTCAAGATTTCTTGCCTGCCTAACAAAAGGTTTGAGAGCTGCATTAATGGTGGGTCCATGTTGGATCTGGATTAATGAAATGATAGACAAAGAAAAACAAAATAATGAAATAAACAAAGACTTTGGTCTAGACCAGAGGTCCCCAACCTCAGGATACTGACCCAGCTACCTGTCTCCCTAGTTGACATTGTTAATTAGCTGATAAAAAAAACCTTATATATTTAGACAGAAGCCAATTTTTCCCACACTGTAAGGATACAACAAACATATTTTCCCTGCATACAATCAGAAGGTGTCACATTTATGCAGTCAGCTTCAAGTGGACCCTCGGGTAACTACAGCTTTAGACGCCTCAGCATGGGCCTCTATTTACATGGCTTGAGGATGCCGCCTGCTGGTGGCCCATGGCTGCTTGCTCTGTGGTTGCTGTTGTTATAACAGTACAGTACAGAGTACCCACTAAACTATTCAACAACAGGATTTAATCAATATGATCAGACATGTCTCCAACTGAAAAAAACATGCCTGTTCACACCAGTTAACATAGCCACTAGTTGAACCATAACACCAGTCGGACATGGTGGTCGGAATAGAAAATAAACCTGCTTTTGCAAAGAAATTGGAAAAAAAATGCATGTTATGTACATAGTTACAAGATAGAAAACAGTGTTTAACAGTACATTTTTGTGTTTTCAAGGACAAAGATACTTTCAAATGGAGGAGGAAAAACTCTGTTTTGAGAAAATTGAAAGACCTCTCACTAACTCAAACACCTTTGGAGCAAATACTGTTCAGCACTGATTAAGAAAATAAACTTAAGGGATAAAACTAATGCTCATGTCTTTTCCTTCCTTCCCTGAGAACAACCAGATACCCTGGTGCAAAAACAACTAATTTCTACTTATATTGCGCAGATAAAGACTTTGAACCTGCATATTATAACTATATTTGTCGTTACTGTTGGTTTTGTACTCCCCTCATGATTAAAAGTCAAGGCTCAGCTACATATTTATGTCAAAGACAACATCATGGAAGCACTAATGCAGAAATGTTTATTAAAAGGACCCCTTCACATAAGTGAATTAGTTAATTTACTTCTGTCAAACATCAGACCAACAAAACCTCTTACATGTCCTTCTGCACACAACCGCATCTACACACAAGCATGCAAAAGACCATTTGTCATGATGGCAGCTTATATTTCATGCATGGAGCTGTCTGACACTTCTTTGCATGGTTAGGGAGCCACTTCCTCCCTCGAACACAGCGCAGGTATTACGGAGTATTTACTGTACAGCAGCATGGCAGTGTAACTCAAGTGGGATGTCCATTAGAGCAGAGGACGGATCTTTTCACAGTATAAGTCATAGTAATGAACTCCAGCAGAACTCCCCGCAGTCCCATACATCAGCACACTCAGCAGAGTTTCAATGCTCAGAGACGAAGTACAGCTGTAAAACCAGAACGTCTGTGTAAAGGAATGAATCTAGAGAGCTCTCTTTAGCTTCATTATGAGAGGAAGGACGTTTTTGAGGGGAATATCTCACAGCAGAAACAGTCTAATATTAATGATCTAAAGCAGCAGCCCTGCTGTCCATATTACACCAATAAGAATAAAAAACATGCTTTTATTGAGCTAGCTGAGAAATTCCTTATAACTAACCCTTGTTTGCATGAGTAAATGAGTCAACGTAAGAAATAATTTTTTGTCAGGACAACCTGGGCCATTAGGATATTTATACTGTAATGTGTGAGACTGAAGTATTAAAAGTTTTATGAAACAAAACAAAACCTCTATAAAGAGAAGTTTGTCTCTTTGTTATGCAATCTAAAAGAAGGAATCTGAAATAAAATAAACATTTTATGTGTCCAAAAAAAGCTGACGAACAAATGAAATATATTTATTCACTCATTTATCAAAACTGTATCTTTACAAACCCATAAGTTTTGTTCACAAAAACAAAAATCATTCCAATGAACCACATATTTTGTTTGCATATCCAGGGTTTTTTTGCATTTTCAACTTGAATCTCGTGGGCGGGACCTCCAAAAAAATCAGAGAGACGGTGTGACATCTTCTGCCTCAGAAGTTAGTGTCCTGCTAATTATTTTTTGATTTTAGGTATCAAAGTTTTGTTTGCAAAAAATTTATTTGATTTAAATTCAATATTTTGATTGCATAAGAACACACATTTCTCTCCACAAAAGTCAAACCTGAATTTAATTTCAAAAAAACGTTTACAAATCGCAAACTGAACAATGATGAACAAGCTTTTTCACATCTAAATATGGTTCCTTTAAGCCTTGACTATTAAGAGAAAGAATACAAGTATGCTATAAGAATTACAGCAAAAGTATTTATTTACTCACAGTTACTTCTGTAGGTGTTTTTTTTCTTTATATAGAACTTTGTTCCACTCCTTGAGGCAGTTTTTGTACCAAAAGTTACAAAGGGCCACATTACCTCACATTTAATTGTTTAGATAACTATTTTGTTTCTTGTTGACTTTTGGCTACTTCTGATTGGACATTTCCATCACTAAAATAAGATTGGGTACATCCAATTGATCTAAAGACTGACAGGAAACTGTCCTTTCAATAAAGGTCAATATAGAGTTCTCATCACAACAATGGTACCTGTTTTTTAACAAAGAAAAATGTGATTAAAAACAAACAAAAAAAAAAAAAACATTACCACTCGATCACTGTGGATCCACATACGGAATGTTTAGGGAAAAAAACAAAGGTAGAGAAAGGTAAAATGTGGTCCCTCCTAGATTGACAACATAAGGAGATTTCATATGCGGTTGTCTACATGAAGATCCATTTTAGAATTACAGAGATCTAAATAAGCAATGTAAGTGTTGCCGCCTGGGTGCACTGGTGATCCCATGGAGTCTGGACGGTTAAAGAGCTTTTCGATAAGATGTAGATCACCAGTCCTTGTCCTCTTTTGTACCACAGCTTGGTTTTGGTTTCATGTAATAAAATGCAGAGACGGGTACTCGAGCTTGAGACTCGCTTTGCATGCAAGTCAAAGGCAGAGCTGACTCAAGACTTGACTCGGACTTGCCCCTCCAAGGCTTTGGACTGAAGTCAGACTTGAGGTTTGAGACTCACACCCAGTCCTTTTATTTAGTATTTTTGCTTAGTTGCAAATACAAGCGACTGCATCAAATCCTCATCTGTTATGAACTCCAAACTGCGATATCCAAGCACAGCACCTGCACCTGTTCTGTCCTGAGTCACATTATATCTATATCAGCGATCTTCAGCATTATTTACTCGTTGAGAGAGGCACTTGAGTTCCTTAAACAAACAAAGTGGGAGTATGGTGGAAGCATTTGGTATGAGAAACAAATAATTTTCTTGCAGGTAATTGTGACCAACGAACTTCAATAATTATGATTGTTATAGATGGTACTGCCTGATTTGTAATTCCACGATCACAGTGTTAAGTCCCATTTAGTGTCAGGAATCATTCTGAGCTTAGACATGCTAACTGATTAGCCTGCTCATGAGCTGAAGGTATAGAAGGACATGCTGCTTCAGAGATGTGGGCGAGAGAAAAAGGTTGATCAGATGGTAGACAGGAGGGCTAAAAAGAGGGAACAAAACTGATCATGGTGGATTAATTGCAGTGAAATATATGACGATTATCGTCAAACACATTTTAATGCTCAACAGGCAGCTCTGTGTTTATCCAGATTCATAGACTCTCCTCTGAATTGCACACAAGTACCAGGAAAGAGGACGGGGAGAGGAAAAGACAAACATGGGAAAAACATGGGGAAAAAAAAAAAATGAATGAATAAAACAAAAGAACTGGGGGAGAAGCAGGAAGAAGTCGACACATTGTTAGGGAGCTGAATGAAGAATGAAGGGACAGAAATGGAAATTGGGCACGATTGAAATTCTACTGCAGCGGTCCATCACAGCCTGGATTGGACACGGTCCACTCAGTCCTAACCCCAGTATTTCCAAAGGGAGTGAGACAATGAGTTTAAGCCTTTCTTACACTTAACATCTCCCCCTGATGCCACGGCTCTTCTACACTTCAAGTCTCTTTTTCTGTATATATATATTCACTAAATTTGTGCTGAGCTGCAAACAATGGCAGCAGTGCCCCATCCTGCCTTTATCCAGCATTCATATGGAGGTGGTGGCCATGTTTGCATTCCCAGAGGTGCGCTAACATGGTGGTCTGCCATGGTGAAAGTGCCACTGGGCAACGTTATTATAGATGTATTAGTGAAAACTCCAGTTTGACTTTGATGGAAACTGACTTAGTAATATGGCTCCTCTTTAAAGTCTTAATTACAATTAAATTACACAGTTATAACTTGTTATTTAAAAAAGGACTTTGTTATTAACTACTATTGGCCAAGGGAAGATGGGCATTATTAAAAACCAAAATAATGTGCACCGGTTGAGGATTTTAAAAAATGTACACACCAGTGACACAATGTCGCCAAGCGAAATTGAGGGTTTAATTTTATTGGACCAATTGTTCTTAAAGGGATGGATCAGTTTATTTCAAGAATAGTTGCTCGAGGCCCATGGCCCTGATTGCCTCTGAAGCAACTGGCCAGCTTTGTCCCTCAGGAAAGACACGTACCAACACAAGGTGATCTGTAGCAGTACATAGTGCCAAAGCCTCAAAATTGCAAATTAAGGGTTACTCAAAGCGACAAATGAACAGTTTTGACTGAAGTGACAATGCTGTTAGTCTTGTTTACAAAAAGATATTTTTATGAACCTAAGTACACAGAAGAACGTCAGCAGATGTTGTCAATTTGATGACTACAGATTTTGATGAAATTTTCAGGAGATGTTGGTAATGGTCCAACATAAAAATAATTAGATTTTGGTGGTGATTCAGATAAGTGCCATTAGCAAACGATCCTTTTTGCTCAATAACTGTCTACCTAACAGTGATATCAACATGGTTCCGAGTGCCAGGTGTGGGATTTCAGGGTAGAGGAATTATATTATGATGGTAACTTTATCATGTAACTATTGCTTATTAATGTAACAGCATGTGAGCTACCTTGGTGGAGGTTTTGCGCCCTTGAGTGCTATCTAGTTTGTACAATGGGCATTGCAAACATGATTGCAGGTGGGTGAGTTCTGATTTTAACATTTAAAACAAGCCAAAGTTTTCCATGGCCCACATTGTGCAAGGAAACACTGTGAAATCAGAATTTCTTTTGCCTGTTTTTACAACCTGGATAAATACAGGAGCGACCTATCTTTGTAGTATCCATGGAGTTAGTCAGTTTGTTGACAGGGACTGCTACCTGACCCCCGCTGCAGCACTCAGACCTCAGCGGTGTTGTTGGCAGAACAACACGTAGCCCATATGTTGCAGCACAAAATAGTTCCAAACACAGGAGCTTTGTCAAGGAAACGTGAAAAAGCTTACCCTAGCTCCCTGTCAAGCCAATGTTGTTTTTTGTGTGGTCTTAATCTAAAAGTGGGGTAATTACGAGACTTTTTGGTGGCACCATTGACCATTATACATCATCCAGCCTTGTTATCTCCTCTCAGGGACAACGCTGAGGGGCGCTTTAGTGCCAGTCATACTTACTCGTGCCATAGGTCTCAAGCAACCCCACTCCAGAAACCCTGAACTATCTCTTTGAGTTTCCTGTCCAGAAAACCGACATCTGCCCAAGGGACACACTCGCTGTTGGCATGTACATCACAATCAGGTCAAAACACTGGACACTTGATTGAGTGTTTGTTTCACAGCAGCCCTTTTTATTGGACCAAAGTCTTAAAATACATGTTAAGATGCTGTTTGGAAGAAGATAGTGTTGAAGCTGCAGTATGATGATGGCAACCCTCCCAAGTTCTCCATTACAGATCCTAATGCACCATGTAGTTTCTTTTTGGTGAAGATGAGCAATGGGTTGTATCCTCTTGTGTGAAGTCTTATATCAAAAGAATGTACACAATATACTAAAAATCGTGTTACTCTCAATGTGAAGAGAAAAGCGCACCAAAAATTCAGCATTTATTTGCATCCATTATAGACTATTGATGGCCCAGTGGATGAGGTTTTTGATAATCAGGGAGTGATCCTCAATTTGGTTTAACTTTATGTCATTTGTTAAAGTAGTACTTGAGTGTCATGCTGTACTCACTCATAGAGCATCAGCTGTGAAGCGAATTTCTCTTAACACCAGGACATCCATGTGACAAGCTTTTCCTACTCAAAAAACAGGGACATGCACAAAGAGCCCTTCCATCCCAACACATATGTACGTCATTACCATACTGTAAACATCATCTCTGGCATCCTGGAACCAATCTGCAGATGTTGTTTTCACCTCCGTGTCCAACAAAGTAATTATACAGTCCACATGATTGTACACACACGCCTTTATTTTCCCACCTGTCCTACATGCACGTTTGAGTGAATTCACCAGAGGAGGCTGCACTCGGCACAGAAGATAACCCAGATCCTGCTGAGGTGTTTATCAAAGAAACACACAGAGAAGCTGAAACTGGGCTGCAAACAAGGACACAGTCACACAAACAAATACAAACAATCACACACCGACACATGTGCTGTGGTGTTAATGTAAACAGTGGGAAAATCCTGCAGCGGTGTTTCAGAGGGAGGCACAGTAGGAATATTTATGATAGATTTCTGCATCGCGCGCTTGTAGAGGCGGATGTGCCTCCACAGCTGTTGTATATAAATAAAATTAAGGGGGGTGGACTGTGAGGTCGGGGGGTTAGGGTTACGCTCAAGCAGGGTCGGCCCTACCCAATGTGGCGCCCTAGGTGAGATTTTATATGGCGCCCCCCTCCGTTGGCAATTTACACATGCTTACAAAAGAAATCAAATAGCATTGTTTTTACCATTGTCTTTAATTTATAAGATTACATGTCAGCCAATTTACATGCTTAACAAATTACAAATAAATATAAAAAATCTGAAATGCATTATAAATACCCTTTCTGCGAAGTATAATCATGTAAATAAGTGAATAAATAACAATAACTTAATAGTTATTATCATTTGTAGTGATATTAACTGGGCTTTGCTATACATTTAAATCAATGTATGCTTTTCCATTTTAAGAGCCAATAGTTATAACTAGTAGTAGTATAATTATATTGAGGGTGAATTTTTCCCTGATTTTGTGGCGCCCCCTGGAGGCCCTGGTGTCCTTAGCATTTGTCTAAATTGCCTAATGGGCCAGCCGGTCCTGGGACCAAGACCCAAATGGTTAGGTGTAGGGTGGGAGGGGGAGGATAAACTAGCAGTGCAGATGTGGGTTTGCCCCATGCTGTGACACCTGTTCTCAAATACTGAACTGGTATCACAGCACCCAGCTTCACATACAAACTTTTAACTAAATGCAAATTAAATCCCAAGAGCAACATCACAATCTGTGATGACAAAATCTGAGGATCTGCTGGGGGCAAAAGGTCTTTAGTCATGATGGAGTTTTAATGATGAAGACTGAAATGGAGTTCATAAGGAAACTGAAATCAAACATATCATTATGATGTGTTAGTCTATTTAAGAATTCAATCAGGAAGACTTTGAACTCAGCTAAAATTAACAAAACACATCAAGTGACAACAGTGAAATACTCTGTAAGGCCTCAGAATTACAGTTACAATAACAGCAATGTTCCCATTCTGACAAACACACACAGACAAATGAGTGAACCATTTTTTAAGCTCCAACATGACCAAACCTGAGCTGAATATGCAAAAATGAAATGCCTTGCCCTTAGTCTGGAGCAAAGGAGCAGGCCTGAGGTGTGAAAGCACCTTAAATGTCTTCACTGTGGGAGCCATCATTTTCGTTTAAGTCGAGTTCAGAGAGTTTAACTAATGTACAGCAGTTCCTTAATGATAGATAAAACTGAATTTTTACAGCTCAAGTGTAGGTTTTTCGTCTATCCATGATTTCTCATAGGAACTGGTCATTGATACCATAGTTTAAGGGTACACAACAAGGTTCCTGTGAGCACCTGGTAGTCCACAGGGAGCCGATGAAGCACCCTTAGGGACATAATAAAAATTACACGTGATAGAACTTGAAATAAAAAAAAGTTTTTTCATTGCAGTATTATGTTTTGCTAATAAATCACACTAAATAAATACAAAAATAACAAATGTAACATGTGCACCACCTATTTTTCCCTTAACTTTGGCCTGCATGGGGTCAAAGGTTACGTTGATGCTGACAGCACACCTCTATCACCAGCCAGAGCCCTTACATTTTTACTCATAAAAAAATCACAAAACTGTGACTGTTGTGCATAGCAAAGTTTAACAAAGACATAGATCATTTAAGATGCATGTAAGTATAATGTTCTCATATTTCTTTATAATCTGTGATAAGTTATTGTTAAAAAACATTCAAAAGTAAACATACAGTGTCAGATGTAGCCTATTAAGTGCAAATTTATGTAACTTAAGAACATTGAATCAAACAAGTAGCCCTCCATAATACTCTTCATCTTTGGAGTAGCTCTCAGGCTCAAAAAGTTTGGTGACCCCTGCCGTAGTTGGCACCTTTTTTTGCCATGTTGTTGTATCAGCTGTTTTGTTTGTAATGTTCAAGTTTTGCAACAATAAGTCACGGGTGTTTGCTGTTGGCGTTTTTGGGTCTGATGCAGTGTACGCAGTTAAATGTAATGTCCAAAAGGATTTTGAGGTCAGTTTTCATAACATTGCACAGCAGCTGGATCTGCCTGGATCAGTTTCGGTGATCAGGCAGATCCATCTTGCCAAGCTCCACTCTACAATGATCGAGAGTGGCCCAAAGCGGGACAGCCCAGTCAGCCCCCTTAACAGGAACAGGGACGAGCTACAAGCAAGATGACAGCCGAAGTGACTGCTCATACAGCGATTAAACCAGACTCGGAAAGCGCAAAGCTGTGCCAAGGTAGCTCACATATTGCTGTTACATCTATAAGCAATAGTTCATGATAAAGTCACCATCATAAAATAATTCCTTGACCCTGAAACTGACACCTAGCACTCAGAATCATGTTGATATCATTATTAGTTAGACAGTTATTCAGCAAAACTGATTGTTCGTTAATGGTGGTTATCTGGATCACCAACAAAATCTAATCATTTTTAAGTTGGGCCATCACCAACATCTTCTGAAACTTTCAGCAAAATCTGTCCAGTAATTTTTGCGTAATCTTGCTTACAAACAAACAAACAAACAGACATATGCTGGCAAAAACATAACCTCCTTGCAGAGGTAAATATCACTGACCTCAGTAAAGATATATAAAACTTTAATGGACAGCAGTATCTTCACTAAGGTTTGACTGAAAAGTGGAACTGAAACTCCAGCCCTTATTGATTCATCATATTCTGAAAACTTGGAGCCAGCTCTTCTACCCAAGCCAAGCCATGACTTTTACTGTTTACATGAGCCACTAGATCTCTGCCTGACCGTAAAGATCATTTAATTTAATCATCTAATTTATTCCTGCGTCGGTGTTATTACCGGACTGAACACACCGAGTCACACTCTAATAAAAAGTGTCACTGGAAGAGAGAGGAGGGGTATTGCTCACTTGTTTCATTAAAGCTATGACAAGGCAGATCATGTTAACAAACTGGACTGTCACGACCGCAAGATTTAATTTTGCAGATGTTACCATTTAACCTGCCCATCATCTAATGAGGCCAGGGCTCCGGACATTATGACAGGAGAGCAGGGCGATGAGGGACTCACAGACTGAATATGATAAACAAAAACAAGCACTGAAAGGGCCCTCTATCGACTATCAGAGGTGCAAAAATATAAGTCAACTTCATCCATCTGAAAATTCTCTTTAAAATGTTTATTTAAATCAGATATACCAAGTCTAAATGAACCTGAATCACCAAAGTGAGTGGATTTGTGTCCATAAATTGTCTGATATCACCATTTGTAGAGAACCTAAAGGGCCCATTTTTTTGTTTGTTTTTAATGCCCTTTACTAGATTTCATAAGTCTGCTCTACATAATGGAGAACTTCCATGCACAAGACAAAAAGCCATCAGCATCCTCCTTTAAACAGCACCATAGCTGACTGAAACAGCCCAACCAACCTACCACTGTGACATCAGGGGTTCAAGCCCAGTGCAGGGCAGGGAGTGAAAAATTAATAACATGTGCAGCTCTGAACTGACCAATTACCGCAGCGTTGACTAATCAACCAATTAAAATGGACTGAGATGACATGGAGAATGAGGCCTTAACGTGACAGGTGATCCAATAAAGTGCCAAAGAGAGAGAGAATACAGCTGGATCAGGGCTACTCATTATGCTAAATCAACAGGGTTTTTTGAACATTTGCGATCAAGAGCATAGATTGAATTAAATACATAAACTCATGGTAAGGCAAAATCTGGGCTGTAACACTGTCATCAGTCTGTTAACATTTGTTGAATAACCTTAACCGAAATCTTGGTGGGGCCCACAAAGGGTTAAAAAAATGGTCCATTTTGAAATCAAGCAACATTTAACTTTTTTGGAAAAAAAAAAAGAAAAAGAAAGAAATTACTTGCCGTTGGGGCTCCGGCCATTTTTGGAGACCTTGTTAGCAATTAGTTAGCAACTGTTGTTTTAAACCCACAACAGCAACATTCGATGCATTTTGTTATTTCCCAATCAACCAATTAAAACAGACTGGGCCCATGTGGAGAAGGAGGCCTTAAAGTGACAGGTACTCCAATGAAGTGCCTAAGACAGGGTTTGGCTGAGCAGAATAATTTCACTGGTTTGTTTTTGTCAGTCTGCGCCTCCCCTGAAGTCCTCTTACGCCCCCCAAATTCCTCTGGCATCGAGTATTTGAAAGTTTTCTGTGTTCATCTCATGTGAACTTGTGAGAGAAACAGTGTCAAAGATTAATGGTCTTGGACTTGGCTTTTGGCTCTGGACATTGCTGCTCTTCTCACACCCTCTTGTGGATCACTTCCACAGACACACATGCAGCCGGGCGACTCCATCAGGAGCCGTGGCCTCTTTTCAGCTTCTCAGCAGCCGTTATCTCAGCATCCACATGTTCTCTGTCTCCCCCTCTCGCTAGGATCATTGGCTGTCTGTCAAATGATACCAGACCCTGGGATCACACAAACACAGACAGAGAGGGACCACAGATAGCTGCAGTTCTTGTTAATCTGGAGTCAGTTCTCAGACTGTCAGTCCATTTACCGGGGCGGGGGGATGAGGGTGTAAGTGGCTGGGTGGACAGGGGACGGTTGGGTTGATGCACTTGTCACTCAGAAGTTAAATGTCTCCCAGACTGGTTGCTGACTGATAAAACAAAGGTTGGAGAACCGTCCTTCAGGTCTGGAATTCCAGGCTGACAAGCCCAGACCTGACTGACTGTGAACAGACTAGTTAAATATAGGTTAGGTATATCATGCTCGCTATTTTGTGTTAATCTGCTCAGAGAATGATGGAATAATTGACGACAAGTAAATAAAAAGGTACGCAGGAGTGTTATTATCGAAAACAAACCGTTTCTTAATTTTATTTATTCAAGTTTTGTGACAAAACGCTTTTTATTTCAAGCACGAATGTTTCTTTTAGCCTTGCTTTTTCCTCTTGTACTAGCCCGGACATGAAAATCAGAAATCTAAATTTGTGTTATTGTGCACAAACAAAATATCAAATTTAAAAACACTTTAGGCAGAGCTGGCCCCCAATGTAGCAACCTTGGTGAGATTTATATGCCCCCTGCCCCCGCCCCGCCATTGGCGATTCACACATGCTTGCCAAAGAAATCGAATAACATTGTTTTTACCACTGTCTTTACTTATAAGATAACATGTCACCCAATTTACATGCTGAACAAATTGCAAATAAAAGCAAAAAATCTGGCTTATATTTGTAATATTACATTTACATTCGAATCATTGTGAGCTTTTTTCATTTAAAAAACTTAATAGCAACAACTACTTTTAATATAATTATATTGAAGGTGAGGCCACAGTGCTATTAGCATTTGCCTATTTTGCCTAATGGGCCAGCCAGCTCTGTCTTTAGGCCTTATTCTGGCAGCATTATGGCCTGTTTCCACAGGGAGCCTGTTTCCCATTGGAAGAGCTCTCAGTTTCAGGGCGCTTCTTCATGATTCCAGGTAACGAGTTCACTTTCACATCTCTGGGTTACATCTGTTTGGCTGTTGAAATTGCTCCACGTGCATTGTATTTTCTTTAAATTACAGAAATATCATCCAGATAACATGAACACAGAGTCAAGAAATCACTACCACTGACAGAAGCTGAAGACTAGGAGAAAGTTCCCTTGTAGCATCACCTATGAATATGTCCAGTCTTCTTTCCACACTGACTTCTCAGGGATTCGGTGTAACTTTGGCTTACCAACACTGTGCTCTAATGTGTACTCTGGCTGCACAGACTTGGTCCTTCCCTGGAGGCAGCCTTTGGCCTCAGCTTTGAGCATGCATATTCTGAATGGTATAGCAATGAACAGAAAGAGGAAAGGAATTGTTCTGATGTTTGGGGGGTGCTGCAGACAGGCTTTGGTCATATTAATATCTATTATAATGTCAGCTGGGGCGGGCTTCTGCCCCCCCTTCGACCCATAAAGGGATAAGTGAATAGCTAATGGTGGATTATGCATAACGCAAATCAACCTTAAAAGAGTTGTTTATCAGGGATCCTCGTGATAAGTGTGCTGTATGCTCATTCAGACTGATCTCTCATTGCCCATCCAGGTATACAACATCAGTTGCCATGGTGATATACCTTAGGGGACAGTAAACTACTGTCACAGCCCTCAAAAATCTGTACTAACCCAGAAGCAACCTCGCTAATCCCAAATTCTAACTCAGCATGCAAGCCTCAGATTTTCAAGGAAGAATTTAAGGATTGGTAAACAACTTACTGGCACAGTTTACTTGAGAAGAAAAGCTCTGGCCAAAATGCTATTTCGGTTCTTTTGGTCCAAATTCTGATTGTTGTTGTATTTCTGTGTGTGTGTTTGTGTCCTGTGGGTGCCTTGTGATCGTCGTATCAAAGCCATTTCTGATCCTGAGCTTTTTCTGTTCTCCCCATCCGCTCTACTGGCACGGTCATCACACACAATGCAGCCAAGACGTTCAATTTTGGACAGACATTCACAACCGGCCTCCATATTGTGTTGATCCCACATGGAAGAAAGATGGCTGCCTCTTGTTTCTTGATTGAATGGACAAACAGAGATTGAGATCACATTGTAGCTCACGCTTCCCTCCAAATCAGCTCAACTGTTGGAAGTTAGCTTGAATTTAGAGCGTCTGTGTTCACAATCATAACCAACCCTTCAGCAGGACAGTAGCTTTCGTTGCTGAAAATAACTGTTAATCAGGAAAACTAAATGAAGGGAAACATATGAAGGATGAACTGTGCCCTTAAAAGCATTTAGGTGTGAAGCGCAGGAGTCTTCTTTCATTTTCATCTGGCCCATGTGTCATATGCTGTGTGCTCATGCCGTATAAGTAGAAAACTAGAAAAGCACTCAACCCCTGTAAAAAATACAATTCTGGATCACTAGATCCAGAACAGTGCCAGGATCCAGACCACATTTCTTTATTAACAACACTGAAAGCATCTCTTCATAGAAAGGTTTTCAGGCCACTTCCATCATGTTTTGGCGAGAGTTTGTTCTACGAAGTGGCTTATGTTTTGTACTTTACACCGCGGCAGTAGCACCCACCTGCTGAATTATCTGACTGGCCTGTAATGAATGTGATTGACAGAACAATTGTCCAATCACCTGCCAAATATGCTTTTGTAAGGTTCTGCACATTCCTAAGCACTTTCTATGCGCTCTTTCCCAGATCAGAATATCAAATTGAAGAACATACCCCACACTGCAAAAACTCATCTTCGCATTTGTCTAATTTCAAGTAAAAAATATCCACAATACTTACTCATATTCATTTGATGAGTCAAGATGGAAATCTTATCGACAAGGGATAAAAATAAGTAAAGCACTAATTAATGTAATTATCAGAAAATATCTACCAATGAAACAAGCAAAAAAAATTTCATGAGGGTGTTAAAATCAGGTTTAGAAACTTCTTAAGTTAGCACATCTTATTTCCAAGATATCGTACTAGTAAAATTTGTCTTGCCACATTGGCAGATAATTCAATTCAGGGTTCTTTTTTGTTTTACATTATGAAATAAGATGTGTAGCTGGACATGTCAGGCAATTCAGGCTCACAATATGTCTTTAGGATTGAAATTGGATCTATAAACTTCTTTAGATTTGAGTTCTTGCAGCACAAACCCCAGCCCACCACTTGCTTTTTCAACAAAAACAGCCACATAAACTCTGGCTGCTTTTACAATAAAATAAAACATATGGAATAAAAGGAGACGATCCCAGCAAAGAGCTGATATATTTCACTTTCATCCATCAAACTCTCTGTGAGCACCCTTCACACAACCCTCACAAAAAGAGGGCCTGAAAGATCAACATTTGGCTCGGTGTTTAACTTTGTCAAACTTTGTGTTTACTGATAAAAACAGGAGGAGCTATAGGGTTAAAAGAACAACAACAACTGTAGGGAAACAGAGTATTTGGACATTCAGCACCAACAACAACTCAAAGACAAGCGAAAACTTTCCCGGCAGTTCTGAAGTCTGTTTGGGTCTGTTTACCTGAACGCCATGGGGGTTTGGGAGGAATGGCACAAAAAGATACGAGGATCTCCTCTCTGAATCTGTGGACCTCCCTCCTCTTTCCACCCCCTCTTTCTTTTACTGATATTCACGGCTCTATATCTACCTCTGCCATTCTCCCACTGTGTTTACCTCCCATTCTGCTGCCCTGGTTTGTTGACGTTTTCTTTCTCTGTGTACAAATTTCTGTACAGTCCTCCAGCACCCATCGACTTATTATTTGTTCTGTGCTTCTCTGTAGTGGGTGTTAAGAAAATAAAGTTATGATGTGATTTAAGGCAATCTTTGGCTAATATTCTAACGATGAGACAGTGCTCATCTTTACAGAAAACACAGCCGGGAAACAGAGGCTTTGATAAAGGAGTTTTAACAACTTTGTTTATCTGCTTCTATTTGCTAAGATAAATTTCCCTTTTGCAAATTGTGATCTTTTTAGAAATAAGAACTGGCCTCCGAAGAGAACACTGGTACGTGGCCCCTGGCATAGGCAGTACAGGCAAATGTTGGGGGTCCCACCCATTCATTGGAGGCAACTCAGGCACCCCAAACCTGAAGATGAAAAGTTGAAGATGAAGGGATAAAACAAAACCCCAATTTCAATGAAGCTGGGATGTTGTGTACAACATAAATACAGACAGAATACAATGATTTGTGAATACTTTTTCACCTTTATTCAATCAAATACACCACAAAGGCAAAGTATTTAATCTTCAGACTGATAAACTTTATTGATTTTGTTAAAATATTCACTCATTTTGAATTTGGTACCAGCAATATTTTACAAAAACAGCTGGAACAGTGGCAACATAAGACTGAGAAAGACGAGGAATGCAACAACAAAAACCTGTTTGGAACATTTCACAGGTGAACAGGTTCATTAGAAACAGGTGAGTGTTATGACTGGCTTTAAAAGGATCATCCCTGAAAGGCTCAGTCATTCACAAACATCAAATAGTCAGTTTAGAAAACTGTTTCTCAATGTACAGCTGCAAGGAATTTGAGGATGTTGTCCCCTACAGTCCATAATACCATCAAAACATGCATGTAAGACAAGGCTGAAAACAAACACTGAATGCCCATGACCTCAGGCAGCACTACATCAAAAACCAACATCATTCTGTAAAAGTTATTACTACGTGGGCTCAGGAACACTTTGGAAAACTGTTGTCAGTTAACACAGCTAACACCCAACACCCAAAGTGGAAAAGTCTGCTGTGGTCTGAGTCCACATTTCAGGCTGTTTTTGGACATCATGGACGTGGTGTCCTCCGGGCTAAAGAGGAAAAGGACCATCCAGACTGTTATCAGAGCAAAGGTCAAAAGTCAGCATCTTGGATGGTATGGGGGTGTGTTAGTGCCCATGGCATGGGTAACTTGCACATCTGTGAAGTCGCCATTACTACATACAGGTTTTGGAGCAACTTATGCTGCCATCCAAGCGACGTCTTTATTTCAGCAAGACGATACCAAGACACATTCTGCACAAGTTACAGAGTAGAAGAGAGCAGGTGCTAGACTGACCTGCTGCAGTCCACACCTATCTCCTGTTGGAAATGTGAGGCGTATCGAGAAGCACAAAATACAAACACTGTGACCCCGGACTGTTGAGCAACTGAAGTTGTTCATCGAGCAATTAAGTGAAAGAATTTCACCCACAAAGTTTAAACAATTAGTGTCCTCGGTTCACAAACACTTATTGATTGTTGTTAAAAGAAAAGGTGATGTCACAGTGGTAAGCCTGCCTCTGCCCAGTGTTAATTTCGTAAATTAATTATTTTTGTTGTAGTTTTCGTCAACAACCTTTTTTCCCCTGACAAAAACTAGACTATAACTAAAACAAAACAAGTGCACATGGACTAAAACTAAATTAACTGACATTTTCGTCAACAGATAAAAACTACACTTAAATGTCTGATGGAGACTTAATCCAATCAGACCTAATTTGGTCATGTAGAAAGAGGGACAAGTTAGGAATATATCAGATCACAGCTACTTTGGTTGTGTGGAAGGTTGGATGAGCTAAGAGGGACATCCAATCACAACTGCCTTAGCTTGGTGGTGGCGGGGTCCAAGTGTAAAACGTGACTTCAGAAATTCAAGGAAACATTAAAAAATGCCTTACACTTTACACTTCATATTTTAGTCGACTAAATTTACAGTAGATTTCGTCGACTGAAATTAAGTAAAATTAAAACAATTTAGATGACTAAATCATGACTAAAACTAAAATATATTTTAGTCAAAAGACTAAAACTAAATGTAAAAAAATTGTCAAAATTAACACTGCCTCTGTCCCAGCTTTTTTGTAACATGTTCAAGGCATCAAATGCAAAATGAGTGAATATTTGGAAAAAAACAAAACATGAAGCTAATGGAATTGAAGTTCCTAACGAGAAAACCAGCATGGTGATGAATATTAGACCACTCCACATACAAATGGGACATGCAGACCAAAAGGTGGTTAAGGTCTCTCTGTTTAAAGTTAACACTGATTCTGAAGTTCTGACGACCAATCTCCAGAATATATGTGCTCAAAAATACAAACATGGCCGAGTCAAAAGTTCAAGCCTGTTGCTCCTCTGAAGTGTTTTTGTTCGTTCTTCTTGTCTGACTGGCTCTGAATGGGTTTGCTTACAGCAGCACGGTGTGTGTAAGCTTCTGTGATGAGGAGTTGAATGAGAGCAAGTGAGAGAGCGATAGACCAAAAATGGTGCAGAATAAAAGGTAAAACACAAACACACACAGATACAGAGATGCAGACTAGACAATAACAAGTCAGTGGCGTTCGGGACTCTTGTGGGAGACTCCATAATATGTTTTTGTTTTTTTTCTCCCATCCGCCTTCCGCTCATCTTTTCATCTCCCTCCTCTTTTCTTCCTCCACTAGAATCAGACTGCGGCCCCACAGTGGATATGAAACTGTCAACAACTTGTCATGGAGCCAAACACCTTTTGTTCTGCTGTCAGCACACTCGCACACACATAAGCTCCATCACACTCGCAGACTCAGAGAGCTCTTCTTCAAATTTATCTCCCAGTTCTACTCAAACAAATGAATCTAATACACCAGAGGAACAACCTGTTTGATGAATAATGAGTAACCAGCATGCATGTAGACACAGACAAGCTCCACTTTTCTGTCCAAAAACTTGAATTGGCCACTTTATTAGGTACAAATTGCCAGTATGAAGTACAGCCTCCTGTTTGTCTTCAGATCTCCTCAGATATTTTGGTCCATACTGACATGATGGCATCACACAGTTGCTGCAGATTTGTCAGCTGCTCATCCATGACGAGAGAATCTTACTCGGCGACATCCCTAAGGTGCTCAATTGGATTGAGATCTGGTGACTGTGAAGGCCACTGGAGTGCAGTGAACCTATCGTCATGTTCAAGAAACAAGTTTGAGATGATTTGAGCTTTGTGGGCAGGAGTCTCAGACGGTGAACCCATCATGATGGACAAGATCAGCAGCAATTCCCAGATAGACTGTGGGGTTTAAACCATGCTCAGGGGGGACTAAGGGGCCCAAAGTGTGCCAAGAAAAGGACCATCACACCACCACCACCAGCCTGAGCTGTTGATTTATGGATGGGTCCATGCTTTAATGTTGTTGTGCCAAATTCTGACCCTACCATCTGAATATCACAGTAGAAATCAAGACTCTTCAATCAGGTTGTTTGGGAGAGATGTGGGTGTTCCTTGTTTGGCATAGTTTGTTTAAATATACACAAACATAGCAATCGATCCTTGTTTCGGTTAAAACAAAACCCCTCAGATGCCGCCTGAAAAAGGCAACCAGTCTGATTACAAAGCACAACTTGATAATGTTTTGATCCCACAGAGTCACTTACACATACATAAAAATACAACAGGTCAACCATCTCTGACCATCTCAGGACTCAACAACATGGATCAAAAACTTGTTAAGTTCCCAGAATTTAGTCCAGCTAGATCAAGGAGGAGGTGTGTTATCAGCAGGTGGGACACGGCAGTTTGAGGCATTTTAGTCAATATCTTGCTTTCTATGGTAGAGCCAGGTTCAGAGCAAAAAGATGGTGGTTTATGTCACATTGTTTTGTTTTCGCTGGCGTATGTTTGTTTGTTTGTATGTTTGTTAGCATTGATGATATTTAATAATTCATATTAAATCAAAATAATAAATGATGTTCCCCAAACTTGTTGTGTTCATACAGTATAATAAGCCCCATGTATGTGCTGAGTTTGGTCTAGATCCTGGCTCTATTCTGGATCTGGTGGTCCAGAATTGTATCTTTTACAGGGGTTTTGGAACTGAGCTGCTTGGTGGAGGTCTGTGCCCTCTGAGTGTTATTCAAGTTAAACATGTGAGCGTAACATGAGTCATCTCTTATGTCTGCCCTGTGATTGTCCTGGTTACCAATCCTGGTTGTAATGATGCCTAATGATGCCAGAACTGGCTCCATCTCCTGCAACCCTGACATGGACGAGCAGTGTAGATAATGGATGGATGAAAATATCAATCAGACAGTTGTAGGATCAGTACTGATTTTGCTTTATTAAGTTTAATTCATCAGCCATGGGACCAATCACTTGATTAATGGGACCTAAATTATGAAATTTTGCAAGCAAGGAAGTTTCTGCTTCAGAAGAAAGTTATTTTGTAGCCACCGCTCGCCGCTGAAACAATGAGCCGTACTGCGCATGCGTGCGCAACCGAAAGAAACTTTTCAGTTCAGAGGTCAGCACAGTCACAAAAACATGGGTGGAGTGACACCGGATTGTCGTGGAGGAGTAGCGCGAGCGGACCATGATGAAATGTTGGTGAAACTAATGAGTTTTTGGACGATAAATGCAGTTTTAGGAGCGGCGCTACAGATGCCCCGTCTGCTACCATTTATACAGATGTCCGCCGCTCGATTTTGGATCTAAATATCTCCCGAAGCACTGTTTGGATCAGGAAAGCCTTCTGGGTGAGTATATTGTTCTACTTCATTCTATAAACTATGTGAAAGCTGTAGAAACCGAACTTATCCTTTAACAGAGATCGTACATCAACAATCAGGAGATAATGGTAGAGTGAGAACAGTATTGAGTCTTACTCTGCTTTAACAGTGAAACATGAGCAGCATAGTCATCTGTATTAGACACTAAAGTGCCCAAAAATGATGTCTCAGATAGAGTTAATGTTTTATTACAGTTTCATACAACAAGAACAGATAACCAGAGACTTAAGGGACTTGTACCTGAATAAAGAGACAGGGGAAATGTATAAAGAAGATCCTTGAATTTACTTAAAATAGTATTTCTTCTACTTGAAGTTGCCACAGCAAAAACGCATTCATAAGAAGTGCATTCATCCAATTTCAAATCAAAACATATCTGAAATACTTGTTCTAATCCACATTTATTTGACAAGGCCACAAAAACATCTTATCACAAAAGCCTGAAAGCTAAAATGAGGCATAGAATTGCCTGCATATGTATTTGAGAAAACAGTATATGCTGTTGACAGAAGCATAATTGCCTCCACCTAGGAGGTTATGTTTTATGCCGGCCTATGTTTGTTTGTTTTTTTGTTAACAAAAACTACTGGAGAGATTTAGCTGAAATTTTCAGGAGATGTTGGTAATGGCCCAACTTAAAAATGATTAGATTTTGGTGCTGATCCAGATAACCACCATCAGCGAATGATTGTTTTTGGTCAATAACTGTCTAACTAATAATGATATCAACATGATTCTGGGTGCTAAGTGTGGGTTTTAGGGTCAATAAATCATATTATGATGGCAGTGGCTGTCGCTCAGACTTTGATTGGTCAGTGGTGGAGTAGTGACACAGACGAGAACGGCCCTGTTCCAAAAGTTGGACTGATTTTAACTCAAAGTGCTGAGGTGACAAGAATCAGCTGATGAGTGTTTCCAGCTCAGGGCCCTGAGAATACTGGACTTTATTGGTTTTGAATTGAACAAAAGCTCTTCTGCACAACAAGGCTCTTTGGTTGCACATGGTTGCAGATGGGGCCAAGAGCTTCTTGCAATGTACTTAATTTTGATTAAAAATAAAATGTTCTGTGCTAAAGTTAAATGCTCCAGAATGAGACAACACCAAAGCACCTCACTTACTCAGCAACTCTTGCCTTTAAACAAAACCTTCTCCACCTTTACCCTTCTGCCCGCCCTTCTTTTTTCTTTTTTTTTTGTCTCACCTCACGTCCTCCATCTTCTTTGGCCTCCAGCTCATCCCAACTCTTGCCCCGACCACACTCTGCTCTCTTTACTCGTCTTTTTCCACCTGCTCTCTGTCTGCTTCAATCCTGTCGTCTTCTATTCTTATCTCGTCCCATCTCCTCCTCGCTCCATTCTCTCAGAGAAGTAGGGACGATTTAAACAAGCGATTTAGTCCAAGGGTGAATCATTCATATTCTCTGTGGTGCTTTCAAGCCTCTGTGCTTCATCGGACATGGAAAATGTGGGCAGAGAAAACGAATGAGTACACCACTTCAGTAACAACATCAATGATCCCTTGAGCAGTGATCCTGATTTTCCATCTGTAGCTTGACTGATGCTGCACAGAGGTCAACTGAACATTCAGCGGAAAACAAGTTCAAGAGAGGAACTCTTAGCATCTAAATGTGTTGTTCTGAAGATCATTCATGGGGATAGTCTGGACAAATGAAGGTGTTTAAAAATGTAAAAAGTCAAAATAATGCAAACCCCAATTCCAATGAAGTTCAGACACTGTGTGGAGCACAAATGAAAACAGAATATCATTTTTATAAAAATTATAACTATATTTATATAACACCTTTAAAAAAAGATGTTTACAAAGTGCTTTAACAGACAAAACAAAGTCAGAACTCTGGGAACAAGAGTGCTTTCACACATAAGATGTTTGATCCAGACCAAATGAACTCTGGTTTGCTCTCATGGAAAGTTCGGTTTGTTTGGGCAAATGAAAGCTCACAGGAACTCTGGTGTTGACCAAAGAACCAAACTCTGGTCTGCCAAAAATCAGGGGTCTTAGGGGGCTTTCACACTAACATCGTTTGGTCCAAAATTTCAGACCTTTCTGTTTGATCCAAATCAAACTGATAGGACCTTGGTTTGGACCAAACAGTCAGACCTTGGTCCGACCAAAAGAGGTGGTCTCGATCCGGATCAAACGGAACCACAGTCTGGTTCACGTGCAGTGTGAAAGCATTATTTAGAAAGGTTCAGACCCTTGTATCAATGACAGGAAATTACGCTCAACAATGATATGATTGTGGGAACGACGGCTTCATTCATGTTTACATTGTTCAAGAACAGCGTTATGCAACATGTTGATGTCAGACACCTGCCGGTCAAATGATCAATCAATGTAAACTACAGAGAAATGCAAAGCATGTAGTTGATGACGATATCACGTAGGTTTGTCATGTAAAGTCTGTTAGTCCGTTTGCAATAATGACAGTGTGAAACCCCAACAGACAGAACCAAATGTATATAATGTAACAAAAACAGGGACCTTGGTCTGGACTTTCAGGTGTGAAAACATCTTCAGTTAGTTTCCAAGTGGACCAGAGTTCGGTTCGGGGTGGGTGTGAAAGCCAACCAAACCAAATAAGGCAAAAC
This sequence comes from Cetoscarus ocellatus, assembly GCA_037902135.1. Lineage (NCBI taxonomy): Eukaryota > Metazoa > Chordata > Actinopteri > Labriformes > Labridae > Cetoscarus > Cetoscarus ocellatus. Next base: position 681,011 of record JBAMNC010001229.1, read on the forward strand.
AGAGAGAATTGTGGCTTGGATTTGACTGAATATCCCAACAGAAAAGCTAACCAAAGCGTGGCCAATGTTAGCATTGCTAGCACTGTCAGCATCCAGTTCTCTTAACAGGTTAATGTCTACAAATCAAATATGTTGACATATCGATCCAGTCAGTATGCAAGATGCAATAGATGCAAGATATGCAAGATAACAATAATTGTTTTTGTCTGTCTGTCTTTCCTTCGCACTGATGTCAGACATTTCCACTCTGTAAACTTTCTCTTCTTGGTAATTTCCGTTCAAGTTTCACTCATTCAAGTGTGGAGCGCCCCCTCCAGGAGCCATCAAGTAGCTTCTCCGGTAGATAAACCAACAGGGACATACAGCATGTCAAGAGTATCATAGTATACTAATTAAAATATCAATATTTGGTGCCAGCATATGGATAATCATATTCCAGGAAGGAGGACGACTATAATTGGCATTTCTATTTTTTGTTCCACCCCTAGTAAATGGAGGATGGATAAAAAGGAGAGTAGATTGAAAAATGAAAAGATGGTAAAAACAGGACTAAAATAATGAGAAACTAGTGAGGGGAATAATGATAAAACAATAATAATAATAATAATAAAATAAAGAATAATAACACAATCGATAACAAGTTTGCAAGCTATAAAGACAGCATCGTGTAAAAGCGAGTCTATAAAAATGAGTTTTAAGAAGTGATTTAAAAGATGTCCCTGATTCAGCATGCCTTACCTTCTCGGGCAGGTCGTTCCAAATTCAAGTAGCTCTGACAGTGTTTTTATATGCAAAAAAAAAAAGAAAAGAAAAGGTGAAAGGATGGGCCGTTGAGACTTAAATGGTAAATATGTCAATTATCGTGTGACATATTAGGAGATAAGAGATATTCATACAATAATCTAGATTCTGATGGCTGGATTCCATGCTGAGTAAAATGATGTGTTTCCAGGTGAATCCAGGTTGTACTCATAAACATTTAATTTGGCTGAAACATCAGAGGCAGATGCTTCAGCCTGGTGCGATGTGTGAAATGATACCTGGAAGCCGTACTTGTTGGCTGTGGAGCTGTAGAAAACAAAAAATGGCTCCTACCTGAGCTCATGGTGAGCTAAGAGAAGGGCCTGGGTCTGTGTTTGAGGTGAAACTGTGTGTAAGTGTGTCAGAGGGTAACAGGTGTTTGTTTACCTGTGGGGAGCAGGAGTTAATGACCTAATCAACGATGTGCAGCAGAGTGTGAAGTCTCATCAACACATCTGAGCTGCTGATCCAAACATCCACCTTCCTGCCATGCATTACCTGATGCAGATACACTCCACAGACGTTTACTGTAACTGAAGTCTGCGCCATGTTAACATCAAGTGTGAAGAAGCACGATAAACCTTCTCGTCTGTTTGTAGCATCAAACTCTGGAACAGCCTGGATGTCACTTTAAAAATGTGCAATATCATGCAAATATTTGAAATACACTATAGACAAGTACAAATAGATTTTTACAAGTAATTTAACAAAAATATTATTTTATACCAAAACAATGGATAAAGGCATGGATAGTCTTTTCAAGATCACCCTCTGAAAAGTAGCACTTGGTCTTTGTATAAAGACGAAGTTGGAAGAAGCTTGTTTAACAACAGCACTGATCTGCTTATCAAATTTTAAATGGCTGTCAAAAATAAAACCAAGGTTCGTATTTGTCATTTCCAATCTGTTTTGGCAGATAAACGCACACTGAAAAAAAATAGGCGACCCTCCTACACGTGGTTCATGCCTCCCGTCTGAAGGCTCCGACTTGATAACATGCTCACCAAAAGGAAAACTGGCACAGACTGCTGCCATCAAACAAGTGAAGCACATCCAGTCTTACTCCTTTCAGTCTTGAAAACCTAGCACAGCTAACCTGACACGACAGATGGATGGTTCATAATATTTCACCAGACCAGTCAGATAATGTAGTAGATGGGTGCTACTGCAGTGTAAAGGACTGATCTTGAGCCACTTCGTAGAACAAACTTTCACCAAAACATGCGAGAAGTGGAGTAAAATATCCTTTCTATAGAGAAATCTGTTGTGTTATTTGTTTTTCCCTCAAGAAAAAACTGCTACTGAAGATGCTAGCAACACATGGACAAACCACACATAGTACTACTCAAATACAGATTATTTCCTTTCAGATTGGGTTTAGAAAAGAGAGGGAGATCCATTTGATGACTTTGGAGCAAAAGTTTGTACTAACAAGGACATTCTTGGACATGGAGAGAAGTCTAAGTCACAGCATTTGTCTTTCTGTCTTTTTTTAAGGTATTTCTGGGCATTTTTGTCCCTCACTGACAGAGGAGAGACAGCTGATGGACTGGAGAAAGAAGGGGAAGACATGCAGTAAATGAACCTGAGGTGAGACTCAAACCCAAGCTGGAAAGAGCCTTCATATATGCATGATTGCTACTCATGCAAATCAGCATCTGTCAGTATTTGCAGAATAGTGAGACAGAGGGTTAGTTTGGGCTTTATGAAGTGGGGCTGCGAGAGGCCCATGGCACTAGTAAATATGAGTTAGACTGTTGTTCAAATATGTCTGAGTTTTTTGGATTTAGTTTGACCGTGCAATGATGAAGGAATAAATGTCAAAGAATTCAATCTTTTAGACCAGAAGGACAAAGTCAAAGGTCAAACTAACTGAAAATGTGTTGCTCCAAACAACAAATATGAAAACTCTGCTGCCTACATCTGACGTACACATTTATATTCTGTATTCAAACCTACTGAATTGAATTGAATTGAATTGAATTTTATTTCAAACATGTATGCAAAGAAATAAAAATAGAGAAGTGCCATTCACATACAAAAAAAAAAAAAAATGAAGTAATTATACACATTCGAAAAGGAGTTCCTACCCCTTATTACTGTTCCTCATGGGTCTTACAAAAAATAAATTCTGCTATTGATGCAAATATATTATACATATGTACATTACAAAGCATATAATCCATATAAATATGTTTATCTACATATACACAATGAATATATATATAATATATAATTAATATACATATTAACATATACACACACACACACATATGTATGGATATAGATACATATGCATGTATATATACATATATACATACACACATACATATAACCATATATATACACACATACACATATGTATCTAGCATATAAGTATTGATATAGACAGAATATACATATACTACATAAACATCCATGTAAATATAATTCACACCTATGCACACACACACATACATATTTACATGTATATACATCATAAGTAACTGTCCATATAAATATAATATCTATATCCAATATCCATACACTTTATAGCAAAATTCTAATCAATTTCAACATAATTTTTTGTTTTTTTTATTTATTTACCCCATCGCTGTCATTGATCACACACTTCCTCTTCCATATACTTTTTTAGAAACTGTTTTTTGTACCTCTTTTGTGCTCCAGATGTTTCAGATTTTATTAATAAATTGAATAAGAAAACCCTTAAAACACTGAAAATGCCATAACATAATATTAGGTTAATGAATCCTTGGTTAATGGCACCTCCCTTCTGTTTGTTCAGCCTGGATGTTTAAGTCCATTAGCATCTATGGCTGCTAATAATATGGATTAAGTAAGCAGGCTGGGCAGAATGAGCAGTCAGGGGACTGATGTGTCCCCTCACTCCACATTAGACTGCCTGTAATTAAGCCAATTAGCACTCAGGAACAACACTGGAACCAGCCAGGGGAGGATAAGTGCATGGATACTCTAAAAAACGCATGGAAAAAAAGCCCATCAACGCTCGCTTTATCATCTGGGGGGGGTGCAGATGGTACAGGTGTGTTTATGTTGATCTGTTTTGATGGCTGGAATATGTCAGGTGGCTAATTAGTGTCTGCTCAGGGCTTTCTCACACGCTGGATGATTTCATACACAGAGGATGGGATTAGCCTGCATATATGCATATTAAAATAATATTAAGGAGTGTTTGGATGTGGTTCTGCGCCCACCAAAGGTCATCGCCAGTCAAAGCATATCCACGGTCCTGAGGTGTTGAAAATCATTTGTTTGGAGAGTGTGACACATGTACCTCAATGTTGACCACAATGTTGGACCATGATTATTGTGCCATAAGCTCCCCAAAGTTAAAGTGAAACTCACTCGCTGCGCTCCTGTCTCCCGCTGAGTCTTCGTTCCCCCCTCTCTCCAATATCACGCCACTGTTAATACCTCTGGAGACCAAGCAAACTTGTTCCCCAATTCCACCTCCTGGACGATCACAGTGGAGGCGAAGCGGTTAAATATTACGCCCTGAATGGCTGTATGAATTGGGCTGATCCATCTTATTCACCGGGGAGTCTCTGTCTTCATGTTTTTATTACTATCCATCCATCCCTCCATTATCTATTCTGCATACCTCTCTTAGGATCGTGGGGGGGCGCTAGAGCCTATCAGATTAGGCGAGAGGTGGGGTACACCAGTCGCCAGGCAATCACAAAGCCACAAAGAGAGACAGGCAACCATTCACACACACACATACACAAGGACAATGTTTTTGGGCTGTGAGAAGAAGCCAGAGTGCCTGGAAAGAAACCATGCATGCACAGGGAGAACATGCAAACTCCATACAAAAAGGTTTTGACTGACAACCTTCTTGCTGTGAGGCACATGCACTACCTGCTGCCAGCGTTAGTTTTGACAGCACTTTTTAATTTAGTTTTAGTTTTAATTTTGCCTAAAATATCTTTTAGTTCATAATTTAGTCATCTTAATTGTTTTAATTTTAGTCTAGTTTCAGTTGATGAAATTTCACTTCACTTCAGTCGACGAAATCTACTGTAAATTTAGTCGACTAAAATATAAAATGTAAAGGGTAAGGCATTTTTTATGTTTCCTTGAAATTCTGAAGTCATGTTTTACACTTGGATCCCACCACCCTAAAGCTAAAGCAGCTGTGATTGGATGTCCCTCTTAACTCATCCAACCTTTCCACCAACCAAAGAAGCTGTGGTTGGATATATTCCTAACTTGTCCTTACTTTCTATATGACCAAATTAGGTCTAATTCAATTAAGTCTCTCAAACATTTTAGTCTATTTTTTATTTGTTGGCGAAAAGGTCAGTTAATTTAGGTTTAGTTTTTGTCAGGGAAAAAAGGTTGTTGATGAAAACTATGACGAAAATAATTAGTCAACAAAATGAACACTGCCTGCTGGCCCACCATGCCATCCTTTTGCTATTACTATTATGATAATTGCTATTACCATAAAAATGATAAAAATAATAATAATTATTATTATTATTTTTAATGTGATTTTAAAGTGTTTTTTGCATCATTCTTGATTGTCATTTATTGTTCAGTGTTTACTCCGCTTTATTTTATTTTAGAGCATTTTATTTCTGATTGTAGTCACTGTGAAGCACTTTTGTTAATGTCATTGTTTTTTTAATATTTATTTTATTTCATTTTTTATGTATAATTTAAGTGGATTGGATGATTAGCTGCAACAGCACAGGAGGTGAACAACAACACTTCAGATTCAGCTGTTAATGTAAAAAAAACACGTTATTTATTCAACAGTATCTGATTTTAAATGGCTATAAAATCCAGATTCTCTCTTTGTAAATGCTGCTCTGTTGTTGGTTCTCAGTGTATCACCCATCGCTGCATGCAGCCTCATGAGGAAACCAAACACAGACAGAGAGGAAGCAGCTTCAGCGTGTTTGTCTGGGAGCAAAATCATTTATCATCATCTGATTAGATTTGACTAATTATGATTAAGATCTGGGGTAAAATAACACATACTGTACATCCACACTGAGGAAGCTCTGGGCTACGTCCTGACCTCTCAGGGATCTTCAGAGGATGCTGCATGTGTTTGAAGCTGCTCGGCCTGTGAAATAAAGATAAATACTCCCTTAATGCTTCGGCACACAGGCAGCTCAGAGTGGCTGCAAGCGGGAAAGAATTAAACTTTATTTACATGATGAGATTTCTGTGCATTCACTCGGCTGGATGGTGCAGGAAGAAACAGAATGTACGCATTACACTAACTTATAAGCATGGTTTTATTGTTTAAAATGAGGTTATTTTGTAATTATATAAAAAGCACAAAATAATGAATATTATTGTTTGCTTCTTAGTGCAGGGGTTCCCAAACCTTTGGGCTCTGGACCCAAATGATACTGCTTTCTCCCCGGGGACCCAAACTTACAAAACTACAATATATTATCTAAACCTTCGGATGCAGTCATAATTTATTTCATCAATCAATTTTGGCTTGAACAAAATATTAAGGCTTAGATTTTGGAAGGAAGGAGGGGAGTATTTTATTCTAACATTTTTGTTGTTGTTCTGTTCTGTAGTGATTTTTTTTTCATTTGGAATAGCCACCTATCGATTTACTGGTGGGTGTTGTGAGTTTTTAACCACAAAATATTAACATTTTAAATTAAATAAAACCCCTGTTTGTTCTTTTTAATTTTTAAAAACATATAGTATTAATATTAGCTTCACATATTCTCATTGTATATCATGTTGTAAACACTGGACATCATGAAGTCTAATAATTTATATTTCTAAAACGTAATTGTTTGAATATATGGATGCATTTGAGAAGTTTTCCAGCTCCAAGCCAAAGCCTTTGGATTCATGATTTTTAATCTTAGGAAACATCATTGAAGAAGCAGAAACAGAATAACAGAGGGTGTCCATTAATTTTAGATGCATACCGTTTAATGGACTGTTCGTGTTTGGCCTAAAGTGCTCTAATAGTTTCCTCTACATTTACTTTATTAAAGTGATTAAAACAGTTTCGTCCTGATGACATGAGATACAGAAACAGGTTCATCAATTTGTTCTTTTGTATTTGTTTGTAAAATCATGGCTGTGGATTAGTTATGAAGGATAATGTAAGTGTTACAACTGTCCCTGGTCTCCCCTGTGAACAGTGCTGCCTGTATCTTTGACTAACTGAAAATCCCTCCTTGAGCAGAGGCTGCAGATTATTCAGTTTGTGGTATTATGATATTCCTATTAGCCTTTTTGAGGCTTTGAATGAAGATGTTAGGAGAAGGTTTTCTCATGTTTACGTTCCTGTTGAGTATCATAGAGCGAGTGAGGAGTAGCAGCTGCACCATGCCTGTCCTTTCTGTTTCTGTTAATAGTGGACGCCTCTTGCCTTATTTATTGTATTTATTGTATTATATTTTGATAAGATCCGTAATCGTAGTCTCTTTTTAGTGTATGTTTTTTACTTCCTTTCCCTGGAAGCAGCTGCTGTAGTACCACAATTCCCCATCCATAAAGCGTTAATTTTGACAGCACTTTTAATTCTAGTTTAAGTTACAGTCTTTTGCCTAAAATATCTTTTAGTTTGAGTCATAATTAGGTCATCTAAATTGTTTTAATTTTAGTCTAGTTTCAGTTGATGAAATTTCACAACATTTTAGTCAACAGAATCTACGGTAAATTTAGTCGACTAAAATATGAAGTTTAAAGTGTAAGGCATTTTTTATGTTTCCTTGAATTATTGAAGTCATGTTTTACACTTGGATAAAATGAAACATCTAATAACCCTTTATTGAATGCTAGTAAAGTTTGAATGTATAAATGAACAGAAATAAATTAACTTTTGTGTGAAATGCAGTCACCTTTATTTAGGCTACCTGGCAGAGCATCTCAGTTACAATACCAGAACTGACAACAAACAGTGAACCTGCTCTACATGAATATATCAATTCATAAAGAGAGGAGCTCTGATTGGATCGCTCCACAACTTATCCCACCACCACCAAGCTAAGGCAGCTGTGATTGGATGTCCCTCTTAACTCATCCAACCTTTCCACACAACCAAAGTAGCTGTGATTGGATATATTCCTAACTTGTCCCTACTTTTTACATGACCAAATTAGGTCTGATTGGATTAAGTCTGTGTCAAACATTTTAGTCTAGTTTTTATTTGTTGATGAAAATGTCAGTTGATTTAGTTTTTAGTTTTTGTTCATGTGCACTTGTTTTTATTAGTTACTGTCTAGTTTTGATCAGGGGAAAAAAGGTTGTTGACGAAAACTGATGAAAATAATTTGTCAACAAAATAAACACTGCATCCATCCATCCATCCATCCAATATTGTGGCTTACTTGATGCTCCAGAGGCTTCATCTCAAGGTGTTGGTCCAATCTGTGAAGCTCCATCTCTGCACAAAGAGCCTTGGCAAAGCTAATGTTTATAATCTTGTCTTCATAATTTATCTTCTGCATCGCGGACACTGCAATTTCACTTTCACACTGCTCTCTCTCCCTCGATCGAGCCAGAAGGCGCATGCAGATTAGGAGGTGATGATCCTGACTGCTCCTCACAGTCATTTCAGTGATCTTAGTCTGATAGTGATCCAGTAAAAACAGGTTGGTCCAGACTCTAAGAAAGGCTGCCTTGGTGTGTTTTACATATCACCTCCCCATGTTAAAGTACCATATTTTCCAGACTATAATTCACACTTTTTAGTAGTTTGGCTGGTCCTGTGACTTATCATCAGGTGCAACTTATATATGAAAATATACATAATTTAACATGTTTTTAAACGTTAATTGATACTGACTGACATGAAACAAGGAAAAACATTACCATCTACAGCCGCGAGAGGGCGCTCTAGGCTAGCCTAGACATAAACAAAACGCCCTGAAAATGAAAATCTCATTCTGCAGATAACAAACTTCAGGTAGTAAAATATTCAGCGGTAATCGAGCAGCAGAAATAAAGTTTGGAGTGAGTGAGAAACTCGTGAGGGGCTGGCGAAAAGCAGAGGTTACTCTTACTGCAATGAAGAAAATGAAAAAAGCTAATAGCGGATGGCCAGAGCAGTGGAGCAACGAGTCCACAGATGGGTGCTTGAACAACGTGCTGCCAGGAGGGACTTGTTAATTGTAGCTGTCAAGGAGATGAGTATAAATGAGGCAAGTGGGCCTTCTTGGTGTTACCACTTCATACAAGGCAACCACCTCTTTATCAGAGCACTAAATAAATGCGACTTATTCCACGAAGCAATTTACAGTCCAAAAAATACAGTACATTTGTGCCCAAAAAAACAAGTCAGCTCTGTCTGGAAGTCTCCATCTCCCCCTGTTTACAGTGCCAGTAGCTGCCAGAAGGCTAAAATCATGATTTGGATATAAGAAATTATTTTAATGGAATGATTAACTGCTCCAACATGTTCTCAGTGAAGTTAGTCTTTTTTTCCAGGCTTATCCCCTTTCATCATATCGCTGCACTTTCATAAAACTTTTACCTCAAGGCTAAAATCACAATGAAAAAGCAAAAAAAACACTTAATTCAGAGCTCCTTGCTTAAAAATAAACTTGTTTCCTTTGACCTCAAACAAGCAGCCTGCTCTGCCTTCTGTACCTAATCTAAAATTCAATTTTGGTCCCAGTATTACATTTGCACAAAGAGTATTTATTCAGTCTGTTTGAGCTCAGCCTTATTCTCTTTTTTAAGCACAATCAACTTGGAAAATGCTTTTTTGCTGCAGTGGAAATGATCTCAAAAGATCTACAGTAGCCAAATTCATAAAGAGATTAAATATTAAAGGCACTCTTAGGAGCATTTTAACTTCCTCATTTGCAGTTTCTGCATTGATTTAGATCGCATTTTTAGATCCACTCCTCTTCTCAGATTTTATTGGTCCCTCTGTATCCATCTTTGGGTCAGCACGCTCACATACATCAGAGCAGGAGACAATAATGAAGTAAATTTCGCTCAGATATTGTGGTTTAACCTCCTGACATTGGTATTATCAGCCCTTCAGTGCTGTTAAACTTTGTAACCTCTTCTTTCCTTCAGTCCAGTCTCCAGCAGCACACACGCAGCTTACAGATGTAACCTTGCTCGCCTGTTTGAGTCTGCGAGGGGGGCTTCCTTCCCCTAACCACACACCCGGGTCAAAGTCATTTACTCTTTAAATCCATGTTGCCTTCTAGTCTTTTGACCCGTTGCTCTCAGCGGGCCGCAGCAGCTCGGCAATGTACACCGAGGGGGAAGCAAACGCCATCCATATTTTACCACAGCCATCCATAATGGAAAGACTCAAGAGCCCTTCCATTAAACATGTTAGGGTCACTCAAGCTTGTAAAATATCTGCCTGTGTGTCTGCATGTGTAAGGATATATCTGCTGGTCGAGGTAAACGTGTCCACTCTCCATGCAGAGGTCAACTGGGCATACAAGCGTTTCACTTCCTGATGGTTGGACTCCAGGGACAGATGTGTAGATGTACAGTGAAATACAATCCAAGCTCTGTGTGTGTGTCTCTTATCTTCTCATGGTACACATAAGCAATTACATGGACGGCGCACCACCCGCGGATTCATTTTGAGATAGCGATCATTTATTTATAACTGTAATCTGCAGGCAAATACAGCTGTATGTGACTTTATCTGCAGCCGGGGAGTGTTTTAGCCTCGCTGCCAACACGGTTAACCCTCACATAAACCTCACACACCAGTTCCTGGAAAAACAATCAGATTAATGACGCCTCCTTCCCTCGTGAAGTTGTTTTACAGGCACATAGTATTCAGGTGGTAATATTGGACAATTAGTCTCACTGAAAATATGTCACAAAGTCCAAGGAGCTGTCCCTGGATCTGAGGAGGACTAAGGATCAGGAAAGAAAAGGAAAACACCTAGAAACTCACTTTTATTCTCTCACTTTCTCATAAGGTGACTTCCTATCTGAATTACCTATTTTGCAAACCTGTTGTTTGTGTAAGAAAATGCATGTATGTATGCATCTGTTTGTGGCATGCTGTCGTTTGTGGTAGTTGGCGTTCTCAGCCATAACTCTATCCAATAATGGCTGTGGAAGTCTGTTTGTAATGTGTTTGTGCTATCCAGACACAAATGTGTTACTTCGTTGTTTATACGTATTTTAATTTTTCTGGATAAGATAATCTTATGTTGTCATTTGGTCTGTTCCATATGTTCGTAATTCTTGTCAAATTCTACTCTAAATTTCTGTTGCTGTACAGCACTTTGGCTCAAACTCTGTTTGTATTAAACCGTTTGACTGGCATTGTAACCGTGTGGTTGACTTTTTGGCACCATACGTATTTAAAACTCTGAAAGCCCATCTTGGTCTGTTGTCTGTTTTCACATATTTCCAGATCCTCTTACAATCATAATTTAGTTGAAGGAAAAAACTTGCAGATAAAAAATGTATCTATGATTCCTCAGAAAACTGGGTCAACTCCTACATATCTTAATTTTGATCTTTGTGATGTTTTCATACAAAAAAACAAAACTTTTGTTGCAGAAATAAAAGAAACCCCTTCACGCCGAGGATAACCCTTAACGGGCAAGCCAAGCGGTTGGTTGACCTGCATATCTGCTTCCCGATTGGGTAATCTGAAAAATAAAAGCTGAAATGTTGCTAAATGAAGAAAGAACACAATTTTACCAAGAAATTTGTTATAAATGTACTTCTGCCAAGGTAGCTCACATATTGCTGTTACATCTATAAGCAACAGTTCCATGATAAAGTTACCATCATCATATGATTCATGACCCTGAAAACCCACACAGAGCACCCAGAATCATGTTGATATCATTATTAGTTAGGTTTTCAGGTTTAGGTCTTTCTGTCATTCTGTAAGTTTATAAAACAATTAATACAAACAAATAAAAATCTCCAACATGTGAATGAAAAGGAGCAGAATGAAGAAAAATCTTATAGAGTCTGACCCTTTCTCACAAGATATTAATCAACTAAACACATATTACAAATTAACAAGAGCTGCGGGCCAACATGACTTTTTACAATTCATTTTTCTTATTATCAAAAACAACCAACAAAACAAACAAAAAGGTCCACATGGTAATTCACATTTTTCCACAAAACAAACATAGCAAGACTTAGATTAACACATTTCCCTGTATTTACTCAACATACTGGCTTTGATAGTTTTTTTGAAGATAAAATTTCATTGAGCTTCTTTAGTTTCTTTGTTCAAGTTAGACAGTTATTAAGCAAAAATGACCGCTCGCTAATGGCGGTTATCTGGATCACCACCAAAATCTAATCACTTCTAAGCTGGGCCATTACCAACATCTCCTGAAAATTTCAGCAAAATCTGTCCAGTAGTTTTTGCATAATCTTGCTAACAAACAAACAGGCAAAAACATAACCTTCTTGGCGGAGGTAGTAACTGTTTTATTTCAGTCCACTAAAGAAATTATTATATTTCATGTGCTATAATGTTTTATGTAAAGGTCCTTTACGAAGCATTATTAGTGCTTCTGGGGTAAAAAGTAAGCCAAATAAACTTAAATAAAGATTTTTATGACTGCCGCCTTGGCCAGGCTATTTTTATAAAGACATTTTCAATGGGATTAACTGGTAAAAGAAAGGTCAAACTTATAACTTCATAAAAAGCAGTAAACTCTTGTTTATTGCATTGAAAACAGTTTAATTGGCTCGGCTTGTTTAGCTCATTAAATTAAGCTTTACTGTTTGATTTTAAGCTTGAAAATATTCATGTGAAATCTACGAAGCACCAGATATTTATTGTTCTGTTAAATTATGAGTAAATTTTGTTATCTTATCAATAGTATCCTTTAATTTGTAACATGTTGGCCCTCATGGTAACAAAACTCACCCATCCCATGCTGTCAGTTTCCCTTGGTCGAAGTGCTTCTGCAGCAGAAATTGCACCACAGCCTGTATTTCTAAAGTTTTATGTCCTCCTCTATTGTCCTATCAACTTTCCTTCAGTGACTCTGTTTCCATTACACCTCAGCTTCTTGTCAGATGCTCCATATAGCACATTTAATCTCATGGTGTAAGCTCCAGAGGAAAGAAAGCATACAGAAAAAGACTGTAGCATTAAGAAGATTGACAGAGCAGGGAAGACAGTACTTTGGATGGAACTTTGATGAACCCCGGAGAGACTCCAAGAGCTGCAGATAGGGAGCAAAGGGAAAGTGTACGGAGACATGAAGTATGGGGGGTGTTTGATGGTTTAGCTTGTAATTTCAGCATGTTAGAGATTGACAGAAAAGCACTAAAAGAAGTGAAAGTTAATCCAATTTACAGATGGTGTGATTTTACTTTGTATATGGATTCTTCTATTCACTTTCAACAACAGCATGTGCATAAGAATTTTATTTTCCTCATCAGCCAAATCAGAATCAAGCGGCAAGCATCAGGCCTGGAATATTAACCCCATACAGAAATGTAGTACCTCACCAACAACTTCTGTCAGTCAATCAATCAATCAATCAATCAATCAATCTGTATTCATACAGCACCAGTTCATAACAAGTATTATCTCAAGGCACTTTACAGTAGAGCAGACCGAAGACAAACTCATCATTTTATAGATAAATAAATATATATATTTGTATATTCACATACATATATCCAGAGATGCATCCATCCAGGCAGAGAGAAAGGGACTAAAATCACATTTGTCTCTGCTGAATATAGACTTAATCAATCCATTTTTATTTTATATATCCTGTCGCTCCTATAATGTCCTATTGAGGCTGGCTGCAGAAATTCTGGAGGTAACATGATTTTTTTACATTTCTTACAGCCTAAATAAACATCTTCACTGAAAATGGATAACTATATTATACACCTACGTGCTCCCACTGTCTGTTTTTATTTTGACGGGGTTCTGGTTTTGGTTTTGGAAATAACTAACATGGTTACATGACCTTGCTGTGACACTTCAAGTGTGACCTGTGATTGTCATGGCAGTGGCGATGCATTTTTGAAGGCCAACCCCAAGGTCAGCACCACACCGGTTCCCTCGACTAAAAGGGATCTTGATTGCTGATGATGGCAAGGTCTGTGGCTAACTTACATGCATGAAACATACACGTTTTGTTTCCTTTATACTCCTCAGAAAAAGCCTAACTGCCATTATTTTCAGCCTTAATTGTAATCAGTTATTATCTGTTCTGGAGGAACACAAGAAAGTTGTGCCCTAATGAAAGGATAAGCACCCAGTGAAGAGACCTGCAACCCCACGAGTAACCTAATCAACTGCATGGCCCTTTGTTGCCAGAGCGTTACCACCTTCAACGGACCCAGGCTCCATAAATGCAAGGTCGTGGTCAGTCCAGTCTGTTAACGTGATTAGGACAATCTAATTATCCTATATGCAACTGCAGGTCATTTCACAGCCTAGGTGTGACCAGTGCTCCAGAAGAGCTTCAATGTGCTTGTGTAGGTGACAGACCTAACTTTACTACGTTGTGATCAAAGTACAGTGATTAAACCAGGGCAAGGATATGAAGGCCATTATCACCACATTAAACAGCGTTGTGCTCTCCTATAACCAGGCCTAGATTGGCTCACACCACAATATGACACCTTTTTTATGGGATAGAGTGGAATAATCCAAAAGATCCTCCATTTTTGTGGGTTTCAAGGTTTTTTTAATTAATCAAATGGAGGGTAGTGATCATCAACGGGTGGCCTGGGGCTACATCAGGCCCCCCAGCTTCCCATCTGGCCCTCAGAGTACTATGAAATTTAAGGGGAAAAACCTGTAGTGGTTTTAAGGTTATCTTTTTATTGTTTTGTCCCTATAAGTGTTTGTGTACCCCCAACAACGACTGCAGTTGAAACCATTTTATCAAGACTTATGTTTGATGTTTTAAAGAAATCCATTTCTACCAAGGCTGTAACTATTTTGGAGTTAGATATCCCAAACCAAAATGCTAAGTTAACCTCATAGGCTTCATGTGGTTTGCAGCTGTATTGGTGAAAGGACTGATCTCACTTTTGAAGGCTAAGAAAAACATTAAAAAAAAAATAACTAATGATATGTCAATTACACCAGAATATTGGTATTATTTCTCAAGAAAATGTCAAGAAAAAACAGGCCCTTGTACAAATGATGATCCCTGATGTAGGATGAAGCATCAACAGCAGAGCCTCATGTTCCCTCAGCAACAGTTTCTACATTTTTTCTTTTAAGGTTTCATTATTGTCAGAGCGACTTAACCAAAGAGCAGAAGAATAAAATCATTGACATCACAAATAACCATCACTGCTGTGGTTTGGCGACAAATGTGAAAGGCCATGGAAAGGTGTCCTTGGATTGATAATGGAGGAGGTGGAAAATGTTTACCTGTTATATTTTTTGTGAGTTGTATAATCTCCTAAAGGGCTCTCTGAACAATACTTCACGCCTGAGAGCTTTTCTGTTAAAATGGGTCACTATGAGTCACCGTCAGTACAAGGCCAAAGGTTGATACATGTGTTCATGTTCTTACTGTAAAAGGATCACAAACAAACACCTTCAGTGACCCTTTTATTCTGTTTTCTATGCTCTCTTTTTTAGGATGCACAACATTTGATTTTTGCCGAAATCTGATTGCCTGTACTTCCAAATATTCTCAAACTCGTGGCTGATACAGATATTTTTGTTAAGAGCAGAGTGCCGCTCATTCCACAACTGTGCAATCCTGACATGTTGTATCTCGTTGTAGAGGTGACTAATGAGCCCTCCAGCAATATGAAATACAATAACAGTTGGTATTATTAAAGATGAGAAATAATTGACTGAAATAACGTTTCCAAACTTTGAGTAAATTTGCATCTCTGCCAAAGCAGAAGTGGGGTAGTGCATGGGTACAAAGTATAGCACTTATGCTTTCAGATGCATTAAGATCTGGTCAAATATCAGCAGTGTATTTAAAGAAACGTTTAGTGAGTTTTTTTTTTTTTTTTTATTACATTACAACTCAGTTGCAAACCACTGAGAAATGGGCCACAATAAGAGTTCCATGTTAATTCACTGTTTTATGATCAATCATACGAGGAATTCTAGTTCTAGTTCTAAATCTTTAGATCCTGCACAGAATCTTGCATTTTAATAAAAAATCATAAATCAACAGCATGAAAATCACAAGA
Organism: Cetoscarus ocellatus; assembly: GCA_037902135.1. NCBI lineage: Eukaryota > Metazoa > Chordata > Actinopteri > Labriformes > Labridae > Cetoscarus > Cetoscarus ocellatus. The sequence goes on from JBAMNC010001229.1 coordinate 696,938, forward strand.
AGCAAAAAGCTATTATGATCCTAAATCTACTTGTTCGCTTTCACAGAGAAGCCTCTCCTGAAAGACAATAGCAGAAATATTAAATGTTATCCCTCTGAAAATATTGAATCTCATCTCCTCTGAGAGACGGCCTTGAAAGCCAGTCACTGCTTCAAAATCACAAAAGACTCATAAGTCGTTCGCCTACATTATTTATGACGCTGAAGAGATTGCGTTATCAGAGATGCCACAAGCTCAGAAACAGGCTGGCCTCCAAAAATTGGGCTCGGTTGTTTTACTCTGAGTGGCTTGTTAAGGATTCATAGGAGAAAGGGCCAAGGCTGAGAGGCACGGTTTGCTATTCGATTTGACCTTCAGATTTGCCAAATCCCATTTGTTATGGGGCTAAACACTGATAGAGATGTATTCCAACCAAGTACCACCCCCTCACACACTTACTCACATGAGTACAGTACAAACACACCAGTTCAGTTCACTCGGCATCCAGGCTCTTATGAAAACACTTAAATTATTCATGAACATGTATTCACTCTTCAACTTTGGAATTACACCAAATAGATATGTCAGAAATCTTCACAATCAGTCACACTGAAAGCATAAAATCACTTTAATATCACATAAATGTGTAACCTGTAGGAGTGAAGGAGGAATTTAGGAGGGCATTATAACACTCTGAAATCGGAATAAACTCTCAGTCCAGTTTATGACCACCAATGGACATCAGGAAACAAAGAATATACTCATGTACTCATGTGAGTACTTGAGCTTTACATCATGAGGACACATGAATCAGTGGGTTGTTTCATTGAGGATGGAGATGGCAGATGGTACAAAGCTTTTGTTAAAGCGTGCCTTTCTCCATCTCAGTGTCCTGTACCTGTGACCTGAGGGCAGAAGCCAAAGTGCGTATGGAGGGGGTGCTCTGTGTCCATGGCTGTCGTTCTACTGAGGCGGGCTGTCGCTCTTTTATTTCATTGAAACCTGGGGAACAGTACATGAAGATGGTTTGGATTATGCTCTTGTACAGTAGTAACAGAAGATGGGAGCCAATGGAGAGTGCACTGAGTGAACAGATAGCATGTAGCCTCTGCTGTGAACGTGTACGGATGTCGATTATGTGGGGGTCAAAGGATAAGTTATTGTCCAGGGTGAATCTGAGATATTTGAATTTGTTGACCATGGAGATGGGATTAAGACTGGAGGTGGGTGTGTTGAAGACCACTTCCTTTGTTTTCTCTACGTTGATATGGAGATGTTAAAGAGTCCATTTGGTGTGTAAGGTCAGGGTTTCCTCCAAGCAGACCAGAAAGTGGTTCACAGTTTGTGAAGCCATCTGAGGACCAAACAACAGTGAACTGTGGGTTCAATTGGGCCAAATAACACAATGATAAACAAGCTAACAAAGTGTTCACTGACAATATCAAGCAGAGTAAGGCTAACATAAGCATTGTTAGCTCTGCCAGCCTCTGGTTCTTGAAACAAAGACTGCAGCTTCTGCCAAGCAGCAATCTCCAGGGCTGGAAAAGAAAACTGTATTTCCTCCAGCGTCTGCCTGAGGCTGGCTGCCAAAACCCTGGAGGTCTCTTTTTTTTGTATTAAGTGGATATTAAACTCTACTAAGGAGGTAGATGATTTTGCGGGCATTTGTCTGTCTGTTGGTTTGTTTGTCTGTCTGTGAGCAAGATAACCCAAAAAGTTCACAAAGTATTTTGATGACATTTTTAGGGAAAGTTGTTCATAGTACAAGGAAGAGGAGATTAGATTTTAATGGTGATCTGAACCCAGATGCAAAACCCAAAAACTATTTTAAGGATGGTCATTGAATATAGATGTGGATTCAGTTTTTTTCCAAGAATTTGTTAACATTGCACAATAGGCCAGATTTACACATTGATAGCACTTTTTAGAGTGTTGGCTGAATATTGTGCTCCTGGAACATTTCTAGTTTATATTTTTCTGGCAGATTTATTTTTTATTTTAATAATGTATTTAGTAATGCAAAAAGCGAGTTTTACAGAAAAAGCTCGATTGTTAAGATATTGCTATTTTTGATGTTTCATGGTAGATTTTGTTCACATTATCTTCATTGATATACATTTTTGGATACTCTAATTGGGCTGTTAGTTACCCATCCCTAAATTAGATCGAATGTATTCACAGAGAGGGCAGGACTAGCTTTTTTTTTTTTTTTTTAATTGTCATTAAGAAGTATTTTCAGTTTTATTCGATTGACTCTTTGTAAGCTCTCTGAATGGTTGACCAATAATCAGAATCAGAGAGACCCTTTGCAATGCAGCCATTGCCAGTGTTGGTGTCTATACTTTATGGTGAAATTGTTGTCAATGATTTATCACTTCAACACCAAAAATCACATAGAAAACATACATACACTAAAAGGTAGAGAAAGCATTTTAATAATGACAATATATGGTGTCCTAGGAATATTTTGCGGAAATATTAAAGCATTTTGTATTTAAATTTGGGTTCGACAAATGTTCAGTTGATTTTGTGTTTGTTTAAATATAAATTATTAATCACTATGTGTATTTGCTTAGCAGTAAAGTGATTTGAAAGCCCCAGTCGGCCTTTACTCTGCAGATTAAATGGCCCAGTTATTAAGTTTCCTGCTCCAGCAGGAATACTTTACTAAGAATAGTGTCCGTTTACAAGAACAATAAAGTATTGACAGAGCCACATCTTTCCACCGGAGCAAAGCAGTCTGGGAAATATGGAGAGGACATGTGATGGAGTGGAGGAATCATTGGATGTTGGGGTAATAGAAAGAAATAGAGCAGCAGAGAGTGAATTTTTACTGCCGTCTTTCGAGGGATACTTTCTGAACACAGCTCTGCAGGGAACGTGTTAAAAAGAAGTTCTCTCACGCTCTGTCAGTTTGGGAAGCTCACTGTGTTGATTTCTGCCAACTTGTAGGATTCTTCCATCTCCTCTTATTCTGTCTTTTTTTACCTCTAGCTTTTTTTTGTTTGCTGCTCAGATTCATGCATAAAAAATGAAGTTTGAGATACCTGGAGCTACGTCTATCATTGGGGAAAAACCCAACATCCCATATTTTTATCCTTACCTTGTCTTTTATCTGACTTTGTTAAACTTGAATGAAAGATACGGTGTGATGCTACAACCTTAAAATAGCCAAAAAGAAAGTTTTATTTACAGTATGTTGAAAGATTGAAGACTTTTTGAGATTGTAAGCAATTAATGATGGCAACAAACTTGATATCTGCTCAGGCTGCTATGAAACTACAAAAAACTTATATAATAATATCATAATAGACTTTACTGAGTCCATTGATTGGTTGTCTCTGGTTGTGTGTTCAGCTTTCACTGGTTGTACTCGTCCTCACGCACTTTGATATTTTTGGCTGCCATAATCTCTGTTTTTGCTTTTCTCCCAGTAAATATGGGATTTTCTGAGAATCAGTTGTATATTTAAACTCTGAGTGTGTCATTTGGGGATAGTATTCCTCTCTAGAGGCCTTATATTTAGGAAAGGAAGTGAGAAAGTTGAGCTCTTGTTGGGTGCCACAGTGGGGGCCGAGTCTGTCTACTTCTGGGAGCTCTTTTTGTGATGACCCATCTGTATAACCAGTCTGTGGTCACTGAGATGGGAGTGGGACACACATGACCAAAGTCAGCAAAGGCCCAATTATCTGTTAGGCTTTTTAGACTAACCTGCTGTGCGAATGAATCTGCCTGATTAAATATCTGCAATCAGACAGCTCCATCATGCTAAGCTCCAATCTACAACAATTGTGAGCAACCCAAAGTGGGACAGCCCAACCAGCATCCTTTAAAGCAAGAAGAGGGCAATGGAGAGTGACCTGTTCTATTGTGTTACCACTGATGGAGATGGGATTAAGACTGGGGGTGAGTGTGTTGAAGACCAGTTCCTTTGATTTCTCTGCGTTAATATGGAGGTAATCAGGAGTCCATTTGGTGTGTAAGGTTAGGGTTTCCTTTAAGCAGACTAGAGATTGGTACACAGTTTGTGAAGCCATCTGAGGACCAAACAAAGCAAGCGAACCAAACAACAGTGAACTGTGGGTTCAATTGGGCCAAATAACACAATGATAAACAAGCTAACAAAGTGTTCACTGACAATATCAAGCAGAGTAAGGCTAACATAAGCATTGTTAGCTCCACCAACCTCTGGTTTTTTGAAACAAAGACTGCAGCTACTGCCAAGCAGCAATCTCCAGGGCTGAAAAAGAGGCCCATGAGGATGTGCCAAAAACTGTATTTCCTCCAGTGTCTGCCTGAGGCTGGCTGCCAAAACCCTGGAGGTCTCTTTTTTTTGTATTGACTGGGTATTAAACTCTACCAAGGAGGTAGATGATTTTGTCTGTCTGTTGGTTTGTTTGTCTGTCTGTGAGCAAGTAACTCAAAAAGTTCACAAGTATTTTAATGATTTTTTTAGCAGTTTTAACAGATCTTGACTGCATGTCTTCATTAAATGAAAAACAAACAACAAAACTACACACTTCTCTATAGTAAGGATATTTCTGCTCTACTTCTGACATGTTTTTTACCAAAGTTTTTGTATGAAGTGGTTTACACTCTGTACCTACTGTACACCGCACATACTGGTGTGTTAACCATTACAGAAACATAAAAATTATTTGGTAATATTCTGAGTAATTAATAACTTCTCCAGCTTACTCTGGCACATAATACTCAAGGAACAAGAAAAAACACCAACACAGTTAAAGATTCTAATGCAACATGGGGCTAAGTTCTAACATTTGTACATGTTACTATGAATGCCACAACAATATCCTCACAGGTTTTGATACAGGCTGTCCAGAATATTTTACACATGCACCTGAGAATATAACCAAGGATTCCAGTTAAAAAAATTAGAAAAAGGCTATTATAGTCACAAACACATCTGACTTGTCTACTTTACCTGGTGATTCCAATAATGAGTGAGGTACCAGTAGATCAAGAATGACAGGTTGGTGACCCCTGCCCTGCAGCTTGTGTAGTGATTTACCAGTTATCTGATCACTCTAATCAAATTCATACACTGATAGTGGAGGCTGCTGACACCCATCAGGTTTAACTGACCCTGATCTCTCATATTTATACACCACTGAAGCAGCAGTGGCTGAAGTGTCTTGCCCAAAGACACCTCCAAATGCTTCTGTAGCAGCTGGGGATCAAACCTCAGACCCTCGAAATGAGTCACTACCCCGTTGAAGCTGACAAATGTGACCGCATATAATTTTATAATGTGTTGTCCTGCTGATAAGGTTGGAAAATGGTAAACAGCTCAAAGATGAGTTTGGACATCCTGTTTTTTTAGCTTCCCCAAGGAGGTTATGTTTTTGGCCTTGTTTGTTTGTCAGTTTGTCTGTTAGCAAGATTACACAAAAACTACTGGATGGATTTTGCTGAAATTTTCAGGAGATGTTGGTAATGGCCCAACTTAAAAATGAGTTGGTGGTGATCCAGATAACCACTATTAGCGAATGATCATTTTTGCTCAATAACCGTCTAATTAATAATGAAATCAACTTGATTCAGTGCTAGGTGTGGCTTTCAGGGTCAAGGAATCATATTATGATGCTACTTTATGATGGAACTATTGCTTTTAGATTTAACAGCAATATGTGAGCCACCTTGGCAGAGGTTTGAGCTCTCCTCGTGTTTTCTACCTTAACAAGCCATCATTGCAGTGACAGCCTTTTAGTACAACCTGTCCCTTTAATGCAGCACTGAGATGTGGCTTGAGGATGACATTTTGAAATAAACATTTTTCAAGAACCTGATGCACCCCATAACTGCTTGTAGAAAACTAATGGTGCTGGGGGAGGAGGAGAGACTCTGGAGGAGCACACATGAATATGCATGCTCATGATCACTATATAACAAAGAGACAGCGCATCTGTAGACCCAGATGCACGTTATATAACTCTGTACTGTATATGTTTGCAGGTGTCTGATGGAGTTAAGCTGATTAAGCTATGTGCACGTTTGTGTGCACATGTGATGTATGTGTGTGTACTTTGTGTGCGTAGAGCCTCAATTAGCTGAGGTAATGGTCTGAATAATGATGTTGCTTTTTTGCCATCTGGCCCTGTGGCTGCTCACTCTGCTCTGTTGTTTCTAAAATACACCAGAGAACATGGCGGCCATCTATCTTTGGACGTGTGCGTTTTTATGGGTCCATATGTTAACGTGTATGTGTGTTTTCCTGCAGTGTATTGGTGCCATTTTCCCATTCTTTCAACATTTGATGTGATGCAAACTTTCATGTTGTTTGAACTATAACAGCACATTTTTTGTTTTCTCATCTCTTTGGTTCTGTATTTTTTTTCCATGCCTTTAAAGCTGAATCCAGTGATCTGGACCATAAAGCAGTAGTTATGTTGAACCCCCATGCTGTGTAGAAACCCTTTATCCAGTTTAATCTCTCAGTTGACTTCAGTGAAAACCTTTGTGTTGGTGTTTCAAAAGAATCTGCATGATGATTTCAGTGCCTGGCTGACAAAATCCACCATTTATGTTCAGTGACACAGTATTTCAGTATTCAGAAGGACTGGTGTTTTACCTTACATAGCTGTACAAATTCTTAGCAATTTGATTACAAACAAGAAAATTGTGAGATAACAATATGTGAGGTAAAAATATTCAACATATGGTGATGGACATGGCCAAACGTGTCAGGAGTGAAATTGAACCAAGACAACAGCAAAGTTTTCGTAGCACTTTTTCTTTCATCCCAAGCTGATGATTTGGTGCAAGTTGGTGCACAGATGATGCATCTCCCCTCAAATACTGATTAATGTGATGCCTATGGTATGATAGCATGATGCTATGTTGTAAGGTCAAAAATCATTGATTCTGTTTTTTTCCAAAAATGCAGAGCTGACCTCAATCTCTAGGCTGTAGGTTGATCAAGATTCCTAAAAACAAAACTGCCATGAGTGTAATACCTCTTCTTCATTCCTCTGTAATTAGTCTTCTTAGGGTAATTACTGGCCATCATGGAAAAAGATGCAGTTCTCCAAAAGAAAAAGAAACTTCTCACAGTTGCACAAACCATTTTCAGGTCTTTATCTGCAGACTTCTCTCTTGATGTCTTCGTGGCAAATTCAGTCTTCTCTCCAGGCCCCCCCCCTCTGAACTGGAATCATTTATCCCATCAACTCTGAGAAATGTATTTTCTGTCCTCTTGATGTTCACTGCTCTGAACTCAATTCGCCGTCTATTTATGGAGATGCCTAACGCACCAGCTCTATCACACAATGAATCAGCCCTGATATAAACACGATTACCCTCTGGTCTTTTGACAAAAGCTCTAATCAGAGTGAAGCTTTGAATGTCTAATAGTGAACAGGCTCCGTGCTAACAGAAGCGAGAGACAATGAGGGGGAGACAGAAACACAAGGAGACAAAAATGTTTAAAGTTTTCTGATCAAAATGCAGAAGAAGTTGTAGTTTTGTTGGAGCAGTTGTATGATTGCTTTTCTTTTATGCCCAAAGCCGTACACGTGTGTTTAAGTGACTGAACCTCCAGTGTTTGCAGTCACTCCCTTTCAAAAAATAAAAAAAATTACACATTTAAAAATCACCTGCTTTTCACAGGTTTCACCACTATATTTCCATCCATTATCTATACCAATTCAATCTTTCAGGGTCCATCCCAGCTGACGTTGGGCCAGAGGCCACCAGCCAATCACAGGGCCACATAGAAAGACAGATACACTCATACTCATACCAAAGGGCAATTTGGAGTCTACTCTTTGTGGTGTATTCAATTGATTATAGCTTGAAAAAGATTTGCCAATCATTATTATATTCTGTTTTCATTGATATTTTACGCAATGCCCCCACTTCATTGGAATCTGGGTTTGTACCTATAGACACATCTTCTATTTAGAGTAGTAATCTGAAGTTTTTGTTTAGCAAGCTGAGGGGTATTTAGAGCCACAAAAGCACTCTCTAATGTGGCATGAGCAGGGAATGATTGTGTTGCTGGCCATTGCTAATGTGAATGTGAGTCCCATGAGTGCAGTAACCTCACATGAAGGCCAAAAAAACAGTGCTTCTCAGTCATTTGGACACTTCTTTGTCCAAATAGCATCGAATGATGATGTGTGTGTTGGCATTAATGCTTCTGAATTTGTGTGTGTGTTTCATCATGTGCCAGCCATCGTTTGCTTGCATTGCCAACTTTCGTTGTCTGTGCGAGTGCATTATATCCCAGTATGTGTTTTCCTGCATGGATGTGTATGGGCCTTTTCTGTGTAAATGACAGCGTTTATGTGTTTGCACGATCCGTGTGTGTGTGTCAGTAAAGGTGCGAGACAGCAGTCTGAATCCACGGAGACTCATTAATGGCTTCATTACAGCCAAGGAGATCTCATTTGGAGTGAGTGAATTATTCAAGCAGAGAGTCAGTCAGACCCCTGAAGACACCTGCAGGCACCACCCAGGTAGGAGGAGAGAGAGAGGCAGGAGGTGGAGAGAGGTGGAGAGGGAAAACTGACTGAATAAAATATTAAATCTGCCAAATACCAAAAGAAAGAGAGGCACAAGGTGAACTCCAGATACTGAGGCTGTTAGTTGGTGCTTAACAGGTTGATGATGGGTGTATAACAGCAACCCCCTTTTAAGCATCACAGTCTGAGTTGATTTAAGACGGTATTTTCATGATACTATGTCAATCTAGGTCAAGCACATCATTTGGTAATCAAAAGAAATCATGTTTCCACACCACACAAACATAAAATAATAATGGCAGACCTGTATCCAGCCAAATCCTAAATTTAGCCATAATAACTTGTCAGCTTGGATGAGCACCCTAATTCTTAGGTGCATGTGTGAGGATATTTACCTCCACCAAGGAGGTTCTGATTTTGCTGGCATACATTTGTTTGTTTGCTTGTTTGTTTGTTAACAACTTTACAGAAAAACTACTGGATGGATTTACATGAAAATTTTACCAGAGGTGTGGTTTGGTCCAAGGAAGAAGCCATTACATTTTTGTGGTGATGTGGATATTTGTCTGGATGCACAAAAGATCCCCAAATTTAAAAAGATAACATTGGCTGGAATTTTAGAAAATCATTTCTCTGCCATTTTTTAACGGATTTGCTTCCAGTTTTACAGGATAAAATTGGGTCCATATTTCTATCACGAAGGTAAATTTCATCTGGATCTGATCCATACTGACGTCACAAAAAAAACTGAACTTTGTTATGGGAGATCCCATGACAAATTCAATAATTCATATAAAATCAAAATATTAATGTGATGTTCCCAAAACGTGTTTTGTTAGTACAGGATAGAAAACCTCCTGAGTTTAGTCTGGATCCTGGCACTATTCTGGATCTGGTGATCCAGACTTGTATCTTTTACAAGGGTTTTGGAAAAGCCACTGCTAGAGCTGAGCTGCTTGGCAGAGGTCTGCGCTCTCTGAGTGCTTTTCTAGTTCATTATTATCTTTAACCGTCTAGCTTATTTTAAACTCAACACACTTAACCTCAGTTGAACTGTGGAGAAATTATAAATGCAGGGAAGTATTTAATACTCAAAAATAATGTCTAAAAATAATCTCCAGATTGTCACATGACACACCGTTGAATATAATGCACAAGTCCATCTGGGCAACAGCCTATAGAAAGTGTTTAGGAATTTGCAGAACCTTTCCAAAGCATATCCTGCAGGTGATTGGATGATATTTGAGTCAATCACATTCCTCACAGGCCAATTAAGGTTAAAACTATGAGGCACTTTAATTCCAACTTCCCCAACAAACTCAAAGTTTCAAACGGGAGCTTGAGTTCAATGACCTTGCAGAGCAGATGATTCAGCCTGATTTACTCTCTGTAACCAGACGCCAAGCTCCAATCTACAATTAGTGTGGGCGGCCCTGTGGCGGGACAATCAGCATCCATTAGAGCAGAACGGTGGAAGCTACAAGCAAGACGACAGCAGGAAGTGGCTGCTCAGTCTGAGCTTAATGCTAACAGCTTCAGCAGCAGTTTTGTCAGATCTGGACCAAATTTCTTCATTAATTGAAAAACACTAAACGCTAAAAACACTACAAAGTGCTCTATAGTAAGGATATTTTCACTCCACTTCCAACATGTTTAGCAAGAGTTTGTCCTACAATGTGGCTCACATTCTGTCTACGCCTCGGCAGTAGCACCCGCATGCTACATTATCTGATGGCCCATAATGAATGTGATTGACAAAAAGATCATCCAATCACCTACCAGATAAGCTATTTAAAGTTTCTGCACTTCCCAAACACTTTCTATGGCCTCTTTCCCAGATGGACTAGTAAATAATATTGAACTGGGGTTTGTTTCTTGGAGTCCCACATAGGCCCTATAGTGTTTCACATACCATAATCCCATGATGCGCTCACTTTTAACATACAACATCACATCCTTTGCACAGTCTGCAGAAACAACAACAAAAAAAAAAGAACATTTCACTAAATAGCACGCAAAGCCTCCCTCCTAAAGAAGCCATTACAGGGACAGAAAGAGACATGAAACAAATGCACACCATCATCTATGCACACACACATGCAGGGCAATCAGTGTGACTAAACAGCCTGTGTGGAGCAGTGAGGGCTCTATCAATCACTCCTGAAGTTGGGAGCAGGTTGGGGCCTCTAATAGCCTTTGTGAGTGTGTATGTGTGTCGTTGTGTGCTGTATGTGTGTATGCAGGTACTGACGGTGGTGTGAGTTAGTGACAAAGCCTGTGAAAGTGGAGGGATTACTCACGCTGTTAAATTGTGTGTGTTGGAGAAGGATGAAGTCTCTGAGTGTATTTTGTTGGTCCCAAGCCTCTCTCTCTCTGAAAAGACTCTTTGGTGACCATTGGTTACAAGATTAAAAACCTTTGGGTCGGTCAGTCAGTTACTTGGGTCTGAATGGCCAAGATCAATATCATTTTGTCATGAGATAATTAAAAATGTCCTTGAATGATCTATGTTACATGAAATCTGTGTAACCCCTTACTTTTCTGTTTATTATACATCAAAGGAGAGCAGGGCTGTTACCTCATACTCCATATTTGAATAATTGTTCGAGCATAGGGATAAAATCAATACTCAAAATGTAAACATACACCTTTAAACTGGCCTGACTGTCCACTGCTGTCTTGTTCTCAAAAACCAGGAAGTACACTGCGAGAAAATGGAGGACAGGCAAAGCCACTCTGTGGAAGCACTTTGGGCTCCACACTGCAGTTTTAAAACTGCATACAATAAAAGTAGTAGTTTTGTCGTGTCTGGGCCAGGAAGTGGTGCCTTAGCACCCTCTAATGGCCATCTGCCACTGACACACGCACACACACACACACCTACACACACATACATATATGTATATATATATATATATACATGGTGGGCCATAAGTTTCCATACATAAGGAAAATAATCATTCATGTTGGACAACCGTTTTTATTTATATAATGTGCTCTATATGATTACCATTGTTTCAAAAACACATATTAATATATGTTTTACACTGCTGATGAACTTGCATTAGCACAGTTGAAGTCATGCTTGTAATGGCGTTGGTGATACATTCCTTGAGATGATTTATGTCTCGTATCTTCACCTTAAACACCATGGCCTTCGAGTGCCCCCAAAGATAGATTTCAATTCGTTGCTCTTTTGTCCAACACATCTTCTAGGGTATCTGAAACATAAAAAATTATACATAATACATTTTCCAAAGTATGGAAACTTATGGCCCACCCTGTATGTATTAGGGTTGTTGTTATGCACCCTTATTGCCCTTAGGGACAAAGAGTTGCAAGTTACTTTAATGGCGATCATCCTGATTATCATAATCATCATTTTAACTAATGGCATATACCTTGATTATCCTAACTCCAAAAAAAGTAACTTTCCCCTTAGTACTAACTGGAAGTGCCTATCAAGCACAACCCTAAGGCTCTTCTGACATTGTTTGCCAAGCTATCACCAAAAATGTGGAAAACATTGATGGAGGTAACAAGGCGAAAGAATAATAAAAATCACTTTAAAATAATGGCCCAGCAAGAGTGTGATGATGAAGAAATATTCCATTGTTAACTAGCTGTGAATTAGAAACACGCTCACTTAACCAACCTAACCAGGGAGATCACACTCAGGAGAAGAGAAGCACCCAGAGGACCTCAGCTCTGCCGTGGCATATAAATCAAAGAGAAAAATGTAGAAAAACACGTTTTTATGAGTTCTGGTGCCTCAGTTTGGGTTTTATCAGATGGTTACCGAATGCTTTTATATAGAAAAAACAAGAATTGCTCCTTTAAGTCACTTCACACTTTATGACCCAAATACTTACCAATACATATGTTTACATTGATTAGCGTTCTGCCACATCCTGTCAACCTGGAACAAACATAAGTTTTTGACAAGTCTTTGCAGATACTCTGATAAACTTTATCGTTTCATTTTCTGTCTTAAATCCCCTTTGTCCCCTACAAATCCTCCTGCTTGCTGGCTGTAATACAAATATGAAACATACCTTGTTCTTCGAGGGGAAATACAACAGAAAGGAACCTGAATTTAAATGATCCGATGGGGTAAAGAGAAATTGATGTGTTCAGGTGGGGGGCACAATACCCGGCCTTTTTAATAACTTGTTCGAACAAGTTTGAGGACAAAATGACTTTCCAGAACTTCCCCTTCCTCTGAAGACAGATTTTCTACGAGTCAGTAGCTGTTCAGTCATCGTGTGATGCATCGCCTTTCGCCTTTAAACACCCGTTCAAGTAACAAATACAGTGTGGGGCAGGGTGTGTAGATGTACAGATCTTTGTGTGAGTATTCCTTCCACTTCCTAATAAATCACCCAACAGACAAACTGGAAAGGTACATTTTACTGTGTTTGAGAGCTAACCTGATTCATCATGCAGACTTAAAGTGTATATTTTTACTTCTTTGAGGAACTTAAGAGCAGTTTTGGCTTCTCACTGTTTAGCTTAAACATTTTCTTTAATCAAGTTTTAAAGGGATATGTCAGCATTTTTTTAATGAGGTTGTATTAGGTACATAGCATTAGCCTGAACATTAGCCACAAAGACAGAGATCAGCCCTGTATCTGTATTAAAATAGTCGCCACAGAAGCTAGGATGATGTATTGCTGTATTCTTAAGCCTTGCAAGTAAAAATAAGTTGGTGTTAGTGTTCTGAATATAGTGTTTAATCACCCAATGCTGTTTATGTTGCTTTTTTTTACCCCAAATTCTTTAATTTATACAAAGTTTGTGGCAATATGTGTATCAATATATAGCGCTAGCTTCCATGCCTACTATTTTTGTCCAGGTGCAGAGCTGATCTTTGTCACTGTGGCTAATGTTCAGGCTAATTCCATGTACCTCAAACAAACCCACCAAAAAGTCCTGTATTATCCCTTTAAATAAATTGGAGGCTGTCAGTCCCATTCAAAACCACTTGAATGGTGCTCTCATTGTAAAAGTAGTGCCACCAAATGCACCAAGAATGAAGTCAATCAATCAGTTCTGGAGATCTAACCCTTATTTTATGCTCAGATATGCATGCAGGAGCAACCACTAAGGCATAGCAAAAGACAATAGATAAACATACAAGCACACTGATGTGATACAAAAAAGGGAATCAGAACAGTCGGGACAAATGCAGAATAAAAGGGGAGTTTTAAATCAGGGGTCTACACATTTTCACTAAACAGAAATAAAAAGAGCGGTGACTGCCACTGAGTGATGGAATAATGTATGATCAATTTCTTCTCTCCCACCGAGTCAATTTATTCAAGCAGACATGTCAGAGTATGCACAGACACATTCAAGAAACAAAAAGTGATGGATTGGAGAAAATGTGGTCATGGAGGAAGGGGAGTAACAACGAACAAATTCATTCAGGAGACGGTTATTAATGCGAGTAGGAACGCATCCAAGGTGGAAGAGGAATGTGCGAACAGCCAAACAGTGATTCTTACATTTTATTCATTTAAAGATTAATGAAGAGTATTTCTTGTCTTCTCAGAAGGGATGAGAAAAATGTTGATTTGAGCTGTGTTGCTGTCCTGGCACAAGCAGTCCAATAACCATTGCTCCAATGTCTGTTTCAACAATTGCCTTACATACATTAACAGGCCCCTTTTTGATATGTTTCTATATTTTCATTAATCATTTTATCCTTTCATCCATTTATCCAAACACTTATCATTTAATCTATCCATCCATCCAATATTTCATCCATCCATCTATTTATGTGTCATTCTTTCTTTTTATCCATGCATGCAGTCATCACTGTTTCAACACTTGCCTAACATTTATAAAAAGGCTCCTTTTAACATTTGTTACATATATATTCCTTTTTTCAATCTATCTTTTTATCCATACACCTATCTGTTTATCATCCATCAATCCATCCATCCATACTTTCATCGATTTATTCATGCATCATTTCATCCTTTATCATCTAACATCCCTCCAAGCATCTTTCCATTTCTTTCTTTTATCCATCAATGCATCAATTTATTTGTCCAACGATTCATCCCACCACCCCATGCATCAATCCAATTCTTTTCATCTCCATTCAACCAACCATCCCTTCATCCATCTATTTATGCATCATTCCAATCCTTTCTTTTATTCATCCAACCATTCATATGTCCTTTTATCCATTCATTTCTACATCCATCTGTCCTGTCATTAATTTATCCAACCATCCATGCATCATTGAACCTTCTCTGCCATCACGTTTTTCACCTCATCTGTTCAACCATAGTGCAGTTTCTACACTAACCTCATATGGGACCCCTGATCACTTCATGACATAAAAAAGACCATGACATAAATAGATGGCTTTAGGGCTTTAAAGGTTTGTGGCAGACATTAGCAGTAGATTCATAAGGGCCTCTATATTGTTAGGTGAGGCTCCAGTGGACCAGATTTGGCTTCCCTATTCATTTTTGGATGCTCATTTTAATGAAGATATGTGAGCCTTGACTGCTTTGAGCCTGTCACTGGTTTCTATTTCTGGTGCATTTAGAAAATACTGACCAGTGCAGACAATGAACAGCCCAAAAGAGCTTCAGCTTTGAGATGTCCTGACCCAGTCGTCTGGTAATCATGCTTTGGTTCTTATCAAACTGGCTAAAATCTTTGCCAATTTCTTTCTGCGTTGTCAATCAAAGGATGAAATATTTGCTTGTTGCCTGATATTTCTAATATTTCCCACTCAACAACATACCACTATAGTACAATGTTCATTTCACTGGTCCTTGAGCTTCAAGCTGCCCATCTTAGTTTCACATTTGGACTTGAGTTTAGTTTAATTTATCCTTAAGGGATCCTTGGTCGGTCTAGTTGTTGTCTCCCTGAGGTGCACAACTAAAAAAAACTCAGTTCTCTTCCTGCTTTAGCCTGACCTCAGGACACTCCTCAGGACATATCACTAGAGCTGAGAGATGCATTTAATGACCACAGGTTGGGAAAAACAATTGCTGATGAGCAAAAATAAAGTTTTTGTCCAGCCCACAGGCACTTACCCCTTCAAGATATATGTGTCTACAATTTTATTATCATACCCCCCAGCTGAACTTGATGTTTCTGTGTGAATAGTTAGTGAGAAGTGTCCACTAGAATGAGGTCTTTCCGCCATTATGGAGAAAAGACAGACTACTGACTTTCTGCTTATGACTGGAATATGTCATCAAGACTCTAATCCTACTGATCAGTACTCGTAACAGATGATTTTCCTTGGGATGGTTTTAACTACTCAACCTGAACCTTAGCTGCTATGAATAATAGAGACAATGGGGGGTAAAGGCAGTGGTAGTGGTGGAGTGACTACATGAGAAATAAAATCTGCCTCGGGCTCTTGGATGTAGCTGCAGAGCCATCAGCACCTCTGCTTCCATCTGGCTGCAGGCGACGTGTCTCAGTGTCAAATCTCCTCAGGAGTTGTTATACCTTACCTGCATGTTGCTCCAATGAGCTGAAATCCAATAACAATGCAGATCTTTACATGTTTTTATATTAATCTGCCTTTCATCACTGTCTCTCTGTCCTTTATCATCTACTGATACTCAGATCACTTCATCATGGGCATTTAGCCTATAAGTGCTGAACAAGCAAGATACCAGGGCTGGCTGGAGCTCCGTGGTGGAGCTGAATGTCTCTGTATTAGCAGATTTGCAGGTGGTTCCTGTGAACATGATGTTTTTGGACACGACACAGAAACCTAAGAGACCAGAGGGCTCTTTAGCATCCTCTGCCATCAGTGTACGAGTGTAAAGTGAATGAGTTAATGTGACAGGGGCCATTTTCTATCTTTCCTTTCCTTTCTTCATCCTGATGTCCAGACCCCAACTGGGATGTTCTGTAAAACATGAATTAAGACAGGATTCTGTGATCTGCAAATCCTTCCTGACATCTCTATCCAGCTTTTGTCTGAGCCACTAAAAATATAAATTTATTGTTACTGTCTATCTATCTATCTATCTATCGATCTATCTATCTATCTACCTAATAGATCTAATCTGAATATGCGACCACATCTTCCATCCATTCATCCATCATCTATACTGCGTATCCTTTTTGGGGTCACACGGGGGCTGGAGCCTATCCCAGGAGAAATTGGACAAGAGGCAGGGTACACCCTGAACCCATCACCAGCCAATTGCAGGGCCACATAGAGAGGCAGACAACCATTCACGCTTACAATCAAACCTAAAGCGGTGTACACACATAAAGAATATCGGGCTGTTTTTGTCCCGACTTTCCCCCTTCCTGACAAGGACGACAAACTCCAGATTATCTTATGTCTTATTAATTTATCCTATAAGATTATCCTGTGGTCTGAGGTGTGTTAAGAGTGAATTTGTCCCAATAATCGACACTGAAACGGGTCAGGGCCGACAATCGTAAATATTCAATAAATGTTCAATATTTATCACCAAAACTCTTTGTGTGTGGGGAAAGCCGATGACTCCCCAGTCATGACTCTATGAATTGTGACGTCAATGTAGCCAATCATGAGGCGAGCTGACTGAGGAACAAGGAAGCAGGCGTAAACGAAAAACAAACATGGCCAACCTGAAACAAAGTTTGATGGACCTCAGGAATGGAGGACCAGCTCACGTGCTCACGCTGTCTCCAGGATTATTTTCAAAGTCTTTTCTTTTTTCAGTTCAGGATTTTGTCTGTCAAAAATAGTCCCAAGACCACCATCATTCCCTCTTCTCATATGTCCTTTTCCATGTTGTGTGTTGTGTTTTTCGGTTGTTGCTATGTTTCTTCTTCTTCATTTTTATCAGATCACGTTTGATCACGTGATCACTGGCTTGGAGGACTAGATTCTAGATCCATGGTGGGACAGAATGGTTATGTGTGTGGTGTGCTGTGTTGAGAATATCGGAGCACACCACACACAGTATGGTCAAAACTAACCGTAACCCTAACCCTGCGCCACTGTGATAATGTCATGATGGAGTCTAATCATCACAGACCTTGTACTTTCTTTTTTCGATTTGTAAAATGTTCAAGTCTCTTAAATAAAACATGTCCACCGCAATCAAGGCTCGCTTTAGTTTAAGAACACCAGACCCCTCTTCCTAAAATCCAACTTTCCTCATTCCTCGAACACTGAAAGATGGCAATTACAGGTTTTGAGAGAAAACGTTTGCATAATACTCCCCCTTGCTAAAGGCTCCTGATGACCTTGAATCCCAACCTTAATCCTCTGGGTCAGCCTAATGACCGAGAAAAAAAGAGTCTTTGCCAGAGAAGAAGAAAGAGGCAAGCGAGGGCAGGAATAAAATATGGAAATGCAGCGAGCTCCCTGCTGAGTTAACATCCCTGTGTAGTCTCTTCAGTCATCCTTATTTCATGTGGTCATTATCTCCCTCCATGTTTCTCTCTGCCAATGAGGAGGGAATACACGGCATAAATATACATCTCAAAGATCATTAGTAATTGGTTTTGAATGCAAGGCAATACTGGAGCATACATTTGAGATGGTTGGAGCAATTACAACCCTGTAATGGATGAGTCTCCCTTGAGTGAAAAATCATAAATATTAGATAAATATGTTATCAAGTCTATTTCCTGCATGTTTTTGGCCATAGAGAGTATAATGAACTCTGGTGTTATTAAAGCTCTGTTGCATGTGGTTTAAAGTTAAAAATGAGAGCGAGCACATCACCGAAGTTCAGTTTTCCCTGAATTCAGGACTCAGAGGAAGATTTCATCCCAGACAATATTTCGGTGAGAATTAAACACTTTGTTTGCTGAAGCACCATCTGCCTTTGGAGTAAATGAGCCCAGATGGTGGCAGATAGAAGCTGCTGGTGTCCAGTGAAGGACTGTCACAGGATTGTTTGTGTACAGCTGGAGACGTCCAAATCAAAGCTGTTTACATTGTGCTGATGTGGAAGGCGGTCCAAGACTCTGTCCACACCTGGGCTGCAGGGTGAAGATAGTCCACAGGTGCAGAGTTTAGACTGGAGGTGCTGTCAGGCCTGCAGAGAGAGCTACAGGAGGAGAGGGTGCTGTGTGCACAGAGGGGACACAGTGTCAGGAAATATACCATCGTGACGGCGACAGACTGATAGAAACAGTGTTCACAGCAGATTTGCCAGTTGTGTGAAACGTAAATAAAAACAGAACACAATGATCTGCAAATCCTTCTCAACCAACAATCAATTGAATAGACTACAAAGTCAAAATATTTAATGTTCAGACTGGTAAACTTTTAGTTTTTTTTGCAAATATTCACTCATTTTGAATTTGATGCCTGTAACACGTTCCAAAAAAGCTGGGACAGGGGCATGTTTACTGCTGATTAGATTAGATTAGATTAGATTAGATAGTAGGAGAGAACTTTCTACTGCATCTAATGTACTTAGTGGCCATATGGAGCTCATACATCCCCACTTCAAAAATACTGAACTATCCCTTTAAGGCCCTCAGCTTGGGGCAGGAGGCCCAGGTGTGCGCAGAGACTAAAAACAAAATATAGAGCTGAAAACAGGGGCTAAACTGACCAATCACCACAAAGTAGACTAGTTGAATCAGAACAGACTGTGCCCACTTGGGGAAGGGGGCCTTGGATGGGCAGGAGCTTCAACAGAACTCTCAGACTGAAAGAGAATACAGCTGGATCAGGGGTACTCAGCATTATATATTAGCAGATGATTTGTCCCTTCTGTTGGGCCATTAACATCTTCTTGGACCACACATGTAAGGTTGCCGACTTCACAGTATTTTTTATTCCTCAAAACTTGCAAGAAATGACTTTGACTGTAACATTGTGATGACAGAACTGTGCTGCAGAATACAACGACCCAACATCTGCAGCATGCCCTTGTGTGTCTGATGTGTGATACACAACAGGCTGCCTCTTATCGATTGTTTTGTAATCAGGACAGAAAGGCATTTTCATTCTTTTCTCTTTTCTTTAATCACAGGTTTGGGATGCATGACGCAGGCTGAGCCACCCACGGGCAAACTCAGCCAATAAACCTGTGCTGACTCAGCACAAATGTGTGTCTTCACAGGTCGAACAAAAGTGTTTACCATGATGGCATTCTCATGTTGCGCTGCTTCACACGGACTGCACAAAGAGCCTGTCATCTGCAGCTATTCATCTTCCAGCTCACAGTAAGGTAGAGGTTTATAGGGCACAATGTGCACAACATGTAGTGTGAACAAAAGGGGAAAGTATCTCCATGTCTTGCTGTGAAGACTGGCTGCAGGGGGTTATTGCTTCAGGCGGAGATTTCACGGGTAATTCTTGGTGTACAGGCTAGAGAAGAGCATGTTTTGTAATAAAGCAGGGTCAATCAAGCCTGAGAGAAGGTCTGCAAAGCTATTTCAATCAAAAGAGACTTAAATACGAGTGAGCAATTATTTATTTTAAAGGTTTGGAGAAATGTGCAATGTCTTTTGTGATTAGTACGTTTTTGGCATTAGACTCCATAGTGATGTCTTCATGTACTTAGAGGGGTAGTGAGGCCAACAGCAGGATAGGATGACCCCCTTGAGTCTAGATCAGAGGTCCCCAACCACAGGCTGCAGACTGGTACTGAGTCATAGATATTTGGCACCAGGCTGAAGAGAAACAAGAACTGAGAATTAATTTTTACCTCCACCAAGCAGGCTATGTTTTTGGCTCTGTATGTTTGTTTGTTTGTCTTGTTGTCTGTTTGTTTGTTAGCAAGATTACGCAAAAACTGCGGGACAGATTTTGCTGAAATTTTCAGAAGATGTTGGTAATGGCCCAACTTAAAAACAATTCGATTTTGGTGATGATCCAGATAACCGCCATAGGCAAACGATCATTTTATGCTCAATAACTGTCTAACTAATAATGATATCAACATGATTCTGAGTGCTAGGTGTGGATTTTCAGGGTCAAGGAATTATATTATGATGCTAACTTTATCATGGAACTACTGCTTATAGATGTAACAGTACTTTCTCTGAGTGCTTTCTAGTTGTTTGTTGAATAACACAGACCGACGGGTGTTTTGATTTTTAGAGGGTGACCGGATCCTCATGCATCCAGACTACACACAGAGGCCAATCATCACCACTGTGATGAACGAAAAAAGCACAACTTGAGATGAACTTTGTGCTCATGGACTCCACCACCTGTGCTCTGGACATAGTGGTTAAATGTTCTTAGCTTAAGTGGAAAAGATTTATTCTCAGAGTTAAGCTGTGCCCAAAGTAAACACGAACTTCAATTAGTCGCTCGATGTAAATGCATCAAAAGTGAATGGGATTATGCAAAATCTGCAATGAAATTGTAGTGTGAACAACATTAATTTTGCCTGTGTCACCCCTTTGCCAAAGTTGAAAATATTTAACTTCAGTGACAAATTTGCCCAAAGCTGTGGTGCGACAGCCAATCAGCAGAGAGACATGATAAGGATGACATCACAGACAGAGGAGGAAGGTGGAGGACATGACATTGATCTTTAACAGTCTTTGCTAATGTCATCATTTCTCATTGTTTGAACTGAGCGCCCCCTAATGGCCATTTTATCACGCTGTGCGTTTAAATGAATCACTCTAAAGCTGTGTTCACTCAAAACGCGAATTTCTTTTTGTTGTGATATGGAAATACATGGAAAGTGAATCGGAAGATTTGAAATTTAACTGGAATTTTCATGGGAAGACACACAAACGGCACAAAATTCACCTCTTTTTCCTTTTTGCAAAAATTGACAATATCCAACTTCTGCGACAAATTCGCCCAAAGCTGTGGTGCGACAGCCAATTAGAATAGAGAATGAACGTGATGAGAATGACATCACAGACAGAGGAGGGAATTAACATCACTGCATGTGGGCATCGGAGATCCTCTACACAGTTAATTTAGTGTTCAGAGACCGAACCACTGAGGGGAGAAATGGGGATAAAGTCTCTGGAGGATTTCGAGTACCATGTATGTTCAGCTCAATTTAACACTCCTCATGGGCTTTAGCATGAACAAAGTCCACAAGCACAACTGCCAGCTGGCTACTGGTGTGTTTTCTGGCTTACTAGCGTTGATTTAATGTGTTATAACCCAGAAAAAATATGTCGAACTTCACAGGAGAACTTACAGAGCACCCATAAGGGCAATCTAGACCTACATGAAAAAGAAAAATTATAACTATCTGTAAATATTAACGCCCCTGTCTGTAGGTGCACATGCCCCTTAAAGGAAAACACTCTAAAAAACTACAGAATGGTGGTGTGAGCACAGAGCTGAGAGCAACATACCCACAGAGAAACTAAGCTTACTCTTTGATATTTTTTGACATCTGCCATAGTGATACTGAAGCAAATCATCATCTGTCATTTGTTTAAGGTCAATCTGCTGGTTGACTTAAAATAATTAAAACAGGGTTGAGCCTTTAAGACAAACTTGCATGTGAGCATGCTTCAGCTTCTCAGTTATAAAACTTCTTTAGCTAACGCACTTTCTCAAGCTGCTACCATGCTCAGACCAGCTTACGATCACTGAGGAGTTGCGAAGTGTCTGACGCAGATTTTTTCCAACAGTCATGAATCTCATCAGAATTTCTGCCCCAACTCTGAAGCTAAATCCTTTTAAAGATGGTCTTGCTGAACCTGGAGTGAATTCTCCATCTGATGTCTAACTGCAGCAGTCCCTTTTCTTTGCTGCCAGCTGCTAATGGCATTTATAGACAGCTGCTGGCTGAGCATCTGATGGGCTGCGGCACAGTTCTGATCCTGAGCCAATCAAATCAACCCTAAACAATGGCCTCGAATCAAACAGGTCTCTAATTGGCTGTCTGTTCTGGTGCTTTACACAAAGTGATAGTGTTGAACTTTCTGCAAATTGAAGTCCTTTCTTCTTCATTCCAATGAACGGATAACTCACACAGACATTTTGCTTTGACTGTGAAGCTTTAAATTCACAGTTAAGTTTTACACTAAGTGGCAGGACATTTTCTACAAAGAGTGAACCGTATGCTTGGAAGGTTAGCCTTTGCACAACTATGACTGTATGAGTGCCATTTTCTTTTGCTCACAATGTGCTTTACAAACACCATTGAGAACAGAGAAAATAAGGCAAATATATGAATACTCCTCAAATAAATGGTTTATTAATTCTTCCCTTCATAGCCACTTTTACAACGAGGTACAATTTGTAAGGATCATGCATCCCTGGAATGAGCAACGCAGCTGAATGTGCCCTCAAAAACTGTGCTGAAATCACCTGCAACTGGAAGCTGGTGTTATAGAGTCACAGCATTGTTTGGTGTCAGTCCTGGAAACATTTCCAAACTTAGGACCAAGTTTCCTGTGACTGACAAAGGCAAAGACAGACCAGGAGGTGGGCCTCCCAGGCAGACAAGAAGAACGGTTGCCTACCCTTTCTTCACTGAGGAACAGTAGGCTTTCTTTCAGGGAGGAGGAGGTTATTTTTTCTGGGGCCTTATCACACATTTAGCTGTGTTTGTAATTCCCTGAAGGCACGATCCTGACAAGTTGTACCTTGCTGTAATGGTGACTAATAGGGCTTTCCAATGATACAGAATACTTTAGCAGTTGGTATTACTAAAGGGGAGAAATAAACAACTGAAATACTGCTCAAAACTTTTCTTTAATATTTATGTAGCCAACATGAACTTAGTGTTGAGCCCATTAAGGTTTTTAGTTAAACAGAGTCTGTCAGGTCCTGATGGTGTGTGGGGAGATTCAGGCTGCTTTCACACCTAACACTTTTGGTCTGGACTAAACAAACTCTGGTTCACTTTTTAGGAAATTTCTCCTTGTTTTTGCTAGCTCACACAAACTCCGGTGAGGACCAAGTAACCAAACTCCGGACTACAGAACTGGACCACAGTTTGGTTTGTGGTAGATGTGAAAGCCATCTGAACCAAACAAGGACCAAACAAGGACCAAACAAGGCAAGAGAACCAAAAAGTTGTGCATTGTGGGTTAAATTTGGCCAAATTTCACAACAGAGCGAGAAAGCTAGTGTGGTAAACATTAGCATTGCTAGCATCATCAGCTTCCAGTCCTATTAACCCTTTAAATGCCAATTTTATAGGTGATGTCACTGATTTGCTGAAAATAATTGATTATAATGGGAATCAAGGGGGAGTAAAAATTAAAATCTGATGCTGCGCATAAAATAATAATGCATCAAAGCCAATGTTTTTACTAATCTTTGACGTATCCAACAGTCTGATAGCATGTAAAAAAATCTCCAGCCTCTGATCATTTTTTATATTAAAAATTGGTCATTTTGTGTGTGTGTTTTTTTGGGGGTTTTTTACACTAAATGAGTTCCATCGCTAATGGAATTGGCATTTACAGTGTTAAAATACATAATTAAAAAAAAAAAAAAATTAAAAAATCAATATTTCTGTTCAGGGCTGAGTTTGATGAAAATGTTTGAGCAAAAAAAAAAGTTGAAGAAAATATTTATCTGATATGTTTTTACAGCAGCCGAAGTTAGTGGCCGTTAACAGCCAAAACAGAACGAAAGGGTGTAAAAATTAAAATCTGATTCTGTGCAAAAACTAATAATGTATCCGAGCCAATGTTTATACCAATCCTTGACCTATCCAAAAGTGTGATGGCCCGTAAAAAATCTCCAGCCTCCGATGAGTGTTATATGTCATTTTGTGTGTGTTTTTTCACCAAATCAATGACATCACCTATGAAATAGACATTTAAAGGGTTAACAGGTTAATGTGTACAAAACTGCAGAATGTGGTTACACAAAGATCCAGTCAATATGCAAGTGCAACCTGTTAGAGTCCAAATACATCTTTAGTTTATAGCTTAGAATATTTTTTCTTAATTTGTTTTGACGTTGTGGGAATGCTTCAGTGAAATGCAGCTTTATTAATGGCATTGACATATTTCATACAGTGTTTTGCATGTGTTTTGTGTGTTTAATGCTGCATTAAAAGGAGAGGAATCAAATTATCCAGCCAGAGTTAATGACTGTAGTGTAAATTACGTTGTGACAGCATTGCTTTCAAAGGGAAAAGGAGTTGACATCCTGATTAGTTTGATCAATGTCACACCGTGTTTGTGGTTTTTCACGGGGACTGGGAATGTGCATTTTGCAGATTTTACACAATAATCTCAAGGCCATCAACATAGGCAAAGAACAATTGCTCTTTCAGATGTTGTCCGATAAAGCAACCATGCACATCCCTAGTTGTTGCAAGAGAAAGGATAGAGGGTTAAAATGCAGTTCAGAAAGGCTGCCTGATAGTAAAATTAAATATGTTAGGGTAAAAAGTTAAAGTAAAAGCAGCAGCAGAGTCATCATTTCAGTCCTGAGCATCTGTTTCATCATTACCATGATGTTCCAAACAGGTTAATGTTTTCTTTTGGAGTTTAGCCTCATTTGCAGTCATTAGTTCAGTATGAATTAAACATCTGTGTGTGTCTACCACTTATTCTTGTAAATGAGAAGGCTGAATTAGCATAGCAGATGGCTCCATACTCAGATCGAGAATACACTTAAGGAGCGATGATCTTTAGCTCCCGCTCCGTCTCTTTATTTCTTCATTCTCCCGCTCCTCTCTGCTCTCCTCATCTGGTCTAAGTGTTTTTACTGTACAATTGTTTCTCTGCGCATTTTTAAGTTTGCGGTTGATTTTTTTTAAAGCAAGCTCTGAGGTTCTTTAACACATTTTTGTAACACCTCATGACAAATGTTTTCCAAATCCTGCAGGAGGACCGTGTTTTGTGAAGGTTGTATTACAGTCAAAGAGTTCCTCTCTCCATCTGATTGGCAGATTAAAAGGGTGTCATGAATTTCTTCCCACCAAATGTCCGTGCCTGATGGTTTGGACACACTAACGCTTTTCATCATTTGTGCTTTGCTCAGTTTGATCATCCAAAAATGGCTAGCAAGTGTTTTCTAAATCAGTTTTTCATCAGCTCTGGGATTCAGTTAATTTGGTTTTTAGTATTTGTTTCTCTTGAAAACTGAAAGTAAAACTTGTGTCTTACTTGATTCGCAGTCCAGGGGAAATCCATAAATGAGAAGCATGTTTTTTATCAAGGCTGACCACTGCTTTATCTTCTTGAGTTAGTGTTTGTGGAAATAGAATAGAAGATTATCCTTAAAGCAGTGTTCACACCAAACAGGAATTTAAGTTTCTTGCATGATGGAAATACATTGAAAGTGAATGGGAAGACAGGAAATTTGCCACAACTTTTTACATGAAGGTGCAAATTTCACCTCTTTCTCCTTTTTGCGAAAACTGACAATATCCAACTTCTGTGACAAGTTCACCCGAAGCTATGGCTGACAGCCAATCAGCATAGAGAATGAATGTGACAAGGATGACATCACAGACAGAGGAGGAAGTAAACAACACTGCATGTCAGCATCAGAACTCCAACGCGGTTATTTTGTTCGGTGGCTGACAAGGGCCTACAACTGCTTGATGCAGTTCAGCAGCAGGAAAACACCTGCAAGAGCACAAAAGCAGCAAAACCAAGAACAAGAAATCAGCCACTCCTAAATTTAAAGTGATCATGTATTTGAACCTTTATGGTAAATGCTCCGTATCGACGAGGGAGATGATAGTCAGGCTGCGCAACTCTATAATGTTCCTGTCTTTCCTTTAACCATCAAAAGTGTGAAATAAAGGAGTCTTGCCTGAACGTTGGGTCTAAGATGCCTCTTTTCCCCACATGAATGAACAGTATGAAGAAAATATTACTACCTAAAGACGAACACCGTAAAATTACTCCTTACTGCTTGCACACATTGTCCAGAAGGTCTTCGATACAATACCAGTCTCAACAAGTACTCATGCAAGAAAATGATCTCGTTACCTACACCAAGGAGGTTATGTTTTTGGCCAGGTTTGTTTGTTTGTTTGTTTGTTAGCAAGATTACGCAAAAACTACTGGACAAATTTTTCTGAAATTATCAGGAGATGTTTGAAATGACCCAACTTAAAAATGAAAAGATTTTAGTGGTGATCCAGATATTTGTTTGGATGGAAAATATTCCCAAAGTTTAGAAAAATCCCACTGGTAAACATTGGGCTGAATTTTAAAGAAAAATATATCTCTGCCATTTCTTGACGGATTAGCTTCCAGTTTTACAGAATAATTTGGGTTCCAGGTGTCTATCATCAAGGTGAATTTCATCTGGATCCGATCCTGCTGACGTCACAAAGGAACACTGAAGTTTATAACGAGAAATCCCAGTCATTTCTCCTGAGCTACTGTGAAGGTGTCGCCCCTTTACTTCATTATGGGAACTGTAGTTTATTTTCAAACTGACATCAACGTTTTTCAAGCCTATGTGACTCCATTTCCCGGCTTCCATCGCAGTGCTTGCGGAGGAGCTCTCCACTCGCAGAGACATGAGACTCGTCTGTCCAATCGGAGCGCATGCTGATCCAGAATTGTATCTTTTACGGGGGTTGTACCTGCCATACCTGAGCTGCTTGGCGGGGGTCTGTGTTCTCTGAGTGCTTTTCTAGTTTCATTTTATTATCCGTCCAGATTGCTCAAAATAAACCACGCCATTCATCACCTTTATTTGATACAATATAATTGCACATTTATGTTGGAAAAAGAGGCATCTAAGAGCTAACATTCAGGCAAGACTCCTATATTTCACACTTCTGATGATAAAAGGAAAACAGGAACATGATCAAGTCTCTCAGCCTTCTGTCATCCCTCTCTCGCCCAGCACAGAGCATTTACTGTAAAGGTTCAAATACATGATCCCCTCAAATTTAGGTGTGGTTGGCTTGACCCGCAGCCTCTCACACTCACTTACCCTGCTCCAGACCCCTCTCAGGCCTGGAGCTCTTCTGTTGTTGTACTTTCTGCTCTTGCAGGTGTTTTGCTCTGATTGAACTGCATCGAACAGTTGTGGGCTGTTTGTCCTTGTCAGCCACTGTTATTTTGGTGTTCAGAGACCGAAACACAGAGAGAACAAACAGTAAAGTCTCTGGAAAGTTTCTGGTGTTCGGTAAGTTCAGTTCATATTTATTTAACACTTTCCATGGGCTGTACTGAGAACATATCCACCAGTGAGCTCGCTACTGGTGTATTTTTCTGTCGGTAAATTAATGTGCTTTTCACCAGAGAAAATGTGCCAGATTTCATGGTGGAACTACCAGAGCACATATGAGTTAAAGAATTGACCGGGGAAAGTAGGGGGTTGGGTCTCAGGTCATACAGAGAAAAAAGCAGAGTAAAACCAGGAAGGTTTGGCAACAGAGGCTCCACACCTGGATGTCGTGGTGAAGCCCTCCATTCAAGGCTCCAAAAGATGTTATGGATTATCGAATGGATGTGTTTCTATTTCGGTCTTTCCAGGACATTGAGCATCTTGTTTTCAAGAACAGGAAGAAGACGACGGTAGAAACATCAACCACAGTTGACCTCGGATTGAGAAGACAGAAACACACTTTGGTACAAAGGCCCGCCCCCTTCTCTTGTACCTTTCAGGTCATGCAGGACAAAGATTTGCCTCAAAAACGATGAACCATTTTGAGTGCAAATATATGTGGGAAACTACACACAGATTTTTTTCATGTTTAGTGTGAACACAGCTTAACATATCTAAGAGAGACATTAAAAACAATCTCCACACACGTCTGGCTTATCTAGTCTTAACCAGATGATCCAACCACCTCACTGAAACTAGAGACCAACAGTAATGCTTTTAACAAAGGACTCAAACAATGGCTGAAATCAAAACAACAGTGCTCACATGAATAGTTTTAACTGGTTGATTGTTTGACCATGTTGCCTTTGCTTTATAGCTTATGTATTTATCTTGAAACTGCTTCTCATTTACTGCTGTAATGTTGTTGTACACTGCTTTTTTTTTCCCTTTCTTCTCCTATAACTTGTATTATTTAACCATTTCAAAAGCCTCCTGTGGACAAGTGTTGCGAATTAGCACATGTGCGAAAACACTCAAACAATGCATCCGGTTCGTCCAATGTAATTGTGATGTCCACATCAAATAAACAATAAACGTTAAGTAGTCTTTGTGGTGAATATTTCAAAAACTGAATATATTGGAGGCACATGACAAACCTCATCCGCAAACCAAACCACATGACCAGTTGAGTAAATATCACTCTCACACACACACACAGTGGCACTCATGCATAAACACAAACGGCACAGACAGCCAAATAAGTAGAAATCACAAACATGTTCACAGAAATACACACCTCAAACACACACAGTCAGAGCTGCCAGATGAGTAAACATCAGCTGTGAAAGCCACAAACAACCACCATGACACAATGGAGAGCTCCACGGGGTCCTAATAATCCCCCACAGCGCACCAGGTATTGCAATTATCCTTTTGTCAGCTAAAGTCAGGAGATGAGTAAGAAGAAACAAGACCTCATAAACTGTACATTTAGAGAGTCAAATTTATTTAAATAGCTTGGGTGCCCACGTGTCAGAAATATTAATCTTCATTATTTTACTCATGCAACAGAATTCAGAAATCCAATTTAGTCCTGATAGAATAATTTATAATTGTTAACAGATATTGAGAGTTTTGTTTTCATATTGTTGAGCCTGTTTGGACCTATATTTTTTGAGTTTTATATATATTTTTTAGAGGCATCTATTGATCGGCAATGTGAGTGGAAGAGCACAATCAAAACAATAAACAGTGAAACAAATGGTTTTCTTCTGTAAGTGGAACAAAGATATTGCAAAAATCCTGCCTAAAGTTTTTATGCTAACAGAATGGAACATTTTGATTCAATGCTAGTAAATATAAAACAATGTTTTATATTAAGCTAACAGACAATGAGCTCCTAAGTGGGGGTTTTTGTCAACCTGCACTGAGGAGCAGTGATAACATGACAAAATTAGACTTCTTTAAAATTCTGGAAACTTCAGTTTTGTTTAATTAACCTTTAAAATTTTGATGACATATTTTAACATGTATGTATATGCTATTATGGGCTGTCAAGTGATTTTTCATCACAATTAATCTCCAACTTTATAGCCAAATTAAAAAATACTTGCACATATGGAATAATGTGCTTTTTTTTAGAAGTTTTGTTTTGTGAGTATTTTGATAAAGAGCAATTGTTCCGCCCACAATCTGTTTAATGTGTTTTAATGACAAAGTTTAATTGCAAAAATGATGCTATGCTTTTAATATGAAGTCAAGTAGAGACAGGAAACAGGAAGTAGTCACAGTGTTGTCTGCAAAAAGCATGGCAGAGTTTGTGTTGCATCTCAGGAAGAATCCGTGGTAATCCTGCATGTGAATCCCTCAGAGGGCGATCTCTGTAAGGATTATTAGTTTTTTGATTCTCTGCTTATTTTATCTCTGAGTTTTGTGTACAATATCTTCTTCTTCCGCACAGAAATTGAATTTTTCTGTGATATTGCACCTATACTTGCCATTAGTCTTGGCATTAGTACATTATGAAGCCTTTCTGTTATTACAGCCATTTCGGTCTGCATTATTGCCTAGTGTTGCAAAAATGCTAAAAACCAAAATCTGCAAATAACCTCCACAATTTTTGTCACATGTAGTCCATCCTAATATATTGTAATTTAAGCAACCAATGAGCTGGTAATATTTTTATTGTAGCACAGTTTACCTCAACTTTGGAAAGTTTCCTGAAATTAGCAGCCAAAATCTATGTGCTCTGCAGTGGCTCTGTAGTTCTCTCTCCAACCACTAGATGGCGTGAAAGTGCTCCCAATACCATCCTTGGTGTGTTGTGAATGTGCATCAACAGGCTTAAGTGGGATATGAAAGTCACCTCAGCTAAATTCAGACCGGAGGGGATTTGAGGTGAATTTGCGCCATACGTCAACAAGGGTATATACGTGTAGACGTGCCGCCTTCGTTTGTTTGTAACTGGTCAATATGTCTGTCACATCTGTTTCAAGTCTGAGGTTTTGAGGTATTTAAGGTTTTCTATGAATAAATGTAAAAATTATGACCGAAATTAAAAACCATAGGGAGGTGAAAAAATATAGAGAGAGTCTTTGAAATTCTATGATTGATTTCTTTTTACATTTAAAGACACTTTTCGAAGGCTAAAGAGCTCCCTAAGATCAGTCTATACAATGCTTTAATATCTTATAGCAGTGATCATAAGATAGGGCCACATCAAGCCCCCCACAGGTTTTTACTCGGCCCCCTAGAGTTTTGTCAAATTCAAGAATTTTGTTGTGGTTTTAAGAGTTTCTTTTTGTTGTAAAACTTCCTCCAACTATCAACACATCACCAAAACAACTACAACTGAAACATTTTACCAGGCATGACTTCATGTTTGATCTGTTTTACAGAAATCCACCTGTCAGCAAATATTAGTCTTTATTTAAACAGACATGCAATTATTTTGGAGTGAAGCACAGCGATGGAAAATCTTCCAGCTCTAGAAAGAAGTAGTCAAAATATCTCTGTTGTCTCATGTGGCTGGCAGCAGTATAGGTGATGGGGACTGATCCCACTTGTAAAGGCCAAAACCATTTTCAGACTTACAACCCTGGTATTTCCTAGAAAATATAGGGGTAACCTATCTGGGAAATGCCCTGATCTTTCTGTTCACACTAGGCCCCGCAGAGCAGGAGGGGCCCTACAGTTTGTATGTCAGTCAATGGAGGAGTGGAGTAGGGAAAATACTTGGGAGGAAATTATCAGGGTAAATTCATGGTGAAAAAGCCAGATGTTTGCGTTTACACATGCAGCTAACCCGGGGCATTTAAGGATAGTTACAGGGTTTTTCAGGAAGTGTGAATGGGGTTTAAGAAACACATAATCTGAAAAAAAAATCAAATAATTTGGTTTTTTTTTATTAGATCAAATCATTTATATTTTTTCAGATCATTTTAAAATCTGGCCCCAGTAAAATATGACAAAAAATTGGCCCTTGGACACATGTAGCTGATAATCCCTGTCTTATGGCATTATTAAATGTAACAGATTATCAGTGGCCTGTCATACCACACTGTCTATTTCTTTATTTAAGTATGAATTTAATTACCAAAAGAATCAAAGATATAACTTTTGAGCTGAAATTTCAGCCTGGCCTCATCATGCGCAGCAACCACAGAACAGAAATACTGAAGTCAATCTTCCTGAATGGGTCACGCTGATCCAAACAGTGCGACTCCATCCTGGAGAAGCTGACATACGCTCCACGAGGAGACCACCACCCTCACCATGCACTCAAGTGTGTCACCTAATTGAACTTCTACCGCATGAGAGGCATGAAGATGGATCTCATTAAAGCAGCGAGCATGAAGGATAGATCTCTCTCATATCTGTGTTTTAATTGCCAGCTCTCCCTCATAATCAGATTAGCTGGAGAGTGCAGTGAAGAGCCAGATAAGACAAAGGAATAATTGAATTTGAGGCAAGGCGAGTGGGCGAGAGACGAAGACGGGGCTGTTTGTGAGAGAGGAGGACACAATACTTCACCAGCTGGTTATAAGAGAGAGGAATCAAGAGTATTAGGAATTCAGAGGCAGAAAAGTAATCATGTGTGTTGAAGAGTGGGTTAAGTGTTGGGGCCGGGTCATGAATGTTCTGGGTCTGTTTGGCAGTTATGGCTGGACTTTGGGTATCATTATCCTGTTTATTTCAGGGTTATTGTCATGGCAGCAGCTCAGCCCCCCACTCAGGATGATGGTGATTATCAAACCCACTCATCATGTTGATAAAAGAATCAAGATGTCTGTTATTATCTGATTGGTGAGCCAAAACACAAGCTGCCCAGTTTTATGGGTGAAGATGAAATCTGAGGGTGCTCTTACAACAACAGCTTGTTTGTTTCATCCTGATTAAGATTACATGTTTGTTTGTTTTTTCTTTTTTGTTGTTTGGTCAGTTTGTTCGTGGTCACATTGTAGTATATTGATGCGAGCCAAAAGACACAGCAAGGACGTGCTGTCCTTATGTCAGTACCTCACATCCTGTTTTTCCAGCTGCATAGGTAAACAATGCAAAGCTCAGGCCCCATTTACACAAAAACAGAGAGTTTACATTGCGTTCTTGCCTCCCGTTGTCACGAGAACAATGCCCGCAGTGCCTGAATCTGCAAACTTTTGAAACCAGGGTCCAGAGCGGAAAGTTTTTAAAACGTTTTAATATCCGTATTGGAGTAGACAAGATTCAGCGTTTCACTCTGAAATGCTGACGTCACCGCATGAGCAGTACTCTTTCACATGAAGGCTGTGCGCGCATCCCAGGAACAACAACAACAACAACAGCTTCAGCTGCTTACCGTGCTCGGTTTGTTATCCAGACAAAAATACCCAGACACATTTGTTGTCCAGACAAGAAACTCCTGTGTCTTTGTGCGTCCACTCGCCAATGTTTGTCTTCACCAGAAAGCGTTAGTGTGCAAACACGTGTTTCAACACGTTTTACTATAAACCTACATCCCCTACGACTGGCCTGGCATGGACGCTACAGCGCTTTCAGTCGTTCTCATGGATTGGTGTGACGCGGAGCACTTTTGAAAACGCAAAGGAAAAACCTTTTTGTTTCAGGTGAAAATGTTGTTGTGTAAACGGTGCCTCAGTGGTCAGTCTTTGCACTGTTGCACGTTGGTTAGCATGCTAAGCTACTAAACTAATAAATTGTGGTTTAAGTCGCAGCACTCAAGGCCAAATGCCTCATGCCTTAAAAGTCCAGTATCCTGTTTTGTTTGACCATTCCTATCATGTCTTGGGTGTTTATTACCAGAGTTGTGTGTAACGCGTTACAGTAACGTAACTACTTTTTTCGGGTAAAAAGTAAAGTAACGCACTACTACTGAAAATGTGGTAACGAAACATAGTTCCTTTTTCAATTCGGCGCAACGTTACTTTTCCCACGGACAGATCTGACTCGATGCTGACTTCTCAGCGCCCCACATTAGACATGAGCAGTGTTGCCAAGTCCACTCCTTATAAGCGTCTTTGGGTCTGTTTTTCTCTGAAGTCGCTTGCAAATCTCATGAGTCGCAGCCGTGGGTTGAGGTTTTTTGGGCTTGTTTCTTGATGGTGCGAGTGCAGTAGGTAGTCTGTCCTTGCCACTTTCTCGTTTCCTGGCTATCGCTCCTGCCCCCAAACACACTTACGCCACATGGCGCATGCGCCAGAGCCACAGTTGCCAGGTCCACCTATTATAAGCAACGTTGGGCTTCTGTTTCTGAATAGTTGCTTGGTACTGTGAAATTGAAATATAATGTAGACAAAAATAAAAACACGCTTTATGTAGATTTCTCTTTAAAAAAAAAAAATATATATATATATATATATATATCACATTATATACAGCAAACTGCCGTTTTTACAAAGGAAAGAGTGCTTTGCAGATTGCCTATGCAGTGTAGACTGTAAATTAATAATTTTAATATAATTGATATTAATAATATGATAAATATTTAAAACATTTTTCTAATGATTTTTAGCTTTTAAATTTTGTTACACTGCATAAAGACATGATTGAGTTACATCAGTTAATAGCCATGGTTGTCCTGAATCTATAGAGGTGCTGGATTTCATATTGCAGAGAAAAATGAGACCACAGGGAGTGAAAAGCGACAGAACCAAAAACGGTCTGGAATTCCAAACATCAAACAAGGTCTTTGTAGATTTTTTGAATGTAGTACCAACACCACTATTTTCCCTATGTTCCTTAGGCTTGAGGGTACCTGAAAATGTGTTGTGTGCACTAATTCCTTATTGTTAATTTTTTTTAATTATAAAATGAGAAACATTCAATGTCCATTTTTCTTTTTTCTAATGATTTTTAGCTTTTAAATTACACTGCATAAAGACATAATTGAGTTACATCTGTCAATAGCCATTGTTGTCCTGAATCTATAGAGGTGCTGGATTTCATATTGCAGAGAAAAAAGACACCACAGTGAGTAAAAATGTGAGAGAAGCAAAAAACAACCAGAAAGTGCTTTGGGATAGGAAGGGTTCAAATGATCAGATTTTGGTGGTGATCCAGATAACCACCATCAACCAGTGATACTTATAATGATATCATCAGCCTTCTTACAGAAACACAACACTGTTCTTTTGGCAGCAAATAATTAATCAGACTAGCTGTAAACAGTCCTTGCTGAAAATAGCTTTAGTTTGGCTATGCCAGTTTGCCATGAGAGGGTCAAGAATGAGAAGTTGGGCATAAATATCTTAAGCAGGTCACACCAATGAATGGAGTGGGGTCAGAAAACGAGAGTAGTTTGTTGAATCAGAAGACGATGAGGAGACGCTTGCATATGAAACATTGATATATCAACCAATAAAAAACACCACTCCAGTCAGTGTATCATCAATCTATTTATTTATCAAATATGTATAAGAAAGCCATACGTTCATGAAGATGTCAGAACCTCATATCAGTAAATGCTCTTTTTCGTTGGACCGGTCCAGACCTCTAGTGTTTTGACAGCTCTGGATTGCACACAGCAGGAAATAGAGAAAAAGTATGAAAGGCAAGACAAAGGTCAGACCCAGCTCAGTGTGTTTAACCCATAGCACGCACCTCCACCTGCTGAGCCACGAGGGAGGCCCCATCATCATCAGGCCCCCGGCTTCAAAGAGAGCAGTCAGTGAGGCGCAGCGACTGGCCCTGGGTGAGCTCCGGCATGGAAAATCAAACGCACCCCGGCAATGAGAGTGCTCCCAGGGTCTAAAGTCTAATATCTAATGGTCTTAATCAAAAGCCCCTGCCATGCCGTTCTCAGTGCAGCATTGATAAATCACAGCGTTAATGAAAAATGGGCCGTATCACAGCGCAGCGCTGGTAGGCCGCCGCACCGTCCCATTTGTTAGAGCAGCGTCCTGTGGTTTTTGGTGTCAGTTTAGCTTCCTCTCCTCTGCATTCGTTCTTTTTTCTCATTTGTACCAGCGTCCTGGTCTCATTTGATTTAACCTCTCTTTGTCATGTGTTTGAACTTCTTGTTATTTTGTTTGGCCTCTCATTAATTCACCAGCTTCCTGTGGCGTTCACTCTTCTTTTACATCTCTGCCTCCCCCTAACTCTCCTTTTCCTCCCCTTGTTTCTATCCACGCCCCCATCATTCTCCAGTTTCGCAGCTCCCAGCTCTTTAATCTCCTTTTCCCTCGTCTTTCCTTCCCCTCATGTGTTCCTCTGCTGGGTTCGGTTGTATCGGCACCTCGCTCTCCTCTCTCTTTGCCTTCCTGTCTAATTTGTTAAGCAGAGGTGTCGTGTAGTGTTCTGTTTGGTGGCCATGGTGGGTAGGCTGCCTGGTGAACGGAGCTGCTGCGAGGAGGTAATTAACCGCTCCTCATTTAGACAACGGGGTCAATCAGCAAGACAGAATGACGATGTGTGGGCTGGAATGCCAATTGCAGAGGCCTGAGGTGCACAAACATACCAGCATGCACAAAACCTTTAAAGGGATAGTACAGTTTTTTTCAAGGGGGGGTTGCTCGAGGCCCGTGGACGATGTTAAACATTCACTACGACAAACCCCATTTCCATTGAAGTTGGGACATTGTGTATAATGTAAATATAAAAACAGGATTTGTTAATCCTTTTGACTCATTTTCAGCTGAACACACCACAAAAGAGATTTTGACTGTGTTGTGCGTTTATGATCAGTGGACAACTATTCACTGTGTCACTTAATAATATTGACTATCAGAAATAATTGATAATAATGTACATTAAGTAATGGGATTTAATTTACATTAAATCTACCTTGGGGCACCACCCATAAAGGGAAATGATAGTCAATTTATTAAGTCAGTCTCATAAAAGTTACTGACTACCAATTTGGAACTTTGATTTATAGTTAAGTTAATAAAAATAACCAAAGATACCTAATCAATTGTCAGTCAAAACTGAAGGATTTGGAGTTCTGCAGAGAAGAGGTTGGCAAGGTTCATTCTTATGCAACATTAACAGACCAGCAACTGACTTTGTGTTCAAAATCATTTATTAACAAACAAACATGAAAAAATACAATATCTAACCTAAGAAAGTCCTATGTACAAGTGTGTGTGTGTGCATGTGTGTGTGTGTGTGTAACAAAGGCAAGATGGCTGCCTCTAAAGGATGTCTTAAGACTGCATGGCTCAAAGCATTTACAACCCGAACCATGTGGGGAGTGGTGGAGGAAAATGGTCTCTTTGTGTAAGGTTGATGTCTCTACATGAAGTGGTAAAGTTAAAATATAGTTAGCAGCAGTTAGACATAGCTTAAGGCTTAAAGAACATATTCATTAAAACAATGCAGCAATTGTAGAAATCGAAAAGTCCCGTGCTTAGCCGTGCTATGCTAAACTATGTAAGGCCCAGTTACGTTACCAAGTCCATGTATAAAGAGGTGTCCTTTCTGGTGATGCTCTGCAAAGTCCAGTACTGCAGGTTTGGCGGCTTCCAGTGGGTTCCAGGCCAGTCTGGCCCTTCAGCTTCTGGCTCTGAAGACCACTGGTTGCTTCTTTATCCCTGGAGTTAGAAGCTTGATGCTAACTCTGTCATGTTGCTTTTTGTTGTTTCGATCAGGAACTCCTGTTCCTTAAGCAGGCCCTCGCATCGCTGTTTTTGGGAGGATTGCGGTACTACAGTCTGCATTGAGCAGGACTGTGGAAGAAGTCTTGAGTTGTATTCCTGAGAAGAGACTGGAGAGGTTCTGTGTCTCCTTCTACAGGCTGAGAAAGAGCTGAGAGAGAGCTGAGAGAAAGGAGCTGTGTCCCCTTCTCTCCATGGTCCAGAAAAAAGAGACAGATTGCATAGCAGAGCAGGGTCTTATTGTCCTTATCAGAGGGTTCACACCTACGTGTGACCTGGGGGAGGGGTCAGATGGTCAGCCAACTTTGGTTCAGCCTTCTGCAGGCACATGTTCCTTTTAGCATGGATCCCAACAACTGTTCAAATTGATAATTGCAAATAGTTACTCATCTTGAATTTGATGCCTGCAACACGTTCCAGAAAGCTGGGACTGTTGGCATATTTACCACTGTGTTTGATCACTTTTCCTTTTAACAACACTTCATAAGCATTTTGGAACTGAGATGCCCAACGGTCTCTGTTGTCGTATTTTGTGCTTCATGATGCACCACACATTTTCTGTCATGATTCTGCTGGTCCTGTTTTGTTTTGATTGTTTTTTTCTCGTGTTCTGTTATTTTACTCCTTGTCCGGTTTTATTTTGTATCATCTTGCTCCTTACTTTCGGTTTTGACCTCTTGTCCTGTGTCTCTTGAGTTCGTCTCTTGGTCCTTGTCAAGTTACCCGTTTTGTTCTCGTTTCTAGTCTTGTCCTTGTGTTTACTGTTTTATTTTGAAAGTCCTGTCTCCCCTTATTGCCGTGGGTTTTGCTTCCTGTCTCGTCCTGTCACACCTGATCCGTGATTGTTCTTCCTCAGCTGTCTCTCGTTTACCCCAATCACCTCATGTATTTAACCCTCGTGTTTTCCCCTTGTCTTTGTGGGATCATTACAGTTTCTTCTTCCTTGGAATCTGTCTTCAGTGTCTCCGTGTTCTCCAGTATGTTCTCCAGTGTTTTCCTGAGTCAAAAGGTATTTTCAGTTGGGACTTTTGCTTTGTACTTTTGAGCTTTACTTTACAGTACTCTGCTTACAAACTGTGACAGATTCAGTGGGAGACAGGTCTGGACTCAGCAGGTCAGAGTAGTACCCTCGCTCTGGCTTAGGATTGTTTTGCTGAAATAAGCAGGGATGTCCCTGAAAATTACGTCGCTTGGATGGCAGCTTGTTGCTCCAAAACCTGTATGTATTAATGGTGCCTTCACAGATGTGCAAGTTACCCATGCCATGGGCACTAACACACCCCTATACCATCACAGATGCTGTCTTTTGACCTTTGTCCTGATAACAGTTTGGATGGTCCTTTTCCTCTTTAGCCTGGAGGACACCACATCCATGATGTCCAAAAACAGTCTGAAATGTGGACTCAGACCACAGCAGACTTTTCCACTTTGCCACAGTCCATCTTGGATAAAGCCGGCGGTGTTTCTGAGTGTTGTTGATATATGGCTTTGCTTTACATGGCAGAGTTTGACCTTGACCTTGAGTATGTAGAGATGAACTGTGTTAACAATGGTTTTCTGAAGTGTTCCTGAGCCCACGTGGTGATATCCTTAAAAAAACATGTTGATTTTTAAATGCAGTGCTTGCTGAGGTATCAAAGGTCACTGGCATTCAGTGTTGGTTTTAGGCCTTTCTGCTTACGTGCAGATTTTTCTTTTTCTCTGAATCTTTTGATGATATTATTGACTGTAGATGATTAAATCCATAAATTGTAAGTTGAGAAACATTGTTATACTGCTGAAATATTTGATCAGCTGTTTCAGCTTTTCTGGATGTTTTTTCAGGCATCATACTCAAAATGAGTGAACAATTTGAAAAAACAAAAAGCTAAGTTTGGCCATCAAATATCTTGTCTTTGAAGTGAATTTGATGAAATGAAGATTGAAAGGGATTTGTTAACCATTGTATTCTGTAATTCAAGGTCCCAACTTCATTAAAATTGGATTTGTACTCAGTTTCATTACCACTCAACACTTTGTTCCTGTTTCACCAAAACCCTCTTTGTCCAAGACTTCCAAATCTCAGTTTAGTGATTTATAGATCAAATTTGTGGAATTTCCTTCCTCTAAATTGTTACCTCCACCAAGGAGATTATGGTTTTGCCGTCGTACGTTTGTTTATTTGTCTGTTTGTTTGTTAGCAAGATTAACAAACAAACTACTGGATGGATTTTGCTGACATTTTCAGGAGATATTGGTAATAGTCCAGCTTAAAAATGATCAGATATTGGTGGTGATTCAGATAACAGCCATTAGCGAATGATCGTTTTTGCTCAATAATTGTCTAACTAATAATGTTATCAACAGGATTCTGAGTGTTAGTGTGGGTTTTCAGGGTCAAGGAATCATATTATGATTGAAACTTTATCATGGAACTATTGCTTATAGATGTAACAGAAATATATGAGCTACCTTAGTGGAGGTTTGTCCACTCCGAGTGCTTTTTAGTTTAGATTTGTCTTTACAGCAGAAATACATTTTAAGCTATCTGTATATATAAGTGACAATATAAGCTGCTATGGTCAAGAACTCAAGGACATCTCAGTCATGTCTCAACACTTTTTGCTTTCTCTTTTTAAGCGATCTGACTGACTGCAAAACTCTTAATTCTGTACCCTGTTTGTCTCCTAATGCCCCCTCAGGTTTCATCCTGCAGCCCAGCTTAGAATAAGTGGTTTTGAAAAATGATTGAGAGAAGCTTCTTTCTTCCCAAAACTTTGCTCTAACATCTCCTTTCAAAGCTTTTTTGTGCTGAGACCCAA
Source organism: Cetoscarus ocellatus (assembly GCA_037902135.1). NCBI lineage: Eukaryota > Metazoa > Chordata > Actinopteri > Labriformes > Labridae > Cetoscarus > Cetoscarus ocellatus. The sequence continues at coordinate 736,728 of JBAMNC010001229.1, forward strand.
GAGAAAGTAGGAGGTCTAAGCTCAGTGGCCCTCAATTTGGAGACTCACTAGTGAAACAGATTTTCATCTCCAGTCTTGGAAGACGAATAATAACTTCTCCACTCGTTCCAAAGCTCAATGTGTGCTGCTCTGCTAAACTCGGCCAATAAAGGCTGTGGGAAGCTGCAAAGGGCACTCCAGGGAGGAGATTAGTCATTGTCAAAGATCTGTGATCTAAAACGCTGAAGTGGAATATTTCCCTGAATATAAAGAAGCGGCTTTGGAGCTCAAAACAATACCATTAATATTGTTTCTAAAGGTGAGCGGTCTCAATACACTTTCATGAGCTTTTAAAGCACACCAGGAGGACAACACAGAGACTCTGAAGCTGTTTGTTCACATCAGACCCATAATGGAAAACAGGAAGAGTTTCTGCTAATTGACTTGTTCATATGATTGAGGGTAGTTTTTAGAAGAACAACATAAATGAAAAAATGTATTTATGTGTGTCTCCTACAAAGAAACATAAAAACTGCCATGCCAGAAAACTGAGAGACTCACTGATAAACTATTGACTTCAATTTGGTAAATGAGAATCAAGCAGCCCTGCTCAGTTGGCTTGGTTTGGTGACAGGTGTTTCCACTGGTGGACCCAAAAAACCACCCCATGCTGTCCCATTTTAACCATACAAACCACAATACAACAACGCTGAGGACTCCTCAACACCTGGAGAACAGTTAGTGGCTATTTTGTGAACATCTACAAAAGCTCCATCACCGTGATCATTTAGTGTTTCCATTATTAACAGTTTCAGTTTTAAGATCCTTGAAAGAAACTGAATCAATCATTGTTTGCATTAATTGCAGGAGAGCTTCACTTTACATGCATAATTCATCGATTCATGTACAAAACAGCTACTACCTCATAATTATCCTTGAGAAACTAAACAGCAAACAGAGGAGGCCTCCTTCATAGGAAACAGTAATTAACCCGCTTTGGTCTGATTTTCTGCTTGTTCTGTTTAACCGATTTTACGCTCTCTGCTGTGCTGCTGGAAGGCCGAAATCTCAACAGTGATTTAAACTCTGTCTTATCTCGTTAGAGTAAGGATTATTTCCTACTGATGATCACAAAAAGACTTTAATCTATGTCTGTCGCTTAAAGGGGAAATTGATCGACCGTCTGCACCCCGAGGAGATCTGACCGAAATTTCAAGGCCTGCCGCTGTTACGATGAAAGTCAACAAATGTGGTAATGGGAAAAATAAAAACCAACTCAAAGTGATCAGGAGTGAAAAGAATGTAAAAAATAGTTAAACTCAAGAGAACAATGTGTACAATATTTCTCAAATATAAGAAAATGTAGCGCAAACCCTACTTCCAATGAAGTTGGGACAGTGTAAAACTGCAGAATACAATGATCTGTAAACTGTTCAGCCTATTTTCCCTACAAAGACAAGGTATTTAATGGTCAAACTGCTAAACGTAATTGTTTTTTTGCAAATGTACACTCATTTTAAATTTTCTTGCCACTTTGTAAACAAATGCATGTTGTTGTAAAACAGTTTAAGAACGTTTTGTATCGTACAATTGCAAAGAATTTATGGATTTTAATACCCCCATCCATAATATCATCAAATGATTCAGGAAATCTACAGAAATCTCTGTCAAAAACTGGTAACTTGCACATCTGTGAAGGCACTATTAATGCTGAAACTTATATTTAGGTTTTGAAGCAACAAATGTTGCCACCCAATCAACACCAGGACACTTTTTACACGTTACAACAGTGTGGCTTCATCGTAAAAGAGTTCAGGTACGAGCCTGTCCTGCAGTCCAGACCTGTCTCCCACTGGAAATGTGTAGAGCAGAACACGACAACAGAGACCCCAAACTGCTGAGCATCTGAAGTCCTAAATCAAGCAAGAATAAGAAAGAAAGCCACCTACAAAGCTTCAACAGATAGTGTCCTCAGTTTCTAAATGCTTGAGTGTTGTTAAAAGGAAAGGAGATGCAACACAGAGGCAAACAGGCCCCTGTCCCAGCTTATTTTGAACGTGTTGTAGGTATCAAATTCAAATGGATAAATATTTACAAAAAAAAAAAACAATTTATCAGATTGAACACTAAGGATCTTGTCTTTATTTTTTGCTTTTAATGGTGAAATCATAATGTGAAGAACAAGACGGTGAAAAAGCATCATGTCATACAATAAAGCAACAACTGACTGGGCACAGATAAACAAACAAATAGGTGACAAAAAAGACAAAACAAAAACAAATAACCACAAAATAGTAATATCTGAACAATAATTCTAAAATAGACCAAAGAAAAAAGAGAACAGATAAACTGACAATGAAAAGGTGATAACAGTAATGGAAAATTAGGATCTGAGGAACATTTTTAGTCAAAGACGAAGGTGTCATTGCATGAATTACTTGAATATTGGTTGAAAAAGATTTGCATATTATTGTATTCAGTTTTTATTTACATTTTATGCAACAACCCAATTGTACTGAATTGTATATAGTATATACCACACTACAAGTAATTGAAATTTCTTGGACAGACTGCATCTACATAGAGACAAATTCAGGCATGTCCAGTTAAGTTTTTAATCATATTGGCATTTTGTCCACACAGATCGGGCATGTTGAAAACATCCTCAGTGGATAAACCTGAAAACACTGACTTTGCGTTTTCATGTCTAAATGATTACAAATAGCTTCCAAAACAATGACGTCGCAGCCCCATCTCTCACTTAATCTGAAATCTGACAACAACAGAAACAATGGTGGAATACAGTGTCAGGTTCGTGCTGCAGAAGCTCCTGAGCTTGTTTTGGCTTTAACAGCAAAATCTTCTGCTCCTCTACGCCTACCTTGAGATTCAAGAGGACATGGAAACATTTCTCATGATGTATGTTCACGCTCCATGTCCCTTACTCTGGTTTCAGTGTATGTCACAGCAAGGTAACAGCGCCACTTATAGGCAGAGAACATTTTCAATATGTAAACGTCTTAGTTTCTGTGTGGCTACAGACTTAGAAATGTTTCATAAAAAATCTTCACAGAAACCATTCCACTTGGAGAGCGCAAACCTCCAGCAAGGTAGCTCACATATTGCTGTTACATCTATAAGCAATAGTTCAATTATATATTTCCATCATAATTGATTCCTTGACCCTGAAAACCCACACCTACTACTCAGAATCATGTCATTAGTCAGACAGTTATTGAACAAAAACGATCATTTACAAATGGCAGTTATCTTGATCACCACCAAAATTGACTCATTTTTAAGTTGGGCCATTACCAACATCTCCTGAAAATTTCAGCAAAATCCGTCCAGTAGTTTTTGCATAATCTTGCTAACAAACAGACGAACAAAAGCTTGATAGTAAATGATCTTTCTATTCTTAATATTGTGAACAGAAATGTTAATTCCAAACTGTGGATTTCCTGTTTCTGATCCATTACATATCCATAACATTAAACCGGTGTATTTCCAGCAACAGCATTCCAGTGTCTTGTTACAAAAACATTACTCAAACATCTATTACCATCTGCAGATCCTGGCTGGTATTCACATTCTCTTTCTGCCCTGACCAGAAGTGTTTCTCTGCTTGACTTTGTTTTGTCGCGCAAACATGAGATCACTCGCTCCTTTCCCTCCCTCTGTAATGCTGTCCAAAAGGTTTTCTCTGTAGACAACCGCATTTCAAAGTGCCAGCACCAGAATAAACAGACGTCCAGATTTCTAGTGCATCATTAACCTCAAATAAACATTGATGTGGTACAATTATGGAAACATGGAAAAGCTACAATTAAGCCCTGGAACAAACATTTCCAGAAACATTACACACGTCAGGATCCATAAATAGAATCAGTCTATTTTGGGTTTTAGATGCACTAATTTATGCCCATTTCAGACCCTGCAGGTCTGTTTCTGTTGCATTATTATGAGCCAATATGACCACAGTAAGAGATCAAGTATAATAAGACAGCAGGTCTTATTATACTGGTCGCAATGCTGGTCACAAAAAGAGCGAAATTAACTGTATTATTAGTCAATAAATCTTTATTTGTATTGTGCCAGTTCATAACAAGTGTTATCTCAAGGCACTTCACAATAGAGCAGGCTGAAGCCATACTCTTCATTTTATAGATACACATACAGTATTTACATATATATAAATACATATAATAAATATATTTGTATATACACATACATACATCCAGAGGTGTATCCATCCTGGCAGAGACTAAGGGACTAACATCACATTTGTCCCTGCTGAATATAGATTAAATCAATCAATCTTTATTTGTATAGCACCATATTTGTCTTTGTTGAATATAAATTTATTGAAGTTAAGGCCCTTGAGATGTGGCATCTCATTTTCAAGAGAGTCCTAGTGTCTATATGGTTGTAAGGACAGTTCCTATGGATGTATAATCAATACAACCATGGATAGAGAGATCAATCTAATATTAACATTAATATCTATAATGAATGTAATCTGGAGAGGACTGATGTTGATTAATATAACAGCATCTAGCTGAACTGCCATTAAAATGGGTCTAACTGGTCTAAAGGTATGAATTTATGTTAAATGATGTTTCTGTTGATGGTTGATGCAGGATAGAGCACATGGAGTCAAGCAGCAGCAGGTCATCCATGATTGTTTGTCAAGGTCATACGAATATATGTGTGCTGTTTGCAGGAACTACCATGTATTTAATCTTGTTGATCTCTCTAAAGTTAATGTCAGGAACTGTAATGATAATGGAAGGGGGCTAAAGGAATGGCCACATAATTGTAATTGTAGTTATTGAAGCTCCGTAAGTCCACAGCAGTAGGCGGTCTATATTAAGGATCCTAGGTGGCCTACAAGACAAGACCCAGAGATGAGCACAGGAGCCCTATTATCACTGACAGAGGGCCAAAATCGTATTTACACTTAAACAATAATTTTGCTTAAGAAAACGTACAATTAAACAGCTGTCAACTGAATTTTCCTGGAATGGAAATTTCATGGAACTATTGCTTAGAGGTGCAGTATCTGAGCTACCTTGGCAGAGGTTTGTGCTCTCCGAGCGCTGTCTAGTTTTCACTATTTTGGCTGAATCATAAAATAACCCAAAAACTCTGAGCACTTTTTTTCCTGTTTTCCTGTGTCAGGTCAATCTGCTTAGCGGACATTAACCCAGAGCGGAAGAGGGTCCTGCTGAAAATAGACTCATTTCCATGGGATGCTCCACCCTGATTTGAGGCTCTGGCTGTGGAAACGGACTGATTGAAGCAGATTGGGGGCGATTTCTAGTGGAGTGCACGGTGTGTACAGAACACTACGCCAGCAGACCTTGTGGAAACGTGGGGTCAGTCTTCTAGAAGTAGAGATGCTTTTTGGGATGGTGGCAAAGCAAACCTGTGTCCTAGCTGAACGCGATGCACGTGAGCGTCAGTAACAAAATCAGTATGATTACAATGAACCATATGTGAGTGTTCTAACTACCCTAAAGCAATGCAGCATGATGCTGTGCGATGCAGTGCGACGATTTCCCCTTTCGTCACTCATGTAGACATGGTCAAAGATGGAGGAAAGAGGAATTTTGATGAGGTGCTGGAGGGATTTCTTGGTGAGGCCGTTCACACTTTTTGTTCTCAAGTTTTTCATTGAATAGGCATTCAGTATCTCGGGATTAGAAAACACACACTTTTGAGAATGGGTCCTGAAGTGGATAAACTGGAAACGCCAGATTGCATTTCCGTGTAGACAAAAAATATGGATTGATTGCTTCAGAAACCGTTCAAAAACACATGTGGGAACCCTGACAACAACAGAAACAATGGCGAGATACAGTGCTGCAGAAGATGCTGAGCTTGTTTTGGCTTTTACAGCAAAATGTTCTGCTTCTCTTTGACCAATGTGAGCAACAAGAGGACACGGAGAACAGCAGACACCAGAGTTTGTTTACATTTCTCTTGACGTATGTGCAGTCTCCATTTCTTCTTTGCTAGTTTTGGTGTATGGCAAGACACATTATTTTGAAATGATGCCGACTTTACAGAGAACATTTTTAATACAAAAACGTTTTTGTCTCTGTGTGGACAGGACCTTAGACTTTTTCCACAAAGCAGAGCTTGTTTATCCGTTTAATGTTGCAGTAATAATGCAGCATTCTTCCTTTCAAGTGGATGACTTGATTTACTTTCACTTTTAACTCCAACTCGTTAAACCCAATGCTTGTGTTCAATTAGGACACGGTGTAATGTCTATGTGGAAGGTATCAGTTGGGCATGACCTGGGTGTCACTGAACACATTTCTTTTCTCTCAGGGCACATGTATGGTGTTTAATTTTGAATTTCTAACATGAGACTTCAAGGACTTCATATTCAATCAATCTGAATCAGTTAAAGAGTCATAGCACAAGAGACATTCGTCCAACTTTTAATCTTAAAGTTTGTATCACAATGATCCAACCACACAAACACAGTGGTGAACTTGCACTCACATTCCTCCTCTTAAATAACTTCTATTATTGTCGGCTCTGTTTTTCTCTTAACTCCTAAAACCCCTCATTAACTGGAGATGGTGTCCTAAATCCTCCATGATAGAAGTGAATATATTCTGCGCTTTCTCTGATCCTGAGGGATGAGATGAAGAGAATGGCCTGACTGTTAGGTGGAGGAATTGGGGTGAATTATTGGAGGCTGCAAAGTTTTATTCCTCTCTGGAGGAAAACAGAACTTACGAATGGATTGATTGATAGATCGATAGAGTTGAGAGAGAAGGTGGAAGGTCTCTTGAGTGGTTGGACAAGATAGAGGGCAGTAAAAAAGGATGGCTAGAGCACAGTCCATAATAATGAGTGTCATTTTATCTTAGAAACTATTCAAATAATTAACGCCGCCTTGGAGGTTATGTTTTTGCCAGCATATGTTTTTGTGTTTGTTTGTTTGTATTTTTTATGTCTTTGTTTGTTAGCAGGATTACGCAAAAACTACAGAACAGGTTTTGCTGAAATTTTCAGGAGGTGTTGGTAATGGCCAATTTAAAAATGATCAGATTTTCGTGGTGATCCAGATAACCGCCATTAGTGAACGATTGTTTTTGCTTAACAACTGTCTAACTAAAAATTATATCAGCATGATACTGAGTGCTAGGTGTGGGTTTTCAGGGTCAAGGAATCATATTATGATGGTAACTTTATCATGGAACAGATGTAACAGCAATATGTGAGTTACCTCGGCACAGGTTTGCACTCTCCAAGTGCTTTCTAGTTGGAATTATATTTGAAAAACTGGCCCCTTGTTGAGCTTCACCCTCAAAGGTTACTAAGAGACATAATCATCTTTTCTGCTCAGCGCCTCAACATTTGGAACATTTCATGACATTGCGTGCTTTGACAAATTTTTACTCAGATTCAATGGAAGGATGCCATTTTAACTTATCCCTTTGGTGCCATTTGTCCGTTTTAGGGACACCTATGTTTTTCCTAAACTTGCTGTGCAGATGGATCCACCTGATATAATGTCCATAATCAGAAAGATCCATTCTGCCAAGCTCCAATCTACAACGATAGTTAGAGGCCCAAAGCAGGATGATCAAATGAGCGTCCTTTAGGGCAGGAAGAAGTGAAAGCTACGAGTGAGACTACAGCAGGAACTGGCTGCTGCGGTAGAGATTAGCATAGATGCTAACAGCTGGACCATATTTCTTTATTAAATGAAAAACAAATAGCAACTCTGCAAACTTCTCCATGGAGAGGACATTTTCACACCACTTGCAATATATTTTGACAAGAGTTTGTCTTATGAATTGGCTCACGTTCTGTCCTTTAAGCTGCAGTAGCACCCACCTACAACATCATCTGATTAACCCATACTGAATGTGACTGACGAAACAATCGTACACTCACCTGCTGAATATGCTTTGAAAGGTTTAAAAGGCTGATCTGATGCCTTCGGTGGCATATCCAGCAGGTGATTGGGAAATCGTTCCATCAAATACATTATCAAATAGGCAAGTAGGCAAGTACAAGTACAAAATGTGAATATCTTTGCTATCGAGAAGTGCTTTCTGTTTTATTTGTTTTCAATTTATTAAGGACATATGGTAGCCTTGCAGAGCAGACGGTCCTGCCTGATTCTGAAATCCTGCATGTCCGTCTTGCCAACTTCCATTGTCCAACGACTTCACTCGGCTAAATGCTTCATGGCCCAATCAGGGAAGAGAGGCAGGAGCTGCGGACATGACGACAACAGGAAGTGACTGCATGTTTGAAAACAATGGCGGCTTCTGAAGCAGTCTCAATATCTGCGTTTTTTTTTTATCAGAAATGGACTCAATTTATTCTTTGAAAGAGGAGCAAAGAACGTCACTTGAAGCTTGTCTTACGAGAAATCATGTTTTTGCTCTTCTCCAGACCGATGATCACTGTGGAAATCCTCCACGGACATGCCGGTTAGTCTATGGTCGTCATGGTTACTCAGCGATACTTGAGTAATCTGAAATCTGCTCTCCTCAGAAGGTTACCAAGAAAATTTGGTAGGGATTGTCTTGACAAGGTTCATGTCACATATAAGTGTTAAATGATACATCTGTGTGGTATAATTTAATGTAAGACGATAGTCCAAGGTAGTTTAAGCTAAGGGCTAACAACAGCTCAAGCTGCTACATCATACATAGCAGCGTTGCTTGATATGGATTGGTCTGTGATAAGTGTGATGAGCCGAACGATCGTCCAATCACAAGCTGGCGTTGTTTTTGAAGGTTCTGCCTCTGAAAACATTTTCGAACGGCTCTTTCCCAGATGGATTAGGGAAATATTTCCATGGCGGATATATGAGACTGTCCATCTTGTGTGTCAGGTTAGAAATGTGGTCCAAATTTGATAAAAAAGCTGCTGAAGCAGTTAGCATCTATGCTAATCTCTGCATGAGCAATCACTTCCTGCTGTTGTCTTGCTTGTCGCTCCAACTCTTTAATGGACTTTAAAGGACCCTGACTGGGCTGTGCTCAGTCGTTGTAGACTTGACCTTGGTGAGATGGATCTGCCTGAGCAGAACATTGAATCAGGTGGACCCAGCTGCACTGCATGGTTAAAATTATGATACATTGGGTAACGCTAAAGGCTCTGAAATGCGCCTTAAGTGAAAATATCAGCACAAATGTGGAGTAGTTGTTCAACAGTAGTTCCGGCTGGCCACTGGAGAGAGCGATTTCAAAGCTCACGGAGCTGCTGTTGGTCAATAGTCCTCCTGTACATTTTAATTTCCTTTAGACTTGATGTCACACAGAAACAGCAAGTTTCAGTTCTCCCATCAGAGCATTCGGTTCATTTCACTCTCCCACACTGATGAACAAACATTGTTACTCAGAGAGAAGCAGCATCAGATACTCGCATCACACATCTGGGATGCTCTGCAGTCAGACAGTGTGGGAGGACCAAGACGTCGATATCACATGCTTTTGGATGAGCAGGCATCATATCGAGCACTTCCATGAATCAACATCTAACCTTTACAAACTCTGCTCGCACACACTCGGCCTGTGTTTTGCTTTGGGCGGGCAGCTGCTCTGGGAAATTCAATGAGAGGTGTGGGTAACAGAAAACAACAACATCACAGCTGAGGGCGCCGGCTCAAATCAAACTCAAGTTTGGAGGGAAATTGGCTCAAAGGTCCAAATTATTGGTGTAAAAACTGAACCGTGGGATTCAGGTTTATAGAACATCAATCAGATGCTCGCTGCACTTAAGCAATGATTTTCTGATGAATTGGTTGACTTTACCTTTTGTTCTCCTTTAACACTACTTTCTAAACTTGCTCAAACAAATCCTTCTGCTGCTTTTAATCCTCTGAGACTCAGTTATCATTGTTTTCTTTCTCTGAAACAGATTCTGCTCTCATTTAACCGCAATGCAGCAACAGCCATGACCATCTGCATTCACCCTACGACAACTGAAAACTCACCTCAAGGCTGGACAGTATGACCTGAACATTCTGTCACGGCAAGAACCCCGATTCCACTGAAGCTGGTACGCTGTGTAAAGCATAAATTAAAACAGAACACAAGAATTTTCAAATAATTTTCAGCCTATTTTTAACTGAAATCACTACAAAGACAGGATATTTAATGTTAAACTGACAAGTTTTTCTTTCTATTATGCAAACATTCACTCACATAGAATTTGATGCCTGAAAAATGTTCTAAAAAAAGCTGGGACAGGGGCAACAAATGATAGTGAAATTTGAGGAATGCTCAAAAACAGTTGTGAGGTGATTAGGTTAATTGGAAGCAGATGAGTGTCATGATTGACATAAAGGAGTGCACCCAAAAGGCTCAGTTGTTTACAGCTTTGTGAACACCTGCATGAAATAATAGTCCAACAGTTTAAAAATGTTGGACTATTATTGTCAATGTCAATGTAAAATCGCAAGGAATTTAGTGATTTCACCATCTACAGTCATAATACCATCAAAAGATTCAGAGAATCTGGAGAAATCTCAGCACATAAGCAGCATGGACAAAAAGAACATTGAATGCCTGTGACCTTCGATCCCTCAGGCAGCACTGCATTATAAAGCAGCATCATTCTGTAGAGGACATCACCACGTGGGCTCAGGAACTCTTCAGAAAACCATTGTCAGTTAACACAGTTCATCTCTACATCTACAAGGTCAAGGTCAAACTCTACCATGCAAAGACAAAGACAAATATCAACAACACCCAGAAACACCGCCGGTTTTTCTGGACCGAGCTCATCTGAGATGGACTGAGGCAAAGTGGAAAAGTCTGCTGTGGTCTGAGTCCACGTTTCAGACTGTTTTTGGACATCGTGGACGTGGTGTCCTCCAGGTTAAAGAGGAAAAGGACCATCCAGACTGTTATCAGAGCAAAGGTCAAAAGTTAGTATCTGTGATGGTATGGGGGGTGTTGGTGCCCATGGCATGGGTAACCTTTACATCTATGAAGGCACCAGTAATGCTGAAAGGTACATGCAGGTTTTGGAGGAACATGTGCTGTCCATTCAAGAGACCTCTTTTTCAGGGACATCCCTGCTTATTTCAGCAAGGCAACAATAAGACGCTTTCTGCATGTGTTACAACAGACAGGCTTCAGAGTAAAGAAATGCCAGCAGTCCAGACCTGCCTCCTGATGAAACTGTGCACCTACAACACCTCACTGTTAGTGTCATCAGTTCCTAAACACTTATTTGTGTTGTTGAAAGGAGGGGTGATGTAACACAGTGGGAAAAATTCATAAAATATATTTTCTCTTCAGTGTATATGATTGAATATTGGTCAAAAATAATTTGCAAATCATTATGTTCTGGGGTTTTTGTTTTACCCAACGCCCCAACTTCATTGGAATTAGGCTTCGTATATATTTATATATTCATATAGTCAGATTTAGATTCAGACTCAGGCAACTTTATTAGCGGACAATTCAGTTCACAGTTACCCTGCCTTATTTAACTATCCAAACAAATCAGGGAACAAACAAACAAATGCAAGACATTCGCAGTAGCATATGGACAACCACATTCCCCTGTCAGTACCCACAGATGAGCAGGATCAGCAATAAATAACTAAATAAATACAATAAGCAATAAAGTTCCACAGTGAAATGACTAAGATACAATAGAAATAAGGAAATAAAAGAGATAAAATAAGAAATAAAACACTCCATATATATATGACTTGCCAGTTTCATTATTTTTAATGTTCTCCACCTGCTGTTGTTTTGCTGTTGTTCTTTTCTTGATTTTCTTCTTCAGTTCAGTTTCTGTCTCAGCTTCATGCACCCTTTTCTCCTCTGCGCCCCACACACGCTTACATCACACTTACCAGCGTTGTCTCCAGAAAACCATGTGCCATGAAATAATTCAATTACGGCAAAAAGACCTCGAGGACTTTACGGTCGTTTTGGCCTGATGCTGCCCTAAATAGTCTTGTGTTTCTTTTACACTCCGCTCAGCTTGTTTCAGCTGCATCCTCTCCTGCTGGCCTGGCTGCACAGCATTACCTCCACAAAGCACAGAATGGCACTCAGGTAGGAGCGTCCCAGATGAAAACAGGAGTGGACACCTGTTTGGCTCCATAAGACCGTCTGGTTTACATTCGAGCAGCCATTATTCCTCCACAGATTGTATGGCTAATCTGTCTGGTCGTGTTTCCTCCATCTCTCTGCGGAACACTCAGGACATGTACATATTTGTTATGGGCTAATCTCACACACGTTTCACAGCTAATGATCCTCCTCTCTCTCCCACGTCTTTTCTGCTTGCTTCCCAATCCCTCTCAGTCTGTTAGGGGGTCTTTTAGGATCTTTCTGGTTTATTATAGGATCAGTGTGTGACTTTGTATCTCACAGGCTGAAGAGCATCTTACCCCGTGATAATCCACTACACAGCATTATGGTTTGCAGAGTGGAGGCCAATGTACAAAGCCTCTCGGGTCAATGCGCTCCAGAGCTTAAGCGCAATGCTTTGATTTTCTTGGACAGCTATGAAGCTAAAAGTGGCCTGAAGATAAAGAACACAGTCAACTGTGTTAATGATCACGTTACTGCAGGGAATATGTAGCAGAGGATCATATCGCAAAGAGTCTGAATTGGCGAAAAGGCTTAAAATGTTGAAATTGGCCCAAACGAGACATAGGGCCCTTTTGTACACTCAGGACCTGATCTACTAAAGGTTTGCATGTATAAAAACACGTGCAAACTTGATAGCGCACGCAAAGCTGATCTACTAATGGGGTGCACAGAGGATTGTGTCTGTCAAATAAAAAAATTAGCATGTGCAATCCATTTAGCGTGTTTCCCTTCATGGACGTGCAGATTACATGCAGATTATCAGAACGTGCAAAATACTGGGAGGAGGAGCTGCAAATGTAATCATTTAGTAACCACAATGTGATTTATCAAACCCAAAACTGATTGTGGTCGGTGTTTTTGCATCTATATTTAGCACGTTTGAAAGACAGGTGCAAAGTGGCACTGCTGTTTCAAGCCAAACTAACGCATCATAACCCCTGTACCTTCCATACCATTTTTTGCTTTTCTGTTCAGCCTAGTTTTTTTTTCTGGGAATTGCACATAAAACCTCAACCACTAAAGTGCAATCAAGTTAAAGACATGAGTTTTTCAAGTAAACCTTGGCTATAAGATTATCTGTGTTAAAATTATGTAAAATTAATGTCCTAACAGTTATTTGTCCAGAAACACAGAATAAAAAAACCCCAAACAAAATTGAAAATTCATCCAACTTTGCACAAATCACACATGGATCAACACTGATGAACACAAAATATGGTTCCCCCAAGCATCTGCTATCAGAGGCTAACATAACAAGATTAACATTAACTCAAAACAAAAACTAGTCACACTTTTTACAACCTATTTTGTTATATGTGCCACTCCTGGAAGCAGTTTCTGTCTGGAACAAGACAGAGGACCATTCACATGCCCTCACTGCCCCAGTTGATTCCCCAAGTCATCCTACAGAGGACACACTTCCTTCTCCCAGCTGTGGCCTTTTTGCATTTTTCCCTGACGCTGGGTCACTGGTGTAAATAAATCCACCTCTGTGTCACCCCCTGGTGCCAAAATAAGCCTCCTTGCCTCCTTCAGGGTCATATTAGGACATATTAAGCGCCAATAAAATTAACAAATAGGACTAAGTTATTTCACAAAACAAAATTCAGTTTCATACCCTTAGAGTGTAAAGTTCACGCACAAAACAAATTTATGTATACATACTGTATATTATAAATATGTATATTTAGTGTGTGTGCATCGGGATGGGAATTGAAAAGTTGAAAAGATTTTATTGATACCAATGCCGTTTATGATTCTTCTTCATCTGATTCTTCAATAATCCCCCGATTTATTTTTTGTGTTGGCAATGTTTGACCTACATAGTTTTTTGTTGTTTTTTTCTGTGAAAAATGATTTTGCCTTAGACCACCTATAACCTGGTCTAAAGTCTTTGACATGATATTTAAGGATGCACAGGAAAGATGGAGACACGTGTGCGAGATCAAAACACACTTTGCTGAGCTTATTACTCTCTTGGCTGTGCATTTGTCGATGAATTCAGAAGTTTGGGACACAGGGCGTGATGTTTGCAAACTTTTTACAGCTGAAGTTTTTGTGTGTATTTAACTGTTGCCCATAAAGTTAAAGCCTCCCTGAAGGCAGTGATTTATTATGTTCGGGTAAGTTTGGTAGGTTCTTAATTTCTGAAGCTTATTTAGGGCCACTTTTCCTTTATATTCTAAGGTGGAAAAGTAATTTTACTTCAAAATTACAATCTTAGCATCTAATATCTTGGTAGCACTAAAAGAAACCTGATTCACAATGAAAATTACACACTTCATTTCACCTCCAAGACTTTTTCACTCTGGTTTGACCAAAAGTTTGAAAAAATTAGACCGACCAAAAAAAAAAAAAAAAAAAACCTCACAGTCCGCTAAACTCTGCAGCCCAATCAGCTTTACTTAATTTCAGTGGAAGTTCAATCAGAGGAGAGAAGAAGTGTAAGTAAAGCTAATTATGTATGAGAACAGATTTTTTTCAAATAATTTCTTCTTATCAGACAGTCCTCAGTGTTTAGGCTTTATGGGGGGATTTAATAATCGGAGGTCATCTGCGCTGAGCTCAGGAAAGATAAGTCTGTCCATGGAGTCCAGGCAGCAGAGGAGGCGGGGGTTGCACTTTACTGACATTGATGAAATTAACAGTCAATCGGAAGTTTTTACAAAGACTGGTTGTCATGTAGGCAAAAGGGTTTGCAAAATAATGTGTCAACAATTATGAACAAAGGCAGAGAAGTAAGAAGACAGCAGCACTGTGACACATTTACAGTTACAGGGCAGACGCTAAAAGCCTCCACTAACCTTTGAATGAATATATATACAGGCTTTATTTACTCAATTGAAACGTACCCTTCCCTCCTCATCATGTGACTTGTGTTGATCATGTGACTGGTCCAAAACCTGCAAAGGAAGTAGCTTAGCTGCCATTTTGTCCCTGCCCCTATGAAGGTCTGAATGGCTCAATCATGAGCACCATAGGAAGACCATTACCAGCAAAATGTTCAACATTTTTTATTAGTGATGCACGAAATTTAAAAATTTTATCTGATACCAATAACCGATGATTTTTCAATGGCCAATACCGATAACCAATAAGTACATATTTTTATACTTAATATAATTTTCATATAATCTGCAGTTTGTGCAGGATGCAGTGATGAAAAACTGATATTTCAGTCGCTCTGGCTTATCTATAACAGCAAAAGAAAGTTTGGGCTCTTCAAATGTTCATTTATTATTTTATGTCATATCACATGACTGAGGATGAGGTGGGTATTTGTGGAGTTAAGTCAAATGTTTTTCAAATATAAAAATATATGTATTGACATACGCCCACCTCAAAAAATCTAATCAAATAAATAAAACGAAGTGCCTCCGCAAACATAAAGTGAATCATCAACCAAAGGTTTACAGAATTATTAATGCTTTGGTTGCATCGTAAAGATTTCTCTGAAATCTTATAGTTCAAAATAAAAAAAAAATAAAAACTTAAAATGATTTCCATTTGTCAATCAAGTTCTAAGTGTGTGTGTGGAAACGATACCATAGAAGGCAGGGAGGGACACATCCGAGAAGAAGCGACGGCTTGGGAGGGTACAATGTGCCTCTGAATTTGCTATTAACTGGTTCTCAACGACAGAAAAGGACTGGTAAGTTGAGCGCTATGAACTCCATCACTTTGTCGTTAATGGCTTTGGCCTTTTCACTGTCTCTTAATTTTTTTTTGCTGTTTTCAAACACCTGCTGAATGGGAACATCCACGCTCTTTGTTGTTGTTTAGCCTTAGCACTGCTAGCTGCTACCGCGGCTGCTTCGTCGCTGCTTCGTATTCTTTCAATACCACTACCAAATTCTTCTCTCCTCCTCTCGGAATCCCCGCTGAACAGGTTGTGCAAAAAGCAACGCTGTTGTTATCTTCTGCCGCTGAGAATGACGACCACACTGGTGAAATCATGTTCATTATTAGTCTGACAGAGACGATGGCAGGCTAGATTCCTCGAGTAAGGTGCGATAGATGATGTAACCAGCGCAACATGGCTTGTTTTGGGGCTACGCGGCCTGCAAACAATTTCCCCAGTAAAATTTTTGGATCTTTTTATTGGATAAATGTACCAATCGGATCAATAAAAAATGACCCTATTTTACCCCAAATCGGCAGATATTTTATTGGTCCAATAAATATTGCGCATCCCTAATTTTTATTTTACAGTTGCCCACACCTGAGCAGCTCTCCATGCATCTGTTTTAGTTAATGAACATAAAATACATTTTGAAGAACTTGCTTCAATCCTTGAAGGTTTTTATTTATGCTTTTTAACATTGTCAGTTGATGAGCACCTGAAAGCAACATTTTTAACTTTTATGAAATGGTGAAAGAGCCGTATGTTCAGCTGAGTTGATCTGTTTCTGCAATCAGCAGTAGAGTTTCTCAGCTCCTCAGAGGAGCCAAGTTTTGCAGAAATAAATAACTTCTCCAGATTTTGGATTCCCTCCAGACTAGGGCCCAAAAACATGGTGTACATGATCTACACTGTCAGTGCAGTCAAGGTATCAGGCTGGCTGTGGATGCAAGAGCAGAGACACCGAAGACTGATGCACTTCCTGAAGTCGTGGAGTCTGCAGGTCTGAAATGATGGAGAGGCTCGCTCTGTTTATTCTGTTTTTCTCTTTTTAGTGTACCAGCAGCTTTAGGAAGAGGGGGGATGTTTTTACATTCACCTTAAACCTGTTCAGACTCTCTCTGAGGTATTACTCCTAATCAAGACTGTAAATAGAAATGACTGAGCTGATCTTGACTGTTTTATGTGTCGTCTCATTAAGCCGTTTCAATGTGAGGGCTGCATGTTGGTGAAGCTGGTCGTGCTGATGTTTCATAACAAGAAGGTGGCAAGTCTGAATGGGCTTAACCCCATGGCAGATTAAAGATGGTTGGATGGATGGATGGACAAGTTGAGTTCAATAAATCAGAGGCTTTCAAGCTATTTTCACCCAAAGCACACCTACAACCAGCTACAGCTAAAATCTCAAGGCACACCAAATTTAAATCTGTCCAAAACATCGTCTTAAACATGTCTTACAGTATCTTATCAGTCCGTCATTGAGTATTTGGGTCTGCTTATATGTAATAAATTTGACAAAAAGCTGCACCACTGATGAAGAATTTTTTTTTTTAAAGATTATTCAAGAGGAGTTGTCGGTGTGGCGAAGTGGGTTTTACCGATGTACTTAACATGTGTACTGGGGTACTGCTTTTAAAATGACTGACTAATAAATGGGAACAACCAAAAAATTATGACTGCCCAACCCAGTTACACTGTTAGCCGCAAAAGACAGCATCTTCATGGTTTACATTATGTTTACGTTACAGGATTTAGAGCTGTATTGACCATTTGCATGTGACGTCACAAATGATGCCTTTCAGTATGGTGAACTTAAATCTACAAATCCAACCATAATTATCTTCTGCTGTATAGTGGACCACTATAACAAGACTTTAAATGTCAGTTCTAAATATCTATTTGTCATTTTATGAACCTCAAACCATCATTTGCAACATAGAACTTTGCGGGCTAATGCTAATGCTTGCAATTGTAAAAATAAACTTAACATTAAAAACATGACTGTGTCTTTACACACTCGAATGCCATGTCACACCATATGGAAATGTCAGATACACTGATCTAAATATCATGAAATTAACTTAAGTATATTAAAGTCATATAAATATATACACACATATAATGCAACATCCTCCCATTACTGCTTTTATCTCCAAAAATACTGATCCATCCCTGTTGTGTGTCCTTTTGGATGATAGTTGGGCGAATCAATGCCTGGAGTTGGAGTTCAGATTAAAAATGTACAGATTTCAGAAGTTTAAGAATAAAGTCACATCCACACTCAGTCTAACAACATTTAGAGTGTCAGTTTAGCACGTGAGCTCCATGGTTAAGTTCTCTCAGTGCTTCAGTTTGAGTGTGTTGTCACCCGTCACTTGAAAACCAGCTGAAAGCATGAAAATGGTGCCTCTTGGGGGGACACGAGGCAGGAGCTGCAGCCTCGTACTTCTGCCGTTTTTTCCTGAGCCAAGTGCCTAAATTGAAATGCTTAGGGAGCTGCAGGCGGCGTGTCAGACATGGATTTGGTTTAATGTGTCACGGATGGCTTCAGTCCATTCTCAGCTCTCTGAATGTTGGACTCTTCTAGAGAATTGAAATATTGAAATGCATGAGCTTGTCACATCCAACCTTTAAAGAATGAAGAGGAATAACTCTGAGTGCTGTGCTTTGTAAAAAAATAGGCCGAGCCTTTGAATTCAGTCATAAAACTGAACTGACCCAGACGTACAGAGCCAAGTGTTGAGTGGACCAGTGGGGACTGTCAGTTATTCATTAAAGAAGTAGATGCTTTTGGTTCTTTTGACAAGGTTATATTAAAATTTGAATTCCTCTGTGTCAAATTGAGTTTATGCTTTGACAGCGATGAACCATTACAGAGAGGATGAAGACAAGTGCACTTACATTTTTAATGCACGAAAAGACCCTCACCCCCCAAAATACTTTCTATTCTTATCCTGATGTTTCCACAATGACCTTAACAAGAACAAGTCATCCAAAATGTGTCAATATTTTCACTCGTCGGCCTGTGCTCTGGATGTAGTTGTAGAAATATTTTATTCTGCACGTTTGTAACTGGAGGATAGTTGAGGCAAGGGCTGTCACTTTTCCCAAAACTGTGTTACATAAAACCAGACTGCAACGAGGATAAACAAAAGTGTTTTGTTCGTTGTGGGAGAACAATGGATCAAACCAATCAGACTTACAGTTCCTGTGCGCTCTGATGACAGTGTGTGCTCCCAGGCTGGCATTTGTTATTCATCCCAAGAATATTGGGGGTTTTGGTCCAAACTCCAGTTGGATCATTTAATTCCTCTCTGTTATTGTGCCTCCAATCACACTGAAAACACAATGCACTTTTGCAAACCACTGTTGCATGCTTATTGGAATGGGGCATAACTGTGTACTTAGTAAAAATATGTCCTCTGAAGAACTTAAAAACAAAATAACCTGAGCTTATGTTGCTCTTTCCCAGTTTTTCTGACCACTCGAAGTGCTTTGACCTGCAGGTCACATCTACTCTCAGTCACTCACTGATGGTTGAAATTTCTGTGTATGTTATTCATCAGTTTTGGCTAAACACATCCGGCAATTTGTACATCACTAACATGGCAGTGGGAGATCAGACTGTCTTGCCCAAGGACACATGGACAACATCTGGAGTTGGTCTTGATCTTGCAACCTTGTGATTGTTGGTAGAGCGTATTACCAGACTAAGCCAATGACGCTCCTCAAGCCCCAGTCACACATTCCCGTTTCTTATGGTGATTGTGCACGACTGTACACGATTGGCAAGGCTGATTTGATCGGCATGATACGGGAAGAAATGACTGTCTCCCGGATACATCCCATACATACACCGTCAGTAACGCTTCTATGGCGCTTCTACAGCGCTTCAGGGGCATTCGTCCCATTTCAATTAGATCAATACAACGATACGACGAGGACTCCTTGAATTTCCATCCCACTGACACGTCGTCAGTCCCGTTCAAGCCCAGTTTGCATCACATAAACCCAAATTGAGCTCCGTCGCTTGCGTTTTTGTCGCATTCAATTCCCATACGAGATACATAAGAACAGCATTCAGAAAGGATCACATGACGCATTCCGAGGGTCTATAAATACAAGTCACGAACACAGGCATTATCATTACAGTCGGGGCACAATCGGATACGTCCTCAGAAAGCATTCTGGATTGAGCCACGATCAGCCTGATTGAGCCTTGTACATGCCACGCTAATACCGTTCACCTTAGGACTGCATTAGGCTTCCACCCCGCTATACTGAGATCAGCGATTCTCCACGACAGTTTTGAACAGTTCAAAACAATTAGGACCCTTCCCCGTTCCCCGACGTTTGTCCACGACTATACAACGCTGATCCAGATCAAGTAGCCCATGCACCACGACCAAAGCATGTTTCACCAGGGTTATGACAATCGTGCACAATCGCCATGAGAAACGGGAAAGTGTGACTGGGGAATAAGTACGGTCAAGCTGTCATTCTGTTTATAACTCCTGCTTTTATTGGTTCTTCTGCTGAGATGAACTCTCAAGGCCGTAGTTCTGCATGAGTAATAGTTTTACCTGTACAGATGGATGACAATCTTTGATAGATTTGCAGGAACAACTGAAGATGTCAATGGCTGAATTTATAATAAACAAAAAAAGAGAATTACATTGACTCAGTTGATGAGGGGATACGCAGAGCAAACATGCAAAATGTCATATATTATAATATTCCAATACAAACATTGGTTTTCATCACAGTCATTACCTTTCAGTCTTATTCTTTGGTTGGTTTAAAAGTACCTTAAACAAACTCAATCTTCGAGAGGTCAGAGGTTATAACAGAACATCACAGACGATTTACGATGCAGTTCTGATGAGGGGATTAAATACGTGTTTGGCGGTGCTCAACAATAGATTTTCATAGTTATAACTTCATCTTTTCTGTAACACAGTACAAGTTTTTGTAATTTTGATTTGATATTTCTTGCTGAGGATCATTTTCAGTATAGATGAACTGATTACTTGTCTGGTCTTCATTAAGTTTATGAGAGACTGAGGAATGATGCTTACGCTACTTTTCTATCACTGGACCTTTAGTGAACCTCAGAGCTTGGGATGCCTTTGACGACACTGGACCCAAACTGAGCTAACGATCTGTGTCGATGAGAAGTCTAATCTTCAGGACGAAGCATTTTCACCTGAAGAGCATCAGCTACTTTTGAGTACCGACATCCATCCATCCATTTGTTATCTCATGCCTTTCACCTTTTGGGGTCGTGGGGACTGGAGCCTATCCCAGCTGGCACTGGGCGAGAGACGGGGTAGACCTTCAATCGGTCCCCAGCCAGTTGCAGGGCCACATTTAGAGATAGACAACCATTCATGCTCACACTCATACCTAAGGCCAATTTGGAGTCAACAGTTGACCATGAGCATTTTTTTGGTCTGTGGGAGGAAGCAGGAGAGCCCACACATGTATGGGGGAACATGAAAAACCACACAGAAAGGCCCTGACCAACACAGAGATGGAGTTAGAACCTTCTTGCTGTGAGGCATGAGCACTACCTTCTGCGCCACCATACCACCTAATCACTGATGTTAAAGTCTGAATAATTACAACTTTATGTTAATTTGATGGCTTCATGTCAAAAATGTGATCACTCGTCAAACATCTTTCATCCAAGTCTCTCCTGACTGAGCTTTATTTTGCCAAGAGCAAAATCAGATCTGCTAGACTGAGTCTTTCTGCATCTTTACTCACAGGAAGTGTAAGCTCGATAAATTAGGAGGGACATAAATAAGGCATCTTTATAAATTAAAGAACATTAATCATCTTCTGCTTCTTTGCTCTTGAATATTTTACTCTTATTGTTTGGCCTGAGGCTGAGTGTTATTATCAAAGCCTGACATTTCACATGAATGAAGGGTGTAAATAAAATGTTAAATTGAATTCACAGTAGCTAAGGTCATTTACTGTGAGTTAAATATCTGTTTGTTTACAGTATATCTAGGAATAATGAAGGATTCCCCATGTAAAATTTTGTATTATGGATTTAGTTTTGTTTGAGAGGACTGGCGATCAGTTCAGGGTGTAACCCAGCTCTTGCCCAATGTCAATGGGAAAGGCTCCTCTTGTTTTAGCTTGACTAGTTGGTTAAAAGATTTTATAGATCTAATAGAGATGGAGCGAGCTGCTGCCACTTCAACCCTTCCAGCTCCACGGGATCGCTGTTGACCTCAATTCGTAACACTAATATTTTTTACTTGTATCTCTGGAGACACAATTGGGAATTTTTTTTACCTCTTTTCTTGATGAAAAAACGTTACAGATACAAATCTAGACCTCAATGCTGACCCAATCTCCATTTTGAAACTTCCCTTTAGTGTTAAGCCTTGCACAGCAGCTCGATCTGCCTTACTTAATGTCTGTAATCAGGCAGATTCATTCTGCCAAGCTCCAACCTACAACCATTGTTTGCGGCCGAAAACAGCACGGACCAATCAAAGTCCTTTAGATGAGGAAAAGGTAGGAGCTACGAGTGTGACAGCAGGAAGCAGCTGCACATACAGAGATTAGCATAGATGCTAAAAGCTTCAGTAGCAGTTTTATCAGATCTTGAATGCATTTCTTTATTAAATGAATAACAAAGAAGACCACAAACTTCCCAATAGTAGAGATATTTTTGCTCCACTTCCAACATGTTTTGACAACAGTTTGTTTTATGAATTGGTCATGTTTGGTTGCGCAGTTCCGTCCGCCTACTAGATTGTCTGGTTGGCCTGTGATATGGCCTGTGATTTCACAGGTTGGCCTGTGATAAATGTGATTGATGGAACAATCGTCCAATCACCTGCCCTCCCAAATAACTTTCTGTGGGCTCTTTCCCAGATGGACTAGTTACCTCTGCCGAGGAGGTTATGTTTTCGCCGGTGTATGTTTGTTTGTTAGCAAGATTACGTTTGTTAGCAAGGTCATGCAAAAACTACTGGATGAATATCAAATATATATTTCTGTTAACATAGTCATTACCTCCGCCAAGGAGGTTATGTTTTTGCTGCGTATGTTTGTCTGTTTGTTAGCAAGATTATGCAAAACTACAGGACGGATTAAGTTGAAATTTTCAGAAGATTTTGGTGATGGCCCAACTTAAATTGATATCAACATGATTCTGAGTGCTAGTTGTGGGTTTTTTTGGGTCATGAATCATATTATAATGGTAACTTAATCATGGAACTATTGCCTATAGATGTAACAGCTACCTTGGTGAAGGTTTGCTCTCTACGAGTGCTTTCAAGTTGTTCACGTGTGGAGGGAAAACTCTGCTCTCTCATAACTGCAGATTCTGAGCAGCAGAAACACAAAATGTGAGCTGATAAAGACTGAATCCCCTTGACTCCCTTAAAACAGGATAACCACATGACTGAGGCCCTCTCCCCTCTTACATCAGGGAGCTGGAGCCTCCCTAACTATCTGACCCATACGACCTTTTTTTGCTGACAGCACAGAGAATAAAAACTCTTGAATCTTCAAGTCAAGCTTCTCCTCAAAGCTCCAAACTTTTCATCTTCTGCCGAGCTTTGATAGGGGTTAGAAACCGTCAGCATCCTGAAGGTCTTTGGTATAGTTAATGTTTCTCTCCCTATATTATTACAATTCCCCCTTCAAGCTTAGTGGACTGCATTTTTGTTCAGCTGGGAGATTTTCAGCCACACAGCACTTTGAATTATAGAAACCACAAAGAAATTCATACCAGCTAAGGTCAGATAATTCAAAAATCTGCTTTCACTCAATCAAACATAAATTTTAACTTGACTGTTGGTGGCCTGAGTTTTGCTTTTCTCAATGATTTCTCTATGGCACTTTATGAAGCACTCTGAGTTGAGCTCATCAAATCAAAAGTTGTACTCCTGAATACATTTTAGAAGGTCATGTAAAACAGATAATACACATTTGATTTATTTAATGAAACTGTGCAGTTTACTTCATAGATTTTATACCTGCTGGACTCTAATTTAGGGAAAATTTCTGAGACTAATGGATAAATACTGGCAATACAACACTGACAAGGTGTAATTAATATAACACAATTCCATTGAAGTTGGGACACTGCGTAAAACAAATAAAAATAGAATAAATTATTTGCAAATCATTTTTGGCAAATATTCAATTGAATACACTACAAAGACAAAGCATTTAATAATTAAACTGATAAACTTTTTTTCTTTTTCAAATAGTCTCTCATTTTGAATTTGATGCTTGCAACAAATTACAAAATGCTGGGACAGGAGCATGTTTACAACTGTGTTGCATCACCTTTCCTTTTTACAACACTCAATAAGCGTTTGTGAACGAAGGACACTAATTGTTGAAGCTTTCACATTCTTGCTTTATGCCCTCAATTATGCCCTTCATAATGCCCCGCATATTTTCAGTGGGAGATGGATTTTGACTGCAGCAGGTCAGTCTAGTGCCTGCACTCTTTTACTCTGAAGCCACGCTGTTGTAACACGAGCAGAATGTGTCTTGACATTATCTTGCTGAAATAATCAGGGATGTCCCTGATAAAGACGTCACTTGGACTGCAGTATTTTGCTCCAAAACCTATTTGTACTTTTCAGCAAAATGGGGCCTTCACAGATGTGCAGGTTACCCATGCCATGGGTATTAACACACCCCCATACCATCACAGATGCTGTCTGTTTACTTTTGCTCTGATAACAGTCTGGATGGTCCTTTTCCTCTTCAGCCTGTAGGACACCATGTCCGTTGATGCCCAAAAACAGTCTTAAATGTGGACTCAGACCACAGCAGACTTTTCCACTTTGCCTCAGTCCGTCTCAGATGAGCTCGACCAAGATAAGCCGGCGGTGTTTCTGGGTGTTGTTGATATTTGGCTTTGACTTTGCATGGTAGAGTTTGACCTCGACCTTGTAGATGTAGAGATGAACTGTGTTAACCGACAGTGGTTTTCTTAAGTGTTCCTGAGCCCATGTGGTGAAATATATATATTTAGTATTTGTATTGTATTCAGTTGTATAAAGGTCAAATAGGATTTGCTAATCATTGGATTCAATTTTTACTAACATTTTATTCAAGGTCCCAACTACATTGCAACTGAAGTTTATGAATAATAAAATTTCCCTGCCAACAAAAATATGAAAGAATGTCTCCATCATTGGTGTCCCATTGTTCAGGAGCAGAACATCTGGGAGAAATCAGTACTGATGGAGTCATATTGGACTCATTAGATTCAGATGGAGACCACTGGCATAAACCCACGAGCATTTGACCAAATGTAATTACAGTTTTGTCTTTGAAAGCCTTTTACCATCCAAAGTGTCGGTCTGAATATCAATGGAGTGTTTCATTCTGAAGGTAAATTATTTCTCAGAATTTAAAGATCTCATTATTCACATCAAGCTTCAGTTCCGTTTAATATATTTGCTATTTGCCGTGTTCTACATTAAAAGCAAAGTCATAAGCTGAACCTGTACAGCTGTCAGAGGAAGGTGTTAAAATAGCCTTTCTTACACATTATTTTGTTGTCTTTTCCAAAACCTGCAGAATAGGCTGCTGTTTTCATCGTCCTGGCTTCCCTCTTCATACACGAGTAGAAGACTTTAACTGCCATACAGAAGATCTCTAGAGAAAAAAAAAATTTCAGTATGGACAGGAGCTGCAACCCTGTGATGACGGTTCCTACCTTTCACTGAATTACAAGGTGTCTTCTATGTGTTTTTTCCTGGCACAAAAGCAGCAAAAGGTTATTTAATAAAGTACTTAAGATGTAAGTTTAACACTTTGAAGGGTTAGTTTGGGTATTTTGAAGTGGGGTGGCTTGAGGCCCATGGCTCAACTAGGCTTTACTAGAGTAAATATGATTGCAAATGAAGCATCTGGCCAGCTCTGCTCCTGTGGGGAGATAGCTGAGTACGGATGCTAGGTGATGCAAAGCAGTACGTGGTGCCACCAAGAGCCTCGTACTGTAATTTCTCAATTATAACACTCAAAATTATTATTATTCATATATATTATAATTATTACTCAAAACTTACCTCTATTCAAAGTTTTAATTAATGAAGTTTCAGTATTTTCACAACAAATACTGCACACGATTTTCTCTCTAAAACGGATGCAGAAACACCTTTTGCTTCACGCACTCGCAGTTACTCGATTTCTGCCTGAGCACGCTCGGTCATAGTGTACCGACCAATCAGAGGGCAGCTTTCAACATGCCAATGTCTTCGACCAATCACAGAGCAGCTATTTTGCATCCCCTTGCTCACAAGATGGCAGCGCTCTGTCTTTGCCTGTGTTTTTCACAGAGAAAGAGAATATTTCTGCTTTTCGTATCAGATGTGTTGCAATCACAATGTTGGCAAGACGAAATTTGGTGAGTAATTTGCTTGTACTCGTGTATAATATGCATCCAAAAATTAGAGCTTACTTAAAAGCAAAAAAATGTGTGTTGTAATCGAGAAATCATGGTACTTAAGGTAAAACTACACAAAAAACAACCTTAGTCCAACTTGACGCTACAGTAAGATTCTTTACAGCATTTCATTTTTCTTCAACAAAGCCCCTGTGTTTGGAACTACTTTGTGAAGCAACATATGGGCTACGTATCCTTCCACCAGCACCTTGCTGCTCTCCTCTCATCAGCTGTTCGGGTCAGAGTGCTGCAGTGGGGTCATTTGACCACCAGCAGATCTAAATCTGCCTCGGTAGATGGGCTGCTCTTGTATTTATCCCATACAAACAGTCAGTCCTGATGTCCGTGACGTGGGCATTTACCAACTTGGGCTTATTCTTTTGCAATTGGACATCAGGGCTCGCCCTTTGCAGTACCCATTTTGCCAATCAGAACACTGATGAAAGGTCCAGGAGAAGCAGTGTTGCAGTGCTAAGTCCCACTTTTGACCGCAATGGGCCTTGGGTTCCTGGGATTTGTCCTGCCCCTCAGTTTCTGAACAGTTTTTCCCATCCCTCTTTCTACCCTTGACTCCATCCCAAGACTGATGGCATGTCATCGTGACTGGCGTCAAATTCGCTCACTTGTAGTTCAGTTTGAGATTTTTGTTGTTTCCTCTTAAGACTGAGGACCTGAACAACTGATGAAAAGCAGCGTGTTGCTGGCAGAGGGACACATACCCCTATGTTCCTAACACAGGGACTTTGTCCTGAAGAAATGAAACTATGTCCAGAATCTTATTGTCACATCTATTCGAGCCAACTCTGTCTTTTGTATAATTTTACCCTTAAAGTGGAGTAATTATCAGGCTCCATATTGCCTATAGACCTGGCTAGCTCCCCTTATTCGCACTTACATTAACTAGTGCAAACAGCCTCAAGGAACCCCACTTCAAAAAGCCCGAACTAACCCTTTAAGTGAGACATCTGAGGCATAAAATAGGGAAGCAGAAATATTTCCTCGATCTAACTGAGCCAGAGGAAGTAAGCCGTGTAGTTCTGTATATAAATGTAAATGAGGAGAGTGAGTAGATTTATATTTCTACCTCCAGGCTCTTCATGTCATTCGTGCAGCAGAGTGACAGACCAACACTGAGAATGACGTATGCATTCACAGGAGAGTTACAGTAATGCTGGAGACAAAAACATAAATTTATACCATACTATACTACTCATAATCCTGTCATTGAAGAAATACTCTCTATTTCTCTTGATTCTTTATATAGGCAGACTGTAAAACAGGTCGCTCTGTTTGCAGATGATGAAACTCTTACAGCAGAAACAAACCCGTCACTGTCACAGAGAGACTGAAACCAAGCTGACAACAAAACAGTCGACTGTCAGTAATATTTCAGTCAGTGGAATACAAAGTGGGTATTAGACAAACCAAGACGTGTCAAGGTGAGTTAAGTAGATACCACAGACTGGAGTGATCAGTAGTCATGATTTAGCCTGGGCCATCACGTTGTTAGGTCTTGTGTCCCTTGTCCCCACAAATATCTAAAAAACGCAAATATATTCTGATTTTAACAGTCTCCGTTCCCAATCAAGCAGTTAAAATAAAAGAATAAATTTGTCTGAATATAGATATATAAATTAGGAATGCACAACACTGGATTTTTGCCGATATCTGAAGTGTTGATATTTCTGAGCTCATTATACTGATACCGAAACTTTTTGGCCTAGAGCACAAGATCTTGATGTTATAAAAATGGACTTGTTCTTTTTGTGTGAAGAACTGCTGGAAAACAAGAAAACAACACTTTAAAATATGAAACTCTTGATATGACTTATGATATGAATATGGTACATTTGTGTATTTTGCAAATATTACGGCCGACATGTATGGAAAATAAATTGGCCTTAAGTATCGGCAAAAATCTCCATGTCAGCCAATACCAATATTTGGTATTACATTTTAGGCTGATATCGGCCAAAACTATTACCATACTGATAATATTGTGCATCCGTAATATAAATATCTAAATTCCAAGACTAATGTAGATTTTTGTATTAATGTAGATAAAACACTTCATTTTTCATAAAGTACTTAAAATGTTTATTTGCTTTAATTCTTTTAACCTCTACAGTCCACTGTAGAAACCAGCGTTAAAAGCTCCTCCTCTTTATGCACAGAGTTTTTATACACTGATAATATAAGACGTGTCCAATATTAATAAATATGCTCATCTGTATAATCTCACATAGGGCATTTAGTATCCAATTTTATCATTATTATATTAAAGTTTGTGGGTAGTTTAACAGCTGGCTTCCTTTCCATAATGCACAGTGAGTCTTGTGCGTTCAGATGATTTGATCCAAGGGAAACATGTAAACTTGTAGTTTTTTTTTAGCTTAACATGAACAACAAAAAAAAAAGTTCTTTAGGTGTGAAAACTACGACAGAGGAATAGGGCCATGTTTAAAAAAAAAAAAAAAAAAAAAGTATGTTAAAAAAAGTTAAGTTACGAGAATAAAGTAGTAAAGTCACGAGAATAATCTCATAAAGTTACGAAAATAAAGTTGAGAAGTTGTGAGAATAATCTCATAAACTTACAAGAATAAAGTCATAAAGAGGAGAGTAAAATTAATAAATCTATTCAAATTAAGGCAAAGAAAAAAAAAACTTTTATTCTGAAATGTACCAGAGGAGAAGCCATCCGCCTGCGCAAAGAGAATGAAATGAGAACGTCTTCTTGTATGCTTATATTGATCTAAAGTATGACAAACAACCTTCTTAATGTCTTTATTCTCGTAACTTTGAGATTATTCTCATAGCTTTTTGATTTTATTCTTGTAACTTTATGAGATTATTCTCACAACTTTTCGACTTTATTCTCGTAACTTCATGAGATTATTCAATTAACTTTTTGACTTTATTCTTGTTACTTTTTTTTTTAAACATGGCCCTAATCCTCTGTCGTAGAAAACAACCTTAAAATGAAAAAACGTGAAAATGATCTTATCATCTTACTTTAAAAGTAAGAGGACTTGACAGTGAAGCCGTTTTTTGCAGCAGGCTCTGACAATTGGTGCACGAAAAAGAAAGACATGAAAAGTATTTAAAGACAAATGATTGATTGTTAAGTAAAGCACAGAAGGGAGGAGAAAAATAACAGAGACGATTGTTTTGACCCCCAAAGTCGGTGACAGATGAAGCTGTAGGGAGGATGTTAATCCTGAAGTTGTCTAATCCTTTATTCCAACAGTTTCTCATGAGAGACAGCATTTTAAAAGGTTCGACTGTTGGAGTGAAAAAACAGCTGCAAAAGAGCCAACATTAATTATTGACGTTTTAAAAAGGGACTCTTTCAAGTGACCGTCTTCTAATTGCCTTTGCACAACATCTGCTGAAGATTATAAAGGGTATGAGCCACATTTAGATTCAACGTAGATGAAAAGATTTATTCAGATTGTTTTTTTCCTCTGGATACTCTTGTATAGATGTGAATATATATGTGTATACATACAAAATATTATTATTACTTTTTCAAAGATGTTTTTCTCTAGCTTCTCTTGATTTCCTTCATGTCACAAACCTAAAAAAACAATAAAGCAAAATAATACACATGTGTACCAAACAACTGTATACATCCATCAAATAACCTGAACACATAAGTACATAGACATGTACAGGCAACAGCATTAAACATTAATATCTCATGTGAGTGTGTTCACCATGAACCTTATTTTAGGCACTTCTCTGAATCTGGTATTCTAAATCCCATTTACTCTGGAGGGTTGGGAACCAGGAGGTCTTAAATGCTAATTCACATTTGCATTTTTGGACTAATTTCTGCGTCACTCTAAGCTGATTGTTGTCTTAATGAAATTCATGCTGACATTCATTCTGAGCATGTCTGTTTGGTTCTGTCTTCCTCTCCTCTTGAAGCTACATATGTGATACTGGTAATGAGTGATGACGCTGGATTTGCATTTTCTGAACCCTTTTGTGGCGTTTATAAAATACCCTTTGACATTTAAGACTTCCTTCATTAAATTCATACGCTTCTCTCTGCTCCCTGCAATTAAACATTCAGTGAAAATTCCGAAAAACTACTTTTGTGAATGCTTCCACTAACTTCTATTGCAGGGTAACTGTGCCAAAACTATTGCAGCATTCAATTTCCCTCCATAAAGTTGCTTAACTACTTTCTGCTGCGATGTGAAGCCTCTTTTTAGTGTCAGCAGATGACATGCAAAAACACTGTTTGATTGGATTAAGCTGGGAGCAGATCATTAGACCATCCAGTCTTTGAACCATAATACATCTCACACTCAGAACGCCAAAATGTTGCAGCAGCAGCAGACTCAAAAATTATGTCCTGTCACCAACTTGAAATGAAGCTAATGATTCCTGCGGGCTTTTTTAAGAAGAAAGAGGTTTTGGCAAAACCAACAGTTTGAGTTTTAAAAAGAATTTGGAGCCAAATTCAGCCACATTTACATACGAGGCCAGCGGTGGAGAGGGTAAAAAAGCCCATAAACCAACATCCTGGGATCTCTGTGGTTTCATTAGTGTGTTACTGCTGACCCTGCAATCGTGAGAACATTTAAGCTGAAATTATTTGTTCAACAACTGAATATGCAAGAGTTAATGCAACTTATTGTCTGTTAAGAAACAATGGATAATACAAATATAGTATGTTTCAGTGGCCATAGTTTTTGGGGGAGTAGCTCAGTCTAAAAGGACTTGTGTTGGGAACCGAAATGTGGCCGGATAATTTCTTTGTGCTTTTTAAGAGCTTAAGATCTTGAAACGCCAGTCTGCAATGATGCCTTCGTCTAGGAGAGACCTTGCAGTGGTAGTATAGCTACCTTGTGTACTGTTGCAGTGCTCAGTCTTGCCATGCTGTGTGACCAGTGACATGAAACTGTCTTCCACAGCCTCACCTTGGTAGCAGAGTTTGGCTGTTCCTCGCTCAGTTTAAGGCTTTTACTGCTGTTTATGTTTAAACCTGCATATTGTCACTGTTGGAAGAAAAAGATCAGATTTTTTTAATTGTATTTTCTTGTCATAAAATGGTGCTAGTGGTTACCTTCAGTATCAGTAAGTGGGTTCAATGTTTATTTTTTTTAACCAATTAAAAGTAAAATTTTAAAAATTGTATTTGGGACAATACAATTTTTATTAATTCAGAAGTTTTTAGTTCCCGGAAAAGGAGAAATGCATGAGATAGGTGATATGTAAATGATTATCATGAGCTCCTGTTTGGTATCTGTGGTTGAATATAGACCAGACTTTAGTCCTAAATAATGCCTGATTTTGTGCAAGTGTACTAATGAGAACTGAAGCTGGATTATAGGCGGATGGATGGTCACACTGAATATTGATCTAATCCAGACTTCTCCTCTGTTCATCACTTCCCATTTGTTCATTGAAAAAAACCTACAACACTTCTATTTGTGAAGCGTTCTCACTTTGCAGCATTTTTTTCTAAATCTGCCTTAAACTTTTGCGCAGCACTGTCCGTCAATACATTTGATCAGATAGTGGATGAACACATAATGGAAATCTCTCCTGGTGTTGTCTCCAGCAGCTCGGGGAGATGGAACCATACGGCGTCAGCGGCTGCAGAAAGAGTCGAGAAAGTTGTTTGAAGATCATAACCAAACTGCATGTTGGAGATGATGAAACCCTGAGGTAAGCAGGATGCAGTCCCTTCCCTGTCACCGTCACACCAGAGACAAGCGGAGTCGAGGTGACAGTGATAGATTTTATCTGCAGCCAGACGCTAACTGCCTTTTATCTCCGCTCTCCGAGGGCCCGTGACGAAACTGGTCACAATGTCTTTCCTCTTCTTTCCACCCCCATACTTCCCTTTTCTTCTCCTTTCATCCCACCTGTTTAATACTTTATTAGACTCTCTCCTCGTCCCTCTTTCTCAGTTTAACTTCTTTTTCATCCTCCTGGTTGCTGATTTGTCTTGAATGGTCCCTACTCATATTCTGCTCTCTTCTGACATGTCCAAGATCTGCTTCCTTGCTCCTGTTTTAACCACTGGTGCTCTTAGATCCCATTTTAAGTGCACTGAAGCACCCCTTTGGCATATGTCCAATGCTGATCCAGGTGAAAACTGGGCTGGTTCAGATTCTTGAAGACATTTCGTTTCTTCTCCAAAAGGCTTCTTTAGTTTCTCTGGAGAAGAGTGTTGGATGACCATGACCTGGACAACCGAGAATCTACACAGATGACAGGCACATATGCAATTAGATTTTCAGTGGTCTCATATCATGCGAAAAAACATGCCCATGGCCTTTCCTCAACACTTCAACATGAGAGAAACTTTGCTTTTAAATTTGATCCTGTCTCCAATATCATCAAAACACATAAAAAAAAACAATCATAATCAAACTATTTACAGGTTCCTAGTCTGACCCTCAGATGAAGAATTATGAAGTAACGAACAAAGAAATTAAAGTTATCAGAGACCTGCTCATCTCTGTGCTTTTCTACATCACAGAGATTAACGAGTAAAGGGAAGATCCAGCGGACTAAAAAGACAGAAAATGTGGGTTTATGAAGAAGCCATTAATCTTCTCCTGGTGGCAACTCAGCATCTGTGTTTGTGTTTGATTATGAGGCCAATTATACAACAGGGGAGGCTCCAAAGTCTACATCAGAGTCATTAGACAGGACTCATTAATGATTTAAGTCCACATCCTTACGTGAAAAACAGACCTTATCTGTAATCATATATGGTGCAGTTTTTGCACCTC
Source organism: Cetoscarus ocellatus (assembly GCA_037902135.1). Classification (NCBI taxonomy): domain Eukaryota; kingdom Metazoa; phylum Chordata; class Actinopteri; order Labriformes; family Labridae; genus Cetoscarus; species Cetoscarus ocellatus. The sequence continues at coordinate 769,632 of JBAMNC010001229.1, forward strand.
TGTTCACCTCCCCTGATATCATGTCAGTATTCAATAGCTGTATATTTCAGTCTGAACATCTGATCCTACTATGATTTGATGTTATTGATCCCTAATGCAGTATCCAAAATGTGTTAAGTGCTGAAAAACGTTGATGACAACAGATATTTAAATAAAACTCATAGTAGAAGGCACTTGGAGAGCACAAACTTCCGCCAAGGTAGCTCACATATTGCTGTTACATCTATAAGTAATACTTCCATAATAAAGTTGCCATCATAATATGTTTCCTTGACCCTGAAAACCCACATCTAGCACTTGGAATCATGTTGATATCATTATTAGTTAGGCAGTGATTGAGCAAAAACAACCGTATGCTAATGGTGGTTATCTGAATCACCACCAAAATCTAATCATTTTTAAGTTGGGCCATTACCAACATCTCCTGAAAATTTAAGCAAAATCCATCCAGTAGTTTTCACGTAATCTTGCTGACAAACAAACATAAGCCAGCAAAAACAAAAGCTCCTTGGCAGATGTAACCTGAATTATTCCCGTCTCAAAAAGGAAAAGAAGACGCCCAATCTCTTGTTCTTCCTGTCAACGTGTGTGTGAGGACGGTTTGGCTTGGACTGCTGCGTAGCTCTGCACCTCAAGGAAAGTCGGCGTAGGTTAGACCATATCACGACATGTGAGATTTCCCTCGCCATCCCAGGTGTTGATCACCTGAGCATCAAGCTATGGAGCTCTGCCTGCTGCAGATGGACATACTGACAGCTGACATGTTGTGTTTTTTCTTTATCTTTCTGTACGTGACTGGGGAAATGGTGCAGAGTAGCGTTTTTTTGTTCTAATTCATTTAAAGTGAAAAGGACAAACTAAATTTTTTTTGTGAAAAGTACATGTTTTGTGGAGAAACAAATTTTTTGAACTGTTGAATAGCACTTAACTGTTAGGAAAGCCTAAATAATAAACTAAAAAAAACAGTCAAAAGCCTGAAAAAGGTACGTATTTTAGTTATTCAATGCTTGTGCTTATGTTTTCCTTCTTCCTTTTATACTTTGGGTTTATTGAGGGTGGGAGGGATTTGAATCTTGAATACAAAGACTTTATTTGCAAAGAAAACTTGTTTAGTTATGTTTTCATTGTTTGTTATTAATATTTTGGGTTGTTAAAGTTTATTCTTTTCATCCTTTGTGTTGGTCTAAAAAAAAAAAGTGGTGACTTACTAACTAAAACAGAACAACTTGACCAGGATAAGCCTGACTGGCACCCCAGAAAAAAAAAAAGAAAAACGAAATAAAACTAAACCAAATTAACAAAGCCCTCTGCTTTGAAAACCCCCCAACAATGATAATTATAATAATTTGTAAAGAAAGACAATCACATTTTCTACTTCATCAGGATTCTGAGGTTGGTTTAAAGTTTCTGAGACGAAAGTCTTATTTCTGACTTTTTCATTTGATTCTAGTCCAAATTTTACATTTGATCTCAGGTTGATTAATTCATTTAATCTCAGGATTAAGACCTTATTTGCATATTTAAGAGGAAAAGTAAAAAAGCCAATGTAAATGAAAAATCTGACCTTTTTCTGTAATGCAGGATAAATGTCAGAATTTTAATTTTAATATCAGAATTTTAGTTAGTATGTTTTTTACTGTAATCTTCGAGCCATCCACACAGGGATGAATTCAGGCTTATTCACAAAAGTCTTTAGTCATAGAGGTGTTTCATCCACACGGAAACTGCGTTTTGGGTACCTGAAAATGCTACGTTTTGAAAATGGGTCCCACTCTGCATTTCTACATGTACAACAAATACACAATGACATAATATTATTTTAGTCTTTTGCTCCTTTTTGACCGCCAGAGGACACAGAGAACAACAGACGTCAGTGTTTGTTTGCATTTCTCATTATGCCAAGCTCAATGTCTTCTTCTCTGGTTTTGGTGAATGTCTGCAGCAGTGTTACAGCATCATTTACAGGCCTGGCATATTTTCTACAATTTTTCCAGTGCTTTTATGTTGACGGACTTAGAAATCCAGCTTTATTTTAAGATTTCTGAGACAAAAGTCAGAAAGAACTCTGACATTCACAGCAGACTGAAAAAAAGTACATTTCTGAAAAAAAGAGCCTGAATTCTGGCTTTTCTGTTAAATTTCGAGCACAGATATCGTGCTTTTGACTGGTTTGAAGAAAAAGTCTATCTTCTGACTCCAATCTCTTCAACGTTTGTTAAAAAATAATTAAATTAAATTAAGAAAATACTTTTCATTTGAGAAAAAGACAGACTCCATTTTTACAGAACTGTCGGGCATTGATTTCTGAATTTTGAAATGTCAAGATTGTTTTCATCAGGAAGTTGCTTTTATTCTCATAATTAAAGAAAAAGTTCAGCCCCAAAGAAAAAGAGAGCCAGCTGCCTTTATGCCGTTCTTTACTCCAAAAACAGCAGAACAATGAGAAGATCTTGAAAAGCATTATTCATAGATAATTGCTTTTTATTAGGAAGCTGTTAGATTGTGAATATTCGTTTTCCTTGAAGCGTTTAATAGCGCAGCTAGCTTTTAGCATCACTAGTCCGCGTCTCTGAGTGACATTATCGGGACGTCAAATTCCAGCAGGGATTATCTCATCAAACCAGCAGAAGAAATTGGCTGTGAAACTTCATATTCCCTTTAATATGATATCAGCTGGTGTCAGCTCAACCGTATCCTGTTTCAATCTCAAAGTTACATCAGACGCCGTAACGTCTTACAGCATCACTCTGAGTCTTGGTGCATGATTGAGAAAATAACTGACTTAACTGAGGACTGGACAGGGTCTCCTTCTCCCTCTTTCTCTCTTTATATATTAGAGCAGCATGTTCCTCGCTGCTCAGAGCATTATTTAAGGCAGAGAACTGGTTAGATAGAGTTCTGAGAAAAAGTGCAGGTTCTGGTAAAAATTTGTCTTCTATAATCAACTTTTTCCTGCGAGGTCTGAAGCTTGTTTGCACTGCCTTTGGTGATTTAAACTGCTAATTGTTTCCCCTCTGATCCTAACTTTAACCCTTGTGAATGGTGACTCATGTGGGTCATTATATACATGTGTACAGTAGAAAAAATCCCCATCTGCCCTTGCTTCATGCTCGGGTCCTGGAGAGCAGTGTTAGTTTTGTTGACTAATTATTTTCATTATAGTAATAACTTTATTTGTATAGCACTTTTAAAAACAGGGGTTTACAAAGTGCTTTGACAAACAGACAAGAACATACAGACAGCAATTACAGAAGCTTCAGCACAAAAGGAAATAAAAGCAATAAAAAAAAAAAAAAGTCCAGTTTAAATCAAGGCACTGTTACAGAAAAACACGTCTTGTCATAAGGACCCAGACAATATAAGAACCATGCAATGTAAAATGAGAGCATGAGGACCAAAATAATAGCTAAAAAACATAAAACCAGTAAGAAAAAATAAAAAGGGGGTAAAGAGAAGTTAAAAGGGTGTGAAAAAGACACTATTAGTAATGACAATAAAAGCATAATGATGATAGCAATGATAGAATAAAACAATGGACATGAGCAGGAAATAAACAAACAATAAAAAGACTAAAAAGGTCATCTATAAAAGGATTAAAAGTGTAACACAAGTGAATAATAATAACAATAATGCATCAAATTTTTATAGCGCTTTTCAGAAAGACTCAAAGACACTTTACAAAGGAAAGGAATTAGATAAAATCTGAATTAAAATTAAGTCATGGCATTAATATGAAACATAACATAGAAGATGTAAAAAAGGGGAGAAGGGTTTAAAAGAAGTAGGAGTAAAATGATAAGAGCAATACTGATAAAAATGGCGATAGAAATAAAAGACATTAAAGAGTTTTTATCACTGACCTTTTTTGACGAAAACTAGACAGAAACTAATAAAAACCAGTGCACGTGGACAAAAACTAAAACAAATTTTTGATCATTTCTTGGACTCCTGAGCTCCTGCCTTTGTGTGTGTGGTTTCTCCCGTGCTCCTTGTTTCCAGATTGGGCATGGCTACCTGACACTGGGGCTCACTGCAAGTCTCACACCTGACCCTGACTTACCGCAATCACTGGAGCTTCTTAAGCTGTGCTTCTCCTCCTCTCCAGCACCAGATGATTCACTTAGCTCATAGTGGTATTGTAGACCGACTCAACTACTTTCGAGTATCCTTGTGTTTGTGCTGACTCTTTGTTTGCTCTTTTGCATCTCAATCAATCAATCAATCTTTATTTGTATAGCGCCAATTCATAACAAGTGTTATCTCAAGACACTTTACAATAGAGCACAAAGCTCTTCATATTATGGATACACATATATGCATAGATACAAATATAAAACACACATATACATATATATACAAATATATACATCCAACACCCAACATGAATCCATATAGCCAATCATGAATCCCTCCATCATGGTGGCAAGAAAAAACCCTCTGTTAAGCAGCAGGAAATCTTGACTGTCGACCCCAGTCTCATGATGAACAGCAAATCCACACGATGCTGTGTTGGGTGTGAGGGCGAAGGAAGCGAGGTAAGCGGAGACAAGTGGACTAAAGTAAGAACTAAAGCTAGTGACGGATACAGGGACCAATCACAGACATGTTGTCGTCTGAAAACAAATTTATTAGAGGTTAGCCTCTTGAGATGCAACATCTCGTTTTCAGGAGGGTCCTCATGTCTGTATGGTTGTGGTGATAATTTTATAGAAGTATAATCAATAATAGTCATACTGAAAATAAGAATTTATGGTAGTGACAAACTCATATTTGCCCAGACCAGTCTCCACCAAGGATCCTAGGCCACCTACGGGACAAGGGCCAGAGACGAGTACAGGAGCAAACAGAAAGGGACAGAGGCATATATGTAGAGAGAGTGTGAGAGAGAGAGGGACAGAGCCCAGTGTGCCAGATCTCACCGGCAGTCTAAGCCTATCGCATCTTAGCCACGAGCCTCATGGCGTCACAAGCCCAATCTCCACGATTACTGCTGCACTCTCTGGATTCCCTCACCACCTCAGCCCCCTCTCTACCTGGATTCCCTGTCATTTCCCTGGACCTTGGACTCCCCCCTCCTTCCCCTTGGATACCCTACAATGAACATTCATTGTAACCCACTTTATCCTGTTTCTGCTTTTGGGTCTACATTTCCATATCGAGGAAGATTCCCCAACAAATAAGAAGTTCCGGAGGTGATGGTCTGGCCTTCACAGAGCTCTGAGCTCCACACCATGGAGTTTGTCTGGGATTACTTGAAGACACAGAGGGATCTCAGACAGACTACAGCCACACCGGATCTGTTACTGGCTCTCCAAGATGTTTGGACCAACCTGTTGGTTCTTCAGAAACTGTTCAATCTCCGAGTCAAACACTGAGAAGGTGGTGTTCTTGACCTATTGACCTTTTCATCATGGCACGCTAATTGATTAATACACAATGTCAACCACTCTCCTGATATTCAAGCTTGACATCTTAGAAGCCACATTGACTATTTACTTCCTGAAGCAATGAAATAAAGCAGCATCTAAAGGAGAGAAGTCTCTCCCATCGTAGCACGATATCTGTCTGAGATTTGCAGAACACACAAAGGGAATCTGCTGCCTGCCGCAGAGGAGAATGCAACTTTAAGCTGTTTAATTGGATCAGACAACAAAAGAATTGTTTATCATTGTTGTTGCTTAAGAAGATCTAAGAGGTTGATCCTGGGAGAGATGACTGGGGGGATGCAGGAGGAGGAAAATGAAGGGAGAGAGGCAGGTACGGACCAGAGAGGGAATACCACTACAGAGATAAAGAAATGGATAATGAGTGTCCTCGACAGGGAGAGGAAAGAGAGCCATAAACCAGACTGAAAAGGATAAAATGATTGCCTCTTCTGCTCTGAGAAGGCAAATTAGAGGTCGGCCTGGTCCAGTGAAACCTGCCTGCTTCTCTTTCATCGAGCCTCTAATCAGATTGGAGCCCGCGGTTCAGAAAATGTAAGAATTTCTTTAGTGATCCTCCAAGAGATCACTGCTGTGAGAGTGAGCCTCATTATTCATTAAGGTATGTTTGTGTTTACATGTGTCAGGGGTAATGTGACCAGCACAGAACAGTCAACTGAGCCGAAACCTCATGCTGAAGGAATGAAACAAAACAAAAATGAAGACCGTTCTGCAGTCACACAGTCATCATTTATCTTCTCTGTTACAATGATGCGTCTTTTTGTTTAGTGTCATAGTGGGCGAGCTGAATAATTCATGGTGACGGCCTGGTGTCACATATTGTGGGTGTGGTTTTCGAGTCATTGGCTTTCATGAGCCTGCCCTGTGAAACCAAGTGCATGTGGGCAGAACCCTTGTGCTCTAGATGACGCCATGAGACACAAGATAACAGAGACGTTGACAGACTGAGTCAATGTCATTGTGTTTTTCAACACATTACTATGCTGCAAGTCCCTGCATCCATTCATTATCTATTTTGATTTTCCAATTTGGGGTCACGTGGAGCTAAAGCCCATCCTAGATTTTATGGGGCAACAGGCAGGGTACAACAAAGCATGCTACAGTTTAGACTTAAGGGCAATTAGAGACACCAGTTAACCTATAAAACAGTAATTCCCAAAGTGGGGCCTGAGGGACAGCCTGGAGTTATGCCTGGACCTGCAACTGTATACTTTCTTGCAAAGAATTTTGAGATATGTTATGAAAAAAACACCTTTTCTTTGGCAATTAGCATACTGACAGTGTATTTTGAGTTTTGCATGTTTTTGTTGTCAAGTATGGATATATATACATATATATGTAAATATATGTATATATGTATATATATATACACACACTAACACCACAATTTTTCCAGTGATTTATTGCAACTCAAGTCGTGCAAGTCCAATGAATAGCTTCAAATGTCAGAAAGGTAAGTGCTGTACTGGCATAGCTTAAAAGAAAAGCTTAGGTTACTCTAGACTGAAAAATATGTACATTTCAGAATTATACAAAAAGGCCTCTTTCAGGGAACATGAAATGGGTTAACAATTTAAAGCTGTTGCAGCAATGAAGGTTGATCAAGCCTTGAAAGCTGGCTCTACTAATTCCTACGGGTGTTCCAACTTTTCTTGATTGCTCACAGCTCCCTCTGTCTGCATAAAAGCATATCCTGTGGTACCATACCCTTGTTAGCATCAGTTGAACAGCATTGTACTGCAGAAAGTCCGATGTTGCTACAAAAATGGCAAGAAAAAGGCAATTAACAATGAAAGAGAGACAGACCATCATAACACTTAAAAATGTAGGTCTTTCTTAAAGACAAATTGCAGAGAAAGTCAAGGTGTCAGTGAGTCCAGTTTTCTTCACCATCAAAAGGCACTCAGAAACTGGGGAAACTCTGACAGGAAGAGGTCCAGCTGACCTAAAGCCACAACTAAATCAGAGGACAAGTTTCTGAGAGATAACAGTTTGCGTGACAGGCGGCTCACAGGACAACAGCTTCAAGCACATTTTTATAGTGGTTAGTTGCAGCAAGAAAGCCATTGCTAAGACATCAGAATAAGACAAAGAGGCTTGCCTGGGCCATGAAACACCGCCATTGGAAACTGAAGACTGGAAGAAGGTATTATGGACTGATGAATCAAAATTTGAAATCTTTGGTCCATCACGCAGGATCTTTGTACGCCGTCGAGTAGGTGAAAGGATGGTCCCACAGTGTGTGACATCAACTGTCAAACATGGAGGAGGAAGTGTGATGGTCTGGGGCTGTTTAGCTTGATCCAAGGTTGGTGACCTGTACAGAGTGAGAGGGACCCTGAACCAAAATGGCTACCACAGCATTCTGCAGGGCCATGCAGTACCCTCTGGTATGAGCCTAATTGGTCAGGGGTTCATCCTACAGCAAGGTAATAAGTCCAAGCTATGCCAGAACTACCTCAGGAGAAAAGATCAAGATGGTAAGCTTGAAAACATGGAGTGGCAGCACAGTCTTCAGACTTGAACCCCATCGAGCTGGTTTGGGATGAACTGGACAGAAGAGTAAAAGCAAGCAACCTACAAGTGCCACACATTTATGGGAACTTCTGCAACAGACGTGGGAAGAACTTTCTGAAGAATATTTGATTTCTATTGTAGAAAGACTGCCTCGAGTGTGTTCAGCTGTTATTTCTGCCAAAGGTGGTTAATTTGATGAGTGAAGAGTTTAGAATACATTTTGGCCCAAAAAATGATTTCATGACTTCTTTTTTTACTATATATATATATATATATATATATATATATGTACATATATGTACATATATATATATATATATATATAGATACAATGTTGCCTACTGGCAACGAACCTCAAAAACAAAAACAAAAAAATTTAGATTATGTTTATTTCGTCTATTTTAAGACTCAGAAATTCTCAAAACATTTTCTCAACTTGCATCATAATGGATACCATACAGGGTTAAATCTTAATTTACATATCTAGTAAAATATAAGTTATAAGGGTTACATGTTCATCACATCATTGTGGGGATCTCATTGTAGCCATGGGGCTGGGCAGGTATTAGCACTTTCCTGTCATGGACCAGCCAAGATTCTACCAAGGAAACTGGGGAAAATTGAAATGGCTCGGTCTTCAATGATTCAATGATCAACATCCACTAGAGTGTGTGTATGGTACAATGGTCATAATTGTACCATTCGGGAACAACTAATTTAAATGCAGTCTCCTGTGGTGATGCCGCTTTGTGCTTATGGCACTCTATTGTCGCTTTACTGAAGGCCACTGGACCAGCCTCATAATAGTTATATACATATCCATCTACAATCTGTGCAGACATCGTGCAGACTTTTAATAATCAATCACAGTAAGTGGGTTTCCATCCACCTATTCTTATTCGCATTTTCAAAAATAGCGAAAATAAACATTGATGGAAACATCAAAAATTTGAAAAAAGGCCGAAAATTCGCAAAAAAGTTTTCGCGCTTGGAGGGGGTGGATTTGTCGGCGTATCGATAAAAGGAAACACGACTTTTTGCTATAGAAACAGCTTTTGCAGGTAAACACTGGACCGGATGTTACGTCACACGTCTACGCTATGCTGACCAAAAGTTGGCAGTGGATGATAAAGTCAGGTATGTTTGGGGGGACGAAGAAACTGCATGTTTTCTGGAATTAATAAAAGAAACCACAATTAATGCCATACTCGATGGTAAACAGCAAAGAAATGCAACAGTGTATCAGGAATTGCAGAAGCAAATGGTGGCCAAAGGCTTTGACAAACCGTGGCAAATCCTCAGAAGCAAGTGGAAAAGTTTCAAACAACGTTACATGGCTGAGAGGCGTCGGATGGCTACCAGCGGCGAAGGGGGGAAAGCTAATAGCAACTTCAAGTATTTTGACCTAATGGATGAAATTCTGGGTCAAAGACCTCTGGTTACATCGCTCAGTTCCTCAATCAACAGCTCAGGTAAGGCAACGATGGTGAAACTTTCACAAGTTACCGACCAGTGTTTCGTATTAACTGGTCACCGAGTGAACTGGTGACTTTCTCGGAGTTTAAGCTAAGTAACGAGAGGTAAATGAGTCCTTTGAACACAATTGAACGTACATAAATGGTCATACATAAAAGGTCGAACATAAATAAATGGATATTAAACACAGATGAGTATGTATGTTAAAAAGTTTAGACTCAAAAGACTTTTTACAACAAAATCACTAGTTAACACGGTCACCAGTTAAACCGATACACCAGCATGCTAGAGGTTGTTTGTTGTTTTATTCCCATGATAATCATATATGATTTTATAAATTCACGTCAGGACTGAGAGATTAAGTTTTGAAAGCATTCAGTTGCTGTTTTACATACAAGCAATTTTATGAATGTTCATTATAGTGGACACTGATATTTCTAAATTCACTGACAACAAAACATGTTGTTATACATTTATTTCATTAGATGACGGCGGATCGAGCATAGAAGGACACGAGTTTGAGACCTCTGACCACGTCTCGGAAGGTAATTCAGAAGGTAAAATTTGTAAATTTGATAACGTTGTAAACAAATGTTAATGACACAGACACACACAGAGACTGTAATTCATAAGGGACTATTATTAAATACAAAGAACTTGATGATACATGAAAGCTGTTTTTGTATCAAGTGCTAACTTACAAGCAAAACCATATTTATTAAATATAGATAAATAGCACTTAAGAAAACAAAGCCGTCCATACAAGTATCCTCAACATTTGATTCACTATCAGGTTCGGTTGTACTGGTCTCCCACTAAACATTTGATTCACTATCAACATTTGATTCACCGTAAGGTTCAGTTGTGCTGGTCTCCCACTAAATACATGGTACATTATTTTTCCATCTTTTATTTTACAACAGTTGTACAGGAGGACTCTAGCCTCCAAGACACCCAAGAGTCGGATGATGACTTTGGACAACACAACTGTACACGCAGTACCAGAGGCTATTGGAGACGGTCTACAGTTAGAAGCAACAGGAGCACGTCTTCTGAAAGTGGAATGATGAAGAGCATGTGGGATCCTCTCTTTCAAATGCAGAGGGAGCAATCAAGAAAGGAGCAAGAAACTTTGCTTTCCATTTCAAATGTCCTAAATAAAGCCATGGAATGTTTTGAAAGATGTACACAAGCTGCAGAAGTTATGGCAGGAATGAACAGGCAGGGCAGTTACAACACATCTTATCCACAGTATCCCTTTCAACGACAAATGCCACCTACACGACATGCACATGCTTCTACCACCCACCCACCCATGCCTTTCAGTCAGGGGAGACCTGACGTCCACTCACCTGTGCCTTTTAGTCAGGGCAGATCAGATGAGGGCAGTGATCCATTTCGTACTTACTTGAACTTATAATAAGTTAAATAGCCAGTCCAGGCTCCCGTTCCTGGTTATTGGGTGCTTTGTTTTTTCAGATTCAAATTTCTTCAAATTATTATTTTTTTTAATTTATTTACTTTATTTCTGGTACTGTGTTTCAAAAGTAAATTTCAAAGGTCCTGTACTAATATTCTGTTAAAATAAGTGTTGAGCACTAAGTTGCTGTACATTTAAATAGCTTGATGTTTTGGTATTCATCAAGTCACATGTTTACACGAAGGTTCTGATTTTGTATTTTGATAGATGTTTATTGCACTAAAGGTCTAACTGACCAAAAGGACGAGTCTTTCAGTGCTTTATATGAATCTTTATTTAACAATTGTTACTTGAACATTTCAATTTTTGGAATTTTATTGACTTGGGTATGTTCAGCTGCTACACTTTTACCCTTTTTCAATAAACAAGGCAGTTATAAAAGCAGTGAATGTGTGAATTTATGGCACCTAAGTGAATGTGTAAAAAGTTTTACACAATACACAAACAATACATAGTGCATGCAACAACAGTCTCGAAAAAAAGTATCAACTTTAAATTTGGGGGAGAACACACCTCCCCGAAAAACAGTGAACAGAATTCTTTCCCCCTTCTGTAGCTCTCAGATGCTCCTATTGCCTTCAGAGACCACCTTGGTCAACTCTCAGCATCACATGCTGAACTAGAGCATCTCTAATCACCATGGCTGTGGGGTTTGGTTGGTCCTGACAAGCTCTGCGATGTGGCTGCTCGGGGAGAATGGGCTGGCGGACTGGTAGTGCAGCAGGTACAGGTAAACGCTTGTCCTTCTCACACAGATTGTGTAGCACACAACATGCAACTACTACCGTTGGCATGAATGAGTGGTGAATGTCTGAACGCTTGGCAAGGACTCTCCATCTTGACTTCAGGTGACCAAACGCATGCTCGACCTTGACACGCACTCTGCTCAGCTGCTCATTGAGGATCTGTTTTTCCTCTGACAGGGTGGGCCCTGAGAATCCCTTCATTAGCCAGGGCAATAGAGGATAAGCAGGGTCCCCGGCAATAAGAAGCGGTACCTGGACTCCTTGTATTTCTGATGAAGCTTGGGGATGTCTTTCTGGAAATCTGTAAACATAGTGATGATGAATATTAGTTAGAATCCATCCTAAGGCTGTGCAGTATGGAAAAAAATGTTATCACATTTTTGTTTTAATTAGTCCACACACACGCACACACACCTGAATAACTCCAGATTTTAAAGCTAGTATTTGTTTTCAAGAGTGTTTGTGCATGCACTCTGTATTGTTTGTGTTGTGAATAGCAAGGGAGGTTTGGTACATTGTTGACAAAAAACTTTTTTGTCAAAATTTCTTGCGCTTCCGCCACGTCGGGGAATGTGATGCATTGGACCATCATCTTTGATTTTATAGCTTCACATGTGGCATACACGCAATGATGGACTGTAGTTTTGCTCACACCAAAAGTTTCACCGACCACCCGGTACTCTGCACATGATGCAAGCTTATATACAGCAATGGCAATCCTTTTCTCTGTTGGCACAGGTTGTCGATGGCTAGGAACAAGTGGTCCTACAAATGGTCCGATTATGGCACACAGATCGTAAAATATGTCCCTAGACATTCGGAAATGTTTCAGCCAGAGTTCGTGAGTGAAATGCTGCTGAACAACTACTTCCCAAAAGTCCTTCACACGCCTACGTTCCCATACACATGGTGAACGACGCGGTGGTCTCCTTCCTGCTATTTCCAGCAGTACTCTTAACATTACAATTCTTCTTTGTCTTCTCTTCTTCAGGATGGTTCGGTACGCTGTGAATGCCGACAAAATGGTGACCAGAGTTCTTCCAAGAGCCAACAGGTTGATCAGGAATCTGTCCATGATCAGCTGTTGAGTGTCAGCCGAGTGTGTTGTTTGTTGTGTGGGCAGAGACGCACTCGTATGACGTCATCTCATGGCGCACTCCTCTCCCAATAATCGCAAAAAACATAACAAATGGAAACGGGCACAAATTCGAATTTTCTTTGGCGCATTTTCACTAAATTCGCTCAAAAAATTCGAGACAATAGGATGGAAACGTAATTAGTGATCACTCTGAATCCTGTCCGAAGGAATTGTTATCAAAGTCACTTTAAGGATAACAACAGTATATTTATTGATGTTTTAAACATTGATACAACATAATCCAATTTTACAAGCCTCTTAATTTTATTTACCATCTGTAAAAAAAAAGTTAAGCCTTCTAAAGTTGAGATCTGGCGTGACACTTTGTCACAGTGACAAAGCCAAGATAGAACCTTGACAATACTGGTGAATTGGTTAAAAAAAAAAAAAATATATATATATATATATATATATATATATATATATATACATACATACTTATATATATATACTTATATATATATATATATATATATACATATGTTTATTAAAAATTCCTATGAATAAGTTAATGACTTTTAGTACAATAAAATTAATTCTGCAAAGGAATCACACTTACATTATGTTAATGTGTACATTTTACCGTAATTTTCGGAAAGTGATAATCCAAGTCACACAGATTTATTGTTGGAGGTGGTGACGTGCTTGTACTTTTAATTGTGACAGGGCCACTGGTCAGGGCCTGCTGCAGTCTGCCAACCTAAACCTTTGTGTACAGGTTTTTCCACAGGCTGCAATTCATACAGTAATCTGTAACAGTACAACACATATGCGGAAGAGGGGCCACCAACTGGTCATTTTACTACTCATTCTCATCAGAGGTGAATGCATAGGGCGTTAACGAGAATGTTATATGCTATAAATGTTATCAAACCAAAATCAAATCAAAATTTATATATAAAGCGCTTTTTATACATTAAAAATGTGGCACAAAGTGCTATACATGTTACAAACAGTCTTGATTGACTAGCTTAAAAACCTTTAATAGCGTTGTTCAAATGGCGAATCAAGAGCCAAAAAAGAGCCAACTCACCAGAGGAGGCATATTTTATTTTGTGCCAGGCTGCTTAAACCAATATTACAACACAAGATATATAAAAAAAAAACTTCTCCTGCTGGCTAAACGGTCTCTTCCTCACCGGCTCAAAGGCATACGCCATTGGGTTGGCAGGATAAACCTCCACCACCTCCTTGTCAACCTCGTCGTCTCACATTTTACCGCTCAGCTGGATCCCACGCGAACTGCTACTTCTACGCTCTGTTCCTGCACAACCGGTGACGTCACAATCATCGTAAAATCAAGATGGCGCTGTGCGTGTGCTGTATATACATTCTTAAAAGTGTTTTTTCTATTAAACGGCTGATTTTTTTCCAAGATTTTTTGGTTTTAGACTCTCTCCTAATTAATTTCTAGCTACGTGTCGATGCCAATATGGTGTGTTTCATGTCCCTTTTAAAAGCATGTGGCTGAGTACAGAGGGGCCAGGTCAAGAAACGCCAGGAGGCCGACTGCACTGGGTGCCGCTCACGGCCCAGGGACAGGATGCCTCCACCCGGGCACATCTTGCTACAGGGCCAGTGAGGGGCCCACCGCAGCAAAGCGGTGTTGCAGACCCCCCACTTGGCCAAGACGATGCCCACTATGAGACAGAGACATCCCAGCCACAGCCAATTGCAGCCCCCAGTGCAGGCGGCCCCCACTGAGGAAGCACTGGAGATATGAAATAAAAACATAAAACAACATAGGCTAAGAATCATAAAACTAAATGAATAAGTAAAGTTAAATAAAATACTAATAAATGGCTAAAATATCATAAAAAGTCATAGAATAAAAATAAGTAAAAAGAAGGCTAAGATATATAAATAAATAAAATAATATAAAAATATAGATAAGAATAAGACATTAGTTAAAAGCCAGATTAAATAGGTGGGTCTTGAGCCTACTTGTAAAAAATATGAACATTCTCTGTGGCCCTCAGGGCCTCTGGCAGGCTGTTCCACAGACGGGGACCATAGTGCTGGAAAGATGCCTCACCGTAAGTCCGTGTTTTAGCTTTGGGAATCATTAAGAGGCCAGTGCCAGAGGACCTCAGGGTCCGCGAGGGTTCATATGGTAAAAGCAATTCTGAAAGATAAGAAGGTCCAAGACCCCTAAGACATTTAAAAAACATTAAAAGGACCTTAAAATCGACCCTAAAACACACAGGGAGCCAATGCAGTGATTTTAAAATCGGTGTAGTATGTGCCCGCCTTCTGGTCTTCACCAGCACACGTGCCGCTGAGTTCTGCAACAGTTGCGAACTTGAGATGTTTCTTTTTGGAAGACCAGAAAGCAGGACGTTAAAATAGTCAATATGACTGGAGATAAAAGCATGCATTAGCATCTCTGAGAGAAAGGGGCGGACTCTAGTGATGTTCTTTAAATAATAAAATCCTGTTTTTGTTACATTTTTAATATGTGGAATAAAGTTGAGCTCAGAGTCAAAAATGACGCCCAGGTTCTTCACCTGATTGGATGGAATGAAAGACAGGGTTTGGAGTTTTGATAAAAGTTTCTCTCCCTGAACCTTAAGACAATAATTAAAACCTCAGTCTTGTCCTGGTTGAGCTGTAGGAAGTTTTTTTGCCATCCAGGATTTAATGTCTAAAATACAATTAAAAAGGGCATCAATGGGCCCTGTGTCATCAGGAGACATGGATATGTAAAGCTGAGTATCATCAGCATAACTGTGGAACGTGATACCATGCCCCCTGATGTCTCCCAGTGGAAGCATATATAAGTTAAAAAGTATGGGGCCTAAAATTGAGCCTTGGGGAACGCCACATGTAATTTTATGGATCCTTGAATGTTAATGAGGGCTGCTGGAAAAAATGTTCTCCAGTCTAGTCAGAGATTCTTGTCTGATGACTAGCAGCTTAGGTAAGTGTGCCAGAGGGACCCGGCTGTAGCACTGCCATATGAACAATCCATCCCAGAAGTACCAAGTGGAAGATGATGATCTTCGTCTATTTTATAACTTATTCAGTGCTATGATGATATGATAGATACAAAGAGATTGAATGGTCAGAGAAAGAGTATTTTAATTACCCTCTATCTAAAAAGCGGGGCATAACTTTTATTTTTTATAATGTCCGCCAACTATTGTGTGATTGACACACACCCAGGCTTAATCTACACAAATCTTAAGTATGTACACACACACATAGACTGTATTTGCGTTGTTTATAATGGTAATATCACTTTTTATTATTTGAAACATAAACATGATCACTTGATGACGTGATTAATGTAAACTTCTAATTGCTAAAATCTAGCAATTAGATGTTAGCTCTTAAAATTACGGTGCAAAATTTTCAAAATTACTATATCTATCATAAATAGAATTCTAATAAAAAAGAAATATATATATATATATATATATATATATATATATATATATATATATATATATATATATATACACATATATATACGTATATACATATAAAAACATATATGTATATTTATATATATATAAACCATTCTAAATCTAAAATAAATTAAATAACCAGTAAAAAATACAGTTATGGTAAATATGTAACTGCAAAATAAATATACGGCGACCAATCGTTAGGCATCAACCCCCACCCCCCACCCCCACTCGGAGATGTTGAGTGCTGTCAGTCATTGCAGTGACACATGTGTGGTCAGATTAAAGGTCTCTTCTCTCTCCTTCCTCAAGATGATTTGTTGTGCTATACGCCTCGTGGTAGCGCATCCATTGCCCATATATGTAAATGCATCCCTTAAAGCAAAACGTGGCCCCATGGAAGATGAGGCCCTATGCACCGCGTGTGTTCTGCGTTTAGGGAGGGGGTCCCTGAAAATGGATCTTGATTGGGCTCCAGACAGTAGGCTAAATCTGTCATTTTAAAAATCATAATAATAATTCTCAGGGTGTAGCCCTAGTGCTAAATTAAAACCATGCCACAAAGAAAATTTTAATTATCTTTTTTAATAATTATTTATTATTATTATCTTACACTGTTTAAACAAAAATTCAGACCATAAGCAAATTTCAATTAGAGAAAGTGAGGGGAAAAAACAGTTCAATAGCAGTTCAGGGGTCTGTCTGTCTGTTTGTTCGTTTGTCTGTTAGCAAGTTTACACAAAAATTACTTGATGGATTTATATCAAGATTTTACCAAAGGTGTGGTTTGGTCCAAGGAAGAAGCCATTATATTTTGGTGCTGATCCAATCCAGATTGATGTCACAAAAAAAATTTAAGTTTATAACAGAAAATCCCATTCATTTACGGCATTATGGGAATTGTAGTTTATTTGCAAACTGACATCTAGGTTTCAAGCCTATGTCACCACATTTCCCAGCTTCCCTTGCAATGCCAGGGGAGGAGTTCTCCACGCCACTCCGTCTGCTGTCTCTACTCTGTCTCGCAGAGCCACGACACATCGGACAGCCAATCAGCACTGAAAGCTGTGCATGCAGTTCTGCTCACAGACACAGTGGAGACGAGGAAGAAATTGCCAATGGAGAAAGCCTGGAGCTGTTCTTGCAGCCTTGGTTTCTAAGATAAATTAAGGCAGCAGACTCTCCTGAAATTGTAATAAACATCCCAGTCCTCTACAACTCACAGCTACTAGTAACATTACTGTGAGCCCATTAAAGTTACAGAAACATGCGTGGCAGCTCTGCTCACTTGCAGGCCTGTTAATCACTTAAAATCACTCGAAACAAGGCTGCTATTAATGTCAATACGGAAATAGTCCATCATAGCAGAAGTCTGTGTGTGTGTGAGTGTAAAAACCTAACCCCTACCCTTTTTCTCCACCCAAATTGGCCAATGGTCAGTGTTTACTGGCACTGGTGAAGTAGGGCCTACAGAGTATGGTAATAGCCTAAACTTTACTTTTCTGGAACCAAAACCAAATTTATTTTTGTTAAATTGTAAGAACAAAACAAAATTATGATGCATGGTTTGATTTTGAACATAATATACACCTTAAACTCACAACCAAACTTTAAAGCTACCATATCGATTCCATAAGGTTCACTGTTGTCTAAAGATATCGAGCTCTATTTTCATAGACGAGGTGCACCCGCTCTGCTCTGCACCGTGCCAACGGGGTGTGCCCAGGGCATTTTGCAATTTTCCTGCATGGCGCACCCACACCTCCGTCCCTCCCGCCGGTGCAAGTGGCAAAGAGGGAGGAGAAAAGGGGTGGGAGTGGGTTTAACACAATCATATGAATGCCTCTCCTTGCCTTTAAATGCGCTGCAGGGGAGGCGCAGTGCCAATTTCTCCTTATCATGGACTAAGACAGCAGCAGCTCCAGGCAGCCAAACTGCTCCTAGGAGGAAACTGATGTGCTGGTCCAGGAGGTCCAAGCTCGCAGTACCAGAATATATGGTTATGCCAACAGACCTTCACGGGCTGATGATGCAAAAACAGCCTGGGAGGTAGTTACTAATTCTGCCAATCAAGTTTGCCCCGATATTCTGAGAACCACTGCCCAACGTAAAAAAACGGTTCAATGATCTAAGGAGAAGGGGCAAAAGAAAGCTGTCAAATCAAAGAAGGCAGACGGTGGCCACCGGTGGCAGCCCCTCCACGAGCCTCACAATGAGCTCAGCGGAGGACATCCCGGAGTTTCCATTATGACAAACGTCTTTGATCTGGCATCAGATGTGACGGGACAATTAATATAGATACTAATGTATGCTGGTTAAGACGGTTACATTAAATAGTGGTTGCTGTGATTGTTTATTGTATTGAAATGTGCCTGACACTCTGGATACCTGCCTGTGAGGTTTTGGTGATGTGTGCGCACTGCGCGCCTGTCAGCCAATTTACCACTGCACCGGGCGCTTCACCAGCGTCAAGAATAGACCAGGTTTGAGATGGCGAGCTTTCAGCGCACCTTCCACGCAGTGTTTTGGCACGAAATTGTCACTGCCAAGCTGAATCTGTCGACACCTCCCCCTGGTGCGCCGCCACACCCATCTCGGCGCAGCCAGTCTACCAAATTGCCAAATTGGCTGCGCACGGTGGTGCACTGGATGAAATTACCACTGCGCGGGGTGTGCCACGCTCTGCCACCCTGTATTGAAAATTAGAGCCCATCATATGCAATTTTCCATAATGGTATGATGTTGCCTCAGGGCAACAATTGAAATTTAAAAAGTTTTAATTATTTAATTAGCTAATAAACTGTTTAAACTATCAAATTTAGGGTTTACTCACCTATATGTGTTTTTCCAGGTGGAAAATTGACAGGAAATTATGTTTTTGATGCATTTTGTGGAGTGAAATGGTCAGGTAGTCTCCTTTAAAAAAGTCTACCTAAAGGTTTTAATATGGCTTCCTGAGAGTCATGTAACAAATTAATCTATAAATATTGTAGATTTTACCATAGATTATTCTACAAAGCCCTATCTTCAAGAAAAAAACTCGAAGAGAGCAAATAGTCAGTCATACTGGCAGATGTTCTACTTTGAGTCAACATTACAAAGAATTTTGAATGAATTAAATTGTACTATAGGCAAGTATTAATAGAGATACAACGAATATAACGAAAATATGATTTTGTACCAAAACAATTTGTTAGCAAATAAGTCATTTCAATTATGTATAGTATAACACTGATTATTATCAACATATGCAAATAATTATATTTCAGTCAGTCAACTCACATTTAAATTTGTTTAATGTAGCTGCAAATACATGTTATAGGTTTGGCGCCCAGGCTCCGGTTTCATCACTCCCTGCAGAAAGGTTTACATGAAGGCATGGAGGAGTGATGAGCAAACATACAGAACACCCCCAAAACTTAAACCATTGGAGCCTGGAGCTGCTGATGAGATCTACTATGTGTGGCCATTCCCCCCAGCGCCCGCTGTTAGAGGAATATACTATCTAGTAAAACTTCAATGTGTAGGCCTGGCACCAGCCGCCGTGTAGCCATTCCCCCCAGCGCCCGCTGTTAGAGGAATATACTATCTAGTGAAACTACTATGTGTAGGCCTGGCACCAGCCGCCGTGTAGCCATTCCCCCCAGCGCCCGCTGTTAGAGGAATATACTATCTAGTGAACTATAATGTGTAGCCATTCCCCCCAGCGCCTGCTGTTAGAGGAATACACTATCTAGTGAAACTCTAATGTGTAGGCCTGCACCAGCCGCCGTGTGGCCATTCCCCCAAGCACATTGGCTGTTAGAGGAATATACTAGAGAATGCAGATCTAAGCATGCTGAATTGATACAAACTGAACACCAGCACACCACCTGATATGCAATACAGAGTTATGCAGCAAATTGATGCAGTTTTATCTAGAAAAGCACTCAGAGAGCGCAGACCTCCGCCAAGGTGATCCGAATCAGTCCCAACATTTAATCAGTTCTTCCATATCCCATTTCCAACAATTCCTGAAAATTTCATCCAAATCCGTTCAGGACTTTTCAAGTTATTTTGAACACAAACAAACAGACAGGCAGATAAACGCCGGCAAAGCATAACCTCCTTGGCGGAGGTAATCAAACATTAAATGCAGGAACTCGTGAACTTTTGAGCAGACAGGATTTCTTCTTTGTGAAGCACCACATAGTGTTGATATGCGGACCAGCGGCCCAAGGACTTATGTGTTGAAGTAGGCATATGAAGTGCTGCCGTCGTGGCAGCGCCAATCCTCCAGGAGTGAGGGGAATAGAGTCCAGGTGGCAGGCCACAGCTTGAGCAGAGAACACGCAGCTTCGAAGAGAACCAGGATCTCGTCATAGGTTTGTGACCATTGATGATGAACAAGGGGATGATTGTTGAGTAGGGGGACGATGATGCAGATATTTCATCATGGAAGAGAAAGGACAAAGAAGTTTTAGTTTTAGCAATAATGATATGAGTACCTTGGCAAGATCTGTCAGTTTTGAGTGTTTCAAGAATAAGGAATACATGTGCTTTTCTATATTCAAATCAGAGAAGGTGAGATCATGCTGTGGATTAAAGGAGAGAGACCTGGTCGTAAATTCGCCACACCTAAGAAAACCATAGAAAGCCCTTAAGAGTACTGCTTTTAATCGAGAATGAATATAGGTGAAACATCCTGTCTCAATCTTGTCACCAACTTGTGCACCAGTGATATAGTGAGGGGCATTCTTTTATCGTTACTTGAAGGACGTGCCTTTTTAAGACCACTGAGGAGCAACTGCATGGAAGGATTCCCAAGAAGGCTCTGGGATGCAGGGTCTTAGCGTCAAATGTAAAACTGAATCTAGCATAGCTTTGATACTTTGCATTTGGAGATTGCGGGATTCAAAAGAAATTACGATGAATGCACAAACGACTTAAATGTTTATAGGTAAAGGGCTAAGGAGAAGACTGGCACAAAAGGATGAAAAGAAAACCAAGCTGAATGGTAGGCTTTAATGATGCTTTGCTGAACCCAGTCTCATGTAGTTAGAGGCAGAGGACAGGAGGCATACTTACCCTAGAATCATCTGTTTGAAAGGAGGACATGGCAGGCTGGAGGACTGGCTTGGGGACATATAGTTTTGAACTCCTGATATTGAAAGCGAGAAAGAGCATCGCAATACGATTTGCATTTCTGGGAATGAGTTAGCTTTCAGGATGAAATTATTAAGCACGCATATCCAAGTTAAACATCGTAAGAGATTGTTGATAGCTGGTGATTTAGAGCGGCCTTTATTGATAATTTCAACTGTAGCTGCATTGTCACAAAACACCATGATTTGCTTCTTTCCAGTTGCTACCCCACAGAGAGCAAGCACAGCTATTGGGTAAAGCTCATAGAGGGATCCTCGAGGGTCTGTATTTCAGTTGGCCATACATCTGCAAACCACTTGTTATTATAGGATCCCCCAAACCAAAAGATGGAGCAGCATCAGTATAGAAAGCTGAAGACTCTACAAAGTCATTGTAAAAGAAAGAAATGCTGTTCCATTCATCGCAGAGCAAAGACCAGAATTGCAGATCTGAACAGCCTTCATCTAAAACCACTGTGTCTTTAGATTTTTTAATTGAATTAGCCAGTGTCAGCAAGCGAGAACGAATGAGCATCCGTGAGGGATAATGCGGATAGCAAAGTTTAGGTGACCTAACAAAGACGAAAGATCCCGTTTAGAGAGAACAACAGAGGGAGACAAAGCTCTAAAAGCTTCCCTAATGCGGCTCAAGTTATCCTGAGGAAGCAAGGCTTGCATGAGCACACTGAGAGTTATGCCGAGAAACTCAGAGCGCGAGGTTGGTTCCACCATTTTGTCTTCTGAAAGTGGCACACCCAACTCTTGAAAGAGGTTTTTGACTGTGGAATTGCAGTGGGCTGGTGGAATAGAGAGGAGGTCAACTACCAGAAAATCATCCAGAGATGCAAGCACGGGGGAATTTGCACATGTTGTAGAGAATCCAGCATAGAGCCTCCGACAGGGTGTCAAAATGCAAGGCTACTATAACAACCAAAGGTCAACTTAACAGAGAAATAAAACTTTGAACGCCACTTAACGCCGAAAGATGCCATTACAGCCCCAGCTGATTAAATCATTTGCATTTGCGTTGTCTATGGAAGCGTAGTATAAGGAGAATGGTTCAGGGGGAATTAAGCTGTTTATACTTGGGATTAAGGAGTCATGATGAGCTGAGAGAGCTATAATGAGACGTTTGAATGAATATTACCTTATTGCGATCCTTATGGGGCTCACTCTGAAAAATGGAGAAGAGGAAGACGGATTTTGAGAAAGGACCCATCACCCACCGAAGAAAGTGCAAGATCTGAAATAATGGCTAAATAGGTGTTAAACTCCTCTCTGCATTGCAGATGTACTTCGCAAATGGTGTCTCTAAAACACTGAAGGCCACGTTAAATTCTGCCGGAGTAGGGGACTTCGACAGTCTTGGATCACGATCCTTAAAACCACTGAAAAGTCCCCCCAATCCTCATATCTTTGTCTGCAGATTCAGAACCACAACAACAGAATCTTCACCAGATTAATGTCATGGCCTGTCAAAATAAGAGCAAGGTTTAATAATTAGTTTGAATAATTGCGCAACTGAGTCTATGCTGATCCTCATAACCTCCTAGATGAATGAATAAAATACATAAATAAAATATAATTAAAATAGATAAATAAGTCATGACACAAGCAGATAAATGACAGGCCCAGAGGCAGACTTATAATTCAATCATTTTGTCAGCTGTTAAAGATGATGGAAATAGGATTACCTGATAAAATTTTGATTCCTTAGAGAATCAGGAATGGCAGCAGGAGGCAGAAACCGAGAACCCATGGCAGGAACTGGGACTGCAGATCCCAGGGATCTTTGCGGCGTGACGTCGACCGGGAAGACAGCGGTGGAGCTGGCGTAGCTAGGGACACGGACGAAGGACCCGGGTTGTTGACATGGCAAGCGGAGGATTACGCGTTGCTTTCCAAGGTGTTCATCCTGGCGTGCATCATGTCCAGCGCCGATTTCACTTCGAGAAGTGAAGACAGGATGGACTTGTCTGTGGAGATGCCGGAATCTGGCTGCTTCAGCTTCTTGGAGGGAGCGCCGAACTCCAGTTTGGGAGAAGCAGGAAGAATGGCAGTGCGCTTTTTAGCTGGCGCTTTACCTTTCCCCCTGGAGGACCACTGGACGCTGTGGCACTGGCACCCGACCCCGGGGCATCGGTGGAGTTCTGCTGAATCTTCAGATAATCGAAAAGCTGTTCATGGCTGAGGCCACCCGGTGCGGTGATGTTACGTGCGTAAAGCTCTTCCATGATGTGGTACACAGGCCATCCAGCAAGTCGTTTGTGAGTGATGCAAGAGCTCTGGCGAGGACGAAGCAGGTCCAATCCATTCCTGGAGCGGACTGAGTCTGGATTTCGGGAATAAGCCCCGCATCCTCTCCTGACACACTGGGTCTCACTCTCTGAATCCGAGACGACGAGAGACATAGCGACCACCAGAGCCAAAGGTAAGATAACAATCGCATGTGAAAGCAGGTGAAAGAACACGCAGCAAGTCAGTGTAGGGCAGCAGAGTCGTTGCAGAGCAGAGGGAGAGATGGGAAAACTCCCAGTTTAAATATACCGCCAAACTGAGAGGTGAAGAGTGTGATTTGAGGATGTTTGAGAGGAGTAAGACATGTGACATATGCATAACTGAGCAGCTCGAGTTGTCTGCCTGAACTAGCTCGCAGGCGTCGCTCCATTAAGTAACATAAAATGAAGTTTAGAACAGATATATTGCAGAGAAGCTTAGTGTATGTATTTACTTGGGAATGAGGTTGATGATTATGAATACAGAAGTGTACATGTATAATATGTAAGCATATGTAACTATATATAATATATAAATTTATAATTTCTGATGTGCTTACTTATTATTAGTATGATGAAGGATGGAGTTGTGTTTGCAGAGTTTTTTTTTTAATGGAGATTTACGGTAGTTTGTAAAATGGGCTGTTACCAATGTATTTATAATTATGATCATTTATAATAATAATGACAGCTGGTAATGAATTATGATTTTAATTCAGTATTGGATCTGTTTTGTAAGGAAGGAGCAGGACTAGATAAGCTCTTTGCTTCATTCTGTCCCTTCTCAAAATTGTTTTATGGGTTGACATATTATGTATGTACTCACATGTAAATATATACTTGATGGGCATGTACAGCTGTTTGATGAACATATGTATTATTTTGCTTTGACTTTGTTTGTGTTTGACAAAGACTTCTCAACTTTGACATTAAGTTTTGTGTAAACTTGGTCAGAATATTGCTTTGAACATACTACTGTCTCAAACGCTGACCAAACGTGATGGATAATAAAGATCCTGATATTAACAGAAAATAACACTAGACAAGAGGAGCTCAGGCATCAAAGAATGTTCAGCCATACGGTACATCAAAGAAATCAAAGAATGTTTAGCCATACAGAACATCAAAAGCATCAAAGAATGTTCTTCTGTATGGCTTGGCTGAACATTCTTTGATGTTCTGTATCAACAAATGTTCAGCCATACAGAACATCAAAGCATCACAGAATGTTCTTTTGTATGACCTTTTCCTTTGATGTTCTTTGATTCCTTTGATGTTCTGTTCTTTGATGCCTTTGATGTTCTGTTCTTTGGTGCCTTTGATGTTCTGTTCTTTGTTCTTTGATGCCTTTGATGTTCTCTATCAAAGACTGTTCAGCCACACAAAGCATCAAAGGTAACAGTGACATCAAAGGCATCAAAGAATGTTAGATTAAATATAAGCTCCATGATAGTAAGACAGCCACATTTTTAACCAATAAACCATTCAGAAGGCAACTGTTAATACTATTGAGACTGACCAGAACATAATGATGGAGCCAACAACACAATCCACTATTGACGCTTTGACTAGCCAAGTCAACACCCTTACCATGACGAATAAGAGTCTTCATGAAACCAACCAGGACCAGAAAAATCTCATTAATTACATGCGCCAAAAACTAGAAAAGCTGAATAGAAAGCCAGGACACATCACCGTAGAAAATAAGTTTCTTTCTCAGGACAACATAGTCCTGAAGGAGAAACTTGAGGAGGAACGCAGCATGAATGATGTGATGAAGAAGAAAATTGTAACCCTTACAAAACAGAATGCCGAGCAGGAGTGTCAGTTAAAGGAACTTGAGAGGAACACAGCTATGAAAGATCAGATTGAGGCTCAGAGAGACGCTATGGCGAAGCAGAGCAAACTCCTAAAAGAGCAGGTTGAGGCTGAGAGAGACACTATGGCGAAGCAGAGCAAACTCCTCAAAGAGCAGATTGAGGCTGAGAGAGCGGCTATGGCGGAACAATCCAGTAAGTTTTACGAACATCTCAAATCCATAACCCTCAAACAAGAACGTGATGCTGAAGAGAATTTGTCCCTCAAAAATGAACTTGAGGACACAAAGAAACGTTTTCTTGATAGAGAGAAGTCCTGGAGAAAAATGGAAACTGATGGGAATATCTTTTCTACGGAGGAGAAAATGACAGCACTGGAACACCAATTTAAGAATGTCAAGAAATCATTCCAAGACGATGAAAAGGCATGGAAACAAAAGATTGAGGAACTTCAGGAGCAAAATCAGAAGTTAAAAACTTTTTCAATGGAGTGTAATTTCTACAAAGAAAGGTGTGATTCTTTGGAAGAAGAGAAGAAGACATCTGAGAAGCAAATACATGACATTACAAAAGATCTTGAGGAGAAAGACAAACTATTGTTAGATCTGCAGCAAAGAAACATGGACCTCAACAACATTGAGCATGACCTTAAAATGCAAATAATTGCATACAATACAAAATGTGAGGAAAGCAGCTCATTTAAAAAGAAAATTGAGGTAGTTGAACTCGAAAAAACAATGGTCCTGAAGCAGTTATCAGAGTTAACAACAGTCAAGGACAAAATGCAAAAATCCTATGAGAAGAAGCTTCTTAAGGCTAGCAAGACTGAGGAGGATCTTACTCAGCGCCTGTGTGACACCGAAACTGAGCTGAAGAATGTGACCAATGAGAAAGACAAAATGAAAACATCCTATGAGGAGCAGCTTCATGAGGCTGGCAAGACTGAGAAGGATCTTCATCAGCGCCTGTGTGACACCGAAACTCAGCTGCAGAAACTGACCAAAGAGACAGAAGAGGTTAAAAAATCCCATACGGATCAGCTTCTAAAGGCAGGACAGACTAAGGAGGATATTAGTCAGCAGTTATGTGACACCGAAACTAAGCTGCAGAAATTGACCAATGAGACTGAAAAAATGAAAATACGGTATGAGGAGGAGCTTCGTAAGGCTAACCAGACTAATAAGGGTATCAGTGAGCGCTTGAGTGATACTAAAGTAAGGCTGCAGAACATGACCAAAGAGACAGAAGAGATCAGTCAGTCCTTGGATGACTCCAAAACCGAGCTGATGAACGTTACCAAAGAGAAAGAAAAGATAAAAAAATCCTATGAGGAGAAGCTTCGTAATGCTCGCAAGGATGGGGAGGAACTTGCTCAGCGCTATTATGACACCAGAACTGGGCTGGAGAACATGACCAATGAGAAAGAAAAGATGAAAATATCCTATGAGGAGGAGCTTCGCGAGGCTAGACAGATGGAGAGGGATCTTCAACAGTGCTTGGATGACACCAAAACTAAGCTGCAGAATGTGACCGATGAGAAAAAAGAGATCAAAAAATCCTATGACGAGGATCTTCGTAAGGCTAGCCAGACTGAGAGTAATCTTCTACACTGCTTGAGTGAAACCACAACTAAGCTGCAGCACATGACCAAAAAGACAGAGGATATGAAAAAATCCTATGAGGAGAAGCTTCATGCGGCTAGCAAGACTGAGAAGGATCTTATTCAGTCCTTGTGTGACACCAAAACAAAACTGCAGGACATGGCCGAGGAGAAAGCAAAGATGAAACTATCATATGAGGAGCAGCTCAGCTCTCAGGAGAGTTCCTCTAAAAAACAGCTCCTTCAGATTAGACGGACTAAGGACGAGCTTAGTCAGAGATTGGATCAAGCCGAAACTAAGTTGCGGAACATGACCGAGGAGACAGAAAAGATGAAACTATCCTTTGAAGAGAAGCTCAAATTGAGGGAGACTTTGTATGAGAATAAGAAACATGAGAATAGCAAGAGAGAGGACTATTTAAATAAGGAGTTGAACACTGTCAACGCTAAGCTACAGGAGAAGACCAGCGAGAACGAAGAGATGAGGGTACACTATGAAAAGAGGCTCACATATGATGCCGGGTTGTATGAGAGTAAGCTTCTTCAGGCTAAAGAGAAAGATAAGGCTTTACTCGAGCAGCTTCAGAGTTTAAAAACTGAGCTAGAGACCAAGACCGATGAGATGGAAAAAATGAAAATAAGCTTTGACGAGAGGATCAAAACACTGCAAAGCACCTACCGGAGTCAGCTTGAGGAGAAGCTGAAGACTGTCGAAACTACCCACCGGACAATGACTGATAACATGAAGAAATCCCACGAGAAGGACCTCAGCTCACGGGAGACTTTCTTTAAAGGTCAGCTTCTTCAGGCTGAACAGAAAATTGAGGCTTTACGTCAGCAGTCTGTCGAAACTGAGCCAAGAACAGTGACTAATAAGAAAGAAAACAAGACAGTATTCAAAGAGGAGAAACTAATGTCAGAGAAAGTTATGTCTGAAAGTCCATGTCCTGAAACTAGCCAGCAAGAGAAGGCCTCTTTTGAGCAATCACAGACCATCAAAACAGGCCAGAAAATTCAGGCTTCAGGTCAGCAGTCGCAGTCTGTCAAATCTGAGCCAAGAACAGTGACTAATAAGAAAGAAAACAAGACAGTATTCAAAGAGGAGAAGCTAATGTCAGAGAAAGTTATGTCTGAAAGTCCGTCGACTGGAACTAGCCAGCAAGAGAAGGCCTCTTTTGAGCAATCACAGACCATCAAAACAGGCCAGAAAATTCAGGCTTCAGGTCAGCAGTCGCAGTCTGTCAAAACTGAACCACGAACAATAACCAATAAGAAAGAAAACAAGACAGTATTCAAAGAGGAGAAGCTAATGTCAGAGAAAGTTATGTCTGAAAGTCCATGTCCTGAAACTAGCCAGCAAGAGAAGGCCTCTTTTGAGCAATCACAGACCATCAAAACAGGCCAGAAAATTCAGGCTTCAGGTCAGCAGTCGCAGTCTGTCAAAACTGAACCACGAACAATAACCAATAAGAAAGAAAACAAGACAGTATTCAAAGAGGAGAAGCTAATGTCAGAGAAAGTTATGTCTGAAAGTCCATGTCCTGAAACTAGCCAGCAAGAGAAGGCCTCTTTTGAGCAATCACAGACCATCAAAACAGGCCAGAAAACTCAGGCTTCAGGTCAGCAGTCGCAGTCTGTCAAAACTGAACCACGAACAATAACCAATAAGAAAGAAAACAAGACAGTATTCAAAGAGGAGAAGCTAATGTCAGAGAAAGTTATGTCTGAAAGTCCATGTCCTGAAACTAGCCAGCAAGAGAAGGCCTCTTTTGAGCAATCACAGACCATCAAAACAGGCCAGAAAATTCAGGCTTCAGGTCAGCAGTCGCAGGCTGTCAAAACTGAGCCAAAAACAGTGACTAATAAGAAAGAAAACAAGACAGTATTCAAAGAGGAGAAGCCAAGGTCAGAGAAAGTTATGTCTGAAAGTCCATGTCCTGAAACTAGCCAGCAAGAGAAGGCCTCTTTTGAGCAATCACAGACCATCAAAACAGGCCAGAAAATTCAGGCTTCAGGTCAGCAGTCGCAGTCTGTCAAAACTGAGCCAAAAACAGTGACTAATAAGAAAGAAAACAAGACAGTATTCAAAGAGGAGAAGCCAAGGTCAGAGAAAGTTATGTCTGAAAGTCCATGTCCTGAAACTAGCCAGCAAGAGAAGGCCTCTTTTGAGCAATCACAGACCATCAAAACAGGCCAGAAAATTCAGGCTTCAGGTCAGCAGTCGCAGTCTGTCAAAACTGAGCCAAAAACAGTGACTAATAAGAAAGAAAACAAGACAGTATTCAAAGAGGAGAAGCCAATGTCAGAGAAAGTTATGTCTGAAAGTCCATGTCCTGAAACTAGCCAGCAAGAGAAGGCCTCTTTTGAGCAATCACAGACCATCAAAACAGGCCAGAAAATTCAGGCTTCAGGTCAGCAGTCGCAGTCTGTCAAATCTGAGCCAAGAACAGTGACTAATAAGAAAGAAAACAAGACAGTATTCAAAGAGGAGAAGCTAATGTCAGAGAAAGTTATGTCTGAAAGTCCGTCGACTGGAACTAGCCAGCAAGAGAAGGCCTCTTTTGAGCAATCACAGACCATCAAAACAGGCCAGAAAATTCAGGCTTCAGGTCAGCAGTCACAGTCTGTCAAAACTGAACCACGAACAATAACCAATAAGAAAGAAAACAAGACAGTATTCAAAGAGGAGAAGCCAAGGTCAGAGAAAGTTATGTCTGAAAGTCCGTGTCCTGAAACTAGCCAGCAAGAGAAGGCCTCTTTTGAGCAATCACAGACCATCAAAACAGGCCAGAAAATTCAGGCTTCAGGTCAGCAGTCGCAGTCTGTCAAAACTGAACCACGAACAATAACCAATAAGAAAGAAAACAAGACAGTATTCAAAGAGGAGAAGCTAAGGTCAGAGCAATTGCAGACCATCAAAACTGAGCTTGAGACACTGACTGAAGACGAAGAGATGAATGAGAGTAGCACATCAGGAGAGACATAGGCAGGACAAGTTTGTGCGGTTTGTTATTTAAAAAGTTGCAAGTGAGCATCTTAAATGGATAGTTCAGTTTTTCTGACGAGGATCAAAACACTGCGAAACTTCTACCAGAGTCAGCTTCAGGAGCAGTTGAAGACAGTCGAAACTAACCACCAGACAATGACTGATAACATGAGGAAATTCCAGGAGGAGGAGCTCAGCTCTCAGGAAGGTTTCTTTGTTTTTGTTTGTTTTTTTGTTTTTGTTTTTCTATTGCAAAAACAAACAATACAGACAAAGACTAAGACATATAACAAGACAGGTTAAATAACATGCAAGTAGACTGGTTTTATCATTTGGGTGGAAACCAAACAGACAAAAAAAATGAGAAGACCAAACAAAACGAGCAAAAAAAGAAATAAAATAGAACAAAATAAAAAAGGAGGGAGTTGTTTTCTGTGTATGATGTGTGTCGGTGTGTGTGTGTGTGTGTTTTGTTCTTTATCAGAAAAACATTGTCTTCGTCAACACTTTTTTTCCCTTTTAATTGTTAGCTTATTTATAGTAACCACCCACACCTGTAGCTCAACCCAACCGCCCCCAGACCCTGAGGAGGGAGCCTGTCTGTCAGAAACAGGCTTGGTCCAACTTTTGGATTTTATTTGGTAAACTGCACCTTTTATTTTTTGTTTGTTTGTGTTTTAGCATTTTTATGCCGTATCATGAAAATTAAAGTTCACATGCTGTGCAATTCCAAATTCTGCCACATGTTCCATTCCATGATCGAAAAAGGGCAGGAAGAAGAAAGTCTTATGATTACCAGCCCCTTTCTCAAAATAATAAAACAAGAAATAATTAGATGGTCTGTCGTCAGATATTTAACAACTACTGATTATCAAAAAAGCAGAGAAACTGAAAAAACAACAACAACAAAAAAAAAACATACACAACAACTCACCATCAACAACAATGGCATATCGATCAATTTCATATTTTCTTATCATTTTGTCTTTATACATTCTCTTGAACTGATGAGTACTGGTATAGGCTTTTAAGTCAGTTCTTTAAAAATTCCATAATTTGACACCACACACGAAATACACGTGTGTTTTAGAGTAGTATATGTGAATTGATGTTAAAATCAAATTTCCTTCTATGGTCCTTATTTCCTGAAGTAAAAGCAAAATGTTGTATATTTTCTGGCAGCATTCTGCCTTTTACCTTGAACATAACTAATAAAGTCTGTAACTCGACAATGTCTTGAAGTTTAATTAATCCTGACTTGATAAAAACTTTGTTAGTGTGTTCTCTTGCCTCTAATTTATTTATAATTCGTACTGCTCTTTTATGTAAAATAAAGAATGGCTTGATATTAGTTATGTACGTGTTCCCCCAAGTTTCAACACAATAACTAAAATACGGCAAAATAAGTGAGCAATAAAAAATTCTCATTGTCTTGTGGTCTAAGATGTCTTTCACTTTGTTCATAACAAAAATATTCTTAGTTAGACACCTTAGTTTTAACATAATCTACATGTGATTTCCATGAGGTTTTCATCTATAATTACACCCAAAAATCTAAACTGATACCTCGTTCAATAGCAGATCCATGAACAGACAATGACACATTACCATCCTGTTCTTTAGAAAATAACATAAACTTGTTCTTTTTTTCAAATTAAGTGATAACTTCTTTTCATCAAACCATTTATTCAATTTAACCATTTTTTTTCAATGCTGTCCTCAAGTTTTTTTTTTCTCCTGAACTAAAAATGCGTCGTCTGTAAACAAAACAAATTTTAACATTTTTGATACCTCACAGATGTCATTAAGAGAGCGCAGACCTCTGCCAAGCAGCTTCAGTCCACCCCTAACTCACATGCATACAAGTATTAGACAGATACATGTATGCACATGTCTGTATTCCCTGTTTTGGAAATCCCCCAGTCTACGGTTACCATGACAACGGAGCACTTTCTGTCCCTTGAAGTTTCACACAAAGGTGTTCTGATCTTTGATTGGCCCTTTGGTCTTTGATGGCCTTTGATGTTTGGCCCTTTGATGTTGAATTCTGGAAATGCACCCTCACGATTTCTGTGGAAATTGTCTAGTTACCTCCGCAATGTTAAGAATCCTTTAAAGAAGCCCTGGATCCGGATGGTGATCCGGATCAGTCCCAAAATCTAATCATTTCTTCCTTATCCCATTCCACACATTTCCTGAAACTTTCATCCAAATCCGTCCATAACTTTTCAAGTTATCTTGAACACAAACAGTCAGACAGACAGACAAACCAACACCGGCAAAAACATAACCTCTTTAGCGGAGGTAATAAGAGCTTAGGCCCAAGGACTGAGCCTTGGGGAACACCACACACAATTTTCCCGCACACAGATTCGTATTAGGGTTTTCACTTACTCGATCATGTTGTTTCCTTTCGCATTTTTCAGGCACTGAATAAATCCTTGAATTGTCCGTCCGGGCACGACTTTCAAGACCATCACATTTTGCTTACTGTTGACACTGTTTGCACAAATTGTGGATGAGCACTTTGGTCAAATTAATGTCATGATCCTCATTTTGCGCAATTCTTGACTCTGCTTCGTCCATTCTTATCTTCAGATCTCCAACGCATTGTTTTAGTTCATTTATGTCCTGAGTCAGTGTTGCAAAGTTTCTTGCCTATTCTGCACGGAATTTTTCAGTCTCTTTGAGTATTTCTGAGAATCTCACAGCACTTTGCACCTCCTCGTCTGAGGAGTGATTCTCCACAGGTGAATTGATTGTGGTCAGTTTTGTTTGTTGTCTCTTTTCTCTATTCCTTCCCATATTTCTCTCATTTTGCACTGTCATCAGGTTCACTGTCCAAATGCTGTGAAACAGTTTAAGTTTCCTTTTGATGTAGTCTCAATTTTTCCAAGATTTAGAGTTGATTGATTGTGCGTGTTTGCCTCTCACAGCCTTAATTGTTCTGACCCTTAGGAGTGTGCTAGTTTGTCATCAAGCAGACTCTCTGTTAAGTATTTTCTATAATGCTGAAGCAGCAGATCCACAAACATGCCCAGGGGCGACCCCACCACCAGGGGGAAGGGACCACAACCCCCACACAGGACACCGTCACCGAACAACAAGTGCAGGTAGCAACAACAGACACGCCAACAACAATAATTCTAATAATAGTAACAGAAGTTATATTACTACTAATAATAATCAAACAATCCTAAATAATTGTGCAAAAATAAATAAATAAAAACATTTATATGTATATATATAGAGAGAGAGAAATAAATAAATAATAATAACAATAATTATAATATTAATGATGACAATAATAATAATAAAATGAAAAGAAAACAGGAATAGAAAATAAGAACATTCATAATAAGTTTTAGTATAGGTAGTTGTTGTGATAGTAAAAGTAATAGCAGCAACAATAATATGTTTGTAGAGGTAGTAGGAAGATATGAATCCAAATAATAGTCATAATAAATTTTATGATAATAATGATGTAGTGATTTGAAATTTTGCAGCGTTTAATCTGGAACATTTGGCCATGAAATTATTAATTAAAGTTAATTAATAATTTAGTATTACTCTCATTGGGGCACCAGCCTTCTTTAATAAGGCAAATCTTAATTTAATTAATTTATTACCTGGTTAACTCACTTAAATAATGCAATTTAACCAAATCAAGTTTTGTCAATCTCAAATCTTAAGACAGAGTTCTCACTTCAGGGACGCTGGCCTCTGACGAACACTAACAGACAGAGAACTTAAAATCAATAATCACAAATTTATTAAAATGAATAGTCTTACAATGCATTGAAATAAATTGTGGAGATTATTCATTTTAATAAATTTGTCGCAAGTATCTCTCCAGTGACCTAACTGTCTGCAAGATGCATGAGCTCTTTGAGGCTCAGAATCATGCTCAGACCAGCAACTCCATCTATCACTCTGTCTTCTCCAAAGATTTCAATCTTGGCTTTGGTCACCCAGCTACAGATGCATGCTCTGAATGTGCCAAGTGCAAGATCAGGATTACAGATCTAAACCTGACGGAGACAGAGAAGAGGATGGAATCTGCATTATTCATCTTGCATCGTCGCAGAGCACGTGTGTTTTGTATGTTAGGCAAGGTTGCTGAAGGACATGTGACCCACTGTTTTGATATGATGCAAAACATGGTCCTTCCAAAAACCCCAGTTGGAAAGGCCTATTACTCAAGACAGATGTACCTGTACCTTCTTGGTGTGGTTGTGCACCATGGTGAGAACAGCAACCAGTCAAAAGACAACGTCCATCTGTTCGCGTGGCAGGAGAATGAGGGCTGCAAAGACAGTAATATGATAGCTTCTGCACTGAGTGACTGCCTCAAGGTTCATCTTCAGGACAAAGTCCGCAGATCCAGGGGGCTTCAGCTGTTCAGCGACTCTTGTTTTGGACAGAACAAGAACATGACCATGGTGTCCATGCTGATGGAACTCAGGCAGCCTGTCCGTGGCCACAGTTATCTCCCTGCAGACCGAGCCTTTGGCAGAATTGGGCAGAGGATCAGGAAATAGACATAATTTTGCTACCACAGGAATACCATACCATCCTGCGGCAATTCGGCCATGCTCATGTTTATGGCAAAGACTGGGAGGCATTTGATTATCAGTCGGCCACAAAAGAGTGTGTAAAGGCTCAGAGGAGCTTTAAAATCAGTGAAGCATGCATGCTCGACTTGAGTACCAACAGGGTTGGTTGGTTGGTTTGAAGGAAGCTTTCAACGGGGATTTTTGTTTCCATAGTGTCTTAAAGAGGGACCTGAAGCCTGAGTTACTTCCACAGCAGACCTCTGTGAAGGCCACAAAGAAGCACAATGTGCTGGCACAATTAGGAGCAATAGGTGTGTCTGATGTGGTCAGAGGTTTTTATGATGATGCCCTATGTCAAGTGACGGAAAGCACCGACCGGAGTGATGAAGATGCAGAGTGATCCGAGCTAAGAGCTCTCTTACTGTCTCTGTGTCTCTCTCACTGTCCGCTCACACACTCAAAGCACATTTCACAATGGTTCTACTTTTAACAGCTTCGACACTTTCCTGAATGACTTTCTTCTTGAATATTTTTATCATTATTGAATTTTTAATATTTTAAATACTTTGTTTTTTCTATGCATATGTGGTGGACAAATTTGTCCTATTTGTTACAGGTATAACACTTTAGTAAAGAGTGACTGTGAATGAATTCCTAAATAACTTGCCAACTGAATATTGTTATCATTACTATTGTTACTTTTTACAGGTTCAGCACTTAATGACTATTGGCCCAGATGTGTTACGAAATGATTTGAATGTATTTTTTTACATTGTTGTTTTTAATCAATTGTATTTCTATGTGTGTTTGTTTTCAAGCGATTTGATTTATGTGGTGAAAATATTGAAACTGAAATTGAAAATATTTATTTCATTTTACTAGTTAGTTTATGTTATTTTATTTGGCTTGTATTTATTTGATGCATTTGCGCTTATTTAATTTATACTAATGTATATTAATTTATAGCATGAGCCCCTGATGTTATATGTTGCACGTTCTCTTGTTTGTTTTTTAAAAGACAGAAACCTTCAATTTTCAATGAAAAAGAATAGATGGATTCATAGCATTTTGAAAAAAAATGAAATAAACTTTGAATTTCTAATCAACAATATTGTTGTTTGATTTGATAATCATTGTTCAACATGTTCAGACTGAACCAACAAATCATTTGAACAGGATAAATTGAATATTAACAAAATGTGTGGGTTTGGGTAAAAACTGTTGTTTTCCTGAAAATTATAAAAATGGAGTTTAGCGTTTTGGAAAAGAACTCCTCATATCTTCACATAAAGGCTACCAGCCCTGGAGGACCAAAGGGCCCAGTGGATTAATTTCTTTTTGAAGGGAATGAGCAGCTACAGTCGGCTAAAACCTGTATGTGTGTGCCAGTCACTTCATGTCAGACTGCTTCTTCAACTTCAGTCAGTTCAACACAGGACTTTTCCTGAATCTGAGCCAAAGTACCAACAATCTGCTGCCAGACCTGATGATGGACACAGACCATCCAAACTGAGCTAGGTCTCTGTAGACAGAAGTTTGTGTTTTTTTTGTTTGTTTTCAAAGAAATTGTAAGTGAGCATCGTAAAGGGACAGTTCAGTTTTTTGAAGTGGGGTTGTATGAGCTCCTATAAGGTACATTAGATACAGTAGAAAGTTCTCTCCTCTCCCTCATTAAGCCACAATTTGTAAAAGTTTGTGACGCAGAACCAGCCGCAAACAGGGAAGCATTGTACCAAAAATTTTCTCTTCCTACAACAACTCCCATCAAAAAATAATACCACCGTTTAAGAGTACGTTACCAAGAAATTTTTTTGAGTGCATTATCTTTTCGGAAAAATAAAGTTCATCTTGAACTAACCGACTCACGCCACGTATTCCTTCATGCAGCACTGCAGCGATGCCAGATAAACTTTATTTTTCCAAAAACAAATCCCTATAAAGCTCACTTATAACTTCTTTGGAAAAAAAAAAAACACCAAATAAGAAAATAAAAAAATGCCCCCCCAACACCTACCCCACTTCACCCACACACGTCAAGACACAACCACACCAAACACACACACACACAAACTAAGAGCTGTGGTAACACTATGACTCCAAATAGATTGTGATTGTCTTTGTCATGTTTGTGTGGATAGATGTGTGGATGTGTTAAACTGTTTATGGGTGGGGGTTCTGTTTGAACTGGGGTCTAATTAACTTAATTCACACACACACACAGATGAGCACACAGAACAGGTCTCAGTGACACCAGGTGAACTCAATGCAATTTCTGCCTCAAAAAGGCTCCCAAACAAGTGACCATTATTTGAAAACTGTAAATGCTAGGTGAAAAGTAAAATGATGGTGAGCGTCAGACACTACTGGAGATTGTAAATATGTATTTTTCTTTTTTTTGGATACTGTGAGGAATGACGAGTTATGGCGATTTAAAAACAGTTCAACAGGCACAAATCAAATCTTTACTTTGGCGCTTATGGGAGACAGTCATGGACTTTGGACAAAACAGCTGGCTCTCAAATAATTTTAAAAAGAGGTAGGGCTTCATAAATGGGTTTATATGAGTCCCAGCAACTGTGGCAAAATTTCTCTGAAAAAGTCTTTCACCTCCTATGTATTATTTACCTGTTATTGCGATTTGTTCACAAAA
This sequence comes from Cetoscarus ocellatus, assembly GCA_037902135.1. Taxonomy (NCBI): domain Eukaryota; kingdom Metazoa; phylum Chordata; class Actinopteri; order Labriformes; family Labridae; genus Cetoscarus; species Cetoscarus ocellatus. The sequence continues at coordinate 806,851 of JBAMNC010001229.1, forward strand.
GTTTCAGGCTGAAAATTCAACTCCTCCCCTAAATGATGTCATCATCCACACCGGCTGACTTTCAGGTGATTTGAGTCAACTCAGGGGAGGCTTGAAGACTCGTCTACCAAAAACTGCAAACCCCATCGTCATAGCAAATACATTCCTGAAGAGAGGACAACAATAGCTGCGTTTATAAGTTTGAATGAACTCTGTAGGTGAAAGTATGGCGAAGCAGTATTGGGGGGAATAACTGGGTTTTTTGATGTGCTTAGGGAGTCTCCCCATTTATTTCAGATGGGACTTTTTTTGCAAATAACTCAGCGAAAAATTGGCAAATTTCCTAGAAAAGTCATAGCACACCGATTGGGAACGAACCGCACGTTTTGATAAATAATTTGTCCAGAAGATGAAGAAAGGAAGAAAGAAGCGCGCTCATGTCGATGCTCGAGCCCCCAACTAATGGGCTGATGATCAGAATCAGAATCAGCTTTATTGGCCACGTATGTTAGACATACAAGGAATTTGTCACTGGTTCACTTCACTCTCCAAGTACAAAAAAATAGGTGCACACAGTGTACATCCTACATTATAAACGAGAAGTTTAAAAATTAAGTTAAGGTGAGAATAAAAGAGTAGAATAGAGTGTGTACAATATGCACAATGTGCAAGATACAAATAATAATTAAAAAAAACAGGAAACAAGGTGCACAGCTGCATATAAATGGGACGATGATATGTGCAATGAATGGTCATATATAGGGACAATAGACAGGCAATTTGCAGTTTTGAGTTCAGTATGGCAACAGCCTGGGGGAAGAAACTGTTCTTATGCCTGGTGGTTTTAGCGTACAGTGCTCTGTATCGCTTGCCTGAGGGGAGGAGTTTAAACAGTTTGTGTCCAGGATGTGAGGGGTCTGCAGAGATGTTACCTGCATTAGCTGACAACCCAACAGTGTTTTGATTAAAAGTCTCTTGCACCTCACTTCACAAACAGCAGCATTTATCGAAACACATCAACTATTCATAAAACTGTCTGCACATCTGCTGATTTGTATCCTGGTTGTAGTGTTCGGGGTTTCAATATGGCTTCCTGAGAGTCATGTGACAAATTAACTCTCTGATGTCGACTCTTTCGTATACAACAGCAATGACACCATTCACAAAATATGTAATAACTTTACAACCGTAAACCAGTTGTTTTGATCGAAAGCTAACAACCTAGCCGTTCTGATGAGCCCTTCGGTGCGATCGTAGCTATTCCACAGGCTGAGATATCTCTCCTGAAACATCTCTGTCTTTTGGAGACTTCGTAGAAGTAATCCATCATGGTAAATCCAAAAGTTAGGTCTTCTAGGTAAATTATTTAATCCAATTTCTGTATCAAAACACGTTAGCACAGTAGATAGTCGCCATCTTGTTGTCACCCGGATGCAGTTCATTTACTATTTCCTGTGTCTTCTGAGAAAAATATTAAAAAAACATTTAAGTATGGTGATTGATTATACATTGATATAAAAAGGAAATGCATAATGATGTGAGACTGCATACTGTAGTGTCTCATTTTCTCAGTAAATACCGAATGAGCTGGCTCGTAACTTCTGCACAGGAATGGCAGCTAAGATGAAAAACAGATGTAAAAATTTGTCCTTTCACTCTTCAAGGAAGCACGAACGCAGGCAAAGTCCACTTTCCAGAAACTCGTTTATTACGGTCACAAGGTGAAAAATAACAAACGGGAGATGATTTGTGTCACAACACCCCAAAACAACTGAAGCTTGAGTTATGGTATTTACGTTGTATTACCAATGGGAGGGACTCCTCCCGTCTTCCCGAGGGCTCCAGAAGGGTCCCTCCCCCTCTCCTTTAAACATTCACTTAATTTAATTCTTAATTATAATTGTGTAATTTCTCCTCCCATAGGCCTCTATACAATCCCATTGTGTCCAGAATTTATTCATCTTTTGCTATAAGGCACAACCAGGCATATTTCTTTCTTAATTCTATGGTTTTACACAAAATGGCTGACATGCTCCAAGATGGCTTCCCACTTAGTTCCAAATATGGTCGTGCTTTTCCTGCTCCTGGCTTTGGAACAGAATGTTCTGTACATGATGCTCTTTCTTTGAACACTTGTCCTGAGTTTAATATTTACAACTTTGAACCATGGACTCCATCAGGTATGTATTCAGGCTCTATGGTGTAGAAAATAAACTTTTAATTATGTTGGTGAGATCCTTATATTTACTCACATATATAAAAAAATACCTTAATATGACCAAAAAACCTTTACAGGCATAATATTCCATGTGATACTTCTAACTGTATTGTGAGATAATGATATGTTATTAAAACAATGTTGAAACATACATTCTGTGGTCATTTCTAACTATTGTAAGACCCTGAATAGTCGATACATTCTGAACCCATTTCTACATTCAGTAAGGACCTCTCAATAACATTAAATGCTGGCGTTTGACGTGTATATGTGACCAAATATTCCAGAGAATATATAAACATTATAAAATGTAAATGTAGGAATATTATAATAATATTATTATGGCTGATATAAAATTATGCATAAAAGGCTTAGGTGTCGTACAGGCCCAGTATATAAGGTAACCTGTCCTTGAATACAAAACCCAACATAAGGCAAAATATGTGCCTGGTAATATCAACAATGTTACATACGCTGTATTTGTATGATACTGTATAACTTTTACTCCCAGCTAATGCTAAAAAAAAGAAAGTTACTTGAGTTACTATAATGACCAACATACCAACATTGAACATTCCATTACTGAAAGTATGTTAAGAAAGCTAAAAACATTAAAAGTATGAGTAAAGTAAAACTCATTAATTAACAGTGATACCAACAAGACATCGTACGAGAATTTTCCACCACAATACACACAGGGGGGTCGCTAGCATTATTAGCATTGCTTAGTTTCCATTCCCACCTAATTTAGAAATTTTCATAATAGTGATATTCAAAACAGATAGCATTAGCAAGACAACCTATTGCCTAGTTGTAAATAATCTTCACTTTATCTTTCTAAATTGAATATTGTTTATCTGGAGACCCTGCAGGTCCATATAAACTCAATGGAGTTCATCGTGGGATCCCCTGCTATCGGTAAACCACCGTCACGTGAATAAGGTCTATACCATTAACAGGATACAGTGGGCACAGAATGTGGCGAGAAAACCCATTTATTGTTAAAGATATTTTTAATTTTCTTTGTCCCCACCAGCTACAAATCAGGAGTTAAAGGTAACAAACAGAAATATCTGTTCCTCTCAAGGAAAACAGTGTTAAAGTGTATCTGAGTGAAAATCTGGTGGTCAGCTGCTTCAGGCTAAACAATGGTATCAATCAAAGAACAGTCCTGTATTTCTGGGTTATCGTGTAACTACTGGATACTCGAGGAGTTACGCTAGTTTGAATCGCTCATGTCTTGTCTTTCACCGGTGACAGCTTCATGAATTATATTCAAGGTGGTTTATTTTTCCCAAATTTGTGGTGCCTCCTGGAGGTCACGCCCTTAGCATTTGCTTTTATTGCCTTATGGGCAAGCCAGCTCTGGTCGATGGTCTTCTGGCCATGACTTTGAATCATATACGCGAGCTCCCACTGGATGCACCAACTGTTCGTCCAATGGTAAATGAAACTTTTTTTTTTTTTTAAATCAGTTTTCCCTACTTTTAAATAAACTGGCTCAACAAAGTACAAAATTTACCTCCCTGTTTCATGAAGAATTATTTGAGAAAGCGAGGAGTGCTGCTCGGGCATGATGGTTCAGTCTGACTCCTACAATCAAAGAAAGAAAGGTAACAAACAGGGCAGCGAGAGGGGAAGAGTCTTGTTTGGCTCTATGCTGCTGGAGTGTTCGTCTGTTTTGGAGTGTAAACAGAAATGTTCTCATGCACTTCAATAAGAAGTGAGACTGAAGAGTGCCCTGCAAACCTGACTGTGGTTTCAACCCTGGGTTTGAGCCACGGATGATAAGTATGGATCTTTATCTATATTTGAGGTGAAGTACTGCTCCAGTTAAACACTTCATCAATATCACCCATGTGTCAGAAATATGAAATGTTCATATTACACCATATTCCTCATCCATTCACTCTCTGTCTCCTAGAAAGGGTCTGTTCACCGCCCCCAAAATTTCATAACTGATGATGCAAGCACGGGCCAAATGATGGCAAGACTCATTACAGCCCGTGAACCTTTAATAAATCGAAGATCAAAAAGTCAAAGTCTGCAGGGGAAGAAAGACTTCAACTCAAAGGAAGGAAAAAGTGAATTAAACTACAACAGTGAGCTTATGGCAACAAGTGTCTAAAGGTTTAACCCTTCCAACGCCATGGGCTTGCCAGCGCCTCCATGTGGCAACACTTGCATTATTTACCCATCATATCTCTGAAATCATATGATGAATATTTATGGAGACAACTGTCTTTTGAAGCTCACTCTTTTATCAATCTTTAGGGAACTCTAGGATCCCTTACAGAGACCTTTCAACTCAGCCAATTAAGGATTAGTTTAGTTTTATTTAACTGAAGTTGCTAGAGAGCCATGGCACTAGTATATATGAGTGCCAATAAAGGAACTTGCAAGCTTTGTCCCTGAGGGGAGATATCAGGGGGCGGGTCATAGTGGTACCTGTAAGTGGGTTAAAACTACTCAAAAACTATGTTGGCTCATCAGTACTCTAGAGTAAGATTCTTACAGCGTTTAACTTTTCCTTGACAAAGCCCCGTGTTTAGAAATTAAGTGTGTTGGGATGTAGGGGTTATGTATCCCTCCGCCAACTGTCACTGGCCCTTACTGATTTCAATCATTGTGTAAAGTCTCCCCCCACAATTTTATCATTAAACAGAAACAAGACCAAAACCAAGAAGTAACTGAGCATTAAAACTGGGACATTATATGTGTCTCTACCCCTCTGTAAATTCCATTGCATACGTCTTAAATTAAGAACTCCCAATGTGTTTATTGCGACTGCAGCAACAGCACAGCCAAATTTTGATGCTCCCCTTAATTAAACCTATTTTTCCCCTTGTGCCCCCCATTTAAAAAAGTCTGGCTCTGCCCGGGTCTTAAATGGTAACAACAAACACTACCTTTCCCAAAACTGAACTAAAAATCAGCAATTTTGAGTGTCGTATGTCTCAAAACAGTGCCCAATCAGAGCGGCTTAATTATGCAGAGAGTTTGACACCATGTACAGCAATGTTTAGCATTAGCATCTGTCCCAAGTTTTTCTGAACAGAGAGAACTGAGTTGTGACACTGTGGCACACATTCAGGCTCATGCACCTCACACAACCCCATTTGAAAAAACCCAAACTGTCTCTCTAGGCTTTGTACGAAAAACGACAAAAAATGTCAAAAAGATGGAAGAAGGATCCCTAAGGGTTAAACAAACAAACTCAACTACAGGGTTATAGGCACAAGTTTTACCTAAATAAAACACAATGCCAACACGAAGCAGATTAATGACTATAAAATGATACAAACACCTTGGATGAGCCACCAAACCAATAAATCTTGTAAGCAGCAGAATGCTCGATACTAAAATCAACAGTTACTCAAATTAGAAAGCACCCGGAGAGCGCAGACAATTGTTTGCTAATGGTGGTTATCTGGATCACCACCAAAATGTAATCATTTTTAAATTGGGCCATTCTCAACATCACCTGAAAATTTCATCAAAATCGGTCCAGTAATTCTTGAATAATCTTGCTAACAAACAAACAAATCAGAATCAGAATCAGAAATACTTTATTAATCCCCAAGGGCAAATTCTGTTGTTCCAGTTGCTCCTATACTCAGAATAGCTGTCGGAAAATATCACATAAAGACATTAAAATAGACAAGAGCATACATTTAAATAAAATAAAATAAAATAAATGTAAATAAATGTAATGAAAATTGAGTAAGCAGGGTGCAACATGCACAGTCTTTGACTTCCTTATGAAGGAAAAATAAGTAAAATTAAGTAGAAGTAAGACTATAAATGAGACCAAAGAATTCTCAATATTAACAATTAAAAAATATCTACAATAAGAATATGAATATATATAAGACAGCACCATTTGTCGGAAAGGCAGGATTGACAGTAAGGTACGGTTTGTCAGTAAGGCTATTTCTCTAGGTAATAACGTATTTACTTATCAAAAAAATCAGAGGTCTAAAACAGTGAAAAAAAGTTCATTCTCCAGGACCTGATGAAGCAGTGAACACACTGGCAAAATCATAACCTCCTTGGTGGAGGTAATAAACATATAAACAAATAATTCATTGTTCAAAATGCCCTTTTTTACCAGAAGATGACAGCATGTTTTAGGCGGCTGAAAACATGTTTAAATAAGTAAAATAATTTCAAGCAGCGGGTCAAATTCACCCTCCAGAAGAGTCCTTGAATTGGGACACAGCTTCCAGCTCTTCCTCAGCTCCTCCAATAACCCGTCTCTGCCTGTCAGTCTCTGCCAGACCTCCGTATTTTCATATGCCACGAGTCCATCTTCAGTTTAGCCTATTCCCCAAACTTAATAACTCCTCTGTTTGTCTGCCCGTCTGCCACCTGTTCCCCCCGTCTCCAAGATCTCTGCTTTTACTCGCCTGCCAAGTCATTTACCAAGTCTGTCTGCCAGCTTCCCCACAAATTGCTCTATTATTCCCCTAACCTCATCCCCTATCAGCTTCCCTGGACGGCGTTTCTAAATAAAACCCAATTTCGACCCCTTTGTTGTTCTTGTCTGCGTCTTTCAGGTCAGGCTGTAGATCTAAGCTATAATATCAGTGATCATCAAAATAAATTGTTTTTACTCGTTGCAAAGATAAGAAGACACTTTTTTTTATCAGACATCAGAAAATATCCATGACACCCCCTTTACAACGTGCATATGATTCTGTATAATCAACTTGCAATAACTTAAAAGGCTATATCATAGTAATCATGAGCTAATTTTAGGTAGACATGATATTGGATATTCCAATATGCCAATATTTCTAAACTCATTATCACATGTATTTTGTGTCAAGGTTTCTAGTAAAACTAAACTGACCTGTTTCTTTCATAATTGCAGTCCATTTGTTTTAACTCCTATTGCAATTTTAATTTATTTATTTTGCCGTACAGCAAAAATAGAAAAAGCCAGATTACAGCCATTGGCTAATTTCTGTCTGTTGTCCCTGAACAGACGAGGAGGAAGAGCTAAAAGGCACATTTATCAAAGTTACATCCAAAGGAAGAGCAGAGTGTCCATGTCAAATAAAATTTAAAAAAGGTAACTTGACTTGAATATAACATACATATTACTTCACATTCTCACAAGTTTGTTGCACATTCACAGATGTGAAACAAGAAAAATAACATTTCATTCTTTAAGTAAACTATACTTTGGATTCAGAAAAGTGGACATTGTATGATGATGATGATGATGATGAGGTAAACACTCATGGCACATTGTACATTTTGCAATTATTACAGCCAATATACTCGATTTTCACAGCCAATTCATTTGGTCACAATATCAGCTATAAATATTGGTCAAAATTGTCACAACTGTTAAAACCAGTATTGGTCGATAGATACATAAGTTGTTTTATAGACACCCAAGACACAGTGTAGACAGTCAAATACACCAGGACATGGGACCTTTATTGTTTCAATAAACTGACTCAGACTGTAAAATAAATGGCAGCCCCCCACCATTCATCCGTAAAGTCATGAAACTGTTCTGTCACGTAACTTTAAAATCAAGCTTTAAAAACTCCTTCAGTATTAATTTAATTGAAGTAAACAGAGGAAAAAAAATACATGTGGAGTTTTTTATAAAATAATATTTGTTTGTCATTGTTGTTCAGTTTTAAATTCAAATGATGAAATATTGAATATTAAGTGCATTAAAAAATTGTAATTAATTATTCATCATCTCATTGTGCTTAGTATTGATTTCATTAATGTTTGTCTCTATTTTCTCCTCAAAGGGCTGATTCAGGATTTTTGATGTGGTGTAAGAAGCACACGGGGACAGCCTAAACATTTGCCACATGGACAGAGATCAGCTCTGTTTCTGCCTCCATAGAAGCTTCATATAGCAGCACATGAGGCTACCAACCCTTTGTGATTTAGAGTTTAACCCAGAAAACCCTCTCAGGGTGATTACATGCTGTATTGAACACATGTAAAACTTATTTTTTCACCATCAAGCCGCTTTATTAAGGCACTACCTCAATATATGGCTGGCCAACCAGCGGGAGTGTGCGGCCTTCAAAAGAAGAAGCAGCTGCTACTAAACTGAATAAATGGGCGACTTTTCCAGATAATATGTCAGCTGTTAAATTTGGTTAGTTGTTAATACTTGAAGTAAACACAGAAAACACTTCTGAAGATGGCGAGTAAACAGGTCTGAATGAATAATGGAGGACATGACTGCTTTTTTTTCATGCCTCTGCAGCCTGCAGCTCTCGTCATGCAGAACCTCCTTGCTGCGATGGACATTTTTACCTAGACAAACCAGATTTACAATTTTACAGACTACTGGATAACAAATATTAGTAACCGGTGCATGTGGGGAAAGGGAATTACACCATTCACTCTGTTTTAAGACCCCCCACTATAAGACAGATTTTCAAACATTTATTTTAAAGGTGTAAAAGTTACATACTGAGGCTTTAAACCTTTATTTTGCTCTCTGATACTTGCAAATAAACAAAATTTGGCAGCGATTCTGTTAAAAATGTAGTTAAGGTCCACAGTTTACATGTATCAGGATATTCATCGTAATGTGAGGTTGCTAAAAAATACCCAGCCCTAGTCAACAGGATAATCTTTAAATATCTGTGAATGTTACTACTCATTATTTAGGTTAAAGTGGTATTTGTGTAATCTAAAACAAAGGTGAGACCATATCATTTGATGGCAAGACGCGTTGGCAGTGTCATGCACCAAAGTAGTTCTAAAAATAACTAGAAAGCACCCGGAGAGCGCAAACCTCCGCCAAGGTAGCTCACATATTGCTGTTACATCTGTCAGCAATAGTTCCATGATAAAGTTACTGTCATAACAAGGTTCCTTGGCTCTGAAAACCCACGCCTAGCACTCGGAATCATGTTGATATCATTATTAGTTAGACAGTTATTGAGCAAAAACAATGATTTGCTGATGGTGGTTATCCGGATCACCACCAAAATCTCATCATTATAAAGTTGGGCCATTACCAACATCTCCTGAAAGTTTTTAGCGAAATCTGTCTAATAGTTTTTGCGTTATCTTGCTAACAAACAAAAAAACATACACCAGCAAAATATAATCTCCTTGCCAAGGTAAAGATGCTTGCTTATAGAAAAGTAAGGTGTTGTCACTGTATGCTGTTTTCGTGGCTTGTTTTCACCTTAACCTATCAGGAGTTGACCCCGTCTGCAGAATTATAGCCCTAACTTCTGTGCTGGTTCTTCTTGTGCTGATGCAGAGCTGATCTCTGTCACTGTGGCGAATGTTTAGGCTCTTGTCTTGTACCTCATACATTCCTACCTAAAAAATACTGAACTCTATTTAATATTAAAGCTTCTTTTGTAATTCTAAATGAACAACATTCAGTCTTCCACAGTAGCCAGGGAGTCGGACTCTTTCCAACAGGCTTCTGTCAGCTCTACATCTTCTGCTATTTGTCAAGCTGATGTTGTTGTCGGGTCTGAGCAGAAGATTAATGCATCTTCTACTTATCTTTGTTTTATGTTGTACAACAAAATGTCTGGGATGATTAATGTTAGCATAAAAGGGGCGGGGTGATGTTTACAGTGCTTTGAGTTCTGCTGTTTAAGGCCTGGACCTGAACTGGTTTTCAGCCAATCACAGGGATGACACAAAACGGCGAACAACCTTTTTACACACACACTCACACCTGAGGTTAATTTGGAGTTATCATTATCTAATGAGAAAGTTTTTTAGACTGTGGTAGGAAACTGGAGCATGTGATAAAACCCAGGCATGCACAGGAAGAAAATGTGAACTCTTCAATGTAATCCAAGCCTTTGACAATCAAAATGAGCACCAGGGCATAGACACATAAAGCATTTTTGTCTGTTGTGGTGAGATTTAAAAACAAAGTAGAGGAAATATGTGCAAATACTTTCGGTGTGAATAGAAAGGCACCACAAAGTTTGCCTCCAAAATATTTGCAGTTTTGTGGTGTTTATTTGCATCATCGTTGGTGTGTAAAGTCTTTTGGACAATAGATTGAAAATCTGTGTATTTATTCTTTTAGCACTCTTGTGCTTTTTGTATCTTTGGTTTTATTTCCAGATTTCGAAATATTTCCTTTTGCTCTTTTGTTGATAAGGGCAGCTGCAACGCCCAAATGTCTCCTCTGGGATTGAGCAAATTACTTCAGCTTCTGCTTCAACTGAACTTGGCTGAGGTGTTGAAGTTGAAGAAAAGTATTTCCCGAACAATAGTTGGTTGTTTTATCATCTATATCTCCTCAGGGATTTTATTTCAATGGACAAAGAGTAGTTATCTTTTCCAAACACTGAGAAAAATCAGAGATTTAATGAGTATTCAGGACATGCCTTTTAAAGCCCTCCCCAAGGGAACTTCATCGTTTTATTCAGAAAGGACAGAGGCCACTGCGATGATAATCAAACTTCATATTTAAATGAAGTTCATCAATTTAGGAAGAAAGGAAAAACTTTTCCATTCAACTTTTACAAAAATGTTTACATGTCTCACTGTCAGTACACTTCATTTTTCCTGCAACACACTCGAATATCTTCTTCTTCTGTCCATTTCTTTTCAAGAAAGTTTCCATCCAAACCTCTATTGTTCTGAAATGAATGCAAACTGTATGATTCAGAGCCTCCTTGGGATTAGAAATGGCCTCTGAAAATTACTATGCACACCCTGCTGACTGTCAAACAGAGACAAGAAGAGAGAGGGGGTTCAGGGGGTCAAAGAGCAGAGATGAAATATAGAGAGAGGCAGGGAAATGTTTGACAGCAATCCCAAAACATAAAGAGGATGGATAAAAATGCAGCTGAGGCTGAGATAGGATGCACACTAATGCTGGATACTCTTTAACCCGGCCTGACCCCCCCTCTGGGCCCCTCTGACCTGAGAGCATGATGTGTCTGCGCCCTCGTTAGAGTGAGTTTGGGATGGTATAAAGGTACAAGCAGCAGGTCAGCTTTTAATAAGGGGGCAAGGCAGGAGGGCTGTGAGTGTTTTGAAGGGCTCTTGACCCTGTTTGATTTCTTCAGCCCATAACAATGTTGGGCAGCAGTGAGAGGAAATATATTTGGTGTTTGAGGAGCGTTTTAAGCATTCAAGGAGACCATATTCTGCTTTTTTGAGTTTTATATGCCCTCATGTACTGTATGTTTGACAATATCTAGTCAGTCCCCTAACCCCAAGGAAAGACCTTCTTGTGTGATGTCCTACCATTTTTAGCGTCACATTTAACCCCCTGGCTCGAGGTACCTGACAGACCATCTGGATGGTTCATAAGGTGCAGAACTTATTTCATTAGTCCAATGGGGTAACAGCTCAAAGAAAGTGTTTGGAAAAGGGCAGAACCTTTTAAAAGGCATATTCAGCAGGTGACAGGATGAACTTTTGGTCAATCACATCATTATAAGCAAATCAGATGATGTAGTAGGTGGGTGCTACAAAACTTGAGCCAAAACCTGCTGGAAGTGATGCAAAAATATCCTTTCCAGATCTGACAAAATAATATCATATCTTGTTTAAGAGTTTCCTCATGATCAAGTGACCTGATCAGGTTAGTCCTCATGGCTGTGGCAAAATTGTATGAATTATTGATATTAAGAATCAGAAATGCTCACCATCGAGTGTCCTGCCGTTTTTGTACTCCTTGTTAGCAGTTAGTTAGCAACCGCCATTTTAAACGCACAACAGCTGTTTGAGATTCAAAAGCAGACATCAGTAGATGTTTTTTAGATTTCCCATTAATCATTAAAATTACATGTGTTCACCATTAACCTTATTTCAGGCATTTATCCAAAATGGTATTAAATCCCATTTACAGAGGGGGCTTGGGAACCAGGAAGTGCTAAATGCTAACTCACTTCCGCATTTTTGGACTAATTTCTGCACCACTCTACTATTAATCAACATGAGATGGACCACTTGCTACTCCAACCATAAAAAGTGTTTAGGATTGGGCAGAACCTTTCAGAAGCATATCCAGCAGGTAATTGGATGATCATTCCCTCTATCACATTCACTTCAGGCCAGTCATATAATGCAGTAGATGGGTGCTACTGCTGCGGTATAAAATACAAAAAAGTTAGCCACTTCAAAGAAAAAAACCTCCACCAAAACATGTCCCAAAATACCTCAAAGTGGTGCGAAAATGTCCTTTCCATAAAGAAATTGGTTCATTGTTTTTTTAAAATAGAGAAATGTGGTCTAGCTCTAACAAAACTGCCACTGAAGCCATTAGCATCCATGCTAATCTCTGCACGAGCAGTCACTTCCTGCTGTCATCTTGCTCGTAGCTTCCACCTCTTGCTGCTATACTGGGCCTCTCAGCTCTGGGCCATTCACAGTCATTGTAGATTGGAGCTTGGCAAGATGGATCTGCCTGATTACAGACATTGAATCAGGTGGATCCAGCCGCACTGCAGTGTTACAAGTAGGGATGGGAATTGAAAACCTCAAGGAATCAATATCATCAATCCCTTCCACTTTATTCTTCATACCTTGTTAATCAAAGATGTCTTGCTGTCTTCAGAGACAGTCAGCAGAGGTGATAACAAAGAAGTCAAAAATAATGATGGGGGGTAGAGGAGGTCAAAATAATATCCTACTTTCAACAAAAAGATGCTGACTGCACAAATTTAATGAAGTGAAAATACCAGACACTTGAAAAGTACTTATCCCCGCAGACCAGCATGAAATATTAGCAGTGCCATGTGACATCATTTCAACTGGAAACCTCTGTAGGCCAACTTCGTTTCCGTATAAAAAATCAACAGGAATCAATAAAAGAATCATTAAAGAATCGACTGATCAGCCGAATCGTTAATGGCATTGGTATCTATAAAATCTAATCAATTCCCATACTTACATACAAGGTAGCAGTCCAAGTGCAGAAACTGCACTAACAAGCCTCAATTATTGAAGCCAGAATGCTGTAAAGTGTCAGGGTTAAGTTAAAACATAATTCAAGGGACGGACACAGCTTGGGTTGGATTTTTTAGGCCTGATCTAAACTTCATTGGTCTCAACATTTACCAGATCTCAATCCAATACAGCACCTTTGGGATACAATGGAGCAGTAGAGTCTTGACAAATCTGCAGCAACTGTGTGATGCTACCATGGAGATATGGACCGACATTGAAATAAAATGTCTACAGTGGAGCTTTATACTGATCAGACAGTCCCCCCAACACCAGAATAGTATATGTTATGCCCCAGTCATACATTACTGTTTCTCATGGCGACTGTGCACGATTGTCTTAATCCTGATGAAACATGCTTTGGTCATGGTGCATGCACTACTTGATCTGGATCAGCGTTGTATAGTCGTGGACGAATGCCGAGGAACGGAGAAGGGTCCCGACAGTTTTGAACTGTTCAAAACCGTCGTGAAGAATCACCACTCTCAGTATAGCGGGGTGGAAGCCTAATGCAGTCCTAAGACGAACGGTATTAGCGTGGCATGTACGGTGCTCAATCGGGCAGACTGAGCACCGTACAATCGACAAGGATGTATCCGACTGTGTCCCGTTCAAGGTGATTTTACAGTGTTGTTCTTACGTATCTCGTACTGTAAGTGAACGCGACAAAAAGGCAAGCAACGGGGCTCAATCAAGGCTTACGTGACGCACACTGGGCTTGAACAGGGCTGACGTCGTGTCAGCGGGATGGAAATTCATGGAATCTTCATCGTATCATTGTATTGACCTAATTGAAGCAGGACGAACGCCCCCAAAGTGCTGTAGAAGCATTACTGATGGTGTATGTATGGGGTGTGTCCGGGGGAGACAGTCATTTCTTCCCGTATCATGCCGATCAAACCAGCCTAGCCAGTCTTGTACAGTTGTGCACAATCGCCATGAGAAACGGTAATGTGTGACTGCTGGGGCTTTATTGTGGAACTGTCTGAGCCTCAGCTGATGATCCTTGAGGAAGTCCTCCTCAAGCCTTCATTAACCAAACAGTCCTGACAGAGTGAGAGTTGAACTGAGGAAAGTTTTTATCAATGATGACATATTTTTATTTGATTTTATTCATCTTTTGCTCTTTTGGGTGTTGTTCTGGAAACTCTCCTGGCGGTACACAGCCTTTGTTCTCTGTCATCTTTAATTTATGAGAGTCACAATTATCTGTCCCTTTTTCAATCTGCATGTCTGAACCACAGTTTTATTTTAGGAGGGTTGTATATTTACAGAGCGGCACTTCAGGGACCAGTGACAACAGACCAGCATGTACCGTCTGTAAAACCCTCGACTTCAAGTCTGGGCCCTTTAGATATTTTTGTGTTTCATCATGGGATGGGCTTGCTTGAAAAATAATGCCACCCTCTTTAGTGAATTTGAAAGATACAATGGCAAAATTCACTTTAGTTGTTTGAGTTTCAACAAATCTCCTTTTGATCATGAATTGAATTATAACTTGAGTCAGAAAACTTAATATTTAACCCTCTTCCACTGTTACATTGTCATGATCCCACAACTTTTAGTTAAGTTATCCCTTTTGCTTTCATGTTTCATGTTATGTCTTGTGCTTCCTGTTTTATTTTGAAATCACTAACCCTTGTCTCTGTCCGTAGGTTTTGCTTCCTGTCTGGTCTCTGCCTCCTGAATGTTCCTCCCCAGCTGTGTCTAATCACCCCCAATCACCTCTTGTATTTAACCTCATGTCTGTCACTGTCTCGTTGCCAGATTGTTGTTCATCACAGTCATCCTTCCAGCATTCATAGTCATAGTCACACCATGTATTACCCTTGTCTGTTTTTGTTTTTGTCTCACATCTTTTGGATCCTGTTGCCTTGTCTGCCTGTCTCCCTGTGTATGACCAAACCAGTTTTAGGACTTAGTCTTTTGTCTTTAGGATTTTGATCCTGTCTCTCTGTTTGACTGCCTTACCATGTACCGAACCCCTGACTGTACAACAAACCCTTTTTGCCTTTTTCCAACTGTGGTTTGAGTCTTGCATTTGCGTCCATTTTCTCTGTGCCAAGTTTATAACATAAATCTGCTTTTATCTTACAGAGCAGCTTTTATATTTAATCTTTATCTCAGCTATTTTAGAATAAATCTCCAAGGACACAACAGGAACACTGTTTAGGTCACAAGAGGCTCACTCCTGTGGTCTCATGACAGTTTTAAACAAACACAAATTTAACAGTACAAACCCCAACACTACCACACAACAATAAAAACTATAATTAATGTCTAGGTATAGACAATAAAAAATATGTACAAAAGACATCAAATACTTTGAGGAAGGAAAACATTCATATTTTGCTTTCTGTTCAGTGTTACACTGAATTTATTCTGCACATTTGCAGTGTCGTAATATAAACTCCCATTCGTGTGTGAATGGAAAGAGAAGACAATGATTTGCAAATCCTTTTCAACCTATATTCCATTTAATCCACCACCAATACAAGATATTTTTTGTTCAAACTGATAAACTTCATTGTTTTTTTGCATATATTCACTCATTTCGAATTTGATGCCTGCAACATGTTCCGAAAAAGCTGGGACATAGGCATGTTTAACACTGTATTACAGTACCTTTTCTTTTAACAGCACTCAATTGTTGAAGCTTTGTAGGTGGAATCCTTTCACATTTTGCTTGATGTAGGACTTAACAGTCCAGGGTCACACATTTCCAATGGGACACGGGTCTTGACTGCAGGCAGGCCAGTCTAGTACCTGCATTCCTCATTTTTTGTAGTCTTTTTTTGCCCCTGTCCCAGCTTTGTGGATAGTGTTGCAGGTGTCAAATTCAAAATGTATTAACAAATGCAAAAATATTGAAGTGGATCAGTTTGAACTTCAAATATTTCATCTTTTTAGTGCATTAAATTGAATATTGGTCAAAAAGAATTTTCAAATCATTGTATTCTGTTTTTGTTAAGGTTTTACACAACATCCCAACTTCATTGGAAGTGGGGTTTGTACTTTGTCTTCTGATATAATTTTACTTGTAAATGGAATAATCAAAATTCAAGCATAAACCTCATTTAGTCGGCACCATGACTTTTTGAAATTTTAGGATTTGCATGACTAATTCACCCTTCATTAAGTGGTAATGAGAGTGGAAACATATTCAGGAGTGACTTCAGTGATTACTCAGGTGTGTGTGTGTGTTCTTGCAGGTGGCTAATTGCCTCTCAGAGTCGTTCTCTGCTGTTCCTTAAGTTCTTTCTTCCATTCAGTCCCATCTCATTAAGAGGTGTTCAGGCTGTGAGTGAGCAGAAAGTGAGTAGGGATTGTAATGCTAATTTTCTCGACTCATTATCTTCCAGGCGTTTATACTCAGGGGGTTATATGTCTGTGTAGGATAAATCACCTCTGTATGTTTGATTGTGTGTGTTCCCCGGTCTGACTCGATGAGGTGCTCGAGGCGTTCAACATCCCTAAACATTCAAAGTTTAATCATTCAGCCACTGAAATCTTCTGAAGCGCAAACCAGACCTGTGCAGCTATACGACAGCGAGCCTGTCATGTAATTACTGAGCTATTTAATCCAAGCTCAGAGAGATGTTCTGTATGTCTGTGTGCTGACGCTGCCAACAGCTCATGACGGTCTGACAGTTAACTAAACATCTGAGCAGAGACAGAGGCATAGAGCCTGTCAGCACACGGGCAACTGATCCAGACCACAAGGGACAGATCAGACTTTACTGAGGCTGTTTTTAACATGAGAAAACAATCAAAACAAATCCATCCATCCATTCATCTATCTATCTATCTATCTATCTATCTGAGACCCTGAAGAAGAAGATTTTGGATAGATTTTTGAAAGCTTTTTTTTTTCTGGCATTTCAAAACTTTAAGAAAATGCTTAAAAAGTGAACCAAAAAAGTAAGTGTTTTACATTGTTTTGAGTGATCCTATTCGATTAGTATAGCACTTTTTCTACTCATCACTCAGAGGAACCATCGATCCCATTTACATGTTAAAGGTTAGAGATAAGTTAATGATTTTTTTAAGCTAGTTTTTAATGGAACATTTGCTCTTCCTGACCATTTTATTAGATACTAGTGCCACCCCACAGTGGGTGGAAGGTTAACAAATGAGCCCTTGTTTTTTATGGATAAGGAGTAGGCCAGCTGCTTTGCACATAACCGTCACACAGCGGAGCCCAATGAGCTTCCATATGGCACTTTTCAGATGTTTCTGTGTTGTTATTGTCAGCTTAGAGTGGCTGTCCTTTATTTTCTTAGGGTTTCTTCTTATAGGACTGCTGCCCTCCACAGTTCATAGACTCTAGAGGTGTACTTTGTTGTTGAGGTCAAGATAGCATTGAACAATAAACATGTTTGCTTTAGTGAAGATTAAAAAAGAAGACACTTAGTGGTCAACACAAGCTGACAGTCTTTTTGCAAATAGCTTTTAAACTGTAACACTGCACTACCAGAAAAATCCTCTAATATTCAGCTTATTACTTCATACATTTTCATTGGAGATGGTTGATCATGGGTGGCACGATCCCTGAGGTGGTTAGGGCCTTTCTGTGAGGAGTTTGTATGTTCTCTTTGGCTTCCTCCCTTAGACCAAAACACGCTCATTAGGTTGATCGGTGTCTCCAAAATGCCCTTAAGTGTGTCTGTGCATGTGAATGGTTGTCCATGTGTCCCTGGGATTATCTGGTGACTGGTGCAGGGTGTCCCCCCCCCCATGCTCAATGTTAGCTGGGATAGGCTCCTTTCCCAAAAGGCCCACAAAGGGATAAGTGGTGTGGATAACAGATGGATGGATTGATGGTTGATCACCAAAACGATCAAGTTTGGTTCTTAATAAAAACAGGCAAGACCACCAAATCCTGTACTCCATAGATTCAAGGGTAGAGACTTTAACTTTATTATGGCTGCTTTGCCAAAGTATCACAAGTTTTGAAGACATCCTGAAAATAAGGTCAAGTAGCTTCAGCTGAAGCCTCTTCAAACTCAACAGAGATTTTCTGCTCAGCCAGAATCATCTCAACAAACATGCTGAGACATCCAAGTGTCAGGATTTAACTTCTAACTGACTTACTGTTGAGGCATTTTGCACGAAACCACCCAGAAACAAGACTTACCCCACTGCTGAAATTTGAAGGAAAGAGACACTCAGCTGACGTCTAATCAGTTTAAAGTGCTTACACAGGCGAGAACATTTCACATGCCACTTACAGCAACAAACAAAATATTTATTCCCACATTTGCATGACTTAAAGTCAGAAAGGAGGTGGATGCTTCACAGGATTGAGTCAGTTAAGCTCCTCAGTGGTTGTCACTTGGGCCATAATTAACTCATATTGAATCTGTGTGCTGATGTGAGATTCACGTACATGACGTTAAATAATCCAGAGTTAAAGGTCCCACATTTTGCTCCTTCTCTGCAGTTTAACATGGATCCTTGATGTCTTCATGAAACGTTAGTAACATGCTTTGGTCCAAAAAGCCTATGAATAAAGCACAGCTGCATTCTTTCCACGCTCACATAACCCCTCTGTTCAGAACGGCTGGTTTTGAGGGCGGTCGCCTTAATATGCTAATGAGCCAGAGCAGAACCGCAGCCAACACGGTAACATACGGGGACTTTACAGTAGACCTGCTGCATATCTCGAGCTAAGCGGAGCGCACTGCTACTCCAGCCACAAGCCACTTACAGTCCTGAACACACACGAACCACAAATTCATGCTATGATGGTTATCAGACAACAGCGAAGCTTGCTCCCCCGAACATCACAGACTAACGCACAACATGCTAACCTCAGCTTAGTCACTGCAGTGGGACACAGCTGCAACTTAGCCTAGCTTCTGGGCTAGCGTTAGATGAAACAGAGGGGTAATGGGGTGGGTAAAGGTCTGATTATATTCAGCCAACTGTTAAAGTTCTCTTGACTAATGTAAGAATTTTGAAGTTTATCCTTTAGATTTTCAACAAGTACTGTGAATATTGACGAACATGTTGTGCAGTTACCTCTGGTTCACTTCACCCTGCTGTTAGCATAAGCTCGTAGCAATAAGCAAAATAAATACTACACAGCATTAAAATACTCACATTTCCATCATCAGGTTTGGTACTGAACCCAGATTCAGGGAAAGTCTAGTTTCCAATCCTGTGTTGAATTGACCGAAGTTGGAGAAGCAGTCGCACGTTAAGTGATTAGCACACACCTTCAGCCGACTGTAGCTGGCTCATCCCTTCAAAAATACAATTAATCCACTGGGCCCTTTGGTCCTCCAAGGCTGGTAGCCTATGTGTGAAGATATATGTAGCTGTTTACAGCCAACAACCGAGCAGTGATAGGTTTTGGGTCTAGACATGGTGTATGCCAATCCCAAGCTCACAGTGATAACAACAATGGCAGCACTTCACAAAGAAACTTCTCAAGCCGGGGGGTGGGGATACTCAGGAAGACGTAGGCTTATGCAAATGAAAATGCTTGTTACCTAACAGTATATCCAACAGCTCACCAAATACCATGAGTTTACGTTCACGTAGCCTGTTAAATACAGGTTTTGTTGTCTTCTCTCACATGCTGTGGGCTGGGAGGAAGGCCAAATACCCAAAAACATGTTCAAAAGCCTTAAAAAGTGTTTCTTGCATAATATGTGCCATTTAAAGTCTAACTGGGAAGCCATGTTTGTTTCAGTTGAAGGTGAGTTTGTATCTTTAATGTAAACAAACAAGCAGGAGAAATGCCCAATAGTTAATAGTAAAAAGTCAAAATATTTGTGAGCAGCTTCTCTTTATTTAGAGGAAATACGGCGGCTCAGTTTGGTTAGGTATGACCTGTAGCGTCACTAAATGGCAGCAGCACTCAGAGAGATTATTTAGTTCAGTGCAGCATCAATGGTCCTCAGCAGACAGTGGGGAAGTAAAATGAAATGACTCATGTTTTCATTTACAGTCAAATGTTTATACAAATGTTTATTTGGAATATAAGACGTTAATCAGTTTATCCATCACTCCATTCACCCATCCATCTACTGATTCATCCATCTCTTCATCCACTGAGTTTTCCATACATCTCTCCATGTCATCCATTCATCCATACATTGGTTTATTCATCCATCCACTCATCTTTCATCTGTCTGTTTATTTATTCAACCAAAAATCCATTCATCCAACCATCATCCATCTTCTTTATCCAATCAACCATACATCTATTTATTCATCCATCAGTCCATCTATTTTTTCCATCTATTTTATCCAGTCATCCAAACAATAATCATCCATCCATCCGTCAATGCAACCATCCATTCATTCATCCATCCATCAATTTACCCTTTAACTCATTAGAAGTTTAGGTCTTTATTTCATTCTGTTAGCATTTAAAACTTTCAATACAAACAAAAAAAAAAATCTCGAACGTGAATGAAATGGAGCAGAATGAAGAAAAATCTTATAGAGTCTGCCCCTTTCTCACAAGATATTAATTAACTAAACACATATACAAATAAACAAGAGCTGCAGGCCAGCATGCCTTTTTATGGTTCATTATTTCTTATTATCAAAAACAACCAACAAAACAAACAAACGAAAGGGACCACATGTTAATTCACATTTTTCCACAAAACAAACATAGCAAGATTTAGATTAACACATTTCCCTGTTTTTACTCTACATACTGGCTTTGGTAGTTTTTTTTGAAGATAAAATTTGATTGAGCTTCTTTGTTCAGATTGTTCCATAAACTGAAACTCTCACTGTAACGCAGCGCTCCTTCAGTTTAGTTCTGAATCTTGTTTTTTTAAATATTTCAAATCCTTTAAATTATAACAACTTTCTCTTTTTTCACATCGGTTCTGGATGTTGATTGGTAAAATTTTCTTATGAACTTTTTACATAATCTGCAACATACTGAGATCGACTAACTTGTTGAATTTCAAGAACTGCAATTTAACAAATAAGGGTTTCGAAAGATCTCTGTATGGACTTCTAGTAACAATTCTTATTGCTCTTTTTTTGTAAAATGAAAATTGGCTGAAACAAAGTTTTACATGCATTTCCCCACACTTCAAGACAGTAGGTCAGATATGGAACAATCAACAAATTATACAAAAGGTACAAAGCTTTATTATCTAAGTAATCCTTTATTTTTTGTAACATAGCAATTGTTTGTACTATTTTCACTTTCATTACATTAATATGTGATTTCCAAGTCAGATTCAACAATAATAACACTCTATTCACACTGCTATTCACTCTATTCATTTTGATATCTTCTATACTTACTGAAACATCAACGTTTTTGCCTTTGTTACCAAATAGCATGAACTTTCGTTTTTTGAATATGAAGGGATAATTTATTTACATCAAACCAGTGTCTAAATTTTTTCATTTCTTTTTCGACCACCTCCAACACACATTCTAGATTAATACATCCATCCATTTAACCAGGTTTTCTTTTATCTAACCATCAGTCAAACCCTCAATTTATTCATCCATCCAGCCATCATCCATCAATTTAAGCATTAATTTATTCATCTATCCATCCATCTATCAATTTAACCCTCAATTCTTCCATCCATGAAGTTTAACACAGAAGAATAAACGTGAGTGAAGAGATCCTCACCAAAATCTTCATCAGTATGGGACGTTAAACTCTGGACTGTTAATGACCTGGCTCCGTCTCCTGCTGCAGATAAAGAGGCAGCAAAACTTTTGGTGTTACTTCTCTTGATGACGCCAGACTTTCAGAGAAGTTCTTGCCGGGTTGACTCTGCCTTCATTAGTCCGGTTGCATAAGGGTTGAGTCACACTTGCTCAGCCCTTCGCTAATGTAGAATCTCAATGAATATGAAGTTCACTTCCCCATTAAATTGGCCTTTCTTAGTGTTTATATTTGCTCTAAATTGCTTTCTTCGCTATTTAAAGATTTTGCTTGATAACTTACGCAGCGCGCCGGCTGAATTGTCCTCTCTGAATGTGTTTCTGTGAGGCTCTTATCAGCACGAGAGGCACTTGTGTCTGTGGGGGCACGCATGTGTGTGAAATATTGCATGAATATGAAAATTGCTCCCATAAATAGGCTTTACTTTAACTTCTGTGAAACTTTAATTCCGACTCCCTCGTGGCACAAGAATCTCATCTCCGCATCGTCCCCGGAGGATCTCTGTGACGCTCACTCTCTGTCGTTCCCTCTATTTTTGTTTTCCCCTCTCTGTGTCATCCGTCTTGTTTTGTGCTCGACCTTTTCCCTTCTTCTCTCAAAGTTCCAGCATCTCTCTCATGTCTCCAAACTCTAGCAATTCTTTGTGACAGCCTAAATAAGTTTCACAAAGATCAAACACACACATGCACACTCATGGCGCGGTGTAATAATCATGCAGCAGCTGCAAAAGAAGACAAACGTCCGGGGTCGGAAATCAATCCGCTCACCTTTTAAACAAGCAGCACAGTATGGTGTGCATGAGTGATTGTGCTGATGAGAGGTCATCAGCTCATCAATATCATAACTCATGATCAAACCAGCCTCCTTACTTTTTCAAAAATGGGACCAATAAGGATGAGTCGATGAGAGAAAGAGACTGTGACAGGAGGCTGAGATAATAAAAGAAAATAAAACTCAAATGATGACGAGGAGAAAGTGATTTTTCAAACAATCATATCCACAGCACGAATATTTGAATGTAAAGTTCAGAGCCGACGGCAGAGATTACATGAATCAAATAAAGATTTTTGGGGACCACAGCAAAGAAAAGTTAAGAAAGAGCTGGACAGAAAAGTGAAGAACATTAATCTTTTTTGCTGGATATAAGGCTGGGCAACATGGACCAAACCGTATATCTAAATATGTTTCAGCTGAACTGTGGTATATCAGGATGTGTTCTTGTCATTAGAATGGTGCAGGGATGACATATTTTTGTAGGCCAACATGGAAGTTAGCATCACGCTGGTTCCCCCCAACCAGATTTTTGTGTTTTGAACATTGCTGATAATAAACTCTGCCGCAAACAAACAATTATGAAACTTACATTTGCAGCTCTTTATGATAATCTTAACAAACAAACCTACTTTTCACAATGCTTTAAGCTTAAATATAATCACAGAGAGTGAAAAGCTATTAGTAAGCTACTACATGGCGCTTGGACTTTGTAGCTACTACAATATTTCCGGTGTATAACATCATATTATAATATCTTGTTTAAGTTTCCTCATGATCAAGTGACCTGATCAGGTTAGCCCTCATGGCTATGGCAAAAGTGTATGAATTATTGATATTAAAAAGCAATCAGAAACACTCACCATCAAATATCCCGCCATTTTTGCAGTCCTTGTTAGCAGTTAGTTAGCAACCTCCGTTTGAAACACACAACAGCCGTTTTAGATTCAAAAGCAGTCAGTAGATGCTTTTTATTATTTCCCATTAAACATTTAAATCCCATGTGTATACCATGAACCGTACCTCAAGCATTTCTCCATAATGGTATTAAATCCAATTTACAGAGGGGGGTTGGGAACCAGGAAGTGCTAAATGCTAACTCACTTCTGCATTTTTGGGCTCATTCCTGCACCACTCTATCATTAATCAACACCAGATGGACCATTCAATATATTTCACTACTCCAACCAGGAAAGAGCCCATAAAAGGTGTTTGGAGATGGGCAGAACCTTTCAGAAGCATATCCAGCAGGTAATTGGACGATCATTCCCTCAATCACATTCGACAAACACATCACATCCATCTGACTGGCCCGGTCATCACCTCAGATGTTTGTGCTCATGTGTCTCAAATGTGTGCACGCTGCTGATTCATAGCTGCTCTTTAAAGCTAGCTGAAGGGCACTGCTAATGGATCTGGGACAGCGGCGACCATATTTCTCACACCAGGCTGCATTTTCTCCACATCTGCAGCAAACAGAAACTGCTCCCTCAGGAAACAGCTCCAGTCATATAAATTGTTTAAGGCGTAAGTGCTTGGACCTCTTTCAGCGAAGGACACAAACTTAAAATGTATCATGCAATGGTTCACTCTCTAACCTGGGTATTTAAAAACACAGTCGTCTCTGTCATGTAGAAGTTTAAGTCAAGAAAGAGAGCAGAAGAGGAGTCTCCACCTGGCTGCTCTCTGCATCGCAGGGGAGAAACTGCCTGTGGGTCAAGGAAGGGTTGGGTGATTCCTGTGGCTGTGTGATTGGTAGAAATCTTGGTTCTTAAGTGTTGCAGTTGCATGCTTAATGAAGTAAGTCTTCTATGTTGTGTTGTCCATCCTGTTTGCTATTTATTTATGATTCCAGAAAATCATCAATTTTTTAAAAATGTTCTCAAACAGGACTTTGGAGAAAAATGGTTGTGAAAGCCCAGAGTGTGAGGGCAATAGTGCCAATTAATGAGACTTTTGTAAGACTAATTTTGCATTTATGTTTCAAGGTTATTTGTCTGTAACCAGAGGCGCAGATGGGATTTTTGAACTGGGGGTACCAAGCTGCAGCAAATGATTTCAACTCAATAAGTTATTTTTGTGTTATTTGGGATTTACACTCAAGCACTTACTTTTGTAATAGCCTTTGGGCCAATGTTTTACACTAAAAAGCCATTGGATAACTCTTATTTGAAATCATGGATAAACAACAATCATCATTGTTAAACAAAGGCCTACCTCAACACTAGCCATACATGATGAAAATGGTATTTGTCTGGAATGCCAATCACCCACCAAAATTTCATGGCTTATGCAAAATATGTTTTATTTAAACATTTGTATATAAGCTCAGAAGAACAACATATTTATATAAATAAAGATAAAGTGTTTGTACTGTGAATGAAATTCAGATTTTAAATGACAAAAGTAGCTCTATTAGGAATTCTCTAGTGCAGCCAAACACATTTACAGTCTAAAAGCAGACTCACTGAAGGACTCAAAAACATCTCTCCTCCTTTCATTTCCCTGAACATACTGCTGGGCAATTTTGTGTCCGTCCAGTCTGTCAAGCCTTTTTGGTGAATATGGCACACACCAAGGCACAGCTACCAGTCCCTCTTTAGGACCCTGGGGAGTGAGGCCAAGTTTACACGTCAATGTTTTCACCAGAAACAGAAAGGTTTTCCTTTGCATTTTCAAAAACAATCCACGTCCAGACAGATACGCGAGAATGACTGAAAACGCTGTAGCATGCATGCCAGGCCAGTAGATGGCGATGTAGCTTTGTCGAGAAACAGCGGTGTTACAACACATACAAAATACACAAACAATAATGGCGAGTGAACACATGAAGACGCAGGAGTTTCTTGTCTGGACAACAAACCGAGCACAGTAAGCAGCATACATGTTGCTCGGTGGACGGCCGAAGCTGCTGTTGTTCCTGGTATGTGTGCACAGCCTTCATGTGAAGGAGTACTGCGCATGCGGTGACGTCAACGTTTCAGGGTTAAACACTGAATCCCGTCAACACAAAGCCGGACAATGATCCATTTTCAAAACTCTCCACTCTGGACCCTGGTTTCAAAAGTTTGCGGATTCAGGCACTCCAGGCACCGTTTTTATGCAAATGGGAGGCAAAAACGCAATGAAAACTCTCCGTATTTGTCCTAGTTTGTATTCGTGTAAACGGCCCCTGAGAGTTTGCCTGATGGCGTGTTCAGTTGGAAGTCGTAACTTGGAGCCCTGATCAACGTAACCCCAAAGTTGAGTGCTCCCAGTGCTTCCCAGCCTGACAGACGTAAGTTTACGTAAGGAGCAGATAGCATGACTTCTATGTCGGGTTGGTAAGTCCGTCTTTCCAAGCTGGAGATCCGACTTCATGGGGGTTTCTAATTAAAATCATGACTTGGACCCTGGAAATTCTGACATTCGTTTACAACTGGAATGCACCATTAGCCGAAACACTCAAACACCTGGCTCTCAATGCGAGTGGCCGAGAGCGCGGTAAAGCCTCGTCATTATGGTGCTGTTTGTCCCCTTATGCTGGGAAAGTGGGGGGGACGGATCAGTGACACTATGAATCTGAGGGGGACATATTCCCCCCATCCCTAGTGCCATCTGCACACATGATAACCAGACTCTACCTCCACCTCACATTCTGGCAGCCATTACACCTTGCGACCCGGGTGTCTATCAAAGATCTTCTATGGAGAAGCAAAGAGTCACTCTGTCCCTCTGTCCTTCCACGTAATTTCACAAAAAAAAACATTTTGTTTTGTTTTTTTTTTAGGTTGGGAAAAAATACCCAGGTCATGACCTCAGTGACCTCAATGGTAGCTATGGCCATGCATACAGCCTCCCCAGCCCTCGGGTCTGAGGGTTCTCCAGGTGGAGGAAAACTGGTCTGATTCAGATCCCCTTCAGAGGCTGAGTTTTGGGTTATTTTATCAACTAAATCCAAATCCTGAAGGGGTGAGACCAGATAAGTTTTGACTTCCTCCTACTCCTTTTTGAACATGCAAATGACAAACTTTGTTGTTTTGCACTTTGGTTGCTGTTTATATTTTGTTAAGTTTAATTTTTTGATTATGTTCAAAATAAATAAATAAATAAATAAATAAAATAATCCTTACTCAATAGACCCCTAAGATATGAAATACATAATGCCAAAAAAACATTATATGACTCCTTTAGTGTCACTGAGCTGAGGTAAGCACTGACTTTGAATCTTTTGTCTTTGGGGCAGAAGACGTGGATTTCAGTTTTGTTTTTATTTAACTGTATGGAATTCTGGCACATCCACTCACTGATTTCTTCAGCACACCCTGGTTAATACAGCACCAGGGAGTCCAACCCGCTGTTCCAGTCTGTCCAGCAGTATGCTGTGGTCAGCTGCATCAGAAGCTGCAGACAAATCAAATAAAACCAGAACTGTAGCTCTTCATGCATCAGCGTTCAAGTGAACATCATTTAAGACTCTAGTAAGTGTTGTCTTAGTACTGTGGTGGGGTCCAAATCCAGACTGAAATGTGTTAAAAAGAGACAGACTTTTTCTCAAATGGAGCCATATTTCTTAATAAAAGTGTCTCTTTTGGGAGGAAAAACCTCTTTGATGAAACAGAGGTTTCTTTGTAAAACTTCATGTAATTTCAGGGGAGGGAATTAAACAGCTTCAAAACTGCCTCAGTCACTGTTTCTGCTTGACTGACTTTCTTATATCACCCATGATCCCCGAGATGTAGCCCTCCTAACATTGTCTTCCTGTTCAAACATCTAAAATTACTTTTCATATTTTTCTTTGTCTTTGCTTCTTGTCCGTCTCACTTTTCTGCCTCTGTGTTACATTTGAGAATCTTTTATTCCGTTCAGAATTAAATGCAAGGATCTCCCTAATATAGGTGACATGTTTCAGACTGAACACCATGAGCTGTTTGGTGAGGGTTAAATCTTTGATGGTAAAGTGCTGATTAAAATCCTTTCACACATTCAATATTAAAGAGATCACTGCAATGCTAAACAGACTATTCTCACTGCTTGATTTCACCGCTAATGTTGACATGAATTATTGAGTATTTCATTTCACTGTTGGAATAGTTTCTTCACACTGCATTGCAATAACCTATTAGGGGTCAAACACTTCATCAGTATGAAGGTTGCTGAGGTTAATACCAACATTTTGACTCTTATGCCACTTTAAATATTAATCTTATGAAGAGAATAAAAATGCAGACTTTTAAATTATTTAACTAGAGCCTTACACACCACATTTTCAGTCATACTTGAAAAACAGACTGTTGGTTCAGCTCCCACCATCCTCTAGAGGACAAGCTAGTGTCATCAGAACCTTGCCACAAAGGGCTCAGAGAATAGTTGCCAGGTCCGCTTATTATAAGCGACTTTTTTCAAAGTTGCTTGTAAAAATTGGCAGTTGTGGGTTGTATTTTTTGAGCATGCTCCAAAAGTGCTGTTGCTCATTTGGGCTTGTTGTGCCCCCAAACCCAGGAGGGATCTGATATTTATACTACCAATATAAACTCAATTCAGAGAGTACGCAAACTTTTTTGTCCCACGCTAAACACAAATGTAAATTTTACTGTAAAAAAGAGGCAAAAATGATGTTTCCACCAAGAAGAAATCCTTAAATTTATTTCTAAAGTAGCTGTTACTGTTTTCACCATAATAAAGCTGTAGAGGATCGACCTAAAACTTAGATAAAAGTATGACTATGTCTGTTTGGTTACAAAATTCAAGTAGACAGACTGTTAAGCGTTAACAGAGTTTTAAATAACAATAGCCCCTCCCTTCACTTCTGTGTAAAGAAAAGGATGTCCCACCTCCAAACAAAAGATGTTGGATAAGTTAATAAAGAGCCAAATAAGAAAAAATGTCACTGTGAAATTGAAATGTAATGTACACGAAATCAAAACACACTTTATCTATATTTCTCTTTAGAAAAAGTAATATATCACATTAAAAATATAGCTGGAGGTTGCTTGTTTTGGTCTTGTTTTTACCGACCTGGTGCATATTTCAGTAGAAAAATCTGGCAACACTGGCTCAGAAGGGACCACAAGATCAGTGGGAAGAAGGAGGAACAGCAGCATCTGAGAGAATTAAGCACTGAAGATGTGCAGCTACCCAAACTGGGCCTTCTTCAAGACCTCAGAGAGACAGAGCACCAGCAGAGAAGAGTATCAAGCCCAACAGCATGGTTATTCCTTACCTACCTGGTGTCTCTGGACAGCTCAGGAAGATCTTCCTCAAACACAACATCTTACTTCAAGCCCTCTGACATCTTAAAACAGAAGCTAGAGACAGGACACCATGGCACAAAGACATCAATTTATTTGCAATAAAGTGCAACAAAGAGTTCAAAGAGCCGTACACTGGACAAAGTAAACAACCTCCAATACACGCATGGTGCAACTCTTAAGGTTGGGACTTAAGACAGTGTACCCGGCTGTGGTGGAAGGATGCATAGCTCAGATGCTCATATGGTGCATCACAAAATAGTGAAATGCTGTGAAGAATCTAGTCAAGCCTATGTTTTTTGTATAGTTTTAACCTTATTGTGGGGTAATTACAAAGCTATCAGTAGCACCATTGAATGCTAATGCCTAGCATCCGTACCCAAAGCAAATATTACCCAAGGAAAAGGGTTTGTTTGAAAGTGGAGTTGATTAAACCATTAAATCCCCTTACAATGGAGTATAACTAAGCTCCAGCACTATTTCTTTCCCGTTAGCATCTTCTTTGGAGTTAAACCTGTTTGTTCTCCCACTAATAAAGAGTGCAGGCGAAGGGTAACCTGAATTAGCTGTAAGTCTTTTAAGTTCCTCGTCCTCCTCTGGGCTGCTCAGGGAGTTTTTCTGTGACAGGATGGATGGATGGATGAACGTCGTCCCGTTATATATGGCCCATGAAAGCTCAGTCAGGCTGCAGTGTATGAATAAATGAATAAACAAGTATAATAAATTTAAATTTCAACTTTTTTTTGCTTAAATTATTGCCTCAGTGATGCTATATTTCTTTGAGTTTAACCTCAGTCCTTTACAGTTCCTGTTTTTTTCAGTAATGCAAAGAAAGGAAATCACACATTTAAAGAAGGCCTCTCAAACTTTAACTCTAAAGTTGAACTAACTTCATGAATCAACTTGATAGGAATATTACTTTATTTAATACGGTCACTGCCTCACATACACAAACTATCCAGAAGTAAAGCAGGTAAAGCTTTTACTGACCATCTTGTGTGAATGATAAACATGAACTGATGCATACAGCTCAGCAAACACACAAACAGACCGTGTGCATGTGAGTGAGTTCATGCTTCAACAAGATGAGGACATTTGTGCAGATGGTGTGTTGGTGCTTGGATGTGATCTTCTGTGGTGATGCTGTAACTCTGGGTAATAAATCACTGATAATTTATTAATGCATTCATTATTATGATCATGGTTGTCGTAGATGAAAGTGCTGGAGGTTGTTACAAGAACTTTCTGTGTGAAGCCTGAGCACGTGTTTCCTGTTGAAAAGCCAGGACGCCATGGCAGTGTCACACGCTCACGTTAAAGATGACCAGCCTACATTAAGCATGATATTGAAACTAAGGTCGCTTTCACACCTAAAGTTCAGCAGATTCAGTTTATCTGGGATTAAGGTGCAACAGTGATTTAATTTTCATTTGGATTGCTTTTCTTTCACACTGAACCTTGTCATGCACACCAAAGCCTGTCAAATGGTGCCACCTGCCACTAGCTGGGGCTGCGGCAGTGGTATTCAACATTTTCTTCTGGGGGAGCATGCCCCTGGACCCCCCTAGAGAGGTTATTGCCTCCTCACCTTTTTCAACCCCAACCCATTTTCATGCCTGTATAGAGGGTGCCAGAAAGTGGGACATCATGGTTTGGTTATTTTGGTCCCCTTTCTCCTATCCAACGGTGGAAGCACCAGTAGCCTAAATGCTTGCTGTACCAAGCTGACCTGAACCAGACTGCTTGGTGAAAAAGGCAGCTTAAAGCCACAATATCCCCAACCACAGGTAGGCTGATGCTAGCATCTGTGTTGTATAGCTGACAAAATATTGTCTTTAAAAATATTTTATTCTTTTATCTTGGTGAATCTTCTCAAAACACACAATTATAGTTTCTATGATAAAAGTATTGCTGAATTATTCCTGTAAAATGCAGCCTTAAAATGTACTGATTTTGTGAACATTTATAGTCCAACAGTTCCACATCACCTGTGTAGCAGGGGGGACGTTAAATGATGAGGCACACGGAGGTTCAGCACACACCACAGCGCTTGCGCGGTAAGAGTTGTGAATTTCTCTGTAATTACTTGAAGTTAACGAGTGAAAGGATCGTCAAACCTTGTTTGAATGGCATGAATATGTAACGTAAGTGTGTTGGGAATATTTACACGTGTTTCATATGAGTTTTAGTTGGTTAAAAAGTTGTTTTTGTTGCTAAAAAAGACGAAGATTTGCTCCTCATTAGACCTCTGCCGCGTGTGTAACTTTGTGTCCCTGCGTGCTGCCTTGCAGGTGCTTTAAGGCGTTTGAACGCTACTCCTTATTTTCTGATTTACGTTTAAAAGAAATAAGTCTGGACTAAAATGATTTAAAGATAAGAAAATTTCCCTCTTTTGTACATTTCGTTTTGTGGAAAAAAATCGTTTTATTTTCTCAACTGCAAAGAAATCTACTCTTGATAGGGATGTTCATTTTATGCAATTTTGTCTGACACTGATGATTAACAGTATTATATTGTTTTCTCATAAAATGATATCAGGTAGTGTTTTGAACACTGTGAAACGTGTTTATTTTGTTTTATATACCCTTGTTAACTTATGAAAGCATTTTGTATGATTATATAGTGATACACAAAAAATAGGATTGTGCAGTACAGCACGAACGAGCGAGCTCTGTCATTGACTTTGTGCCCCTTTATGTAGCGTTGCAGAAAACAAAAGTGCAGATCCTGAACCCTGAGTGCCTACGTCTGTACCAGCAACCAACTTAAGTCTGCCACACCTGCTTCTCATCACACAGGTAAAACCCAGCTGGCTCAGATCTCTTCATCAAGCTCAGCCCTGATCAAAACTGTTTCAATTTTTTTTTTAAGATTATGAATGTTAACCCTTTAAATGCCAATACCATAGGCAATTTTACGTGCTATCACCCTCTTGTATATGTCAAAGATCAGTAAAAATGCTGACTGTGGTGCATTTATTATTTTTTGCACAGAATCAGATTTAATTTTTTACACGATTTGTTCCTGTTTTGGCTGTTTACAAGCCACAACTTTAGCTGCTGTATAAACATATCAGATAAATATTTCTTTCATTTTTTTTTTTGCCCAAATCTCTTCCTCAAGCTCAGCCCTGATCAAAAATGATGAATATTTTTAAAAGGTTATGGATTTTAACCCTAAACACATGAGATTCTTAGCTTCCTCAAGAAATGGTTTTACCAAGCCAACCTGAACGCATCGCAGTGTTTCCGACTGGACCTCAAATGTAACACTAAACACTAACTGCACTTGTTGCGCTGTGCATTTAGCTGATTAGCCTTTGTGAATTTCAGCACAGACTTAGACCCAGGATTAATATGTTGGACTTAATGGACTGAAGACAAAGTTTTGGACTCTGCAAGAGTTTATTTAAGAGGATGGAGGAGTTGAGGGCGTCCATGAGTAAACATGAGGTTAATCCACGGTGATCAGCGAGAGGTATCTGTGTATTTCTGTAATTCTGATCAACCAATCACATTTGTTTTTTGTGGACAAAAATCGTCCAATACCAGTGTTGGGAATAACTATGACACATTTTTTTCTCAGTAACGGGTAATCTAGTTAATTACTATTTCAGCCGTGATATCGCCGTTACCAACAGTGAAATGTGGCATGTTTTTATGCACCAATGTCTGTCAGCTGTTATCCGACCTGCCTCACTCAACCAGGCACAGGACAGGAGCTGCACCGCACACAGCCACACAAGAGAACTAGATGCCAGTGTTGCCTGGTCGGCTTAATATGGGGGACCAAAGGACCAAAAGGACAAACAAAACAGGCAAAAATAAAACACAGACACAACCCCAATCCATAACACTTAGTGGTACCCACCTTTATTATCAAGACCCCCTATTTTCAGGCAAACCAGAGCAGTGTTCATTTTGACAGCACTTTTTAATTTACTTTTAGTTACAATCTTTTACCTGAAAATATCTTTTATTTTAAGTCATAATCTAGTCAGCTAAATTGTTTTAATTTTAGTCTATTTTTAGCTGATGAAATTTCACTACATTTTAGTCAACAAAATCTATTGTAAATTTAGTCAACTAAAATATGAAGTGTAAAGTGTAAGGCATTTTTTGTGTTTACTTGAATTTCTGAAGTCATGTTTTACACTTGGATAAAATGAAACATCTAATAACCCTTTATTGGATAAGATAAATCTGGTATAACATATTGCACTATAGGCTCTATGATGTAAATCGTATATAATGTGAGAAAGTGTAAGCTCACTTTGCCCGGTGTTTTGTTGTTGTTTTGTTTTTCTTTATTTCTATTTTGCTGTACACATAATTTTGTTGGACCCCAGGAAGAATAGCTGTAGTCCTGCTGCAGCTAATGGGGATCTTAATAAACAAATAAACAAATAATTGAATGCTGACAAAGTTTGAATGTATAAATTAACAAAAACAAATTGAACTTTTATGTGAAATGCAGTCATCTTTATTTAGGCTACCTGGCAGAGCATCTCAGTTACAAATTAATCAGTCAATAAAATTAACACTGGAGCAGAGTTTGGTTCTTTAGTCTGCTCCAGAGTTTGTGTGAGTTCGTTGGCCCAGGCCAAACATGATAGGTGTGACAGCGACTTAAGAAAAGAGCAGCAGGAGTAACTCACGATCATTTCAGGATCCTAATCAATCAGTAAAACCGCAGAGTTATCAGCCCCCATCTTTATTTTCTTATTCATCAAACTATTAAAACATTGGAGCCTGTTAATCTTTCCCCTCTGGGCCGTCTAATTAGTTTGAGATCATCTCACTCTAACTCGTGTGTCAGGAGTCTGGACGTCACGCTGAGCTGCGACGATGAATGCTGATCGCCTTCCTCAGCACGCAGAGACTTTCTGAAAACTCAGAGGCTCTAATTTATGCAGCGTGTTGAGATTCATGCAGTTATTCTGACTCCCTGCCATGCAACTAATGCTAAAGAGCAGAGGGAACGAGCCAAATCAATACAGACAAGTTTGATGTATTGATTATGTAGATATTTACTTTCATACGGAGCAAATACTGCATTCATTTGTTGACTCAGATTTTCATGTATTCACTGTCCATGTCAGGCAGATATTACAGCAGAGCAGGATATCGATTCATGTGCTGATAGATGCAAATACTTCCACAGTCTGAGCATCTAAACGAGTCCTACATGCCCCATCATGCACATGAGGGAGCAAACTTGACATTATTGTATAACAGATTTGATGTTCCTCCAGTAAAAAGTCATTTTGACCTGTATCTGCTAAAATCATTCTTGTTTCCGATAATTAGAGGCAAATTTCAGATCTCCAAAGCTAACAAGACGCTAAACTTTCAGAAACTAATAATTGACTTTTTTATGAAAGAAGAGGCTGGGAACCAATTAAATCAGAGGCTGAAAAACTTTAGAAAGATTATTTGAAGTGGTACCCCTTTGCAGAAAATCAATTAAATTAGAATTTAAAATTTAGCCGAAGAATATCCTGAGAGTGCACAAGAAATAGAAAGGTTTATGAGACCCTTAACAATTGACCTGCAACGCCTATCACAGGAATATCACAGGAATGCCCGACATTTTATCCCAGACCCCCGTATCTCTTGGGAAAATGCTCCGAGGGGGTCGCTAAGGTTGGGGACAATGCACTTTTGACTTCCCCTTCCCCTCCTCCCCCTCCTCCTCCCCTCATTAACAATGCAAACATGTTGAAGCAGCCCACTGAGACACAGGCTAAGTTAGCAAAGAAGCTATGAAACTCCCGGCTAACTCCAAAGTACCGTGCAGAGCAGTTTCCCAACGATTAGTAGGTGTCGGGTGATCAAATGTCCTGCAGATTTTGTCAACATGCTACGATACGTGTGAGGACCACTTGAAGACTGAGTGATTATATTTCATCACTTTATACAGTGTGTAAAATAACAAAAACCAAATTCTCAAAAAAATTAAAACAGAAAAATACAGAATATGGGAAAAACTAAAACTACTCTTTATACGAGACATATGAACCTTAGAGCTGATATGCACAGCTCGCATCCCTCCATTATTTATTGCAATTAATCAATATTGTGATAATAAATCATGTTATTGCACATGGCATAGTTTCCTCATACCAGTAGCAAGCAGGCCGACTGCTTGCTACCTGTAGTACCCTGAGTGTCCACTTGAGGCTGGCTGCAGTAACCTCACACCTTAATGATTACATGTGGGGAAAAAATGTGTTTTTTACGGCCTTAAAACATCTTTACTGCCTGGTTCAAAAATCGTCTTCAGATAAAATATTTAATACATCTGTGTAGGTGACAGGGTGGCGCAGCAGGTAGTTTTGCCCTGTGGTAGGCTGGTGACCCCCTGCTTGAAAGGGATAAGCTGCATAGATAATATGTATCCAGAATCCTCTTGATGGCAAACAAGAAGAGCTTTTCGTAGATTTCATGTCTTGTTTTGATGTGACTTTGTTGCTAGTTTTTGCAAATTCTCAGACCCCAGTGAGGACTTACTTTTCCCTAAAGAAGCGGTCATGTGACACTTGAATCTGTGGGTGTGATTGTCCTATTCTATGATAAATTTGTCATAATTTCTAAGAATGTAAGAGATTATTTCTTGGATATGTTATAGCCATAGACTGCCCATCTTGTAAATCAGACCTCTGGGGCGGAGAGGCATAAACATGGAAAAGTCCTGGAAAATAATTTCCAGAAAGAGTGGGAACTAGGGCTGAAAGACTTTTGGATCAAAATCACAATTTCAGACAACGCAAACCTGTGATTGCCAAAGGTGCAATTTTTTGCAGCGCTCCTGATTGACCCAGGATCTGTTGTGTCAACTATTTTACAAATTTGCAGCAATTTGATTCACAGAAGTGCTGGTAAGCAGGTAAACAACACAAAGCCTCTGTTTAGGAGTAGAAGTTGGAGTATGTATTAAATAATGAAAACAGATTATTTATCATCAATATTAGATGATGATTAATGTGTTATGTGCTTTTGATCATTGATTTCCTTACTGTTGTCTATGCTGCAAATACAGTGAATATTTATTGTTTTATGTTTATTTATTTAATGTTTATTTGTATGGGGCCGGTATGAAGCAAAGGAGTGTTGCCACACACTACAGCATTTATAGTCTGAGCTAATTTGCGATGCGAGTCTCCACCAAAGCTTGATTTGAAGAAAATCGTGAATCGAATTGAAACCACATCTGACAGAAAAATTGCAATTAGATCTTTTCCTAAAATCGTTCGGCTCTAGTGGGAACCTTGATGTGAACAAGTCTTCCCAAGGGCTTACTAAAGTTCTATCTAACGTAATCTAACAAAGTAGCATCTCCTGCAACCATGTCCCATAATGAGCCCAGAACTAAGAGTGAAAATCAACAACAAGCATCAGATTCCTGACTGAGAGATAAACTATGATAAAGTCTACTGAAAGCCTCAGGCAAATCTAAACATGTTTAATTCATATTATTAACAAAAGTCTCTCCAAACAGGCTGATATTCTTACAAAATTCAGACAGTGATGCAACTTTAACGCAGATTATATTCTTCTTTAATCCATCAATAAGTCAAACACAGCTAAAGCAGAGAGTAAATATCGATCCACATGTGGTTGCAGAAGAAGAGACGGATAAATTCAACACGAGCTCAGAGACATTTTTCTGCAGAGAAGCTGTGGCATCATCATGAGTGCTTATTGACTGCTCCTGATGTATGAACTGACCGGGGAATTTGTCCCGGCAATCCCCTGAGGAGGAAAATCACTGACACATTAGCGATGATCACATCCTCCGCGATGACCCGGCAGAGAGAGGACGACCTGCAGCTCACGGAAGAGAGGGAACGATCCGTCTGAGAACCGGACAAACACGCAGACACATTACAGAGCCCGGACGCCACAGTCTATTACAGCTCGCTCTGTTATCCCCACGTCTATCGTCTGCTCGAGAGCTACTGCTGAGTTTAAAACAAAGGACGGCTTTAGTGGTGAGTGAGGCCACAGCAGCAGGTTATGTGGCCTTTCCTTTAGATCAACAAAATGAATTACATGATAGATCCTGCAAACAGCACACATATATATTAGTATGACCAAACAGTCATGGATGATCTGCTTGACTCCATGTGCTCTATCCTGCGTCAACCATCAACAGAAAACAGAAGTTCATACTTTTAGACCAGTTAAACCCATTTTAATGGCAGTTCAGCTAGATGCTGCTATATTAATCAACATCATTCCTATCCAGATTATATTCATTATAGATATTAATGTTAATATTAGATCATCTCTCTATCCATGGTTGTATTTATGTATCTCCAGCAACTCTCTTTACAGCCATACAGACATGAGGACCCTCTTGAAAACGAGATGCCACATCTCAAGGGGCTTACCTTTAAATAAATTTATATTCAATAAAGAATATAATACAAATAAAGATTGATTAAGTCTGTATTTAGCAGACACAAAACAGCAGTCATAATCCCTGGGAAGAAAACTATCTCGCAGAGCAGTGGTTGTTTTTCCTCTTTTGATCCTCCCTGTAAAGAGCTGACGCTGACTTTGCAGCAGCTATTTCAGGCCAGTCTACGGTCCTTTTTTTGTTTGTGAGTCTTCTGAAGTTGACCAGACTCAACCGACAGACTCAGTGACATTTTTGTTCAGTATTAATGATACTTTGTTACTTTAGGTGCTCAAAAGTGCATCTGTGCAGTAATTATTGG
Source organism: Cetoscarus ocellatus (assembly GCA_037902135.1). Taxonomy (NCBI): domain Eukaryota; kingdom Metazoa; phylum Chordata; class Actinopteri; order Labriformes; family Labridae; genus Cetoscarus; species Cetoscarus ocellatus. The sequence goes on from JBAMNC010001229.1 coordinate 844,374, forward strand.
CTAAAATGCGTTATAGTGTATTGACAAAAGCGACACTGCCGTCTTCCACAGAACTGAGTGACGTGTCTGCAAATGGTCAACATGGGGTGTCCTTTACCACAGAGTTTGATTTTATTGTTATTTTTCATTCTAGTTTGAAGTTGCCCAAGAAATGTCCTCTCTCTCTTGTGTCCCGCAAGCTGTTTATTACCTCCACCAAAGAGGTTGTTTTTGCCGACGTTTGTTGTTGATTAGATTTTGGTGGGGATACCTTTATTTGCCTGGATGCAAAGAATTCTCAAAATTTCAGAAAATCCCGTAACTTAACATTGGGTGGAATTTTAAAACGTCATATCTCTGCCATTTCATAACAGATTTGCTTCCAATTTCACAGGATAATATGGGGTCCATGTGTCTATCATCAAGGTAAATTTCATTTGGATCCGATCCAGATTGATGTCACAAAAAAACATTGAACATTCAATAATTCATATAAAATCAAAATATCAAGTCATGTTCCCAAAACTTGTTATGTTCATACAGGATAAAAACCTTCATGTATGTGCTGAGTTTGGTCTGGATCCTGGCTCTATTCTGGATCTGTTAATCTAGAATAGTATCTCTTACAGGGGTTGTGGAAAAGCCACTGCAGGAACTGAGCTGCTTGGTGGATTTCTGCGCTCTCTGTGCTTTTCCAGTTCGTCAGAGTTCAGTGTGAAGTTGTTCTTGTCAGTAGCTGTGCTCTGACTCTGGTTCTTTAGCCTCTTGTAAACGATGCCTCATGTCACCAGAGGAACACCCTGTACACGAGTGCTTAGATTATGTAAGTCCTTGTGTTACATGTTTTTACTTTCTTGTCTTTGTGAAATTGAATCAGGGATCCCTCCTCAGCTCTGCATGCACAGGCCCTCTCAGGCCCTGCATATCCACTTCTGGAGTGGTTAATGAAAGGCTACACTCGGTCCCTGGCACTTACTCCTCAGCGAGAGCTCTTCAGCTTGGCGCGAAGCGGTGCTGGGAATAGTTCTGAAAGGTTTAATTCAAGGTGGATGATCCTGCTCAAGAGGAGTGTCTCCCTCTTTGCTCCAGATGGCCATGCCATGCTGCACTCCTTCAGAAACTTTGGGAACTAAAGTTTGGATGTCAATTCCATCTGGATGTGGAGAGCAGCTGGCTTTGGAGAAGGCTGTGCTCTAAACAGCAGTAACACAGGCTCACGGCATTAAACCAACAGGAAACATGATCTGATGATGTTGACAGAGTTTATGATGAGAGCTGCTGAGCTCTATACTCTGTTTTTCCCCATCCTGCCTGGTTCTAGTGGATGTCATAATTATAACTATATGTTGTTGGTAAATATCTTAAAGATCCTGGATAAGAAGAGAACTGAGAAAAGGAAAGAGCTCAAGGCCCCTTGTTTTTTGGTGGTATGATCCAAGCCCCTGTGGTCCACATGTCGAAGAGTCCTTGGGGGAAAAAACCCAAATTGCTTCCTTTGGCATCAACACTGTTCTGCAAAAGAGCATAAATTTGACATTTAATGCTGATGAGCACCTTACGGAGCATTCTGTGTGAATGTAACAGCCAGGGATGCACAGTATTGGATTTTTGCAGATATCTGATACACCAGTATTTTTTAACTTATCACCGATACGAATATACAAGACTTTGTGTCAAGAGCACAAAGTCTTTCTTTAAAGGGATACGCCAACATTTTTGTTGTTTTCATGTCTTGCCTCACTCCTGAGTCCATGACAAGCAGATAGACGCCATTCTTTTGACTGCACGTGCAGTAACAAGACAGAGACAGGCAGAGCTTGCCCACTGCTAATTAGCTTAGCTCAAACACTGGGAGTCAGTGGGTAGTGTTAGCCTGCCTCTACCTACAGTCATCAGATAAAATCTTCAGCAACTCTAAATGGTCCTGTGTCCCAACAGAGCACTTATAATTTATTGTTTTTCTTTTTTCTTTTCCTTTTTTGTTTAAATAGAGGTTCCTGACAAAGTCAAAAATCCTTGATGCAAAAAACAAATATTAAGTGGTTCTTTTATGCATTTAAAACCTAAAATTTTTTTTTTTTACCCAAAATAGTGCCTATAGTCTGTTTGGTTAAAGAAAACAGAGTCTGACCACTTTCATCAGTAGACACTTGGTTCGGGATTCGACTGTAATCAAATTCTGCCTCGTTGTCCCTGCTCACAGTATTTTCATTGTTTTCATGCTTCTCTGTCCTCTCTTATAGAATCTTTTGAATCAAAACGACCGCCTGTTATGTGTGTTTAGTTTGGGGAGCAGGGATCATAAAGGGCAGCCATTATTAAGACTGTCAGGACTGTCTGTGTGCAAATACAAGTCTTAGCGTTGCTGCTGAGGGCGGTCTTTAGATTAATCCTCTTCATTCAAGCTGCCAGCAGGTTCCTCTAAAGTTTAGGCGAAGGAATATCTGAGCACTCAATAAGTCTGCTTTGGAGGTAACTGCGCCGGTGGCATGTTTGAGGCAGAATAATGCTTTGTAATGTGGAAAATAAAAGAGTCTAAGCATCTAAGGAGCTCAATAGACCACATCCTTATAGAGGCCAAGTTCAGACGTTGTTAAATTTATTCCAGGTCGTGTACGGTGAGATTCTGGGAGCAGTTAAAGTGACAGCAACAGCATAATGACACATGTTGTGCAGAGTTTAACTCCCCATAACTCAGGATCAGAAAAAAGCCATGAGCTTGTATCTCAACCCAAGTAAAGAGGCTTTCACGAGGACTCACTCTGTTTGTATCAGCTGCTCAAGTTGGCTGGAAGTCACCTGTTGATGCAGGAGCTAATTCATCAGCTACACCCTTTAAGAGGGAAATGCTGTAAAAACAGGTGAGCACATGATGCTGACAGTTTGTGTTTTATCATTGGTCATCAGTCCGAGCTGATCTGGTGATTTTATTGATTTTTGATGGATAGTCAGACAACTTTATTCTACGTCCCAGTTTTTTTACGGATCAGGAAGTTCAGCACTCTCGTGCGCCGAGACTATCCCTCAGTCACATTAATCGTGCAGATTCAAATATATTCACAACTACATCTAAAGCACAAGTGAAAGAGTGCATGAGCGCAAGGTTTAACTATGAGTTCATCTCTAGTTGTACTTTTTCTTTCATTATCTCCGCCAAAAAGGGTTATGTTTTTGTGAAAACTGCTGGTCTGATTTTGCAGAAATTTTCCGGAGATGTTGGTAATGGGCCAACTCAAAAATGATGAGATTTTGGTGGTGATCCAGATAACCACCATTAGTGAACAATTGTTTTTGCTCAATAACTGTCTAACTAATAATGTTATCAACATGATTCTTAGTGCTAGGTGTGAGTTTTCAGGGTCAAGGAATCATATTATGATGGCAACTTTATTATGGAATTATTGTTTATAGATGTAACAGTAATATGTGAGCTACCTTGGTGGAGGTTTGTGCTCTTCAAGTACTTTGTAGTTACAAAGGTGAGAGAGTCGGAGGGCCTGAGTGTAAAATCTGTGCAGTCGATCAAAGGATCAGGGAATCGTTTCAAAGTAAAACACCCTTCAGTCTCTGTTTTGGGTAAGGAAATGTTTTTCTGTGCAGCCCAGTGCTGGTCCATGGCCCGCTGTTTGTGGACCTCTGTCCAACAGCATCATCACCATCCTCTCTTTGCTAAGTGTGAGCCTCAGAAAATTGTTGAGTTGAAAATGTTTATTCTTAATGTCTGATGCTTTGTGTCTGTGTTTCTTTTTTCTTTGAGCATGACTCTTGTTTAAACCAGGCTACAGAACTGGTTTGCTATGGGGGCTGATGAGGGCAAATGGCCTACAACAGCTCGATGCAGTTCAGTAAGAGAAAAACAACTTCAAGAACAGAAACATAACCAAAGGTCAAATGAAATACAAACTCGGGAACGCGGTGGTATAATGCGCTGCAAGAATAACAAACAAACAAACGCATTAACAGCAAACGCGCTGGGATTGGAAACTAAACAAAGCCCAAAAAAAACAAACTCAGAAAACAGCCAGGAGCAGAAACAAAGCAGAACCAAGTACAACAACAGAAGTGCTCCAGGCCTGCAGGGGGCAGCAGCAATGTAAAGTATTCTAATACTTTAAATCCGTACAACCAAATATTAAAATATGTCTTTGAAACTTAACATGTCCTTGCAAAGCTGTAACTTTAGTCCAAGTCGCACCTGCTGCTGATTCAAACAGCAATGATCTTGGATCAGCTGATTTCTCTGTCTGTCCCTGCCATAGCGCCCCCTGCAGGCCTGGAGCACTTCTGTTGTTGTACCTGATGCTGCAGTGTTTCTGCTTCTGCAGGTGTTTTCTGGGTTTGGATTGTTTTGGGCTTCGTTTCGTTCCTAACTTGCTTTGTTTGCTTTGTTTTTTATTCTTGTAGTGTGTTATTTCATATGCAACGCATTTCCGTGTTTGTATTTCATTCTGACCTTTAGTTGTGTTTCTGTTCTTCAATCCTCTCTGTTATAAAAGCTGATTTCTTCTTGTGAAATGCATAGAGCCATTGTTGGCGTTGCAGGCCACCGTCGGGTTTATTTACAGCCCACATGTTGTTGGTATGAAATGAAAGGAAATAGTTGTTTGTTTATATCATTTGAAGGTAAAGCAGCCTTTAAATCTTTGTCTCTCCTGCGTATACTGAAAATCTTTCACTGACAGCCACACCATGACAAGAACAAGGGTTCCTTATTTCTTTTTGCCTCACTGGCTCCACAGAAGCTGGGGCCTCCCAATGTGCTGCTTTTACTGAGCAGAGCCGTGTGATGTCGAAGAAGAAAACAGGAAGTTAATGATCACGACTCTGCTCCATCTTATTATCTTCTGGAAGGGAAATCTTCAGGGGCCCACTTGGCAATTTTCTAAAGTTGATGCCGTGGATATAAATCTTTGATTAGGAGAAATGAAGTTTAAAGTTACTTTTTCTTTAATCTGAACAATGTCCTACAAAATTCCATGTCTGCGAGCCTTTTGCAGGCTGCAGATCTTTGAGGAATATAAACTTTATCTTCCAAGAACATAATTGCCCTCCTCTTTTGATGGCTGCTTTGTTATGAAACATGTTCAGTGTGGGTTTAGAGAAAAGCCTGCTTTTCCATTGATGCTTTTAGAGAAGATAATAAGCCAGGTTTGGTCCATTGATTCCTCCACCACGGTCTACGATGAAACCAGCACACAGAAAACCTCGCTCACTAATGGCCCAGCTTTTGTTTCATTTGGCAAAGAGGAAAACACATTTAAGACGCCATTATTTTCAGGTGGTACTTCTCAATCGCACCTGTTTGGTCAGTTTCTGGCTCCAAATCTGCCCGCTTGTGCCAAAGACGGTGGAGAGACAAAAATGAAGCTTTGTCTCTTTGCAGATGGTGCGGTGTCATTTATAAAGGTGTAGTTGGCAGAGTCTCATGGACACGTTTGTAAAAAACACAAAATTAAACCTGGTAAAAATGAACATTTTCTCCTTCCTAATGCTCTAAGTGTAGTATAGCCTTGGTGGGATTTACAAAGTCCTCAAATACGGCATGATCTGATGACTATGAAAACATTTACCGTAATTTCTCATATATAATACGCCCTTGTTTATAACACGCACCCCATTTTTTCATGCTTTTTTCCAGAAAAAACACTGTATTTAAATATAACACGCATCCACATTTTGTCCAAACCTTACTCTCTTAGACAACTCAAAAATTACCTTTATTCAAAGTTTTAATGAATGAAATTTCAGTATTTTCACGAAAAATACCGTACATGATTTTCTCTCACAACCGGATGCGGAAATACCTTTTGCTTCACGCATGCGCACATTACTGGATTTCTGACAGAGCATGCTCGATCAAAGTGTACCGGCCAATCAGAGAGCAGCTATCAACATGCCGATGTCTTCGACCAATCACAGCGCAGCTATTTCGGTCCCCTTGCTCACAAGATGGCAGCGCCCTGTGTTTGCATGTGAGTGGTAACATTTGAGAATCACATGATCATTACACAAAGGTACACTAATAAAGACCCAAAATATTGGATTAGACTTTTTTGTCAATAAATGTGTCAGGAATTGTCCTTTGAGTAAATGATTTTACCCTTTTTTCAAGAAAACCAGTTGTAAATGAACATGTAGAAATTTTCTGAGTTGACCAAATATAAACTTAAGTCATTTTACATAAACTCAAACATTTTTATTTGCCTACAGCATTTAGTGTCCATGTTACAGCCTGTTATATTAGACCAGGCGTTTTTTTACTGATGGTAGTCCCTGAAGCAGTGCCTGTCAAGCTGAAGACAGAGATCTCGACATTTCTTCCTCCAACATTTCTAAAATTACTATTTATGGAATCAATAAAAAATGAACTATGATGAAAAAGACGATCAATGACAACAAAGACGGTAAAACTCGTGGAAAATACGTCGGAAATACGGCAAAACACAGAGAAAATACGGCAAAAGAGCGGAAAGAAAACACTCCAGAATGATACTAATGCTATTTTTTTTACAATGTTTTACGCAGAAAATACTAATAAACCACCGTTAAATCTCTCACATTTGCTCTTCTTCTGTCACCTGCATGGCGCCCCCACTGGACAGGAGGTGAATCGATTCAGAGGATTTGCTGAATTGATATTAAATTGGGAGGGGAAATATTGCAGTGCATTGATGAATCGATATTTCTACTCACCCCTATACTACAGGATAGTTTTCACCTTCTGTCAGTAGATGGTCATTGTTCGTGCACATCCACATATCGAAGGCTTTTCGTCTTCTTCAGATGGACATGTTTTCCACCAGCCCAACAGAGTGATGTGTGTTTTTAAGTTGGTGCATTTACTAATAATCGCTGCATAGTGCAAGGATCAAGTCAGCAGGCCAAAATGGCTAGTGAGAGCCCTTGAGGTACCAGCGATGGCCCGAACAACAATCACTGTTTCCTTTTGGGGTGCCATGCTAAAACTGGCATCAGCTCTGCAAACAGTGTGGATGTTGAAATCACTGTTCAGTCCATTGTTCTTCCTTTTGTTTTTTATCTTTTTACATTTATCTCAGTAACTTACAGTCTGATCCTGTTTGACTTGTGCTGTTCATTGACAGACAAATGTGGCGTGTTTAATCAAACGTCTTCACACAGTTTGAAGCTGATTCGGGCTAAATACACAATAAAGTATCTCATACTGTTATAGCTGCACATAAGAGATGTAATAAAGCATCCATATTTATTGTTTATGGTGTGATAAAAATTAAAAGTCACGATCAATATCTAATTAGTATCAGATGAGAAGAAAAGTGTCTGATGTGCTTTTACTGCCGGAGTGCGTGTAAGCATCATTAAAGACGGTTAATGACGCTGTTTGTTGACAGACAAAAGTGCTGCTCACTCCGGTGGAAAGGGCGGATCTGTCCGTCTTTATTTTCATCATCCCTCTAATCCCTCATCCTCTCTTCTGTTATTTATCCTCTTTTGTGCCAGGACATTAAATGGTGGCGTAAAGGACACAGTGACAAAAAGGGCACAAAGAAAAAGTAAGGACAGGTCAGTAAACAAACATCTCTTTCATACGACCATCAAGGTCGAGGCTTTTCCTCAAGAAGATTCAGACATTTTCCTGTCTGATGAGGACTCTTCACCTCATCCTTTCTTCTTCTCTCCCTCTTATATGACCTTTAATGACCTTTTCTATCTCCTGAAGATTTCTTTGCATCCACTTTGTATCACCTTGACTGTCCAGTTTGTTTTAAACGAATTACACTGGCTTAAAATGATTATGTTGTATTTATGGTGATTAAAATAATAAAAAAAAAATCAGTCAGTCCCGTCAAAATAAAAGTCTTGTGATAACACATGAGGGCAACATCTTTGTCAGGAGTGAGACCTGTCCATAATAATGATACTGAAGTTTTGGGAGAACCACTGAGATTTAGAGACAGACATTTTCATTTCAACATCACACACTGACGAGCAGGACAAACAAAACAAAAAGAAATATCACAAAATGACTAATTAAAAAAAAAAAAAAACAACATCAGATAAACAAGACAGCTGAAAAAAGAAAGAAATCAACATAGAAAAAACAAGAACAAATGAACAACAAACAAATTTAAAGAATCAGCAAATCTAAAACACAGACAAATTGATGGCACAGCAAAAGGTAAGGAAAGCCAACGATGTCTGAAAGCAAAGTGCAAACAAAATAAACACAGGCACAGAGAGAAATCAACAAAAATCAAAACAAGACCAAATATTAAACAAGAGATCAAATCTAAAATAACCCAACAAAAGATAATAACAGAAAACAAACCCATTAAATAACAGAACATCAACTAAAAAGAAAACAAAAAAATAATAAATTACAGAAAAAAAGGAAAGCCAAGAACTAAATGATTAACAAAAGAACAAATCAAAAAGTCAAAGCAAAAACACAAACACAGTTCAGACATTCATCAACCAATGGGGTAAGTAAACCAACGGACACAAACAAAACAATATATTAAAAAAATTAGAAGGAAAGCACAGCAACAATTAAAACAGGACACCAGATTAAAAAGCTTCACAAACAAAATAAATACAAGAATTTATCAGATAAATAAATAAAAACAAAACTAATAAAGAAACTAAAGTAAATAAAAACAGTGATTAAAAAACGCAAACTTTTTTTATTATCGAAGTTTTGATGCTCTATTTCTTAATTGATGCTGTGTTTTCTTTTTTGTATTTTCATCTGGTGTTGCTTTGTTTTTGATGGTGTCTTTCCCTGTTATTTGTTTTTTTAGTTCTTCTCTAATTACTGGAAAAGAACCACAATTTTTAAGATATAGAAAAATGCATAAAGTGCAGTAAAGAAAACAAGAAATCAAAAACAAAACTAAATGGACTGGAAAACCTGAAATTGAAACATGTAAAGGAAACAAATCAACTATTATAAAGAACAACTGATTTACAAAAACACAACAAGTAGTAATTAAAGAAAATCAAACCCCAACGACATAAATCAGAAATAAGAAAATGCACAAATTAAAAGTCATAACATATTGTAAAGATCATAAATAAAAAACAGATTATTAGAAAAAGACAACTGATCAAAACACTACAAAATTGTTTGCTGTTTACCTGATATTGTGTTTGAAAGCCCTTGTTGCTTCACACTTGTATTTGTTCAGTCCCACACGTCCATTATAAACGTGGTAAAGCACCACCTCAGGTGAACTCCCTCGACAACAAAACGAAGGAAGTTTGGCAAAAGAAGAACGTTCACTCTTTCCCCTGCGTCCCCACAGGCTCACAATACGACAAAGAGCCAGAAAAGTAAATACTGAACAGATTCATTCCTTTGTCTTCATTGCGCTGTTTTTGTCTATTGTTCCCTTTACCTTAGATAAACTTGTCAGGAGGCTTCAGGTGAGATAATGGAGAATCTGGTTCTTCACTATCAGAGGCATGTGCGGCTTCAGTGTGGTTGTAAACACTGACTGTGGCTCTAAATACACACACAGCTTTCTAAACAGACTTCAGTAAACATGAACGTTGGCGAACTCCTTTCCCTTTATTTCACCTGTACAGTCACATTGGCTGTTGTTTGAGGTGAATCCTATCCTGTTCAGTATGTTTCACTTCAACCTGAAGGGGAGCACATATAAAGTTTTGGGCAAAACCCTTCGAAAGCATATCTGGCAGGTGATTGGACAATCGTTCTGCCAATCACATTCATTACGGGGCAATCAGATAATGTAGTAGGATGGTGCTACTGCCATGGTGTAAAGTACAAAACAAAAGCCACTTTGCAGAACAAACTTTCGCCAAAGCACATCAGAATTGGAGCAAAAATATCCTTAATATAAAGAAGTTTGTAGTGCTCTAAGACCGAACGTTTCCCACTTTATAAAACAAAGTCAGTGTAAAGCTAGAAAGCACTCGGAGAGTGCAAACCTCCATCAAGGTAGCTCACATAATGCTGTTAAATCTATAAGTAATAGTTCCATTATAAAGTTAGCATCATAATACGATTCATGACCCTGAAAACCCACACCTAGCACTCCCTAGCGGCTTCTCCCCATTCCTGAACACTTTCTATGGGCTGTTGCTCTAATGGACCTGTGAAGTACATTGAACATTACATCTGGTTGATCAGGTTATCAAATTACAGTACTATTCTGTAAAATTACTACAGAATACTGTGGACTCACACTTAAAATGCTAGAGATGCTAAGATTTCCCTCCACTGGCTCCCATGTCTTGTTTTACTCCTGCCCTGACCTGGTGATACTGATTTCAGATTCTGATTTTTCTCTCTAAAAGACAGTCATTGGCAGCAACAGTAATTTTTTTTAACCATATTTAATGGAATTTTTTTGAAAGAATTTTCACTGTTAAATAACTTTTTATTCAAAAATCTGTCACTGATACTGTCACTAACGTTCAAACCTCCAAATCTTTTATCCCTCCATCTATTATCTATCCTGCTTTCCCGTCTCTGGGTCAATGGGGGGGCTGGAGCCTATCCCAGCTTACATTGGGCGAGAAGCGAGTTACACCCTGATCCGGTTGTTCTCTCTATGTCAGGGCAATATAGAGAGACAGACAACCATTCACACTCACACTCATATGGAGGAACAATTCAGAATCACCAGTTGACCTAATGGGCATGTTTTTAGCCTGTGGTACGAAACCTGTGCCCGGCGTATGACCCACACATGCACGGGAAGAACAAGCAAACTCCACACAGAAAGGCCCTGACTGACACTGGTGTCAAACCAGCAACCATCTCGCTGTGAGGCACATGCACCACTGTGCTGCCTCCTTTTAAATCTTAATTTCCTAAATTATTTTAATTTCATGCCATAATCTGCATTTATTCTACCTGCACTGGACTTGTCACTCTGAGCCAGTGATCTTAAACTGGAGGTCATGATGGTAGGTCTAGTTGACGCTGAATTTGCATTTGCATGTATTTATATCTATAGTTGCAAAATGTTTTTTTGCTTTTTTACTTTTCTGATACCTGTGTGCTTTTTTTTTTTTTACCCTGTGTGCTCGCAGTGCTGTTGGAATCCTAATTTCCCAAGGGAGTCTTCCCAAGGGATTAATAAAGTTCTGTCTCTTCTAATCTGAAGAGGGAAGACTTCTGATGCTGCAGACTTTTTGTCTTGTGCGTGTAAGGGCTCTGTCATTTTGAGGACACATGGTTAACACACTAAATGATATGTGAAACTCTAGAAAGACTAATATAGACTCTCTAAAGTCCAAGAGTTTGGTGCTTCAGAGAGGCTAGGACAGGAAAGGCCTCTTTTTTTTTTAACCTCCCTTTGTGACACTGATAAAGCTCAGTTTCACTTTGCCCTGGTTCAGGTGTGCTCTATTACACATCATCCCTCTCAATCTCAGTCTCCCTCTTTTTCTTTGTGATAACCTAATATTTGAGGAGAATCTCTTTCCTCTCCTGTTTCATCTCTCTGAACATCCATCTTCCCCCTCTCTGTCTTCATCTGCGCTCTCACTTTCACCTTGTCAGACAGAGGTCCAACATAACTCTCTCTCTTCCTCTCTAAATATCCTCCATCCTGCACTCCATCACGCTGGGCGGCAGGAGGGAGAGCCGGGGAATCAAAGGAGGGAGAGAGGGATGGAAAATCTGAGCGGGGAGGATGGGAAGATGAAGGCATTTCAATGCAAACTGAAGACATTCATCTGCAGGGAGCGAGCTTTCTGCATGATCGATGCGGCGTTCATGGCAACATGCTTAAGAGCTGACTCTAACTCACTCACATACAGTAACTGATCAACATGTGCTGGTGCATCACTTTAGGGAGCAGAGAGATGCTGTTAGATTTCCTTCTTTAGGTGCGTTCACACCGAACATGACTTGGCGACCGAGATCACGCCGCCTGTCCATAAAATAGCTAATTTTGTCACCGTTGTGTCACTCAGTGACGTCACGCCCGCTTGAGCTTTACCACGATCGTATCATATTATAGATCATATATTTGTATGTATAGGTTGACCTGACATTATTACCTCCACCAAAGAGGTTATGTTTTCACCAGGGTCTGTTTGTTTGTTTGTTTTTTTGTTTGCTTGTTTGTCTGTTCGCAACATTACGCAAAAACTGCTGGATGGATTTTACATGAAAATTTTACCAGAGGTGTGGTTTGGTCCAAGGAAGGAGCCATTACATTTTGGTGGTGATCCGCATATTTGTCTGGATGCAAAAAAATTCCCAAAATTTGTGAAAAATCCCAAAACTTAACATTGGGCCATATTTTAAAAAAATCATATCTCTGACATCACTTGATGGATTCACGTTAAATGATAAAATTTACACGATAGTATATAAAATATGACTATCATCATGGTCAATTTTATCTGGATGTGGTCCAGATTGACGTCACAAAAAAACATTGTTTATAATGGCAAATCCCGTTCATTCTCCTCGGCTGCTGTGAGGGTTCCGCCCCCTTTACATCGTTGTAGTTTATTTGCAAACTCACGTCAAGGTTCTTGAAGCCGACATTACCCAGCTTCCCTTGCAATGTCAGTGGAGGAGTTCTCCACATGAACAGACATGAGCGGAGACTCGGCCGTCATAACAGAGCGCGTGGTGATCCAAAATTGTATCTTGGTGGAGGTCAAACTGTATCCTTTTCACTCATCTACCAACCGTAAAACACTGCAGCTGCTGGCCCTTCTCGTCTCCCTTGGGCTGATAAACGAGTCGAGGAAGGACAGGACCACAGGGAACTGCCACTTCTGTTGAATGAGGTGGAGCTAATGTACTCACTAACTAATGTTCCCACACGGACATGGATTGTCACTCTAATGTGAGCTGGAATAAAAATCAGTTCTTGTGAACTGTCACAGTTGTCGTCACACACCCACACAACTCTTCTTGGCTGTCGCGACACAGCCACACGCGACATCGCCCGAAAAGTTAAAATTTTTTAACTTTGGTGACCAAGCAACGCAACCAAGTCGCCCATAATGCATCTGCTGCATTGCATGAGGGCTGGCTCCACCCCATTGCAGCCGTACATTGACTTTCCATGGAGAGTGGTCGCCCAGGTTGCCTAGTTCGTGTTCAGTGTGAACTAGGGCTGAACAATTTTAGGAAAAGATCTAATTGCGTTTTTCTGGCAGATATTGCGATTTCAATTTGATTCACAATTTTCTTCAAATCAAGCTTCAGTGCAATATCCATTTTGTTTACAGTATAGACAACAGTAAGGAAATCAATGATCAAAAGCACATATCACATTATTCGTCATCTAATATTGATGATAAATAATCTGTTTTCATTATTTAAGGGATACTCCAACTTCCTCTCCTAAACAGAGGCTTTGTGTTGTTGACCTGTTTACCAGCACCTCCGTAAATGCAAATTCAATGCCTCATTCCATCAACCATTGCATCAAAGAATACTTTACTATGTGAGAAAATATAGCCAAGGAGTCTAAGCTAACACTAACATAGTCAACCACGATGTCAACTCCAGGTCACCAATGTACACGGTCACCAGCTGAATTCAAACACCAAACTTATTTCTTGTTCCCTGCCTTCTAAGGCTAGGCTCCAGCCATATACCATAAGTGGTATAAATGATGGATAGATGGATGAAATGATTGCTGATGCTAAGTAAATTCTACCATTATTTATGGAGAAGTTGTTTGTGATTACTGTGCGTGCTCATTTTGATGGCTGCTGGTTAAGAAGGTTCCTTTTTCTTTCAAATGGCAGTTTTAAATAGTTATTTTATAGGACTTATTGACAAATTTGATAAGTGCCTGTTTCTGGTGACCTGAGGTGACCAATTTTGGTCCATGACTAATTTAAAACGAAGACTTAGACTTGAATCTAAATGATCCTTTCCTATTGTTCGAGATAAACATCCTTTGGCTCAAATCGATCTCCTCACCAGGCCAAAACAAGAATGTCAGACTTGGTTTTCTGCTCTTGTGAGCCGACCTGACATAAAGTGAAGTGCAGATAAAGGGGAAAATGTAGGTCTTTATGGCCTGGGAAGACTCGGTCAGCAGAATGTTTAGCCTGTGGGTGAGGGAGAAGTGGAGTTCTGGGAGAAATTTTGCTTAGAATGAATTTTTACTGATGCTGAATGTTTCTTTAAAAGTTCTGAGGTTATTGTTCTTGCTGCCAGAACAGAGAGGTAATAAAAGCTGATGAAGTGAGAGTGTGAGAGTGGATGTGTTAAAGGTGAGGAGTACTCACTAACCTGAATGTAATTGTGGGAGAGAAGTTATTGTACTGATGCAAACATTTTTTTTTAACCTCATAAAAGCTTGAAATGGAGGATCAAACTTACTCTGTGCACTTACACTTTCAGAATAAACATGATGATTTCATATTTAGCAATGACATCAATCCAAACCATTAGTGAAGCTGATCATGTACTTTAGATGTCAAAGATAATCTTAGATATTAAGTTCAGAGTTAGGTGCTATCACATGTATGCTAGCTTTGAAGCAGCAAACCAAGTAAGTGTTTGTAATATGTAGCAAAGATGACACAATCTACACTCTGCCTAAGGTTAAAGGCATAGGGCCCTATTTTGACCGGTGTGAAGAGCATTGTGCATGGTAAACACAGTTTGGGGCGTGTTCTATCATTTGCTGTTTTAAAGCTACGAATCCTCAGTGCAAAGCCAGGACCAGGGCACAAAGAGGATGGATTATGTGTGATTGTATATGGGTATGTTTTGAGCTTATTGTAGATTAAATCCAATGCTGATCAAAGTGGCAGCAGGACTGGTTCTCCAAAAGGCTTCTTCAGTTCTAAGAGTTCACTGAGGAAGAGCCAGAAAATGAGCCCTGAAGTTGCGTTCACACCGAACGCGACTTTGCGACCTTGGTGACCACTCTCAATGTAAAGTCAGTGTACAGCCGCGATGGGGTGGGGTTAACCCTCTCGCGATCAAGGCGACCTGGTCGCTCGTTGCTCCGTCTGCAAAGTTGAAAAAGTTGATCTTTTCAGGCGATGCTGTGTGTGGCTGTGCAGCAACAGTCAGTCAGCGTTGTGTGGGTGTGTGATGGTACCTGTGACAGACAGTTTTTATTCCGGTTCACAGAGTAACAATCCATGTAAGTGTGGGAAACTTTAGTTAGTGAGTACATTAGTTCCGCCTAGACGGACCGCAGAGAACTCACAGACAATGCTGCTGCAGGGCCATCAGCTGCAGTGTTTTGTGGTTGGTAGATGAGCGAAAAGGATACAGATAGAATAATGTCAGCTTAAACATCCCATTATATGATATATTATATGATCGCAGTGAAACTCTAGCGGACGTGATGTCACTGAGCGATGGTGACGGTGACCAAAATGAGGTATTTATGGACACGCGACGCAACTTCAGTGGGCGATGCGATTATGATCGCAAAGTCACGTTCGCTGTGAATAAAATGGTCAGGGTGGTTTGTTACCTGAGAGTCGTTAGCAGAGTTGTTGACTTGGTTTTCTCTTGGAGGTGTGACTGGTGAGCGTTTCTTGGGTTCATGGTCCTTTTGCTCTTTGGTGGAGTGGTTGTTTGGGTTGTTTATGAAGGGAATCCAAAACTTCATTATATGTTGGAGACAGGAAGAGTCTTATTCCCCTACCTCTGTTCAGGGATGGTTTCTCCAGCTTGAGAAAAAAGGTTTTCTTGACACCTCTCTCAAAGCACCAGTCTTCTCTGGATAAGATGGAGACGTTGTTGTCTTCTGTCTCTGGAAGTTTGTTGATCCTTATGGCTGATTGTGTAGCAGGGATGGGATCCACCAGCTGGTATTTCTTCTGGTGTAACAGCAAAGGTCAGGCTTTTGGTTGGACTTCCTTCTCTGGTTGTGTGAGATCCAGACTGGATAGGTTCTTGACCCACTTTTCTTGTACTAGACCCCTGGATATGTTCTGTTCTTCTGTTTGGGAAAGTTTCTGCATTTCCTGTTGGAGGTGACTTATTTGAAGAGAGGAGAACTTGCAGGTATGACGTTCCTGGGTGGATCGTACCCTTGCGACCAGCTTGGATGCTTCCTCCATGACCTCTCGGGGAAGTAGCACCTCCTGTTCTTCTCTCCTTTGGTCCACTTTTGCTTGTAGGGCATCAACCATGAAGTGAATCTGTCAAATCCTCTCATTGAGCAGATGTTTCTGGACTCTGTGGAGGATCTGTTCAACTCTATGTCTTTTCCCTGCCGAGGCCATCCGTAAACTGTTGAGGATTATCTTATCTAAACACAGGGTTCCCACGCGTCCTGGAAAACCTGGAAAAAGTGGAAAATGATTGACCAATTTTCCAGTCATGGCAAACATGGAAAATGAGAAAAAAAAGTAAAATGTCCTGGAAAAGCTTGAATTCTCCTGGAATATCACTTACCTTCCTTCTACCTTGTTAGTGAACAAAAATCAAACAGGAAATTAAGTAAAAATGTACTCGGTAACTAATGCTCAGTTAGCCATAAAATATGAGTAGATAAAATAAAGCAAGTTAAGGAATAAAATATAAAAACTCAAAAGAATGGTGACAAAAATAATAAAAATGGCAAAATAAAATTGAGGCTACTTAAACAGTAAATCAGAAAAATATATTTATAATAAAGAAGAGTAAATAAAGATAAAATAAGGATAAACCATAAATTTATAATAGTGAGACACAACATTAAAGCCAGACTAAAAAGATAGCTCACAGACAATGTTCATTCCCGAGAGTTAGAAGTAAATACATTTTAAGTTCAGTATGATATGATGGAGTTAGCTAGAGATATTGGTCATCAATCCTGTTTTTAGAAGGCTAGATAAACCTGAGAGTTGCCCACACCAGTATTGTAACTTAAGTTGGTTATATGACACTGGAATCTGTGTCACTGCACTATTCTATGATAAATTTGTCATAATTTCTAAGAATGTCAGAGAACGTCTGATATTACATAGATTTGCTACAGCCATAGACTGCACATCTTGTAAATCAGACTTCTGTGGTGGAAGAGGCGTAAACACAGCAATCTGGGTAAATGTAGAAAATGTGAGGTACAACTGTAGAAAGGTGAAAACGTCCTGGAAAAGTCCTGGAAAATGATTTCTAGAAAAGAGTGGGAACCCTGTAACAGGATCTCAGGTTGAAGCAGAGATGGTTCTTGTAGTGTGCTAACTTCATGGCTGTCTTGTCATCCTCCGGCACCAGTCGAAGAGTATCTTTCACTTTTTGCCATTGACACAGCGTGGTTCACCCTTTGGTCTGAATTTCTGGTTGTTTGGCCTTATTATCAGCACTGGATCATAAATGTGATATCACAAGAATGCTCTGACAGATTTATATCAAGTGTTGCACTGAAGTAAACTATTCATTCATGCATTCATTAGACTTTAAAGGTTACAGGTCAAGGATCAAGACCATGGGGTGTCATGTTCTCCCCCTGCTTGTGTATGCAATGGCTCAAGAATCCTTACCTCAGACTTTGCCCAGTGTCTACTCCCATTTACAGTTGGACAGAGTGGATATTGGATGCAAAAGGTCATAGTTCAAGGGTTCTCATGTTTATCCCTTGCTTGAGGTTGCGATATCTCAGAAGCAGTTTGCGTAATTTCCATCCAACTTTGCATAAATGTCCACTCTGACTTTAGGATGAAGTGATTAGATTTCAGACTTTTAGAGTTAAGGTCTCTGGCCTCACATTCATCTCGATTGTAAGATTTTGCAAATCACACCACCACAAAAACACCCCTGATCTTCTTCCTGGCCCACCACTGTACCTTTTATTGTTCTGCTCTTGTAAACCTCACAGAAGCATGAAACCACCAGGTGTTAGTCCTCATGTTTTATGCAGAATGCTCACTTACTAAATCATTTTTTACTCAGATTTTGTAAGACTTATAGCTTTGAATATGACCTCCACAAGCCTGATAATCTCCTCTCTGAATCACTTCAGCCTGTACGAGGTTACATGGGGTAACATAGGGGAAACCATTATTTGTTAAACTTTTGGGTACTGTTTTAATAAGCAGAGCTGGGAAAAACACACTGCTCAGTCCACACAGGCTTCTCTCTCTGTCTTTTTCTGCCTTGAGTCAGCTCAGCTCTTTTAATTACAGGTTAATATTACATGAAGTTAGAAGATGTAGAGCTCCCTCCGTTTCAATTTGTTACCCAGTTTCTACCACCGCTAATGCTTCCTCTGCTATTGGATTTCTAAAGTGCTTAGTGGGAAAGTCTTTATGCAACACAACATGCATTAAAAGAACAATGGAGGGAAACTAACGGCATATATTTCTGCTTGGTCCTCTTCTGCCAAAGGGACGGATCAATTGAGCTCTGAATAAAACAAGTATCACTTTTAACTGCTGAGACTGTGCTTTTTGCTTTTCCACTTTAATTTGTTTTTCTTGCAACTTAAGTTTTTTCATCCAGATTGTTTGACCTGCGTGGTCACTGGAGAGTTTGTCCTTTCTCACCTCTTCTTTCCTTATTTCATCGACCCTGGCCTCTATCACAGACCTAGCCCTGCACATACGTGCTAACAGCTATCAATGGCAAGTACAGTAGGGCATTAAAAAATGTATAGGAGACCCTGAGGTATGATTAAACCCTGATGCAGCAGTTCCCGGGTTACAGGAGCCGTCGACCTAAAGAATAAAGAATAATTGGCCAGATATGGAGGGCCGACTGGTCCCAAAAACTTTTGTAACTTCCTGGACTGGGCTTTATTAGTCCATCTGGGCAACATACCATAGAAAGTGTTGGGCAAAACATTTTAAAAGCCTATCTGCCAGGTGATTGGAAGACCATTCTGTCAATCAGTCTTTTTGAGTCAGTCTGGTAATGTAGTAGGCTTGTGCTTCTGCCGCAGTGTTCCTGAAGTTTTGAGTACACAGCGCTCTCAGTGCTAATTTTGTTGACTAATTATTTTCGTCATAGTTTTCATCAACAACCTTTTTGACCCGACGCAAACTAGACTATAACTAAACAAAACAAGTGCTCATGGACAAAACTAAACTAGACTAAAATGTTTGACAGAGACTTAATCCAATCAGACCTAATTTCATCCTGTAGAAAGTAGGGACAAGTTAGGAATCAAAGCTACTTTGGTTGTGTGGAAAGGTTGGGTGAGTTAAGAGGGACATCCAGCCACAACTAAAGCCTACTGGGGCCCAAAGTCACAGAGTGCCCACAGAGGTTAGCAAAGACATGGCCTGTCCCGTATTTATTTTATTATTACTACTTCTGCCTAGGAGGTTATGTTTTTGCCGGCATTTGTTTATTTGTTAGCAAGATTACACAAAAAACTACAGGACGGGTTTACCTGAAATTTCCAGGAGATGTTGGTTATGGCCTAACTTAAAAATGATTGATTTTGTTGGTGATCCAGATAACCGCCATTGGCGAGCGTTAGTTTTTGCTCAATAACTGTCTAACTAATAATGATATCAACATGATTCTGAGTGCTAAGTGTGGGTTTTCAGGGTCAAGGAATCATATTATGATGGTAACTTTATCATGGAACTATTACTTATTGATGTAACAGCAATATTTGGCAGAGGTTTGCACTCTTTGAGTGCTTTCTAGTTGTTAAGACTCTCTTCATTGGCATCATGACCCAACATTTTATTTACTGTTGCCCATTTATGACCTGCTTCAAGCATTTTACTTCTGTTCAGCTTCAAAGCTGAGAGGGGACATCATGCATAACCATTAACATTTTATTCTGTGTTTTGGGCTTCCTGTGCCTTGAATGGAGTGACAGAACCATGGGCAGGGATGGAAAAACATGCAGTATAGGAGGCATGCTCAGATTTGAACCAAGCCACCCCTTCAAGAACTATAGCCTGTATACATAACCCCAAGGCCATTAACATTACTGTCATGAAGGGGGCCCTTGTACTTGGCCTTTCAGGGGCCCAGCCATTTCTGTGGGCGACCCTGACTGTCACTGACAGAAAATGTCAGCCATCATGATGGAAAAGAAAAAGAGCAAGGCAGTGAGCAAGAAGGAAAGACTAAAAGGTTATCTAATCTGTATTTTAAGGAGGCTAATGGTCAGTTAAAGGAGCCCAAGACCACCACAGACCAGCATCATAAAAAGTCCTCTGGGCAGTTTAAAGAAATCATTAACTCTGACAGTCAAAACACAGAATACACCTGAACAGCAGGTTTTTGTACCAAAGCAATTATTTGGTATGCTTGCAGAGAATACAATAATGAGAAATGGATACAGAGAAAGGCTCCATTTGAGCCCATTAGAAGACTCCTGCAGAACCTTAATTCATTTAACTCGAGGCGAAATGAGTCAGGCTTGTTAGATTGGGAGTATTTGTCAGGAAGTAGCTCCCCTTTTCCCAGAGATTCATCCCTCCCTCGCTCGCTCTTCAGCTCATAATAATCTTTCCAGCCCTCAGGGCAGAGCCCACCTTTAGGCTCGAAGAAACACACAGCATGCTGATGTGGACACAATGTTTAGTGTGTGGACAATAACCAACGCTGTAGTGTGACAGCAGACGTGGTGTATTTTATTTCTGTGTACTTGAAAATGGCTACGCCCACACTGCAAAGGCTGCAGCCATTAGGGAAAGGTTGTTTTGCTCAATAACTGTCTGAAGGTGACATCAACATGATTCTGAGTGCTAGGTGTGGGTTTTCAGGGTCAAGGAATCATATTATGATGGAGCTATTGCTTATAGATAAAACAGCAATATGTGAGGTACCTTGGTGGAGGTTTGCGCTCTCCGAGTGCTTTCTAGTTTCAAATCAGACCCAGACCACTTTCATATGGGGTCCTAGATCAGATTCATGATGTTTCTCATAGCGACCTCACTCTGGACGGTCGTAGCATATTTCACTTCTGCGTTATTGAAGTGAGACAGATGTGACAATTCTTTGCTGAAGGAGGTGGGGTGCAGCAAGATCCAATGTAAACAATGGGTGAAACAATTCTGGATGAGCTCTGTGTCATTGAAGACCCTCACGTCACAATCCCACCGCTCCTGGCTAGGCCTGTCACCGTTTCATCCAACAGAGGGCGCTCTCAGCGCAGCTTGACCTTCAGCCACATACGATGCTCTCTTGACCTCAGTAAACAAAGAGTTGCCACTCCAAGTGGACATTAACAACACCGAATCATCATGTGAGGAGCGCTGTGTGGTAGTATTTTGGGTTCTACACCGTTGATGGCAAACTTTAAAGTCAAAGACTGGGCTGTGTATCGGTTATGTAGAAAACAGCTTACTCAGTCGTCCTCCACATCAAATTTGCGGGCTCAACCGTCGGCTTTTCATCCAAATTATACAGCCGAGTGCAGCAGCACTTTGTCAAGAGTTCAGCCCCGTGTGACTGCGATTTTTTCAGTAGGGTCTTTACCAAAGGGGTGGATAAGAGAGTCTCTGTCTGTTGCCTACTGCTGGGGGGGGGGACATACACTTGCGTGTATGTTCAAAAACCGTTAGAGTTTGATTTTTGAGGAAAACTTTTTACTCCTGGCTCACACATCCACACATCCCTCTGTACAGAGGCAGCAGCCACTGCTCCACAAAAGACCGTCGTTAACAACGCTGCCCTCTTTTTTCTCAGTCTTCTTCTTCCCCTCGTCACTCTGTCAAAATGTTGTTGGCTCCAACTGACCACGTCAAAACTAATGCACACATGCTGACACGTGTCGCATCCATATTTACTGTAAACACTGCATGCTGTGAAGTCATGTCTTTCTCTGCGCATGTGGGTCACTTCTGTAGGTGTTTTATCAGATCGTGATCACATTTCTTTATTAAATAATAAACAAAGAACACTGAACTTCTCTAAAGTAAGAATACTTTTGCTCCACTTCTGACATGCTGTGGTGAAAGTTTGTTTTATGAAGTGGCTTTTGTTTTGTACTTTACACCATGGCAGTAGCACCCGCCTGCTACATTAACTGATAGGCTGGTATTGAATTTGATTGACAGAATGATTGTCCAATCACCTGCCAGATATGAGTCTGAAAGGTTCTGCCCTCCCCAAACACTTTCTGTGGGCTCAGATGGACTAGTGAAGTATGATAAACTGTCCATTTGGTGTGTCAGGTTACTAGAGGTGCTTAAGAGCACAAAGCTCCACCACGGAATTTCCAACATTGTCGGGCGAGTTGTTGTCAAAGATGTGAAAAACTTCCCTTGCACTTTTGAGAAATTTTTGCAAAGATTCCTGGATTCATATCTGGATCTGGGAATGGATCACCACCAAAATCTAATAACTTCTCCCATGTGCCATGACAAACATTCAATGAAAATTTCATCAAAGTCCACTCATAGTTTGTTACATACTGGCAAAAATGGGTGATGCTTTTGCTCACAGTGTTAACAAATCCTTGAATATTCCTGGGTCTTCATCCATATTTGGATCACTACCAAAATCTTACCACTTCCTCCTTGTGCCATGACAAACATTACCTAAAAATGTCATCAAAATCTATCTGTAACTTTTTGAGTTTTCTACCAGACAAACAGACAAAACGCAACCTCAGAGCTAATCAGCAAGAAACAGAGTTTTGAATATTTCAGATGTTTTTGTTTTTACTTGGATTATGACATACTGAACCTGTCAGTTAATTCAGTGTTTACCTCTGTGGTTGAACCAAACTGACCAATCTGTTTCTCCCTGATCGATTTCAGGATCAAACATCAGCCAGCAGTGAAGCTTTAACTCGGTTGATTGCACTTTGTGATGACAGAAAGTCTCTCCACAATGTTCAATTCAGCCTTTATAGATCATGCAAATACAGCCTCTTATTTAAAGGGCAATAACACTCACATTTAATGATCCAATAATTATTTATATAGCTGCAGACAGGCAAATCAATTGGTGTGAACTTGAGCAAATCTTGCCTCAAGCAAAAAGCATCAGAGACAAGAACATCTTTATCTGTCTGGAGGAAGAACAGGTAGCTCATCAAGAATTAGGTAAGGCTGCTTTTAGAGCAATATTTTTTCTTTCTGCATGTGTTCGTCTTTATTATTGTAAACTGACTCCAAAAGACGGTAAAAACAATAATGTTTTTTTTTTTTTATCCCTTTCTTTTTTATTGACACTTTCTATCTCCACACACATACAAAACATACAGGAACAATTCACAATCAAAACAACACAAAATAAAAGTAATATTTATTTGGGAGCTACATTTCTTGCAGTTCATCCTTTGTCATCTCATCTTCATCTAAATCAGTTGGTCCTGTCTGTTGTCTTCTTTGCTGTTTTTGGTTTTGTATAATGTCCATTTCTCCCACTTTTCTTCCAGCTGTGTTTGTTGTAGTCTCAGGCGATGTGTCAGTTTTTCCATTGTGTAGATTTCTTCTACGGTCCCAATCCTTTGCTCCATACAAAGAGGAGCCACTTTACCCCATTTCCTCTGAATAGCTTTCTTACTGGCTATCAACAATATTTTGATCAAACACCTATCCCACGCTCTTATTGCGTCTCTAATAGAATTAAAGCTACAGAGGTATAGAAACGTAGCTCATAGGAATATCATACCCCAGTATCTTTTGTACAGGCACGTGTACAGTTCTCCAAAACTTCAGTATTTTATGGCATTTCCAAAATATGTGCGAGTGGTCTGCATCAACTACTCCACATTTCATCCAACATGGGAAGTCTGTGCCCTTATACTTATTCTTGACTTTGGGTGTAATGAAAAAATTGGATCAAATTTGTCCAGGAAAATTCCCTCCATATGAGTGGATGTCTGGTGAGTTTTCCACATGTATCGCCAATCCTCAGTTTCCTGTTTAATTCTGATTCCCATTTTTCTTTCATATACTTAGTTGAGTGTTTATTTGTCATCAATTTTTGTTATAAGGCAGATATGATTTTATGTTTTATTCCATTGTAGGATTTTATTATAATTTGAATCACACCATTCAGTTCGACGGAGGGATCCATCCTGATTATTTTTTTGTAATAGTCTTGTCATGCTTTTCTAAAGAAACCAGTGGTTGACCAGCAATTTTTTTCCAACTCTGTAACTGTAGATAGAAATGCTTTTTGCAGGTGAAGTTTTCCCAGCAGTCAGGCTGGAGGTGACTAATTAAAGCCATCGTATGCTCTCTACCACCAGAATGAGCACTGTTTGAACAGCAGGACTTTAACTGTTACGTCCATAAATGTGATAACCTGTCGGAAAATGTTCAAGGCTAGCTTTGCTGCATCGTGTCATATTTAGGGCCCTATAAAATCATGTAATAACAGACGGGATCACGGATTAGGACATTAAAAGCAGAATTCAATATAAACACGGAATATCATAGAAATAGCCGACATTTTACATAAAAGTTTGTTTTTTTGAATAAAAAGGAATCTATCTCTCAGGAAAATGCTCCAAGGGGTGACTAAGGCTGGGGACAATGCACGCTCCTCCTTGAGTGTCATGAAAGGCGCTTTTAAATAAAATGTATATTATTATTATTATTATTATTATTATTACTATTTTCCCCTGACGAAAACTAGACTATAACTATGGAAGACAAGTGCACACTGACAAAAACTAAAGCTAAATTAACTGACATTTTTGTTAACAATTTAAAGCAAGACTAAAATGTTTGACGGCGACCTAATCCAATCAGACCTAATTCCATCATGTAGAAAGTAAGGACAAGTTAGGAATCACAGCTACTTTGGTTGTGTGGAAAGGTTGGATGAGTTAAGAGGGACATCCAATCACAGCTGCCTTAGCTTCATGGTGGTGGGATCCAAGTGTGAAACATGACTTCAGGAATTCAAGGAAACATAAAAAATGCCTTACACTTTACACTTCATATTTCGCAACTAAAATATTGTCAAATTTCATCAACTAAAACTAAACTAAAATTTAAACAATTTAGATGACTAAAGATGACTTAAACTAAAAGATATTTTAGGCAAAAGACTAAAACCAAAACTAAATAAAAAAGTGCTGTCAAAATTAACACTGGTTTTGGTTTTATATTTGCATAATTTACAAAAAAAACAAATTCTCAAAAAAATAAACCCCCCAAAAAACAGAATATGGGAAAAACTAAAGCAGAATTTGGGAAAAAAAAATAACACAGATTTAATAGGGCCCTACATATTCCTCAGATGTCAGCGCTGAGGCCTCATATGTATTCACCTGATGTGCTCAGATCTACAGAACCGATAATAACGGAGGTGAAATAGAGCTAATAACGTTAAGGAGACAAATTAATGAACGCTCCGGCCTCGCCCTGTGGCAGAGAGCAGCGCGTGTTAATGATAAAAGCAGGAGGGGCAAAGCTGCACACAAGCTCACATCTCTGCATGTGTGCATTTGCATGCGCGTGTGAGTTTGTTTCAGCGTGCACGTGAGTGTGTGCGGTGATGGGATCGTACATCAGGTGTTCTTACGGCCGGGGCCCATTTCAAAAATGGGCCGGCAGGTTAAATATCATTAGACACAGTGAATCAGCCTGACGGAGGCTTTCAGAGTAATGGACGCCACACTCACAAGCACACACACCCTCGAACATACATCATGTGGTCCGCCTCCGAGTACAGTCTGTTTATCTATTCAGCCCTGAGTGGGTGGGGACGCTGCTTTTGTGAGGAGGGGGTCATTTAATGGAAGCCTAAAGGACACATCTATTACGATGGGGAGGCAGAGAGGCCATCGAACAGTTCATTAAATATAGAGGAAAAAAAGCCTCATGCTACACAACATGAATACTGAGAAGAGGCATAAATAGACTGTCAGTGTGTGAATGTGTGCGGTGGAGGGGCATGAAGGAGGACGAGGGGTGAGAGAGGTTACCCAGAAAGAGAACGAGAGAGAGGGAGAAAAGGCGTATACAGCATCACATAAATTCAGAGCTGAACTGAGCTTTAAAAATCCAGAGACTCAACTGCAGCCCGGGACACTCGCTAGGACCTCGGCTGACCTGACAGCGGAGGTCCGCAGTGATGATGGGATTTATCAGAGCACCTGAATAACCCAGCCGGGCACCGACAGAAAAGTGACAGAAAAATGGCCGTCAGAGCCTGGAGGACAGGATTGATGCTTCAGGACAAGAAAAACCAGGATTAGCTGTTTAATTACCTCCACCAAAGAAGTTATGTTTTTGCTGGGATATGTTGGTTTGTTTGTTTGTTAGCAAGATCAACAACTACAGATTTTGCTGAAATTTTCAGGAGATGTTGCTAATGGTTCATCTTAAAAGGATAGTTCAGTATTTTTTAAGTGGGGTTGTATGAGCTCCATATGGCCACTAAGGCCATTTGGCCACTACCCTTTACCAAATGCAAAGAGTATTTTCTCCGCCTACAAGAACTCCCATCAAAAAATAATACCACACTTTAAGAGTACGCTACCTAGAATTTTTTTTTGAGTGCATTAACTTTTTGGAAAAATAAAGTTTATCTGGAACTAACCGACTCATGTCATGTATTCCACGTATTCCTAGTACCAGATAAACTTTACTTTTTCAAAACATTAATGCACTCAAAAAAGTTTCTAGGTAGTGTACTCTTAAAGTGTGGTATTATTTTTTGATGGGAGTTCTTGTAGGCGGATATAATACCCTTTGTGCTTGCGGCTAGTTCTGTGACACAAATGTTTACAAATTGTGTCTCACTGAGGGAGAGGAGAGAACTTTCTACTGCATCTAATGTACTTAGTGGCCATATGGAGCTCATACAACCCCACTTTAAAAAAAACTGAACTATCCCTTTAAGATTGACTAGATTTTGGTGGTGATCCAGATAACCGCCATTAGCGAACAATCATTTTTGCTCAATAACTAATCATGATATCAACGTGATTCTGAGTGCTAGCTGTGGGTTTTCACAGTCAAGGAATCATATGTAACTTTATCATGGAACTATTGCTTACAGGGCGCTGCCATCTTGTGAGCAAGGGGACCAAAATAGATGTGTTGTGATTGGTCCAAGACAATGGCATGTTGATAGCTGCTCTCTGATTGGTCGGTACACTACGACTGAGCATCCTCGGGCAGAAATCAAGTAATTGTGCATCCGGCTGAGAGAGAAAATCGTGTATGGTATTTGTTGTGAAAATACTGAAATTTAGTTGATTAAAAGTTTGAATAAAGGTAATTTTTGAGCTGTCTGAGAGAGTAAGGTTTGGGAAAATATGGGTGCGTGTAATAGTTGAATACAGCGTTTTTCCTGGAAAAAAAGCATGAAAAAAAGGGGTGCTTGTAACAAACGAGGGCGTGTTAGAATCGAGAAATTACGTTAGGTTTGATTCTGATAACGAGTGAATTCATCAGCATTTACTTTACTGAAGTGTTTGACTTCTGGATGTATAAAAATTATCCAAACTCTTCCCATCGACAGCATCTTTTTTTCCGGTTTGCTTTTTATGTTCAGACCTTGGAGCACACAGTGACTGACAGTTTAACGCAGCACCTGACAACACATCAACCTGGGACCAGTAATTTCAGGAATCATTTTCTAATCACGCTTTTACTTTCCATCTGTCAACCGTCACTTCAAACACAAGAGTAAAACATCTTCCCTCTCCTTCATCAGTTTTCCGTCCATCTTTTAGTCATCTGTTTTCTGCTCTCCTGATATTCATGCAAACCATGTTCACTCACAAACACCAGCTAATGCCCACACAGACTCTGGCACCTCTCTCCCTCTCTTTCTTTCTTTCTGATGGGCTCCTTTCTGACTGACAGAGTGTTAGGGAAGTGTGTGATGGAAAGTGGGAGGGTGGGAGGAAGGAGAGAGGAGGGGAGAGCAGAGGGGGTCACCTTGGGAGCACCTGATATTGACTGAGAGAGGGAGGATGTGAATAGGGGAGGAGGAGGAGGAGGAAGGAGACGTTTTTCACTCTTTTCTGTTGATGTGATTCAAGGTCAAACAGCCGAAA
The DNA here is from genome assembly GCA_037902135.1 of Cetoscarus ocellatus. Taxonomy (NCBI): domain Eukaryota; kingdom Metazoa; phylum Chordata; class Actinopteri; order Labriformes; family Labridae; genus Cetoscarus; species Cetoscarus ocellatus. The sequence goes on from JBAMNC010001229.1 coordinate 872,183, forward strand.
AGCTGCACACACACTGAGCTTTCTCTTTCATCGCTGTTACCTCTACAGCTGCTTATATCATGAGTGCCACATCTCCACCTTCTTCTACTTTGGACCTTTTGCAGACACATGACTTCTTTTCATTCACTCCAGTTGGGTCAAATTAAGGCTGGGCGATATGAACTAAAAACAAAATCACTGATTCCCCCCCCCCCCCCCCAAAACTCAATTCATGATCTTAATTGAGAACCCCTCCAAGTGACACAAAAATGACATAAACCAAGTTTTGCCTTTATGCTATCAAAATACACTCCCTGGCCAGAGAAAAAGTCGCCACCTGGATTTAACTAAGCGAATAGGTACAAGCCTCCTACTGGATAATTACTCCATGGACGATTATCTTTCAGCTGGCAACAAGTTATTTAACCCCAGCTGATTCAATGAGTAGCTTCTCATTTCCTAACCTCTTTAGCCACATAGGACCCAAATTTGGGTCTGCTGGGGCTCAGGAGAAAAGCTCCTCGACACAACAGCACAAAGCAGTGAACTGTGCCTTTAAGACTATAGTCATGTCTGCTTTTATTTGACAAAATACATACATTTTTGACCTTTGGCTCAATATGCAATGCTTCAAAATCCTCGCCTGACCAAATTGTTAGCAAACCTCTTTAATTTGCTCTGCATCACGTTATAACAATAATCCCTTTGAAGAGATGATGTAAAAATATGTTATTATTCATTTTTAGAGTTTCACAACCACTCCAGCATCATTTCTAAGAGAGATATTCACAATAAAGATTATTTTTGTTTTAGGCGAGGATGATTTTTTCAAATTATTCTGTCTTCTATCTTCATTTACTCTGTCCCAGTACACATATACTTATAATTACACATCTGGACAAATTTCTCAAGTGTTCCTTTTATTATGACACCAAAATTATTCAGATCGACCATGTGGGTTTCGAGCAGAAGGCTTAAAAAAGGGGGTGGGGCTGAACAGGTTAAACAACCAAGACACATCCTGTGGTCGTGGAAAAGATGTTAGTCTGTTTAAGAAGGGTCAAATCATTGGCATGCATCAAGCAGAGAAAACATCTAAGGAGATTGCAGAAACTACTAAAGTTGGATTAAGAACTGTCCAACGCATTATTAAAAACCTGAAGGATACTAGAGAACCATTGTCTTTGAGGAAGAAATGTGGTCGGAAAAAAATCCTGGATGATCGTGATCGGTGATCACTTAAACGTTTGGCCAAATCAAATCGAAGAAAAACAACAGCAGAATCAGGGGTATGTTTAATAGTGAAAGTAAGCATTTCCACACAAACAATGTGAAGGGAACTCAAGGGATTGGGACTGAACAGCTGTGTAGCCTTAACAAAAACCACTAATCAGTAAGGCTAACCAGGAAGGGGTTCAGTTTGCTAGGGAGCATAAAGATTGGACTCTGGAGGACTGGGAGAAGGTCATGTGGTCTGATGAGTCCAGATTGACCCTGTTCCAGAGTGATGGTGCATCAGGGTCAGAGGAGAGGCAGGTGAAGTGATGCACCCATCATGCCTAGTGCCTACTGTCCAAGCCTGTGGGGGCAGTGCTGTGATCTGGGGCTGCTGCAGTTGGTCAGGTCTAGGTTCAGCAACATTATGGCCCAAAGAATGAGGTCAGCTGACTACCTGAATATACTGAATGACCAGGTTATTCCATCAATGGATTTTCTCTTCCCTATTCCAAGATGACAATGACAGGATTCATGGGGCTCAAATTGTTAAAGAGTGGTTCAGGGAGCATGAGACATCATTTTCACACATGGATTGGCCACCTCAGAGTCCAGACCATAACCCCACTGAGAATCTTTGGGATGTGCTGGAGAAGGCTTTGTGCAGTGGTCAGACTCTCCCATCATCAACACAAGATCTTGGTGAAAAGTTAATGCAACACTGGATGGAAATAAATCTTGTGACATTGCAGAAGCTTCTCGAAACAATGCCACAGTGAATGCGTGCTGTAATCAAAGCTAAAGGCGGTCCAATGAAATATTAGAGTGAGTGACCTTTTATTTTGGTGGTGACTATTTTTTTGGCCAGGCAGTGTATGGTCCAAAAATACAGAGACTTTCCCGTTATAGTTAAAATGCTTGCTGTGATTTAATCATAAAATGTTGATTATGTTGTTTGAACGTAGGGAGGCCTGTCTACAGAAACACTGATAGATGAGCTGTTTTCACAGAATGCAAACATGGAAACATCTGATCAATATTTAATCTCATTTAAGAAACAAATAAAGGCCTAAACACGTGCTTGTGCAAAACCTGACAAGGCCTGTCATCGTGAAAACTGTACACTTTCTGATAAGAGAAAGTTGAGAAAAAAATCTTGATTTTTCATTTTTAAATCTTCTGCAGAAAATAATGCAAATTAATCAGTTTAATCGATATATTGCCCAGCCCTAGGTCAACTTAGGCATGCTGTTCAGCTCGATGCATAATTGTAGGTGTTTCCACTATCAGATGTTGGGAAAGGTACTGGCAGCCTTAGTTTCCTGTTCTTGGTTGACATGAGTGGCACCTGCTGTGGCCTTCTGCTGCTGTAGCTCATCTGTATGTCTTGGCTGTATCGTTTGGCTATGTGAGTTTCTGTCATCCTAAACCACTCTGATCATCCTCCTCTGGCCACAACCATGGCACATCTGTGTCACTTAAACCACTTTAATGCTCCATTTGATCCTCAGCAGGTACCATGTCCACATTGAGGTTCTACATGTGATTAGCTGGTTAGTTATTTGTGTTGAAAAACACATTAAACATCCTGTCGGTATATAATATACTCTGACTCAGACAAGAAACGGTGAACTTATGTCTTAGTATAAGACTATGACATAACAGTTTCCTCACTCACTCTTTCACAAACTGCTCTGGGACTGGGCTACACCTTAAGAACATTTGGGCGTTGTACTGTATCTAATTTCCTGACTGAGTGGCCGGGATTAGCTTTGTGCTATAGAGCATAAAGTCTAAGGGGACAGATACAGCCACACGAGGTGTAGACATCTGGATTAACGCTGGATTAAGTTGTAGTGCAGGTCTTTCCAGGTCAATATGTGTGAGTCACCTTCCCCAGGTAGGAAAGTGACGGGAAGTTAGTCTGAGAGAAAAATGATAAAACGTTTTATAAACCTTTGGGACTCAGAGCCTCTTAACAACATTATAAAAAACAAACACACACGTATTTACCTTCATATTTTCAGGGAAAATCTTAATTAAAGCCCGCGGGTATTAACTGTTTATCTGTTGCTTGTTGTTATCTGACTCACAAAGTGTCTCATTTTATTTAAATAATATTTTGTACACCTTGTTTTTCAGAGTGTCAAACAGAGATGGATATTTTTGATGGGATTAATTGTGTTTATGCTTTGGCAGATTGATTAAATACACAGTGAGGTAAGGTTTCATCATTAGAATCCAGGTTTAATCAGTTTTACTGCAGTCAGCCTCCTCTAACACAAACAAAACCACTCAGGCAGAAAAATGACTGCAGAGCTCAGGACTGAAAGATAAATATGGCCCTATAAAATCTGTGTTTTTTTTCCCCAAATACCTTTTTAGTTTTTCCCATATTTCATTTTTTTCGGGTTTAATTGTTTGAGAATTCAGTTGTTAGTATTTTACGTAAATTTAACCCCGAAACACAGTATAGTGATGAAATATAATCACTCACTCTTCAGATGGTCCTTATATGTATTTTTACGGGTTCAGTTGACAGTATATTGGGAAAACTATTGGTTTTCCCAATATACTACAGTATATTGGAGTTAGCCGGGAGTTTCGTAGCTTCTTTGCCAACTTAGCCGGTGTCTCAGGCTTCAACATGTTTGCATTGTTAATGAGGAGAGGAGGAGGAAGAGGGGGGGGAAGGGAAGTGAAGCATGCATTGTCCTCAGCCTTAGTGACCCCCTCAGAGCATTTCCGGAGAGATACGTTCCTTTTTATTTGGAAAAAGACTTTTACGTAAAATATTGGCCATTTCCATGATATTCTGTGTTTATATTGAATTCTGCTTTTAATGTCCAATCCAGGGCAGGGTTGGTAATCAGATTTAGATACACTTTTTGTTATACTGGTTAAAATGATCGTTTTGTCCCGATGGCAATCATGATGTGTTCTGAAAGCGAAAAATAGCCGCTGTCTATAGCAGGAGTAGACCAGGGAAAACACCAACCAATCACAGCGATTTGGACCGAATTTATTGAACCAATCAAATACCGTACTGCTGTTCTGCCCACCTTCTGTGCGTACATTTTGCAGGCGCGCACTGACCCTGATTCAATGTGCATATCCAAGCTAAGAGTGATCCAAGTACGCTGGAGAATGGCAGAGAAACTACCTATATCCCGATTACTGGTAAACAGTGTTGTGTGTAACATGTTACAAAGTAATGCGTTACACTAACGTAACCGCTTTTTTGGGTAAAAGTAAAGTAACAAACTACTACTGAAAATGTGGTAACGAAACGTAGTTCCTTTTTTAATGCAGTGCAATGTTACTTTTCCCACAGACAGTTCTGACACCGATGCTGCCTTCCCAGCTGCCCGCATTAGACACGAGCAGCGCTGCCAAGTCTGCTCGGTATAAGCGTCTTTGCACCTGTTTTTCTCTAAAGTCGCGAACAACGTGCAGTTGCTTCTTGAGGCCCTTCTGTCTGTGTGAATCCCCCTGATTATTTTCCAGCTCCCCACAATAAAGCAAAACACGAGTGCAGTAGGCAGTTTGTCCTTTCCACTTCCTCGTTTCCTGGTTATCGCACCCGCCCCCAAACACACTCGTGCACATAGCGCATGCGCCAGAGCCAAAGTTGCCAGGTCTGCTTATTGTAAGCAACGTTCTTTTGTCGAATTGATGCATGGTACTGTGAAATTGAAATGTAATGTAGACAAAAATTAACACATTTTACGTAGATTTCTTTTTTTTTAAAGGTAATATATCACATTAGGAATGGAAATAGCTGGAGGTTGCTTATTTTGGGCTTGTTTTTAGTGACCTTGTTGCTTATTTCAGAAGAAAAATCTGGAAACACTGGACAGGAGCTCTCCATTCCACCCGGTATGTGACATGATTTTGTAAAATAAAGAGCACAAAAGAAGTAACTGTTGTGTTCTCTGTTCTAGATCTTTATGTAGGCCTACACATTTAGGAACAGATATGGGGTTTGTCCAATGTTAAGCAAAGTAAAAGTCACGAGTAACGTAAAAAGTTACTTTTCATAGAGTAAAGTAACGAGTTACTTTTTTTTAAGAAGTAACTTGTAACGAGCAAACACTACTTGTAAAAGTAACTTCCCCAACACTGCTGGTAACAGCTCCTCCTAAACAGGGCAAGAAAAGAAAGACGGAGGCAGAGAAGGCCGAAACAATAAAGAATTTGGACAAAGCCCGGGCAAAAACGAGAGTCAACATCTGGTTGTGAGTACTTGCTAACATGCCATGTTTGTTTTTTTGACTTTGCTATGATAATGTTGCTAATGATAATTAAATAAGACTAATCTACACGCGAATATGCCCTTACTAAAAATGGTCAATCAAACCGTAAAACCTTTAAAAGAAAACTGTAAAAGCAATAATGTATAAAATACATAAATAAGAGAGATTCCTCCAGCAGTGGAGCTAAGAAATAGGGAGCCTGTTGTGGCAGCTGTCTCTTGTGTTGCATGGGGGCAGTTCAGGTAGTTTGGTGTCGGATCAGGGTACTTCCTGGTTGCCTCTCCTTGGAGATCTTCTTTGTACATCCAACTAAGAGAAGACTCTAAGGAGATCCAAAGCCTGAGACAATAAATCACCCCTTGCCTTCTAAAATCTCAGGACTCCCCAGGAGCTGGAAAGTATCCCAGAGAGGAGGATGTCTGTGCCAACATGATGTGTCTGCTCACACCGTGAACTCACCCTGAACAAGCTGCAGGAAAACAAACAGTAGACAGATACAGACACGGGGTAGATCAATGCATGGCAGATTGATAGATGGATGGATTGATAGGCAGAAGAATGGATGGATGGAAAGGCTGATGGATGGATGGGTTGATTAATAGACAGAAGAATGGATGGATGGAAAGATTGATCAAAAAGCAAAAGGAAGGATGGATGGATTGACAAACAGAAGGATGGATCGATAAAAAGACGGATGGATGATTAGACAGAAGGATCAGTGGATGGAACTTGATGGATGGATGGAAAGATTGATCTAAAGGCAAAAGACAGATGGATGATTGGACAACAGAATCAATGGACGGATGGATGGATTAGTTAATGGATAGATGGCAGGGTTGACAGAAGGATGAGTGGATGAAATAATAGATGAATGGATGTGTGAATAGATGGAAAAATTGATGAATGGATGGATGAAAGGAGGTATAAGTGATTATATGGGTTGATGGATGGATTAAAAAATTGGTGGATAGATGGATGGATCAAAAGATCGATTGATGGATGATTATACAATCATCCATCAATTGATCTTTTGATCCAGAAAAAGATCAGATGGGCAGAATGATGGATAAAAGTAAAGTAACAAACTACTACTTTGTCTATGAATATAGATGGATGAATTCTTTATCTATTGCATGACTTTCTCATTTAACCATGAGGAAAGAAATATACATACATACATACGTACATATAATATATGTATGTATGTATGTATGTATGTATGTATGTATGGGTGTGTGTGTCTCATATCTGAAGGCTAAGTCATGTCTACTTTAAATTTCTCCCTGTGCCTGTAATTGGACATAAAACATGTGGACAGAATATTTTAAGTAAAATCTCCGATCACTTCCACAGTTGTAAATATGAACCTTATCAGTGTGCTCTGTGATCGTACTTCCTCTGACATTAATTGCAGTTTTACTTAAACAGAAGTTCACTTTCATTCGTAATTATATCGGAGGACATATCTGAGGAGAATGCCTGTCAAAACATCAGCTGTAATCATCTCTTTAGTTTGCCTCTGTGGGACCGTGATTGAGCATAATGACCCGTCTCTGAGAGAGCTTTCTTTGAAAGTCACTTAGTATAATAGTGGTAATGTCTCTAAGTGACTGCAGCAGCCATCATAAATGAATCATCCGCTGTGCCTATCATGGCTGTGGCTGCTCTGAATGAAGTAATGAACACAAAACCTGTCATTGTCCAGTCACAGCAGCAGGGAGCAGCGTCTAATTGGGAGTCTTTTTGAAACTTCTACTCTTTAAAGAGAAGAAGAACAGAGATAAGCACGACGGGGAAACCATAATCAGAGGCAAAGCTATGGTCAAGACGCTCCAGAGTTTGTATGTTGAAGTCAAATCTGATTAAAGAATAATCACAATGCAAATGTGAAAGTGCCTTTTCCCTGACAAACTCTGTCATCTTTGTGAGCCAGGCACTGTTTGTTGGATGGGGAAATCCTTAAATACACAAATGGAGCCCTGCATGCTGCTGTAAAAGAGTCTGACGTTTGTTTTAATCACTGATATTCTCCAGGACAAGTGGTCTTACTTTAGGCTGTCAGTGGACAAGTGGGTTATGTCCGTGTCCTTGAGGCTCTCATCCAGTGCAGGCTGCAAGGGTTTGACTCTCACCTGTGGCCTGTTTACTGCACATCCTCCCCTTTTCTCTCACCCCGTTTAAGCTCCATGTCTCTCCATTATCAATAAAGAAACAAAAGTATGTATTTTTTGTGATTTATATTTTTATTGTCATTATTGCATCAATGCAATACATACAGCCACTGCAGCTAGACTCAACTGCATCAATGAAGACAAACATAAAGCTACCAGAACAACTGCAGACGCAGGGAACAACTCCAGAAAGGTCAAAACAACTACATAAGTCAAGCCTTGCATCAAGGAAACCATTGGTTTAAAAAAAAAAAAAAAATAAATAATAATAATAATAATAAAACCATTACTACTTAAATTAAAAAAAGAATAATAATGATAAGAGAAAAAAATATATGTATATATATGCTATAAAATAGTAACTATACAAATAGTAATAAAAATCATCATCATTTAAAATAATAATAGCTGATATAAACTACTACATAAGAAGAAGCACTGTCATTTATTTATTCACAATGACTGAAAACTTGCATCTCTCCACTATATGACCCTCTTCAGGACCCCTTTAATATTTGTAAGTATTTGCCCCACTTTGCTCCATATACATCCAGTCTACCCAGTTGTTCATACGACATGTTTTTGAATGCTGCAACTCCATCTCCACCGCCCAGTCTTGAAAGAGTGTAACCCCTCCGTCTTCCATCCTGACAAAAAAGTATCTTAAAAACAAATCTCAGAGACGTAATTGAGACAATGGACCTTCTTTATCGGACACACCTGCGGGACTCATAAGGAGGTCCCCAACAACTGTGAATCATTGGGCCATAAAGAAATAAAGTTAATTAATTGAATTACCCTTTTATAATTTACAGAGAATGAAGGGATTTATTTTGAAAGGTTGATGAATCCTTTCACATCTGTCTTTACAAACAGACTCTCTGTCCCTGTCACTGCTGTGATGAATGAAAAAGTACAACATGAGATAAACTCACACTTAGACTCTGTTTAACCTGTGCTCTGGATGTAGTTGTACATTATTTAAGTGCTCAACTCCCTGATCTGGCGGGATTCAATTCAGTGATGAGATTTAATTAAACACCCATTGATTGTCAATAAAAACATCAGATCAGCTCAAACTGATGACCGATGGATGAAATAAACACTGTCAGCGTTGTTTGCACACCTTTTGGGCATCATATTCCAGAGAGTGTAGCAGTTTATTTAGTCTCAGTGTTAACTGGTGACTCTCAGCTGACTGTGTCCCCAGATGTCAGCTGATGAAAACAGAGTGAGTCCTCGTCAACATCTTCTGTGTTGGTTTAGAAACAAGCCCATGGCTCCCTCTGGTCCTGTGTTATGGTGACGTAAACTATGCACAATGTGTGCGTTTGTTTGTACCACTCCCCCGTGCATCTGGTCTGCAGCTTTATTGTTACCTCTGCCAAGGAGGTTATGTTTTTCCGGGGTATGTATGTTTGTTTGTTTACAAGATTACGCCAAAAACTACAGGATGGGTTTAGCTGAAATTTTCAGATTTGCTTCCAATTTGACAGGATGATATGAGGTCCATATCAAGGTGAAATTCATCTGGATCCAGTCCAGATTGACAAAAAACATTGAACTTTATAATGGGAAATCTCTGGATCCTGGCTCTAGTCTGGATCTGGTGATCCAGAATTGTTTCTCTTACAGGGGTTGTAGAAAAGCCACTGCTGGGACTGAGCTGCTTGGCGGAGGTCTGCGCTCTCTGAGTGCTTTTCTGGTTGTACATTAAACTGGACTGTTGTATAAAAACTTTATTGCCACTGTTCTAAAGTATAAAACAGCATTTTCCCCCTCAGTTTGATTTACGGTGAATTTAAATGAACTCACAGTCTCACACATTCACAAATAAAGCAAATGACACTGAAATCTCTGCTTCTATGCTTGTTCTCATTCAGCAGAGAACGAGAATTCAGAGTGAAGTGATTGATGGACAGAGATTTTTAATTTCTGTCTCCTCCGTCTTTAATCTCGTCTTCCTCTGAATATCCTTCAAATGTGCTGTTGTATATTTACCTGAGCATTAATAACGCATCACTACAGTCCTGTTGATACTTTAGTATAATTACAATGATCATAAGAAATTAGACAAACAGGTGCTACAGGGAATAAAAAACACTCCTCAGCAGCAGAGCCTCCATCACAGCTGCACATCATCACACTTTACATTCCTTCCTTTAATGAAAGAGGCCACTGGGAGTGAAGGCAGGTTTTACTGCAGAAATATTCATATATATGTGAGGTTTATGCCACAGCTGCCTCAAATTAACAGCATTGGTAATTACCAAAATCATTTTTAATGTTTCTGTAATGTTACTTCACCAGTATGTAGAGGCACTTTAACCAAAATGATGCTTTAATGCTGGAATATAATTATTATTGTTTTCCATGACTTTTCAGATTTACTGCTTCACAAAGAAAAAAACAGGAAAAATAGTGAAGCTCATTATTATTGCTTGAGGAAGATGTCATGTTATAGGTATGAACAGAAACATTAGTTTCATTGGCCGGATGTTGTCCTTGATTAATTTCTGACTTCTTGGAGAAGCTCAGTGAGCGGCTTGGGTATAAAAGGTGAATTCAGTTGGAAATTCTTCATTCATGTTTAATTATATCAATTTTCTTGTTTTTACGTCAGGGGGTCTGATAATATGTTAAATAAATATGTTAAACACTGCTTATATAAATGGGGCAGTTGTCAATTAGTGGTAGAGATGGACAATATATCGATTATGCTTATACTTTATTTTTTTAAACAGACAAGTAGGTTTTTTTAGTTCATTCCTTTACATGTTTCTTCATCAGAAGAATCACCTGATGTTAGTGTGACGTGTCCTTTTTCAGCTGATCTTATGGAGGCGTGATCAACCTGTCAGATTTGACAAGATTTCCATCGAAACATGTAAAGGTATGAACTAAAAAATCTTCTTGTCTGTTAAAAAAGGAAGTAGAAGCATATTATCAATATAATGAACTTTCTTGGACTAATGTATCGCTTCAATAGAATAATTCACATTATTTTCTGCAGAAGATTTAAAAATTAAAAATCAAGATTTTTTTTTTTAAATCTTACTCCAATTGTAAGTTGTTGCAATGATTGAAAATAAAAATACTGAAAATGTACAGATATATGATGGAAGACCCTGTCAGATTTTGAGCTAGCACGTTAAGGCTATGTATATATATACATATACATATTTTTTTAATTAGATTAAATATTGATCAGAGAGTTCCATGTTTATATGCTGTGAAAATAGCTCAGCTGTCAGTGTTTATGTAGACAAACTACATGATCAACATTTTATGACATGTACTTTAATTGTAAGAGGGAGACTCTGGTTTGGGAGTTCATTTTGACAACATAAAGGCAAAACTTTATTCATGTCATTTTTGTGTTACTTGGAGCTATTTTTTTTTTTTTTTTTGAGGGAAAAAAATCGATTAAAATCTTAAATCAAGTGTTGTTGAAAAAAATCAGGGATTTTATTTCAAGAGCATATTGTCCAGCCCTACTTAGGAACACATGAATGAAAAGGAGCAGAATGAAGAAAAGTCTTACAGAGTCTGCCCCTTTCTCACAAGATATGAATTAACTAAACACACAATACAAATAAACAAGAGCTGCAGGCCAACATGCCTTTTTACAGTTAATTATTACTTATAAAAAAAACCAACAAACAAACAAAAGGTCTACATGTTAATTCACATTTTTCCACGAAACAAACAGAGCAAGACTTAGATGAACACATTTGCCTATATTTACTCAACATACTGACTTTGATACTTTCTTTGAAGATAAAATTTGATTGATTCAAAAATCACTTTTTTAAGGTTTTTGAACACTTTTTTGGGTATTTGACCTTCCTTCCAGCCCACAACATGTGAGAGTAGACAACAAAACCTGTATTTAGCAGGCTGCATGAAGGTTAACTCATGGTATTTGGTGAGCTGTTGAGTCTGTGGATGTACTGTTACGTAACAAGCTTTTACATTTGCACAAGCCTACCTCCGCCTGACTATCCCCACCTCTTAGCTTGAGAAGTTTCTTTGCAAGGTGCTGCCATTGTTGTTTTTACTGTTAGCAAGAGATCGGCGTACACCATGTCTAGACCCAGAACCCAAAACAGGACAACAGCCTCCATGTATGTGCTTAGTTTGGTCCAGATCCTGGCACTGTTCTGGATCTGGTGGTCTGCGCTCTCTGAGTGCTTTTCTGGTTAGAACTGTGGCTTCTGTCTTTACAAAATAAATCAGTTCGAATTTCTCAGAAGAAAACTTTCCTTCAGCTTCTCTGTTTGCTGAAGTCATTTTTCATGGTAGCTGTCTTATTTCATCCAGTTGGACAACATGAGCACCTACCTGAAAATCCCAGTAGACCACCAGTGTCTGAAATACTCAGACCAGCCTCTCACCAACATGAATGCCACGTTCAGAATCACTTTAACCATCTTTCTTCTCCGTTCTGATGCTTGGTGTGAACTTCTGCAGGTCATATTGACCATGCCTACATGCATAGATGCATTGATTTGCTGCCATGTGCTTGGCTATTAAACTATTAGTGTGAAGAAACTGTCAAATGGATGGCTGTGGTGCAGACACCAAGCCCTACGATGCAGTGCTTCTTTTCTTCTGTTTGGCCGATAAAACCTTATTTTGATGTATCAGCATCACATTTCATAATTTTGCTTTTTTTCTTGTCAACCCTCAGAGATTGAAACTCCTTTTCTCCTGTCTGGCAAGAATACAGAGCCTCAGTCTGTCTCCGGATTTGTCAAAAGTCCAATAGGTGAAAGATTGAGACAGAAAAAGAGAGAAACAGAGCGGAGAGTGGAGAGCAATGGAGGGTTTTTCATCACTTTTAGCTCAAACATGAATCAATTTGTTTTAAAATGGAGTGAATAAGCAGGAGATGAGGAGAGTAAAACAGAGGGGAAAGGGGAAACAAATGCTATGGATTGAGCACAAATCAGAGTTTTTCTTGATTCAGCACTGCAGGCGTCATAAAACTCCATCCACCACTTTGGCAAAACACGCTGCAGAAGACAACCAAGTCAAGTCCAACCACGCGCCCTCAGATGTAACCTCCTCACCTCTGCTTGGGGACAGGCGGAGGATTTAATTAACCTCAGTCGCCTTCTCACCTAAATACACACTCACACAGCTCTGGACAGGTGAAATATGCTGATACGGAGCGACACGAGGAAACATGTTT